>JAPYKE020000334.1:0-653311 GCA_028554795.2 Sinohyriopsis cumingii | reverse complement strand
ATTGTCAGCGTTTGTAACATCCACAACATTATTTTCTATTCTCACAAGTATGAATATCTAAAATATTGGCACTCATTCTGCACTATCGGAACTGAGTATTCTCCTCTGCTGAAAAAAGATCACAAGTCATTTACCATAATAGTCCTTACATTTGTTGGTCAGTACTGAACTTTCCAGCGTGTCCAAATCCTGCTATATCATATGTTAATCGAAAATACCCTCAAAGATGAAGGCAGGGGAAAGTTCTTGTCATAGGGTACTGGGCAATTTGTGAAAGGCTGGACTATGAAAGTTGGCGTTGTCATGGTTTGGGAGCTGCAGAGCTTTAAGCTCACAGGCAGTTCGATATACACAAGCAAATATTTATTCAAATTTACTAAACGTCAATCAGGTACTTGTTCTGAATTGCTAGCACCACGGATCCGTACCTGTGCACGAATCTGATGGTGATCTTCCATTTGAACCAATTCGATCTAAAGAATGACCATGGTAATTATTTTATCTTTGATGGCCACCAAGTATCATTTACTGATAATCTTAATATTGCTTTGCACTGCTGAGAGAATTTATGACTAGTCAAGAATTCACCAATGATTGATATCGATATAGCTTCGACCGCAAAACCGACTGTTGCATGAATGGCAATTGTTTCGTCACAATTTACCAACATTAAAGCCAATGTTTGTCTCAGCGGTAATTCCGCAAATAGCGCAACCACACACACATGAAATATCATCGGGAGTGAAACGGTTTTCGTGCCTAATTTGAATTAGCGGCTGTTGAACAGTTTTGACTGTACTGTCACGTATGTATCTTTCTGGGTCTTTCAAGCTTTTTATGTTAATAATGGGATAGCGTAATTTAATTGCCCAGGAAGCTCATCACGTCCGAACGTAACACTCATACATACACGTCTAACGAATTGCTCTTTTCCTCTGCTAAGGTGCCATATATCATAGAAAATGAACTTTAAGAGTCCATCACATTTATGTTAATAGTGTGATCACGTAATGTAATTGCCTGTTCAGATGCAATACGCTTACGCATTACTATTTTTCAGGTACAAGTGTTGCATACAATTTTTGCCTGTGGAATATTTTAAGTCTCTGGCAATTGTGTGTTCTTGGGGTCTGGTAACACGTGCATATACAACCATACTGAAAAATCACTGAATAGAGTATGAAACTATCATTACCATCTTTACCGAATAACTTTCACACGAACAAGTGAGTCCCTATTGAATAACAATCCATTCTTGTCTTTTCTTGGATGATTCAATGTTTGTTCATCAAAATTATTGGGAAATGTAACCGGGGAGGATTGGTCGGCATAGCATCGTTGTAGAAACAATCCATTTGTGCTTACTTGTTTCACTCCGGTGTAGTCTGCAACTGGGGGTTTTCACGTTCGAATGCAGGCCTCGAGTTAGTATTAGTACAACAGAGCGGTTCCAATGGTCAGTTTCAATTTGACCCTCATCATCAGTATATATGAGTGCATACGAGGGTCTGGTAACATTGGACCTATTCCGATATGCATCGACAAGTGGAATTCAATAGCGATCATTGTTAGCATCTGTTGTCTCACGATCCAACAAATCATCTGGTAATTCCGCTTCATCGTCATCCAGTATATGCTTAGAATCGTTCACGCATATGTAATAATAAATCTTAAACAAAAGAACACCAAAGACAGTAAGTACCCCGTCCACAAAAATGTCGGATCCTTGATAGTGATTTTCATCACTGGCAACCAACGCCCACATTATAGTAACTGTGAAAGATTTTGTAACATTATGGTTGATGACAGGTGATATTGTCATTTTCCTCTATAATTATTGCATTTTTCCGTATTTAATTCAGGTTAAAATCAAAAGGTATGTTTCGGATTCGATCATATTAAGATTCGAAACTTGGGTGTATCATAGACATTCCGGAAATCACCGAAAAGTATGTCGGCCATTTGCTGGGTCCTTAGGTTCTCTTCCCTTGCTTCGCTCGTTAATATTCGTGTCATTTCGGTTCAGTGCTTGATTAACATGATGTCCACTTAATCCGAGGTTGCAACGACAGCGTTAAATAAAACAGCGGTTTCGTGCAATCAGGCCCAGAAGTATATACACAAATAATTAACAACTTCATGCGAGGTGGAAATCTTGCATGAGTAAAATTAAAAAATATGTTTAGGTATTATCGTGTATACAACCCAATAAATTTCTGATCCAGTTTAGCAATGTTTCTATTTTCACGCGCTAGAAGTTCTTGACGTAAGTTCTTCAGGTATAAAGACACCTTCAACATGTTTGATTGATTTTGTCATCTTGGGTAAATCAAATTTGTGTTAATGGCAAAGCCACAACCTAAGAACTTTTTGAGATGTACAGAGTAGTTGCGGACTTTTGCTTGGGGGAATTTGGTAATAGTCTTTGGGAAAAACCTTTTCCATTTTGTAGTTCATCTACCCACCACCCATTTCAGAGGAATCATGTAGTGGTTCCGACTGTGCATAACGCAGATTCGGTTGCAAGTCCTGAAGTTGTAGTCGCCATCAACGCTGGAATCACACCGATGAATACAAATATTCTACCGATCATTTATATTTGCGCCACCTTGATGATAAATTTAATGTCGCTGTGGTGTTCGTTTGTTTGGCGTACGTTCTGTTTCAGTTAGCGCCAAGGAGTCATATTTTGTTCGCTTTGTCGTGGAAGTATTCATTGTGACTCCACGTGCATTTCGTTCTAAGCTTTGCATTATCCCATGCTTGTTTCACCGAGATAAACCGTAACTTCGTGATATGACAATATTGATTGAAAACGCAGTAGATCCAGTTACTAGTTTATAAAAACGTTTCTAGTTTTGACAGGGGTGTCAATAACATTGAACCACCCACCTTTGCCCTCCAACATCATCATCTTGTATGAGCAAATCACGGCAATGTGTCTGTTACCGTCGGTGGGTCCTGAGTTAGATACCTGCATGAATTTACTTGTCGACCACGTACTGCTATACAAGTTCTTGGTGTTCCAAAGAAAAGCACAGCATTATAAAGTATCTCTGGTAAATCGTAAGTCTTGTATTAAAACGTTGTTTGGTCTCGGCTTATATATGGCAGCATCTTTTAATATGCACATGCAACATGATTGTTTTCGAAGTTAAGCAACCTTTATTTGGATGGTTTCTAATGACCTTTAGACCACAAAGAAAGCACCGGCACTCATAACCAGTAAAATATAATTTTATTGGTGAGCTGTGGATTGGTGGTGCTGTGACACCATGTTCGTTAGTTATTTGCCTTGAAAACTGCTGAACACGGCCCTAATCCAAATTTATAGCGAGTTTTAGAAATGTTTGCGGTGATGTACATCCAGAAATCAGAAATGACCAAAAAAGTGTCTCTTGAGTCATCGAATGGATTGTCACATGCATCCATAATGTTAGTTTCGCGTCATGCCAAATTGCATCAGTGCTAATAAACATTCGGTATAAGATGACACTGTGTTTGGCTCCCAAACAATGTTTGAATATCTCTGCAAAACCCAAATATATAACTAAGGGAAACAGCGCACAAAAATGAAAGTTTTCATGAGGTTATTCTCTACACTGTACAAATCCATGACTGAAATTCGGATTGCCACCAATTATAGTAGTCGTTTCAGCGTCTTCTGTGTCTGTTAAGAAGTTTCCAATTATATACTCGATATGATCTGCATTGAAAATCAACATACAAGGGACAACCGATCTCCATCACCATTGCTGTATCTGGCGAGTCGAATAATGGCCGTGGTAATGTCAACATTGCTCAAACATTCATCATTTTGTTTCATCAATGCAACATTGTGTGCTTCTGGAAAACGTTCTCTATGATACCGTTGTTAACGATCCGAACTTTATCGTCGTCGGAGAATCAGCATCGTCGGTTTGTATAACTTTTCCATCAATTTATAAGAAGGTCTCACGCGCAAGAAAATACGAAGACGTGGCATGGACTTATAATTTTACTCGGTCTTTTTATTAGGTCCCGTTGACCGGATACGAATAATACTGAAAATCACGATTGCTTTGATCGATCATCACAGACTCATCTATGTCAAACGCAGTATCGGATACTCATGAGAATTGTGCCATCAGGTATACATTAATGATAGGCAACGGGTTAGATTAACCTGATTCATTGAGGTGATCCAGACGATATCTGGCGTGATATGGTATCCATATCCCCAGGCCAAGCGCGTAATGGAGAAGACAGAGTGTGTTCTCATATCCACTTACACAAGTTGTTAAGTCTTATTGCTGATCAAACAAATATTTCAATGTCGTCTGCTCCTGTGGAAATTTTAGCAACATTACACGTTACGCATTCGCTTGACGAAAAATACGACTTATTTTTTCGTGAGGAAGGCCCCAAACCGTTGCGATCGGATAGTAAGCCATTTGTAACAAACGCACAGCGACACTAGCTCGATCTTGAGTGTGCGGGATACCCGTCTGATGTTTGATCTCTCGAAAACTACGTACAAATCTGGCTTAGTTGATGAGATTGTGATTATCGTATTGACTTATTACCCTTTGACCTTTGACTTCTGTCAATCGTATTTATTCCGTCCCTGCTGAAACTGTAAAATATATCAATGGCATCTCAGGAATAATTGTGGCATATTTCATGTTCTTGTCTTTTAGCATGACATGTTTTGTTGATTGTTGAGAAACTGTAATGTGCATTTTTATAAAACAGCACACGTATTATAATGGCGGTCGGTTGCTCAGAGCTTTGATACTAATGATGTTCTTTGGGATTAATAAATGAGAATTGTTCAAAAGTACTTATTAGATGATTTTGAGTCAGATGTTGAGTTATGCAGAGACAATTTAAATCATACAATAATACTAATACCAATATAGAATTTATGGTTTAGTTCCAAAACATTTTATGCTCCTTAAACGTTGGGCTAGTGTGAGGTGAATTTGATTGCATTTGCAACATGCACACCGTAGATAATGATGTTGACATACCGGCTCTCATGTACTGTGGCTGAAATGTCTTTACATGTTGCAGTTGTGGAAATCGTGCATGATCTAAGCACACCTCTGATCATATCAGCCTGAATTTGTCAATGTGTTTAATAAACCTGACGCGAAACTGTTCTCAACATATTACAATCCTTTATGTTAACGAAAGGGTGTAACAAACGTTCAAAAGTTAGCTAGCGCGGCAAACGTTACTCACAGGGTCGCTCGAGAGAGGCTTTTTAAACTAGCATTGTGGCAGACTGACATGCCTGTGCCAAAGCAAATTTTCCTTGGGTGGTTCGATAAAAAACGTCAACGAAGTTCACCTGACAGATAGTTTGTTACTTCCGAATGATTGTGAAAGTGGTTGCACATATAAATACGTACTAACAATAGTAAATGTACACAACATAATCAATTATGTCGAATGCATGACATCCAATGAGAGCCGCAGACAAGTTCAAACACATCTATCCACGTTCTCCACTTACATGACAGCTGATTCAGGTGGATCCGCACACAAAATTCCTCTGCTCCGCTTTGTTGGTGAAACATCATGTGTGGTGTCTCGTGAACAGATCATATTCATTGGGATCAGACCAATGCGGAATGATTCAACAATACCCTTGCGCAACGATTATTTCAGCACCAGTGAGTAAAACAATTGTTGACAAATCGTAAAGATCGGTCTCAGACCTGGCGTTTAAGCACTCTAGAGCAATTTCTTGATTGGTGACACGGCCTCGTTTGGTCACATAAGCGTTGAACAATGATTAAACACATCTTATTGGGTGGAGACTAAACGATACCATTTATAAGAAGACTCCCGCGGACCACATAATAGTTTCACAGTCGCTTGCATTATCGCCGCTCGGAAACGATACAATTCGATATCTATAACTCGCAGGGAAGTTCGAAAGCAGAAAGCGTCGTGTTACCGACTCGTTATGGTGGGAGTCACATTCACAACCTAGAACCGATTGGTCAGCCAAAGCGCTACTCTATAGCACCCAAGGACCAACGAGCAATCCAGCAACCAACTACAGCATTATAGCATTCTTGAGAGAGGAATTACAAGTCGACAATACAGTAAACAACTACCGGCAATATATTCCTTGGAATCAGTGCGTGCCGATATGCGTGACAAAATCGGGGAAAATACATCACTTTGTATCAAGAAGGGACATTTTTATCCAGATTCATGCCATGTTTCTTTGATCGAGTATGACTCAATGCGCATGCAAATTAAAGCCGCTCGAGTAAGCACTCTACATACATGTTGTGCCAGGTATATTTTGCATAACCATCGATGGAGTCCTTTTGCCTCCTTAATGTCTTTGACAGATCAAGCATTGGTTTAGTCAGCTATAATTTCGATGATTTACTTTGGAAGGCAATAACTATAGCATCCAAGATCTTCCGGTACTCGAATGCCAGGTTCGCAGCCAGCCTGTTGAGGTCATCTTGCTCGCTATCCTGACAATGTCATAACGGATTCTCTTGATCAGGTTCTTCAAAGCTTGCCATATGAGGACGTAGTTCGTGAGCTTTTAGAAATCTTTCTGAAACACGTAGATGACCTATTTCATCCGTCTACAAGCGGTTTGTTCGAGCGAGCGTTAGTCCATGGCATTCTATCAACAACAATCCATCCTAGGTTTTTGTATGTGAGGAGAAGCATAGAGCGCCAACGAACGTATACGTGCTCTGCCTGTAAAGTACTGTAGACAAAACGTGAGCAGCAATTCATCTGTACTTAGACATATTTATCATAATCGACAAGGATTTGACAAACAAACGAAAGCCAGGCATTGTTCGCTAGCTTGTTGTCGTCGGCGGAAACATCTTAGTGAGACAACAATAAATAAAAGGCCTCATTTTTCTCAGCGCATATACTGTTGCAAGTAAACGCCTTTGCAGGTGGTCAAACGAGCTGCTCTAGTTTGTTACCGGAAGCACAGATGTATAAACGAGTAATCTTAAATCGATCATTGGATCTTGCAGCAAGGATGCTCACGAGTTTGTCGAGATTGGAATTCGGGAGCTTCAGCGAGTCAATGAACTGAAATTTCCCAGTGAGAACGTCATATATTGTTAAGTATTGTTTGCGATGATGCCAATTTGTGCATTTGATTATGTTGAGTCTCCTTGAATTATGACATGACCATTAAGTCCGTGTAGATTACATAACTGACAGGACTTTCGTCCTGCTAGAGTAAATTCCCAACTGCAGCTTGCATGCACATTGTGCAGTTCATCTGTACGCGTCAGTTATCTTGCACATTGGAATTTCCTATCGCGGCAGTTCTTAAAGTTCCTTCATAAATTCAGCAATAAGTGGCCGTGGAAACCTTACGAATGTTAGAGCGGGGCAAGGAGAGCTGTTGTCGGATCCATTTTGCTGTAATTTCGAGCTACGTAAAAACACCCCAACAGAGTCTTTCAATTCTGTAGAACATTGTTGGTTCAACTGCTTCTTTACATCTGAAGCATGGGATTTGTTCAGCAACTTACGTCATATTTGACTTCAGCTCTTAGTTGGCTTCCAAAGTAGCCTTCAAAAGTTTGAAATCCTCGTGGATGATATTCAGAACCTTCATCGTACAAGGATGATATGCCTGGTGCTCATGTCAGGAAGATGAATTTTACCAGTCCTCTTGTCTGGACGATATATTTTCGATGCTAGTGTTTGTAATGTAGTAATTTCTAATGGCATGATGAGGGACATTGCATGGCCAGTACAACCAAACGAAACCGGGAGAATCTAAACGAGTTCAGTCCATTAAAAATGAAAAACATCTTAATTTTTATACATTATTATATTATGAATATAGTCATCTTACACAATTCCATCTCGAGATGACGTTGAAGTACGGAACGATGTAGAACTTATGAATATATATGCATCATTTGCTTTCGAAATATTTGATTTCAAAAAGACTATTAATGTACGAAAACCGTAGGCAAATTCTGTTCGAGTGATTAGTTACCCTTGTATATATTTTTATGTTTGCTGTATCATTAATATACCACTAGAAGTATATATTTTCATTTAAAGGAAACGAGGCTTATTATTTTATTTATAATAAATACAAATACACGTGCTAGTATTTCCAACGCAGTTAAGATTCACTACTAGCAATGACAGAATGAATGAGCTCTGCACGGCCCAGTCCTGTGTGTCCGCTCAAAATGTAGTTCTTAACCTTAAGCATATTTAAGCAATTAGGAAATATTAACAAAGTGAAATGAAGAACCAGCAAGCGATAATTCAAACATTTAAATGTATTTACACTTCATCTAAGTTATTATTACCATTTAATTATAAATGTTTCCACTAACCATACAATTGTTTCAATCCTCCATTTATAACTTTCCCCTTTGCTTCATGTGAATAAATTTGGCAATCATTCTAGGGACATACACTTGTCCCATGACACAGACGAAAATCCGCCACACACGTGTATTAACAGATTTTGCTGGCATCTTTCTACGAAGGTCCAGAGAGAGAGAGAGAGAGAGAGAGAGAGAGAGAGAGAGAGAGAGATGTGGTAGTGGGATTGGGGTGACTTACCATAAACGCATTTATTCATTGCCCATCCCTATGTTTCTTTATTGGTCGATTAGTCTGCTGCCTTACCAACCCACACAATTATAGAAAAAGGTTGAGGGAGGGTATATCGGTCTTCGGACATTTTAACATTAAATAAAATGATTTTAGACCCATATTAATAGATTATTTGAAACGTGATGAAAGAAATACAAAATAAACAAAGAATTAAATAGAACAAGCCATTACAGGTCATTGCAACTTCGTATCATTGGCACAGTGAATACTATTAAAATCCCAAGGAGCCTATACGATTAACCTGATGAAGTCCATGCTTCTTGTAGGTTACTTAGTGCAAGTTCAATTTTCTTTTCTTGTTCTCTCATTCCACATTCATGTATTATCTGCCTTTAGAGAGAGGATTTCGACGACATTTTGTGCTATGTTTAATTTGTTTAGAATCAGGGGATTATTTTTTTTACAGTTATTTCCTTGCAACGCTAATGATTAATCAGTGGAAATTCATCACATCTTTAGAGAATATAGAAGATATAGCCTACAGTTTAAATATAACCTAATGTTGAAACAATATTTAAATAATGCATTATTGTTAATGCATTAATGCGCCATGGGCCGATCACAATTGTATTGGCATATCAAATTGCTTTATACCAGTACTATACAAACCATGTTATGTATGTATGTATGTATGTATGTATGTATGTATGCATGTATGTATGTATGCATGTGTTCATGTATTTATGTATGTATGCATCATAGATCCTGAGAGAGAGAGAGAGATGAACCAAAACGGAGCTAAATCGGGCATGCTGACTGCAACGTAGTGGCTGATATGAATTCTGAAATTTTGATACCATATTATAGGCTAAGAACAACAGTAAAGCATCAAATAGGTACAATATATTTCTGTTGCGATCTATCCAAGGAATTTACAGTATGGCCATCGCGTTTCTGGAGGTTGTTGTGACTTTGTAAAATTGGCATCGTGTAACGGTATTGCAAAATCCCATGGAAAATGTTTCGATGCAATCATGACGACCTCGCTTCTTCCAAATTATCTGGTGCAAGTTCAAGTCCAGGGTATTCATCCAGCTTATATTCTTTTTTCTCTCTCACGCCATTGACTACCACGCATTTTAGTTGTTTATAATGTGTGTGCCTGTGTGTGTGTGTGTGTGTGTGTGTGTGAGAGAGAGAGAGAGAGAGAGAGAGAGAGAGAGATAGCTACAGAGGAAATGAAGTGATTCCGAAGACAATTGTAATACGTTCAGTTCATTTAAAAAACGGTGACTATTATGTTTTCTCGGGTTTATTTGAATTTTCGTAAGGATCATAATAAGTGATTCATTCATGAACGGTCTAGAGATTGCACTGGTCTGAAACTACATTTACATACATGTTCGTACGTCATGAGCGAGTAAGAGTTTGATATTCGATTTACGTATATTAAAGTAATGTGTACCGACACTTGAAAAGACAAGCACACCCTATATATATATATATATATATATATATATATATATATATATATGAGTGCATTCTTTGAAATTGAGTTTGGATTGTAACGTTTACTGATGGCGAGCCATACATTAGAAAAATATTATTTAGTTAACGAATCGCGAAATTGAACCTTTTAGATTAGCATGAATGACTTAACTTTGTGAAAGTGGCAAAATGAATTTACTGCCCAGAATTCTCTGTTTAAAATTATATTACCATCGATGTCTGGTGACGCGAGAACTTAAATATTGACCGCATGACTAATGTTAGACACGATAAGACGGAGATATGTTTCATGTACAATCTATTATGATACTTATTAAGGAAAGTGTCGCTGAAGTCGCAGGTTGCAGTGTTATAGTATCAGACAAATACAGGCATGTATTTCAGATTGGCAATTTTAGTACTTATTGTCACAGCCATAAAACATTATCAGCAAGTGTTCGCAGCTGCTAAAACGTATTTGGAAGATGGAGAAGACGTTAAAGATGTTCATAACATGGTTAAAGAAATGGCGCTGAAAATTAAATTACTCGAAGACAGAGTGAGCCAGACGTTAGAACTCGAGCAAAAAGTAAGTCGTATAGAGAAATTAGAAAGTAGAGTTGCAGAACAGGGAAAACTAATTCAACAGTTAATGGATCAGGTGAAACGATGCGAAACAATGGATTCGAGAGCAACGGAACCGAACGCTGATTTTGTTCATGAGAACAACACTGTCACGCCGATTGGCGAAAATGGAAACAATATTAAAGCTGTTCGTAGTTCAGGCCGTGGTGTTCGCAGAGGTAATTTTCTCTATTTATCGTCTAGTTAACCAAATTTAATATAAGCATTGAGAAATAGCATGAAAGAACAATTAGCAGTCACCTGCAAAATTTCATGCAATATTAGAAATGACCGATATTATATCTGAATGGGTATATTTTGTTTTCTGCATCCATCTACTTCCCTTATCCGGTGCTTATATACTGTTTTGTTTTTATATTCAAGTGTTGTGCCTAATGAAATTTGAAATACATAAAAGTAGATGGAAATTAATTTAGTGCCCCAATATTGTTTTAAATATATTTAAATTCCAAGATTTGACGTAACTATTTGCAGAAATAGCAGCAATAACTGAAACGCATGAAAAAGAGAACAACATAAGATATTTCTTCAAAGCGTTAAACATTATGCTAACAATGAAACGGTGGTAAACTCTTCATACCTTTTCAAATACTTCTCGCATTAAAATGAACCAGTTTCAATGTACATGCTCCAAAAGTGAACGAAATTTAAACTATATCTTTATATGCCTGTTAACTAACAGAATGGTGGTACCCCAAACAGAAGAAAAACATAAACAATAAAAATTGCGATAATAATAATCGGTATTAGTACATATGCATTCTTATCTTCACAAACTAGTAAGCTGATAATTTTTTCAACGATCTCCTTAAAATAATTATCATTTCATCAGTGCAATAAAATATAAAATCAATATCTAATGGTAACATTATCTGCCTTATGATCAGAAGAAAAAAAATGTCTCACATTTAGAAACTGAGGAAATTCGATCCTGCTAATTTCTTTTTCAACATGCCTGAAGATGAGTTCTTTCAAAATTCTTTCTTTATTTTCACACAGCACAGATCTTGATCAAAACTGATGCAAACATGATAATAAAAGATTAAAATTACATTTTTGGCTATTTCTTCAGCAGATAACATGATTTGGAAAAGAGTACATTCATGAATAAATATAGAGACTGTGCATGTAATCTATTTGCATACGAAAAACTCTAAAATAATGTCAATATTAAGCGATTCAAGCACCCATCAAAAGAACGAATCTTGCTGATGCAGAGAACAGAAAATAAAGAAAATAAAAGCCACACTTGCACGTTAGCTAGTGAAAGAAGCAACAATCTGAGATCATATCATTTTAGTACGATTTCTGTGCGCGTGTGTGTGCGTTTTGTGTGTGTGTTACAATGTCGAAGTTTTCATTATAAACACACCCTCCTACATATCGCTATTCTTCTTCTTCTTCTTCTTATTATTATTATTATTATTATTATTATTATTATTATTTCATGCATATATAATGTCCCACGCAAAGAATTGAATTCATTAAAACTTATGATATAGATAATGTCAGAGGTAAACCATTGATATAATTTATATAATTGATTTTGCTCTCTCACTGTTTCATTAAGTTGTCCGTTTTCGACAGATGATGTCACATTTCGTGACCTCCTGGACACGAAATGAAACCTTTCGAGACAAGATATGATCAAGTGGGTCTCGGATTATAGCATAGCCTTGATAAGGAAGGATGCCTTACAGAGATCAGTCATAATATGCACTCTACTAGTGTCAGTAATACAATGTTGCTCATAAAGCTGGCTATATTTTCAGTTTATATATAAGTAACAGAAAACGTGTGTACATCAGAGAAACATGTAATTAGAAAAGACGGAGAAAGGATTGATAAGCGCAACATGATGACAGAAATAGAATTAATATTAGATATGGTTTTGGAATAGATCAGGCATACGGAAAACGTGGAGAAAAAAGTCAGGCGAATGGAGGAAGTGGAGGAAAAAGTTAGTCGTATGGAGAAGTTGGATCAAAAGGTCAGTCATATACAGGAAATGGAAAGCAAACTAGAGGCTCAGGGCAATATAATTCAATACCTGATGAGCCACATTAAAATATATCCATCAGTGGACTTGAATACAGCCGTAACAGACACTACCTCGCCTAGAAGCAACATCGAAACAAAAGACGGTGTTAGCTCCGCCCGCAACATTCGAATGGTCAAATTACTTTATAGTTTTCTATGCAAACGTTCATCAATAGCATCATAACTATAAACTAAAAATGCCATAAGTATAATATACACCGTTACAAGACTGAAACTCATGTTTTAGGCTTTTCCTTTTTTTCTGCAAGTTAATTCGTAGAACATGAGGATCATTTTGGAAAATCAGCATGATGCTTGTTGTTGCTAATTATTTTCACATACCTTTATTGCAGAAGTACCAGAGCATGTAGCATTTATGGCCTACTTGGATCATCCAGTAGGTGGACTGACCAGCGGAGTGGTCATCAAATTTTCGTCAACATATCTGAACGATGGGAATGCCTATAACAAGTTCACCGGCGTCTTTACCGTACCCGTTGATGGAACGTACCTGTTTACCTTCAGCATCATGCGTATGCATGCAAATCAGATTGTGGCAAAATTGGTCGTAGACAATGAGGAAAAGATTGATGCTATAGCAGATCCTCCAGCTGATGGAAGAGAACATCAAGGAACAAATGCAGCTATTCTTTCCCTACTCAAAGGACAGTCGGTTTGGATACAAGCTGACCGTGTGGAATCCGACAGCATAGACTCGTGGCCTGGTGACAAGTATTGCAGCTTTGCCGGCGTATTACTTTACTAATTCAGAATTACTTACTCAAAATGATTTCTTTCAAGCCAAAAACATCGTTACCGATTTTAGTGCTACTTAAAACCCTATATTAAGCAAATGAAAATAAAATCCCACCAAGCCCCAATTGCATTTTATGATGCGAATAGTTCTATGTTCTGAAATTTGTCCCTTTATCATTAATTAAAATTACGATCCGAGTTAGTCCGAATATCGTGTATCAGATAGTTTGATGTGTCGATAAAATAAAACAGGAATTGGTCCATCAATTGCACATCCTGAGTTGTTGACACGGAATGAGGAAAACAAACAAACTTTGTTCTGCCATATAATGCGATGTGATAAAATTATAAAATACAATTATAAATATTGTTAATTTTGCTGAAAGTTTATAAAGCAATAACAGTCGTCCATTTAGAACGGGGAACAGACACGACGTTTTAATTGTTTATATTAATCGAGTGCTTGATTGTGTCCCAGGTCTTTCCTGTCGGTACGCGGCACCGTATCATGACCATTACTGTAGCATAAGATACTGTAAAAGGAACTAAGATAATACAGCCAATTAAATGATTTACGTTTGACATGTATGGATATTAATATATTATATTTTAAAATAAATTTGTTTTTGCTCTACATTGTTTCCTTATATATAGTAGATACTCGACTACATTGCTATTAATGTGTATACTATCGCTTCTATTCGTACATAATATAATATAATATACCCATTAAAGAACCAAAGTTGAGGGTTTATGTTCTCACTCATGGGACACAATTATCTAGCCGATTTACGAACTTTACCTTTCTTATCTAAGTCTGTTTGTCAGGGCCCGGAAGAAGATAAGAAGTCCAAAAGCAGGGAACTACTTTTCAAGAGTAGAAACCCTTGTTGTGGTAAGCTGTGACTGACGGAGTTTTCTAAAATCGAACGCAAAACAACAATAACAACAGGGATATAGCTAATATAAATTCATTCTTGAAACAATTTATGGTCACTTCAACTTTGATAACGCATCATACAAAACATTTGATTAGAGACCTACACACAGACACGAAGTTTTGCTATTTTTTAGAGTTCATAAAGTAAAGCATATCATGGAACCCAAAACTGTTCCAGTCACTATTGCTGATCATATTAATAAAGTGCGCTAACTCTTTTTTAAACACTATATGGTTTAGCTTAGGGTACGGAGATAGGGTGTGGAACACAGCCACGATTACAAAACGTGTATTAATAGGCAGTGTTTACGAACAAGAGCACATGGATCGAGACACTCATGGTGCAATACTTTCAAACGTAAACGTTATGACTGTTTGGTTTCCTCTTTATGTTGGTATTTTAAGAACGGTATATATCGCTTGATTCTACCTTAATAATTATTTAGTTATTGATAACAAGAGCATAAGACCTGATGAGCCAAATAAAAATGTAAGGCAATAATAGTACCTGATCTGTATTGTATATCTTGGTGTTTATACAGAGACACAGAAATCCCAGTAATTGGGTTACATTATTTGTTTCTTGATAAATACCTTTTATTTAATGCATACATTTCTTGATCATTCATACATATTTGTTTCATTAATTATACACCAGTGTTCTATCTGTAGGGATTCTGTTAGTTATATTATTTTCAATCACTTCTTACTTAAAGTGTTTTGCTTAATTGTATCAATTGTAGACTTGTCTATACAATTATGTTTGTTGCTCGCAAACACCATTTCTTGGCAGAAACATTTCACTGTTCATTTTCTCCCTTCCATTATTTTAAACAGATATCCCGTTTCCTTACAGACTGATCTGTATTGTCCTCCACAGCTTTGGTTAATGCCTATAATATCTGCTGCAAATTTTAAAATTCTATTTTTGCTTAATATTTAGTAATGTTTTTCATTTCGACGTTAGCCTCCAGTTTATCAACTCGATATTTATCATTTCCCTTCATTTACTAGTCTGGTTATCGCCTCTTTCATTGACTTAGACATTTTCCCTTTCCAAAATATATCATCAGAATGTATGTCTAAATTTACAGTTAGTTCTGGTTCTAACGGCCAATATAAATCCGATATCACTCCAGTACACGCGCTCTCCCTCTATTTGGTTCCCCATTATATTTTTTTATTTCAATATCTGATATAAATGTTTTAAAGCTTGTTTTGAAGCACGTGTAATCAGTGCAAATTCAATAATATTCATATAGTCTTCTATATCCTTTCATTGTATTTCTAAACTTTGGTACAGATTTTTACAATATATAAAAAACTTCTCGTCCTATTTCCCAGTTATCTCTATTACTGAATTCCCGTCCATAACACAGTCACTGTATATCGTACTTTCCTTTATTTTTCATTTCGTCACTTCCGTAAGTGACCGTATACTTTTTCATATATATATATATATATATATATATATATATATATATATATATATATATATATATATATCCATATATTCCTGTTCTAATTTTAATACCTTTCGATCTATATTGTTGAAATTCTTCCGATGAATTTTACTGTTTATTTTCCATTAAGAACTCCACTTACACGGTTGAAATAAATTTACCTTTGTGTTCTACCCTCTTTCTCTTTCTCTCTCTCTCTCTCTCTCTCTCTCTCTCTCTCTCGTGAATGCAAACCGCTTTGTCAGTTTCGCATATGTTTTGAATTCATCCCTGTTGTTTCAAAAACATTATTTCCATTTTTATACAACTGATTTAGCAATTCTTCCATTTTTGTGCATCTCCTAAATATGAATAGTCTAGCTTCCAAATTCCCACCTCAAGTTACTTTTACCAACAACTAGGAATGTGAACTCTCAATCCTACTACCTGCGTTTCTCTATATAAGTTTCACTGTAATCTGTTTTATCTGATTTACTTTTCCTATATGCACCAGTAAGGCATTATCTATCATGAATGCCTTAATAAATAAGGCATTATCTATCATGAATGCCTTAATAAATAAGGCATTATCTATCATGAATGCCTTAATAAATATAATGGTTCATCTCTCTTTCTCATTGACCATATCCTTCTCTCGATATTTTACTATATTATTGAAGTCTTCTTCTATTTCGTTGAATATTGTAAAATATAATGAAACCTCTAGGGTACATATCAGATGATCAGTTTATATTTCTTTATTCTAAGATGGATACGCTTTAGTTAACAATTCTCTATTTGTATTTGTTGATATTTTAAATCACTCGATGTTTGGGTTACTATTATTGCTACTTCTAAATATTTCTTATCACGATTTTGACATATTCATTAGAGCATAATTCCTATTTGGGTATTGGTTTAAATCTACACCTATAGCATAAATATCTTATATGAATATTGTATCATTCTTATTTTAATTATTTCTTATGTTTCTTGTGTTAGTTATATATACACCGTTGAGATGTAATCAGATTTTACCACGGTTTTCTTATAGAAAATTCATTCTGCGCTTATGTATTTTTCGAAGTATTAAATGTATGTTAGAATAATTTGCAATTTTTGTAAACTTTGTACGTATTGTCCATTGTTTTGTCTAGATTTCTCTCTATCGGAGTTTGTCCTTGTTCTTATCCCTTGTTAAAATATTCTGTTTGCTTTGTACTTTTGGATTTTATGTACAGCTATGTTCAGAAAAGTATATTTCACCTTCCGCATTTGTGTTCCTTGCTTTGTTTGTTTGCTGGATGTGTGCTCTTCTTCCTCGCTCTCCTAGGGCATCAGTGTTTTATTTTGCTTTATCTCTTCTTTAAATTACAATACAAGAACCACCGGTGGAACCGGCAGAGCCTTTTCTTTGGTTTCTTACTGTTCCTTTGTATGTAATTTTCGGTGGCGGTGGGGTCCCTATTTGTATTAAGACTCACTGTGAAGTTTATCCTGAGAGGCGGTAAATCCTCATTTACATGTTTTAGGCATTTGAGTTCTCTCCCCTAATAATTTTTCTTTGACCACTTTAAAGTTCTTTTCCCTGAATTATATCAAATAAAATGTTGACAAACACAACAAAGAACAGAACACATACAGAATCTAAAACGTGTCCCATTAGTCAACATAACAAAGTAGATTAACGCACATAAAACAAGAGTAGTGAATGGGGGCGCTTTACGGACAATGGGAATTAGCATTAAAAACACCCCTGGGTCACTTTACGGACAATGGAAATTTAACATGGAGAAAAATCGTGGGTCACTTTACGGACAAGGGAATTTAACATGGCAATAAATCGTGGGTCACTTTACGGACAAGGGGAATTGAACATGGCAATAAATCGTGGGTCACTTTACGGACAAGGGGAATTTAACATGGGATTTTTTTTTTTAAAAATTTAAAAAATTTTTTTTAAAAAAAAGGGGTAGGCAATTCAAAGACTGTCTCTTTTCGAGAAATATGGCTGGCCCTGAAAAGGGCCTTTGGGTTTTCTTCTAATTTCTTCTTTTCCTCCACCAAGTTCTTATTTTATCTCCTACACTCTTCTTCTCTTTCTTTTTTTTCTTCTCCTCTTCTTTCTTCTCTTCCTCCTCTTTCTTCTTCTTTTCATTTTCTTCTTCTTTTTCAATTTTTTCGTTCCAATTACGTATTCTTATTCTTTCCTCTTCATCCTCCTTCTCCTCCTTGATCTCTTTCATGACACCACTAATCTTGTCCTTTGCTTTCCTTAAGTTATTAATTTCCATCTTCACACGATGGGGACTATAGGAATAATGGTCTTCAACCAGTCTTAATAGCATCTGTTCCATTATTCCTAAGTTGTCTAAAACGTCTTGCAAGGTTTGTAATTTGTCCATTTGGTTTGACGCCATCTTCTTTGTATTCTTTGCAGAATGGTTTGAACAACTAATACTGTGGGTTCTTATACGAAAAGCGCGAACGTGAAGGAAAACATCCCCCTAAAACATAAAATGGATCTTACCTAGATGATGACCCAACATCGCGCGGACGTGAAGGAAAACATCCCCCTACTTTCTCATTTCATATAATATAACCCTAACTATACTCTCCACATTTGCTAAAAAACCCATAATCTACTATTCACACAAACATACCTTAGCTCTTACAAACACATACACTTCCACTATTAATAAAGAGTTAGTGTTTATTTTCACACTACTCTACCTACACACATTGGCAAATTAATAGTTATTTCTTTTCTAGAGTATTGGGTAGCCCTGAAAAGGGCTGTTTTTTTTAAACTCCAGATGCACCTATCTAATGGTTGCACCTTCCTGGCCTGGCGCCGCACACGCATCTTCTTCCCCAGTCTTCTTTCACCTTTCTTCTGGGGAGCGCAGAGGGAGGATGATTCGCTTCAACACCCCAATCCTCTGTTTCAGGAATATTAAACGACATCATCTCTTCTCTTTTCTTTTCCTCCTCTTCCCTCTGTCTTCTCTCCTCTTCTTCCTTCTTTATTCTTGCTTCTTCTACGATAGCCTCCGCTGATAGTTCGTTTACTATCCGCCTGGCATATTCCAGGTGCATCTGGAGTTCTAACAGTTTCACTATTCTGCTAGTCATTCTTCTGGCTGTGTTGATCAATCAACAAGGGTAGCTGGACTGCCGAACGAGTTTCAATTTATACTGAAAGCGCGCACGTGAAGGAAAACATCCCCCTAAAAACATAAAATTCATCTTACCTAGATCATGACCAAAAAAACAACAACAACGCGCGGACCTAAAAGAAACACTCGCTCACTTTTTTATGCTACCCATCACTTCAATAGACTATTCACATACTCAAAGCAATCCAATCTAACCCCAAATATACACCTCAAGCAGCCCAAAAAAAACAAACATCATTTTAATCTACTATCCACACCAACCTACTTTATCACTTACAAACACAATCACACAAACACATACCCTCAAAATTTTTAAGAAAGAGTTAGTGTTTATTTTCACACTACTCTACCTACACACATTGGCAAATTGATGGTTATTTCTTTTCTAGAGTATTGGGTAGCCCTGAAAAGGGCTGTTTTTTTGTTGTTTTTTTTGCTATGGCATTCTTTTTTTAGTTTCTAAGAATGCGATGTCCTCTGAGGATAGACTTTCTGGCAATAGGTCTGCTTCTTCGGAAAGAGAAGAAGAATTCTTTGGTGTCGATACGACAATCGACAAAGCCTCTGTCAGCTTCAGGTTGCTGCTGCTGTTGCTGTTGTTGCTGCTGCTGTTGCTGCTGTTGCTGCTGTCTCTGAAGTCTGTACTTCTCTGTCCATTCTTCTTTCTCCTTGTTCATTTCTTCTCTGAAGAGCTCTTCTATCAGGTCTTCAGTGATTTTTAACATTCTCACATTCTCTATTTCTTCTGGCTTCGGTATCAGACTGTGTCTGACCCTATCCAGATTCACGTAGGCTTCGTTGAGCTTAGCTAGTTTGGAGCACATCTTCTTAGGAGGATGAGTCGACAATGGATGGCTAGACTGGGAACAACCCGGTTCTTAAAGTTAAAGCGCGGACGTGAAGGAAAACATCCCCACACGGTTTTCGAGCCGCAACGTTCATGAGAGGGATAGTAAGAAATGAAAGAGCATCAATCTAACATTCTTATAGCTAAACAAAAGACAAAGGCATTTTTTTCTAAACACAACATTTTTTATTCAAAAATCACTTAACACTAACTAACAACAACATTTTTAACAATAATCCAACACTATAACATCAAATAATTTTTTTCAAATACAATCTACTTTAAACAGGGCTGACAACGTTGTGAATGAAATTGTGATTTCCACTGTTGGAAATCATTAGGCCATTGATGGACACTACGTTTCCTAGCTTGAGACAAAAGATAAGCATAATGGTCACAGAACCATCGATCTACTTTCACATCGTTTCTAGCAGAAGAACGAGGATCGAAATGAGTCACTAAATGTTCTAAGGAATAGCCCAGGCTGCGATGATGCAGAAAATACACACAGTACTGTCCACACACCAAGGAATCTGTGCCTTGTAATTTCACATTATTGAATCGGGTGGTCTGAGCATTTCTTCTCATAAAGTCGATGATATCGTCTTCCAAAGGGGGCAATCCGTACGAATCGAAATATTCCACACATCCTTCTTGAGGAAAGTAAACGGCTACCCAGTGGGTTCCTGGGAGATGACTATCGTCCGTGTTGATCACGTAAGCTTGATGGTCTTTAGGTTTGCGATGAGGGAGTTCATCTTTAGCACAGACGACGGGATTCCAAGAAGCAGTGTACGAACTGTGGTTCAAAAGGTAATAAAGTTCCCAGGTATCCATTGTTTTGTGTTTGTTTTTTTCTTCTTCACAGGTAATAATACGTTGTCAATTCGATCCTGACTTTTTGCTTGAAAATGTCTGAGGAATAAACGGTTATTCGTTCTGTTTCCTCACTCTGATTCAGGAGAGCTTCGATACGATGGATCTCTTGAGTGGTTAATGGTGGACAAGAATGTTCACGCAAGTCTTTATACCACTGGTGCAACACGTCTTTGTTCGAGATGAGGCTCCAAGCTTCGTCCAGATACTCGTCCAATTTTTCTTCTTGACTCAACATCAGGCATTTATCGTGTTGAATTTGACTGGGATGATCGTTTTGACATCCATAACAATTTTTCTTGATCAATTCCGTCATTTTGTCGACCAAGTGTTTGGCAAAACAGGAGACTAAATGGGCTTCTTGTTCTGGCCATCTCGACTTCATCATGACAACTTCTTCGTCTTTGTCTTGAGATTCTTCTCCTTCCACGGTCTCCTTACATTCCATCTCCAAAGTTTCTCCACTACGTAAAGAGGGATAACAGTCTTCCATGGCTTTCTAATAATCTAGAATGACTTCTCTCAAACTGTTGATTTCTATGGTATTATCGAATTCTGCATACAGGGTGACGTTCACCGTCTCTGTTAGATTTGTAGTAAACTGAATTTCCACACGAATCTGGCCAGATTTTATAGGGTGGAAATGTCCCTCGTCGCTGCCTTGGTCTGGAGTGAAATCGAAAGCCCACAAAGCGTAGCTTCCTGCGTAATCCTCGTACGTAATGCCGTGACTGGTGTTGGTTCCTAACTGTCCCGTGGCTTCGTACAGGGTCAAGTACGATCTCAAGTAATTCCCGTCACCAAATTTAGGCTCGAAAGGTCGGGTACACAAGGTCTTGCCATCGCGACTGACTTCGATCTTGGACACATTGTAATGCTTAAACTCAAAAGGATTTTCGTTGTGGACTCCGTTGAAGGCTGTATTCTTGACGATACCAACAATCAAACGCTTGGGTAACTGTCCTTGGAACAGATGATCTTGGATCATGGATTGCTGTCCAGCAGGAATGGTGAACGTTTTCACTTCTACGCGTCGTATGGGATACTTGGCAGTTGTTCTGCTTAACGTTTGACTGATATCGTTTCCCACTTTAGGTAACACTTCTACGCGACGCACGTAGAGCTTGGCTTCTAGGATAACAGTTTTGTATTCATTGGCATGGGCCATCAAATGGAAAGCGGCACTGCTACGATTCAGTCTCAGGCGGATATCCACACCGTTCAGCAAATACTTTTCTTGTAACCACATGTCCAAATGCAAACGATCCATCAGTTCTAAACTTCGCTCTTGCAGAATTTTAGTTCTACGTGTGTTAAACCCCACATTGTGAGAATTGTCATCTGCTGTCAGGGCTGTATCGTTAAACGTGCCTACACCTGCTGTGTCAGGTTTCCATACTATGCAAGCATCCAGATGAGTATTCTTGGCTTCTTTTCCGTACGTCAAGAGATTTTCCAAGTAGGCACGATATGGGTAAGTATCCATGCTGCTACTGACCAGTTTGTTATTCAAGTACAAGTCCACTTCGCTGAACAAGGAATGCATGAAATTGTTGACGGGCGCTACCCTATCATTGGCTCCAGGATTGGTGTTGTCAGTTTTGATCACTTTGACTTTCAAATACAGATAACTGCTATTCAGATCGATGTAATCTTCGGGCTGTCCTTTGATTTCAAACTCGATGGGAGCGGAATCGGTCAATGAGGAGATGGGATTAAATTCCACCCATTGGGATTCTTGCATCGTCATCATGGTGGGGGGCATGGCAAACAGATCCAGTTCCGTCTTGGAACAGGCGCAAGATTCTCGGTGCATCATTTTTTTGTTCTGTTCTTCCTCAATAATCGAAAACGTCTAAGTCTCGAACGGTTCTTCTTTTCTTGGCTTTTCTCGCTTGAAGTCTGGTGAAAGGGTGTTTTCTTCTTCGTCGTCTCTTTCTGCCTTGTCCTTGCTGAATGCCTGACTCGGTAGCGTGCATGGCATTTATAGGTGTGTCTCGTCGGCCTAAAATGTCTTTACCCGTTTGCAGCAAGACATTTTTACCTGCCCTCATGAAGGCTTCTTTAGGGTTTTGTTTGTCGATGATGACATTTTGGAGAAATTCTTTGCCTTGTGTCAGTGCCGCATCTTTCAAGGCGTGCAATCCGCGTGTCACCATCGGTTTCAACACCGGGGCCACCGAACGAAAGGCCGATTTTAACATGTCTCCTAAACCGTGTCCTCGCTGTCGAGCCACCCCTTGGTACACTGGATACATGACTTACTTACGAATCGTGAGAGAACCGTTTTCGAAAATGGAGTTTCACCGTGACTTTTCCTTTGGTGAATGGAATATTTTGTCCCAAATCTCCTTTTATAGTAATGTTGACCGTGTCCAAATACGACTTGCTGACCGGCAAATAGTGAGGATGGACAAATTCGCGGTGGACGTGGTAAGTGTTTCCACCTTCCTCGTCAGCGTTCGTGGCAGAATCCACTTTGAAAGGAATGACACGCAGTAACGGTACGGAGGTGTGTCCCACCACGTTGTATTCCACTACATCGGAGTACACAAAGATCAAATTCAGTCCTTGGTTCAGTTCTACCGGGGTACGAAAATACTGGCCAAAAGTCACGTTGTCGTAAATGATGGGTAATTCGGGTGGTGTTTTTTCTTCTAATTTCTTCCTCAGCTCCATGTCACCGCCCAACATGTCAAACAATTCAGGACAAAATATAATGGAGACGATTTTACTTCGCTCAAATTTCATCAAGAAGCGACGAGCTACTTTGTGGTACTCCAGGGTGACACTTTTGTTCTTGAAAGTGTCCTTCTTAAAAACTTCCCCAAACACACCATTAAACTTGGAGGCTATGGCGCTGACCAAATGATGACCACTGAAATAATAGCCTGGCAGAATGAACAAGTTGTAGGTCCACGTTTTAGTTTTCTCATCATAGGTTCTACTGGTATATGTGCCAATCTTATCCAACTCCTCTTGCAATGGTTTGTCATGAACTTCCACCTTAAAAGTATTTTGATTGGGAATGACATTGTGGACTTGGGTCGGGTGAATCATTTCCACTAAAGCCACTTCCCAATGGGCTTCGTGATCTAACTGGATGGCTTGAGGTAATTTGGCCGTGTAACAGCACAACGTGTTGTTGGGAAACACCTCCATGGAACTGTCACTGGGTAAGGTTAAGTAAAATTGGTTTTGGTGACTCATAATTCTAGAGTTCTGTGGCTGTCCGAGGGGATATTACTGGATGTCAGAGGCGTGTCTCCGCCCAAAATGGGGTTCTGGTTGTGGATGTTGGAGTGGTGACTGGCACTGGCACTGGACACAACGTTCCCGTTCGAGGAGAATTTCAGGGAGGGATTGGGAAGTAGGTAACCGATGCAACTGCTCAATAAAATGGTCCACAATTGTTTGTCTCCTTGTTGCAAACTCAAATTGGCGATGGCTGCCCCGATGACACAATACACCACGAAGATTTGGCAGAAAAAGACGATTTGCGTTTTAGGCACACGTTCTCCGCACCACACCCACAAGGGTTGTTTTTGTAAATCTTGCACAGAAGAACTAGGGGAAGAAGGACTGGTCGACGTAGCTGCGTCTGATGTGTGAAAGGGCATGATGGTCACTTCTTCTTTTTATAGTCGATGACTTGCGAAGCGTCGATCCAAGAATCGAAACTGGGTGGATATCCTTTCCAACGTATTTTGACTTCTTTGACACGTCGTTTGCCCACTTTACGGGTTCTGCGTTCGAGAATGCTTTCGATGTCGTACACGTCGTCTTCTTTTTTGGTGACACGTTGTAACTCGGGCAAATAAAACGTTCCTTTGAGTACTTCTCCGTTCATGTCTTCCAATTTATAGACGGCAGGATGACGGCCATGTACTCGTCCAGTGACGCGAAACAGTTCGGTCGTCCAGTTAGGTAAGTAACCTTTGTCGAAAGTGCGTTTGGTTTTGCCAATGCGCACCCAATCTCCTACGGTCAACTCTCCACTTTTCTTGGGAACAGCCCTCGTCGGGGACGTACCGAACAGGCGCTCGAACACCAGCACTTCGTTGTCGGGAGTCACGTCTTGCGGGGCACGTCCGATGCTTCGATGGTAAGATTGGTTGTACGCTTGCACCAGGTGCGGTAAGATGTCGATGTACTTCAGAGTGTGGTGATGCGTAAAATATTTCCACATGCGTTCTTTCAAAGTGCGTTGAAAACGTTCCACGATGCTGGCTTTGGTTTCGGGATTCTCGGTGGTAAAAAAATGAATGTCACGTTTCTTTAATTCTTTTTGGAAAGCTTGGTTCAGAAATTCGGTGCCTTTGTCCGTTTGCCATCGAAGAGGGCGACGACCGCTTTGTTTTAACACCCGTTGCAGGGCTCGCACTAACTCGCTGCTCGATTTGGAAGTCAAAGGCACGACCCAGGCAAATTTGGAAAAGACGTCGATGACACAAAACAAATATTTGTAACCACGATTGTAGCTGGCCAAATGAGAGACATCGGCTAAATCGGCTTGCCATTGATGATCGATGCCTTCCACTCGGGTGCGACTTCTGGCAAACTTGCGTCGAATGGGTTTGTGTAAAGTGTAGGTAGCTTGTTCTTGTAACCATCGTTGCACTTGAGGTAAACGGAGACTTTTCAGTCGCGTTTTGGCAGCACGATACAATTTTTGAACTCCTGCGTAACCTGCAGGATGCGAGGGATCGTAGTAAATGCTAGCTAAGACTTTTTCCATTTTTGTGTTGGTGTGTTAATAAGTCACCCACTCTTCGGTGATGCTACTTTGGGTGGGTCGAAAGGGTGGTTTGGAAACAGATTTACGTGTCCGATGGGCTACGGGAGTAGAAGTCGAAGGTAGTGGTGGAGGTGGCAATGGAATGGCTTTGGTTTTCTTTTCTTTTTTCGCTTCTGGTTTCCCTTCTTTCTTTTTCACTTCTGTCGAAGGAGGCGTGGACATCATCTTTTTAACCCAAGCTTTCATTTCTTCTCGTTGGGGTGTGGGGGACGGGGTCAATAAGGATGCTGCAATCTTACTCGAAATGGGAGCTGCTGACGGTGTTTGAAACACTTCGCGCGTCTCTTCTTCCTCAGGTCTTTGTGGGGTAGCATCTCTGGTGACGGTTGGGGATGACAGTAGTGGTGGTGGTGGTGGTGGTAATGATGATGATGGTGCTGGACTTTTGATCAAGGTCTTAAAATCTTTCAGAGTGGGTAAAGCTGTTTCGTCTAAAGCTTTCTGGTGAAAGAGTTGCAGTCTTTGCAAGAGTTGACCGTACTTTTGCGATTTTTCTGTTTCGGACAAATCTTGGCGATCCATCAAGGATTGCAATTCGTGTTGTAACTGGGACATCTCGCTCAAATTGGGATTGGGAGGTAAATGCGGGGTGCGTTGTTCTTGCCACCGATGGTATTCCATCCATCGTTTGTAAGGCACTAAAGCTAGTTTTCGTCCTTCCATGGGGTTGTCAGGGGTGAATTCTGAGATCTTGGGACTTCCGAAGGCCTTTTTATCTTGCTCCCATCAGTCCTCCCAACATGGTTCCCAAGACTCCTTTCAGTATGGGGCCTAACAAGAGAGGTAAAATGCCTCCACGTTGGACCAACATCTTCTTTTTTTGACGAATGGGAATTTTCTTTTGAACCATTTTCCGAAGAACGTGACGATGTTTGCCTAAGCATTGTTTCTGGTGTTTGGACAAAGGGATCGTGCCTTTCAAAACGTTCAAACAACATTCGCACACGGTATCGATGACCTCTTTGGAGGCCGTTTGAATGAGTTTTTTTCGTAGGGGTGGAGAAGCTTTGGACAGGACAGATAACAGGTCCCCATGTTTGGCTAAACGTGGTGGTAGTCCTTTTCTTTTCTTTCCTTGGGGTTTTCTGGAGGGTGACATCTTTGAGTCTTTAGGAGCACCTAAAAACACTGATACCCTACTCGGTCACAGGCCTTTTTTATACTGGAACGCGTCGCCACTGATTGTCTTTACGTTTTATCAGTTTGAGGACAGGCATGACACGTCGTGCAGGGGTACGTAACGGACTAAATCGAGCCAGTTCTTGCTTGGACAAATCCAGTAAACTTTGTAACATGCCCGATCTTTCTTGAACTTTGATTTTGGGAGAAGGTACTTTGTGAGCAGCAGCCACTGCCGCTAAATGGGAAGGTCCTGCCACTGGGGAAGTTCTTTTGGGGGTCATCAACGGAGAAGTTCTTGGTGTAATCAACGTCTCCAAGTACTCTTCAGTTCCTGGTGACATCAACGGAGAAGTGGACAAACGTGAGGCTGCCGGAGACGTTGTAGCAGGTCGTGGCTTGCGAGTGTAAGGTTGCGTCCTGGCCGAAGTGCCTCTCTTGCGACTAGTTTTCTTCTGTGGACTTTTCTTTTTTTGAGGACTTTTTCTCTGTTTCTTGGGGCTTCTTTTCTTTTTCCGGGGTGATGGTGGTGGTGTCTGGTAAGAGGAGGGTCCCGCCACTGGAGAAGTTCTTCTTGGGGACTTGGTCTTTTTCTTTTTCTTCTTTGGGCTTCGTTGGACTTTTGTCTTAGGGATAACTTTGGGGGCATTAGGATCCCATCTTAAGAGTGAGCGAATGATGACCCCTCCTAGAGTACCGCTCCCTCCAGGTTTCAAAATGATTTGTTTTTTGGTTTGAGTGTCGATGCGGGGATCGGCCAGTTGGACCAAAGCGACTTTGTTTCGATCGAAAAAGCGTTGGGTTTGATGAGGAATCTGAATGATTCCTTGGAGTAATTGACGTGCCGTCACCGTGAACCATCGTAAGACTTCTTTGAGACTAGCTTCTAAGACACGGGCTCGTGTTTGTGGATCTTTTTCTCGACTGATGCCATACAAGGCACGAATCAATTTGACGGGAAGATGCGACTGAAGGGACGTCATGTTCACACTGTGTGAGACAGACGAAAAAGGGTCTGAGGTTTTTATAGATTTTTTTCATGGGAGGAGTGAAATGAAGTCGAGGACGGAGACGTGTACAGGACAGGCCCTCCGTCTTGGCACCAGTGGTGAAACAAGTGGGTACGAAATCGCAAATCCTCGGGGGTCGTAGGTTTCAAATCGACGAGTAAATAGGCGTGTGGAGTTTGAGTGGCATCGTCGTACGCCTGAGTCAGCCAAGGCGTTCCTAACTGTTTGGCTAAGACTTGCACTTGCGATTTATCTCGAGGGCTTTTAAACAAGACCACGTAATGCGCATTGAGACTGATGGTGCGATGGGCTTTACTTTGTTGAAACAAATTTTGGGTGATGTAAACGACACTGGCATTACGGTGATGCCCTTTGCGCGTGAACCACAATTTAATTTCTTCTTCGTCTTCTCCTAACATGTCGTCGAAAATGACCAAATGGGTTAGACGGGAGTCAGAGACGATGCCGTCGTCTTCTTTAGGAATGCCTTCCACAAACACGATGGAATCGCCTTGACTTTCTCGCAAGAGGCTGTACGCCGATTGCCACTCTTTGTAACACCACACGATCCGTTGAGGGGGCCGATCGATCAAATGATGTTTATGTTCGATCAAACGTTTGACGAATTCGGTTTTGCCTGAACCGCTAGGTCCAGCAATGAGCATGTTAAAGGGATGGCGAAGATACAAAGCCTCCCAACTGGCACGATCTAAGTGTTCGTCGATGACTTTGACAGTAGAGGAAGAGGGAGCAGAGACAGCAGAGGTAGCCATGGTATGAGAAATGTCACTTGTGACACGAAAAAACAAACAAGACAAGAGTTTATATACTTTTTTCAGAACACGTTTATTGAATGTTTCAAATATGAACACGAAAGACAAAAATACATAAAAGCCAAAGGCTTAAGTACAAGGATAAAAGGCACATGATAACCATTAACGTGGAATAAACACAAGTGTCTGTACAACAATCACATCTTTTGGGTAATGTTCTAACCAGTTCAACAGGGGGTAAGGTCACACAAGTGTCCTCCCGAAAGGGTCTTTCAGGTCTGTCCACGACAGTCCTGTCCTGGGTGACGGGTTATTCTGGCACCGTCACTAACACGGGTTGAAAAGTAACTTTTTTCCTTGAACAACTCTCGTGCATACTGGGCCACTTCTTGGGTCCAAGCCTCAAAATCCCATTCTTTCCAGGCACGGACATCTGTCCAATGGGGATGTAAGTCACAAGCTACACACACATCGTCATACACGTCTTGGGTAGCTAAAAGTTGACGAATCTTTTTTTCCCGTAGAGGTCGAGAAGTATCCAGATGAAAACGCAAGGCTTTGAGCAAAAGGAGTTTTTCGTGACCATTTAAGGCCATGGAGGTGGTAAGTACTGATCGTAAAGAGTCCACAAAGAATCGGCTGGTAAACGAAATCCCAGAAAACAAGTCACTAAGACACACACCACTTGTCGTCCAAAATTGAATGGATACAGTTCTTGTAATAATCGATGGTAATGATCCACGGTTTGAATATGGTCATTGAGTTCCTTCCACGGAATCTGTTGGATGACATGTGACATAAGTCGTGGCATGGCAGCCTGTTTTTATAGTCTCTTTGTTTCGGAAACAATACACGTACTTTCTAGCCAGAGATCTTCGTTCTCCAGTAGGGAATCTAAATCTTGCATACTGCAACCGAAACTTCAGAGTTCGTTTAGAAGTTTCCTCTTCCTCTAAGTAGATTCCACGTAAAATATGTTGATAATCCTTTAACTTGTCTTCCTCAATGTATTGCTGTAGGTGAATCTCGAAGTAACCAAAATAATGAACGTTTCGATCATTCACTAACTCAAAGTGTTGAACAAGGTCTGACCACTGAAACAATTTCTGACGAATCAGTTCTCTTATACCATTCAGGTACCAGTGGTTAAAGATCTGGTGACGTAACGGATGCAATTGTTCTTTACGTTTCACTTGTATTTTGACCAGCTCTCGGTAAATGCGTTCTCTCAACTCCACAGGCAAAGCACGAATGTTCTCTTGTAAAGTATCCATGAATAGGTCATACTAAATCCTCTTTGGTCTGACACAAGAAATGTACTCTTTGCACAAACATGGTTTCACTTCAGTGTCGAATTTAAATCGTTGAGTCACTAATCTACACATTACAATTCATTCAGAAGTTTCCTCTTTCACCAAGTTGACATTGTGTGAAAGATGTTGGTAATTCGTTAACTCTTCCTCTGGAATTCGATGCAGTACGTTTACAATGTAGTAGATAGAATCGTCAATACCAAACCATTCCTTTTTATAACCAGGAGGTCGTTGATCAATGTCTGTCCAATGGAACACTTTCAATTGAATCAGTCCTTGTATAGCCTTCAGGTACCAGTGGTTCAAACACCGGTGACGTATCGGATGCAATTGTTCTTTACGTTTCACTTGTATTTTGACCAGTTCTCGATAAATGCGTTCTCTCAACTCCACAGGCAAAGCACGAATGTTCTCTTGTAAAGTATCCATGAACAGATGATTATGGTAAAAAGTTACTTCAATGTCTCGGTCCCACTAAAGGTAAGTAATGACAATTCGGTGACCATCGAGCATGTTCTACGTAGGCCGAATCTTGCGGTTCCCAGTGGTGAAGTGACACACCGCAACTGAAGCACTTGACTTTATCTCCTTCGCCCAAGTAGAAAAATCCGGCTCTGGCTAATTCTTCGGGGGTCGGTCCTCCCAGATACTTTGGCCATTTTCCTTTGAACGATTGAAGACGATTTTCAAAGTCGCAGTATTCCGACAAACGCACAGGAAACGAATATTCGTTTTTCACAGGTTCGGTTCGATGAGGGTTGAGTGAAATGGGCAGGAGTTTGCTCAGGGCTGGATGACATCCGTAGGGAGGTAAACGTGAAGGTCGACATTCCCCTTTAAAACGAAACCCAGTAAAATGTCCAAGAGGACGAGCAGCATCGCTTTCGCATCCCACAGGTTTGACACGCACAGCATCCCTTTCCATGACAGGGGTAGGGGCACTAAAGTTCCCATGATGCTTTACGGCATCGCTCAGGTCACAAGGTACAGCATCGGTCCCATCGCAAGGCTCACAATCGCACTCGTCTGCAAACTCCGTTACGCAATTACAATGGTAACCACATGGACAATCGCAGTTTCCTTCCGGACATTTTCCGTCGCAATGTCTGGGTCTTATCCATCCAGTATTAGTCACACTAGAGAAAGATACAGCTTTTTTACAATCCCCAAACTGGAACGATGTCTCTTTCAAAGTATTCATCTTGTTCGCTCGGTCTTGGTAGTCACAATGAACTATCGATCTTGACCATAGCCCCTTTTTATACTAGTCGCAATGCAGTCTCCAGCTTGTACATCTTTCCTTTTTTACGTTTTTTATGTCTTGTTTCGGAAGGTACCGTCTCTAAGGTACCGTCAACATTGTACCGTAGTGTGATGGGTGGAAAGGCCATAGAAAGGTAAGGGCAGTGCGGAGACCATCTAGTATGTTCCAGAATAGCTGAATCTTTATAGATACATAGATCCATTCGTAACTTCAGTCCGCAAGCAAAACACTGTACCTCGTATCCCAATCCTGACTCAGGTCCCAAGTAGACAAATCCTGTTCTAGCTAAAACATGCGAAGAAGGTAATCCTTCCCTATCCGTAGGCCATTTCTGAAACGTGTCCAATCGACGGGCACAATCACAATAGTCAGGTAAGAAGACTGGAAAATGGTAGGGTTTGAACTTGGAGTTCTCATCGGGTTTCTCACTCGATTCTTGCTGTGGCGAAGTCATCTTTCTGGTGGGGTAACTATCCTCTTACAACCAATGTTTTATACCAACGTGTCCATACGGTAAGGTGAAATGATTGGGAAGTCGAACTCGCTTCTGGTACACGATTTGATAGACTTTTTCCAAGGGTCGACTGACGATGTGATGAGTGGGTAAACGTACAATCTTGTTCGGTTGATAGGTGGTCACTTTAAAGTTTCCATCCTCTCCCGATTGCAAGGCTTCTTTCAATACCCCAAAGTTGACCACTCGACTGGTACGATAATTCAGAGTCAGTCCTTTCACTTTGCACGTCGTGTGCACTTCTCCTTGTTTGTCACGGTATTCGTAGCCGTAATTTTTGGGACCGCCACTGACAAAACTTAGAATCTTGTCGTCGGGATGCTCGTCTGTCCAGGCTCCTAAACGGTCTCCTTCGATGTTAGGGTGATGTTGAATCGGGTGATGGATGTAAATGCAACTGTCCGTGTCAAAGTACAGGACGCGTTCTTCTAACAGTTCTAAAGCTTCGTACAATTTTAAGCGAGCATGGGCTGTCACGTAAGCCGCAATGATGACATTTCCAAAAGGGTCGTCTTGTACAAAGTCCAGATCTTCTTCGTAATTAACCAAGATCAAATTCTCTCGGACGACGTCCACGTGTTTCATGTATTTGGTTTTGTCGTGAATCATCTGGAAGTAGCGGGAAGGTTCTGTCAAATATTCCGTCTTGGGTAAACACGGTCGTTGTGCCATTTTACCCCACAAGCAATTTAACATCACTTTGGCAAACGATCGCCTGCCTTCGTTTTTCTCGATGTGGTCTAAAGTGATGCCTTCTTGTTCGTAATATTTCTCTTTGAATTGTATTTGGTCTTCGGGAGTGTGACACCAGGAAGGATAGCCGCTGGCTTCTTGCTTCAGTTTCAAAAAGGCATCCACGTAGTCGGCGAAAATGCCTTTCTGAGTAGGGTCACCCTTGTGGTACTGTTGTGTCTTGGGAAAGTGACAAATTTCGTACACTTCTAACAGTTGGTATCCCATGTCCAGAGCTTTGAACAATTCCACGCTGACCCAGGTTCCCGTCAAGGCCCGTTCTTCCTGGCTGTGATGGCAAGGTTGGTCCTGGTTGCACGTTTCGGCACAAGTACGGCACAAGGGAAACATCAGTTTGCCTTGACAATGGTGAGGTAAGACGGGATGGTATAGGTTCGTGGGAGGCAAAACTTTACACTTGATCAAGCCTTCGTATTGTCGAATGTTTTTCAGGTCGATGTGTTCCGTCAACAATTGCGGGTGCCCTACAGGAAAGCGACAATATTTGCACACGTAGGGATACAGCGAACACACGTCCAAGTATTTGATTTCTTCTCCTTTCTCTTCGTCGGCTTGGTACAGCAAACAGGTGGCATTGGTCCTTCCTCCGTACAAACTATCCCTCGGGTTCAGCGGGTCCATGAACTGGTAACTTTCCACGAGGCGTTTAAACTCGGGATCGGTTTTCATACGGTGATCGTACTCGTGTTCCCACATTTCCACCACTTGGTATCCTTGCTGTTCTAACTTTAGGCGTCGCTGACAAGTGTCCTGGTACAAGTCTTCCATGGTTCGTTGCAAAAACTGATTTTTAGTGCCACGGTCAGGGTAACAAACAGGACATCCGTGAAATAAGCAACCGTTAAACTCGTACACGATCTTGGGGTTTTCTAAGTCCCAGCCATCGACCGAATACGTTCCGATGGTCTTTTCGCCCCCTCCGTTGCGGGCATGCTGAATCCACTTGTCTTCCTTGTCGCACAAGTAATGTAACCAACGTAGGGCTTTGACCGAGTATTGACGTTTGACAAAGTGGGTCGTTTGAGGGCTGATGACAGCCACAGTGTTTTCAGGCATGAATCGTTGTCGATACACTAGGGAACACGCTTTGGCAATGGTGCAAGCTTCTTTCAAAGGATCCACCCCTCCGTGTTCCATAAACAGTTCTCGAAATTTTCCACAGCAACGCCGTAAAATGTCCACGTCGGAACGACAATACTTTAGCATTTCTTCCTGAAAGTCGAAAGGGTCCGAGGCGTGAGCCTGGTACCAAGCGTAGAAAGCTTCTCGTTGTTCGGTACGCATGTTGTCGGGGTCGTAATAGTGAGCCTCGGGCAAATGGGGTAGAACTGCGTGTTGATTGGCTTCCGTATTGAAAAAGTGTGGAAAGTACCCTTTAGCCATTTCTGTCATTCCAAACGTTTTAGGCATTCGACTCAAAGGCATGGCCAAGTAACTCATCGAATCTTTAAACTGCACTTGTCCCACTTGCATGAAAATGATTTTGGCTCCGTTCAAAGTCACTTTAGGACGCTCGGTGCCTTGTTCCGTATAGTACCTCAAAAGAAACTGTCCATCGTATCCGGAGAAATTGTGAGCCATCACCGTGGCATGACGATGACAATCTCCGTAACGTTCGATGTCCTCTTGGCTCCACGTCTTGTCGACAGGGTCTAAGACCCATTGGGCAAAATCGGCTAACGTGTTGGGTCCTCGAAAGATTTTTTCACGCCCTCCGGGAATCTTGCTGCAGTGAGGGCAATGACTGAAGATAGGTTCTTGAATGCACTTCTCGCACGCTCGATGAGCCACGCAGAAATTAGGAATGTGAATGCCGGTCTCTTGCATGCATTCGAAATCGAAAAAGATGAAATTGCCTTTCTTCTTGTGACCATCCTCTTTCTCTGGTGGGGGTTGGTATTTTTGCACGTAACATTCGTGTTTCAAGTCCACGATGTGATGACAAATGTGACATTTCTTTTTTCCTGAACATACGTGTGCCTTGGCACTATTGGTACGTATGCCTTGTCCACACGTAGGGCACAATCTCAGGAGTTGACAAGCGCATTTCTTCTGTGAACCTTGCGTTTTCAGATGCTGTTGGTAACAGGTAGGGCTGACAAACGTACGCAGACAAGTGGAACAAGGCACTGGTTCTTCGCTCAGACAGGGTGAAGAGGCCAAACATCCTGAGCATTTCGATCCACAATGCTTGTGTTGCTCTCGATTGTTATAACCATGGTCACATTTCTCACAATAATAACAGTATCTCAGGAATCCAGTGATACTGGTAATGGTATCGAAATGGTCATCGTGATGATAAAGGTGAATGTATTTTCCGTCCTTAAAATCTTGGCCTCGAAACAACAGAGGTCCGCGCACTTCTTGAGGGTGCACTTTCAAGGTGTATCGTGGAGCTAGGGCATCTTGCAATTTTTGCATCTCAGGAATACCACAGGGTGTGTCTTTGGACAGGCCAGCTTGTTGTAACAGGAGTTCTGCTTCGTTTCGTTGTTTGGCTCGGTCGGAACGTTGAATAGTGTCCCAGGTTCTTTTCCATTCTACCGTGTCGTTCTTGTTGGCATAGGTTCGTCCCACCACGATGGCACGGGCTAAACACATCTGGTCATGAGGGTTGTTAATTCGGACGAGACTCTTTTTGGTGTTGCGAAGGTCGTCCACCAATAACATCTTTTTGCGTCCTGTCCCTTGAGGAGGAGAGACGTGGGTCATGTCCAGTGTGGCTTTACCATCGGTGATGTCAAACTGATCATTAGATTGTTGTACGTGTTGAATCTTGTCCATGACTTTGGAAGCAGTCAATTCTGCAGGGGTGCTAAACTCGATCCAAACAGGGGATTTCAAACCGTCGTGTTGTATGGAAAGTCTCAAGCGATCGTCTTCTTTGGGTTGACATTGTCGCTTGAGTGCAGTGAGCAAAGAATCCCACACCTCGGTGATGAACCCTTCTGCTTTCTCTAACGGCACTTCAGCCTTGAAATCTTTAAACTTCACCGTGTATTTGTAAGCCGTGGTTCTAAATTTTCTAGAGGAGCGCTTTTCCGTCTCTCGAATGGAATAGTACTTTTCAGGGTTGACAAAGGGTGATGAACTTGGTTTAGAGGGTTCGGATTCTGGTTCACTCATGTCCTCTTCAAAATCACTGGCATGAATTTGTGCCAATATTTCAGCCCTGGTTCGAGGCGATAGATCACGTTTCTGCCTCTTACTTTCTTCTTCTTCTTTCTTCTCGAATGAATGGGATCGTTTCATCTTGAAAGCAAAAAGTCAAATGACTCAAGTTCAAACACCATAAACTACTTTATAGTCATAGCAGACCAGCGTATATAAAAGGGTGTGTGTCTTGTCCTTTCACTATTCATTTCACTCTCAAGCCGAGCACAACGATGGAAGAGACTAACCAGATGGAACGTTTCGTCAGAGCTTTGCGAGGGGTCATTAGAAAATTCTCTTCAGACCAGCCTACGGACTACTCTCCTTCCTTTCGAGATAAAAGTCAAGATACTTGCTATATCTGTCAGAAGAAAGGGCATTGGTCTTCAGAGTGTCCAGACCGTCAAAAAACAGGAGCTAAAAAAGACAAAAGTAAAGATACCTGTTATTATTGTAAAGAAAAAGGACATTGGTCTCCAGATTGCCCAAAAAAGAAACAAGAGGAGTCAGAAGAAAAGAAGGATTCTTCAGAAGAAGAGAGGGATTCTTCAGAAGAAGAGAGGGATTCTTCAGAGAAAGAAAGCAGACAGGTGAAGAAAAAGAAACAGGAGAAGAAAAGAAGAAGGGAAGAAAGTGAGGAGGAAGAAGAGGAAAAGAGTGTGACAGTGAAGAAATTCAAAAAACAGAGAGACTAAACAAGGAGAAAGAAGAAGTCAATGAACTTTAAATTAAAGTGTTGTGTTGTGAATTGGATTGTAAAAAATGGATAAAAGAATAAATGAATGATATAAGGTAAGAGTCTTTGAGTTTTGATTTTAAAATAAGAAGCTACACTCACGCACTCATACAAAGACACGTACTATAGGGTAAAATGGGTGGGTTATTTTTTTTTTTGAGTTATTGGCAAATTGAAATTGTATTTCTTTTCGAGATATGTGGGTGGCCCTGAAAAGGGCCTTTTTTCTTTACGATGTAGGGGCAAGTTTAAGCAATCAACTTTAACTGCCTTATGCCTTTGCCACGGCCAAGGCCTACTTCTGGACTGCGTAATGTTGATGATGATGATAATGATTGGGTTGAAATCACTAAGGGTGGTACGGTAGGCTTAGTCACAGGGTTGACGTGTTTAGCTCGGGAAGGTCGTATTCTCTTCGGTCGTGATAAAGAAGTCTGATACATTTGTTTCAGACTTCTTAACTCCGCTAAAATGTCCAACAGTACCGTGACCGTTTGATTTTCACCCTCTTGTTTCTTTGCTGCTACTTTTTCTTGCTGTTGTTTTTTTCTTACCTCTTCTTCTTGTTGCTGTTGCTGTAGGAGAAAAGCCTGTTCCGCTTCCTTTTGTCGTTGTATAAATTTCTCCAATTCTTCTTTCTGTCTCTGTCTAAAATTCTCCACTTGCGGTAATGAAGAAGGTAACGAAGGTTCAGGAACAAATTCTTGCGAGGAGAGAAAATCCACAAAATCCCAATTCACCTCTTCTGAAAGTAAGTCCGAGTTCCCTTGGGCAGTCTCCCCTGTTGGTGCACCCCAATGGATCGTTTTCTGAGTTTCCGTCATGTTGAATCACTGTCGCATAGACTGAATGCACACAAGCGCTAGCGAATCTATATTGACTACGTGACGTCACAGACTGCTCTCTTCGGATTGGATGCGAGCTGACTGAATTCTGTAACGCGTGTTTGGATTGGTGAATGAACTCAATCCGTTTCAATCCTTTCTGTACCTATAAATAAGCGCCGTTCAATGCATTGATTCACCTGTTCTCGTCGCTTCAAGATGTGGACTACAGTTGAGTCATCCACCCTTGTGTCTTCCATGATGTTTCGGACAGACTTGCTCATGTATGTCCGATCCAAGTGGACCGTTGTCCACAGGACAAACACCAGCCTGTGGATACGTAGGATCTACGTCGAAAGACAAGGATGCCTGAAAAGAGTGCTGATGTACGGACCAACAGTAAGACGCAGCCTAAGGACAAGAAGAAGACCAATACGGTGCCATTTATGTTAATGAATACATTAACATAAAACCCAAAGGCCCTTTTCAGGGCCAGCCATATTTCTCGAAAAGAGACAGTCTTTGAATTGCCTACCCCTTTTTTTTTAAAACAATTTTTTAAATTTTTTATAAAAAAAATTCCATGTTAAATTCCCCTTGTCCGTAAAGTGACCCACGATTTATTGCCATGTTCAATTCCCCTTGTCCGTAAAGTGACCCACGATTTATTGCCATGTTAAATTCCCTTGTCCGTAAAGTGACCCACGATTTTTCTCCATGTTAAATTTCCATTGTCCGTAAAGTGACCCAGGGGTGTTTTTAATGCTAATTCCCATTGTCCGTAAAGCGCCCCCATTCACTACTAACAAGTTTGCATATCAAATATATTTAATAGGATATAATTGTATTATGCAAAAAATACATTTTCCGCAAACAAGCCATTGAAAATGTTTTACAATTGTACAATACCTTTTAAAGCCATACACCTGTTAACATACACAGCCCTGTTTATAACTAAAAAAAAATGCACAGAGTACATGGCATTATCCAAGTAGGAAACTTATTGATGCATCGGAGATCTCGTTACAGCTCCGGTGTTTATATCAATCTTCTGCAAAGCTCATCTCTGAATGTAACACCACATGTGCATGCTGAAAATACATTTATTCCAATTACGAATAGCAAGGTTATAAACCAACCAAACCTTACTGGTAAGAAGTTTAACATTCCACCACAATATGACAGGAAAACATTCAGGGAATAAAATATGTGATTGACGACCGAATGAGAAAACCCATTTAGAGACAGACTATTAGTCTGAAAAAGCAACTTTGGCCTTTAGAAGAAAGAGTACTTATTAATGGAATAGGGAATACACTTAATATAGGACTAAGCATGATAGAACGATATTAATTCTACGTCAGTAAATGATGAGCCGACAGATAAGACCTGCATCTTTCTGCTATTCAGCAAAGGACTTGGTGATGAAAGCACTGCTGGGTTTAATAAAAGAATCAAGAGTTATGTATTTTGTGTCTGATATTAACAAGTCCAAAGCATATTATATAATCCACGGCATCATACACTGTTTTAACATTATTTAAGAAGGCAATACTGGACAAACGCTGTTAATGCTCAGATGCAAACAACACAGAAAGAATTCAAATGAAAGAACAGTTACAAATTTGTGAAATTATACTTGTATATTGTTTTGACGGTATCTTTGTGCAACCCAGTGCTATATTTATGTATAGGGGGAGATGGATGCAATAATAATCTAAAGAAAGTCTTAGAATCATTTTCATTCAAACCTAAAACGTTCTTCTAAGGGTTGATAAATAATCTGCGATTGTACTATACCATGGTTTAGCTAACAATACATGAGTAAATGCTAAGGAGAAAAGAAGGGTGCTGATGATACTCTTCCTGGAGTCAGATCTGCTAATGTGATCCGATACTCGGACATTCAAATGACTTATATCAATTAAGGTTTGGGTCTCTTTCTTTCGCCGTTATCTGCCTTTCGTAGGATTCACAGTTTTGTTACCTGTTGTTCGATTTCCTTTGAACATTCGAGCTGCTACACTGCTAGCTTCTAACATGGTCAAGATATAACATTGTCTCTGAATGTAAACTTCTTTGTTCTAACCATCAAAATCAAACTTTTGCTTTACTTCTTGTATTGCTGAAAAATGTGCTGTCAACTGTCAACTGGTATTGCGTTCTTCTCATGTCTTTTTTATACCTGCTCCTGTATTTATCAAGGACAAGAGAGCTCCGGTGGCCTTGTGGTTAGAGCGTCCGCCTCGGATGTGGAAGGGCACGGGTTCGAACCCGGGCCAAGTCATTCCAAAGACTTATACAATTGGTAGTAATTGCTGACTCACTAGGCACACATCATTAAGAGGTTAGTGTTAGGTCTGTGTGTGAATCATGTTATATGTCTGCGGCATGCATCACTATAAACTGCTACACTACATATATCGTAGCGATATGACTGAAAACATGTGTCCTTAAAAATCCAAAATCACACACACACACACACACACACACACACACACACACACACACACTGTATCAAGGACTTGTAGTCAGACATATGGAATTGTGGCAACATCTTTGCATCCATTTGCGAAACTTGCAGTATTATGAACTTTCCTTTGAACATGTGTACCAAGCACATCATCATCTTAGAATAATGCATTTTTAAAAGTGGATAACAATTATTGCCCTCACGACCACCGGCAAGTTATTGTGGCGAAACGTATGCTGACATGAGCAAGAACACTTAGTTATCAAAAAGGGTGGTACCTTCGATTAGGCTTTAGCCTCTGTTTCGTGACATTAATTTGCTTATTGAAATATTGAAGATTTAATCTCTGTATGATAGACAAACAACGACTGGATGATACTCTAAAGTTGTCGAATGCGGCCTTTTGAGTGGTACACCAGTGTCATAACTTCTTTGGTGAGCAAGAAGTAACGGCTACAGAAACTAAAGCACACATGCAGGGGAACACACGTTGCTATTGCATATAGAACATATAGTAAAGTAACTGGTTTTCTGACAAATTGTTGGATAAAATTGACGAGAAATAGATCGAATAGATGAAGAATATATATTATATATTTTTCCATGCAATAGCTACTCAAAGTTACAAACCATTTCCAAAATATTTATTTTATTGTTGCATCAAAGATAAGTAGATTTCTTCTGACAGATAGTTTATAGAGTTTAGAAAGTGAACTTAAATAATACTTAAAGAGCATCACGGGACTGAGAATGGAGTTATGCACCTTACTGGATTTTTATTGTCATTGTTGTGAACATTCAAAGAGCATCACAGGACTGAAAATGGAGTTATACACCATACTGGATTTGTATTGTCATTGTTGTGAATATTTAAAGATCATACTTCATTTCTGCACATTTCTCAATTGGTACAGGACTAAATATTAAACTGATGTTATATAATATATGTTTACCCGCGGATGACAGGATTTTACTCAATTCTGATTGGTCCAATAACTTTTAAATTTTGATGTTAATGTTGTTATTTTCCAGACCCCTTATAACAGCGAATATTTTCTTTCCAAACACAAAAGGCCACAACAACACCCACGAACATGAAGCACAATATATCATTAAATATATATAGATGTCATATATTTGTATTATATCAATATATACACGGTAATAGTTTCTCTTTATACACTGCATTATATAAAAGTTTGTTTAATTATATTTACTAGTTTTGATTTTCATAGCTCTACATCTAATATTCCCCGCATGAACACAGTATCCTTCATCACAGAATTAAAAAAAATAATATTCTTTCATAGTTTTCACAGTCCTTAAGTTTGGACTTTTTGAAGGATAAAATTTATATGTTACAATGCACTTCAAAAAAAGTAGTTGTGAAGAGTTTAACATTATTTATTGACAGTTATTGTGTCACATTAAATCAATTGGACAACTCTAGTTTCCGAGTCAATCATTTAGAGTCATATTGTCAGAGTTATTTAACTGGACAGTCATTGTTGCAGAGTAAATTTTCTCAGTATAGATACAACAAATGCAATAAAGATTGTACTTATTAAAGTGCTGACGTAAGAATTTACTAACTCGTACATGTATCATAATGTTCTATTGCATGCCTACATCAGAATTTAATATTGTATGATTCATTTGTAAATTAGTGTATCTATTTTAATATTTTCATTTTGCAATGACCTAACCCACTTAGCACGTGGTTTAAACAAGATGATTCGTCAGTAATTTATCAGGAGCTGTGGTTCGTGTACATTATCGGGATAACACCATCTATTAAATTGTCCGCATCAAATTGAATGCTATTATATATGTGACAATCGAACAAAGCGTTATTTGTTGATAAATATATAGATAAGTCATTTGTGCCCATAAAATCCACGTATTCATCATTTCCGTCGACAAACGATACCATTATTTGTTGACGAACCAGGCTTTGATCGTATTTTTTGGAAGAACGATACCAGTTTGTTATATCCGTTTGATATATACTTAAAGTTGGTATTTAAGATCTTTTTGTTCAGCGCATGAGAAATGGAAGAAAGGGTGTAAGCTAGGGTGTCATAAATTTCAATCATCAATTTGCATTATAAAAGCTAGGCTAGCATGCTTAACGTTGCAATAGGTATTGAGATCCTACAGGGCACAATTATATCTGATGCAATATATCTGCTTTCATTTTCACTTGATAGTGAAAGAGAGGATATAAAAACAATGCTTGAGATAGAGAGGCATGTGGGAAAATAAGAAGAGAATTTGAACACAGAAAGCACGTAAGAAGGGGATGACATAATTAGGCAATCAAATAAAGAATATAAAGAACAACAGGGTGGGAAAAGTAAACGTAAAATGAAAGAATAAAGAAAGTAAGAGAATTAAAGGAATGGAAGTGAGTGACAGAGACAGAGATACAAAGTTGCAGGCCCTAGAATTTGAAGATGGCAAAATGGATACGGTGCAGGGGGAGACAAAATTAATTATTACAAGATAAGAAAGATGGGATATAAGACTCAAACTTAAGAAACATTACCCACATTTAATAAGGATAAAGAGAATATGGTCAACGAATGAGATCAGTTTCAAGCACATGCCATTTCACAGGAGTGCGAAAGAAGGTTTCTTCGCTCGATCACATCGCGTTCCTAAAAGGTATTAGGCTGAAACTACATTCGCGTCTTTCCTCGAATGATGCATCAGCTACGTTAAGAGAAGAACCCCTGAAGAGATTTGAGTTAGCCGAGTATAATAAAGCCTAGAGAGGGTAATCAATCACCCCGTTTCACAGTAGAACTATAAATTATTGACAAAGATTGGTTGAATCTGGTAACGTCCATAACACGTTTGGAGGTCTGACAGACTTGTTTCGTACTCAGAACCACTTGCTAGCTACTTATAACAGGGATTTGTTCCTTCACAAATCATGTGACGTTGAAGTTCACCAACAGCTAGTGTTAGTGTTACAGCCAAATGGTCACAAAGTAATGGTATCTCGCGAGCCCTCCGGTTCTACGGGAGTCGTAATAAATCGGAGACTCATTAGTGATGACCACATGTTTGGCTGGAAATCTTTGCGTGATATTAGATGAGGCGATTGATCGCATTCCCTACGCTATAGTATAAATCGAGACGTCTTGGAAGTGCAAGATAGGCCTATGAAAAGATCAATATACATCTTAAGAACTGGAAATATTGATGGTTCAAGACACCAAGCTGTGGTAGAATTCCGTTTTCCCATTGTGATTGTGGTCGAAACTAGGTCGCATGCACAAACGGGGATACAGCCACTCCACAATTTGAAATCTCTCTAAGCCGTGACCAAGATATTGCGGGTTGAATTTATACAAATGCAAGGGTACACGACGCGTCTTTGAGCTTGCTATGTAGAGAATTGTGTCTGGTAGCGAGAAAAAATTGTTAAGTAGAGGGAAATTCGATTTTTATTCCGCAGGAAAGAATGCATGGACCGGGAATTTGCCATTTCGAATGGTAGAAACGTTGGCCAATTGGTTTCATCAAGAAATTCATGTCCAATACCCCAAAGCCATGCCATAGCAATACAGCTTTTGAAACGGAACGTGTGGCTTAGATACTTGTTGGAACGTACAGTAGGATACAAGTTCATAAGGCGGTTCTCAAGGATAGTTGGACTCAGTTTACATTATTATCAATGAAGCAGTTAAACACAACACTATATTACGTATTCTGCCATGGCTTGTTCACGAACTTTTTCTGGCAAGTAACTGCTAATTCAAACCTGCTTGGAGAGAACGTGGATTTAAGACAGGCACTTCAAAGCGAAGAATCTCTCGCAAACTAGGGGTTACTGCCGTTTGTGACACGTTAAAGTGGCACGCTTTTGTATGCGTACTATGGTCTGGTGATGTCGAGAGCCAGCAAGTGACAACGTCCTACCATTAAGTTCTCGACTTGAGTAAAATATTGGTGTATACGTGTTGGATAGAATATGACAAGCTCCAATAACAGGGCTGCAAATATGCAAAATATTGCCATGCCCGAAACGTGACATGACATTTGAAGTAAGTCATCGAGCGTTTGTTCCTCTCGCCACTAATAGAAACAAGCTATTGGTCCAACAGAAAGATTCCTATGAAATGAAGGATGACATAATATGCGTGAGGGACAGGTTGACAATATACTACGCCTGCATGTTGTAATGATACCGATAGAGGTCCATAAGAAGTGTATTAAAAAGGAATTTTGAACATAGTGTGTAATGCAATGATTGAAACCTAATCGGGTGGATATATATATATATATATATATATATATATATATATATATATATATATATATATATATATATATAATGCTAGTCCAGTACAGAAAGTCCCCTAGTGCCACCTAAAAAGAGGATCAGAGTATTACTTTCCCCGCCATGACAAAACTGAAGCGATCTGAGACTTGTCTTGACCAGAAATCAAGACGATGAATTAGTAGGATTTTAAAGGACATCACAAGGAAAGGGAAAGCAAATAAAACTTCTTGTTCTTCATTCAAGGAAAGATTTGTAATGTTATTAAGATACAAAAGATAAGAGCACAAATCCTAAATATACCAGATTTGAAAAAAGCATTCGTGCAAAGGAAGGATGCCTCTGAACATTGATTAAGGGCGGATTTGCTTCAGAAGCAAATGGCGTAAAGCAGAAATGGGATGCCTCTGGAGAAAAGTTATCCGGTATCAAAAAGGAGTGTTTCGTAGTGGTAAGGGGACTAGGGAAAAATTCATGCATAACTTTGCAGTTACGAACACGTTTATTTAAATAACAAATCTTGTATAGACGTTCTCAGGGAAGACTAATTTAACGTTAGTTGTTTAATTTTGGATACTGGGATCAATGATAGCTTTGGCTCAAGGAACGATACTGGTTACTTGAGTGTGAGGAGTCAAATGTTTTTGAACAAGGGATCTTCAGGAGAAAGAGAGAGGAGAAAGAGAGAGGTTCTCCATCCATACTAGTTGATGAACCATGCTTTGATCACATCGGTTGCGGACATATGTCGTTGATGAACCTTTTGTGCATGTGTAGTGTTGTCTCTTTATTTGTTTTAGGTTGTTTTTTTTTTAATAGAAGGTAATATATATTTCATTCAGTGTTGTTGCTACTCGTCTTCGTCGGACCAAGTCTCATCCAGTTTCATCTTGTTTGTTTGTAAAAGTATGTGTGTTAGATACGTGCATATCTGCGTATTGATACATTACAGTTAATGAGGTACCGTATATACTCGCGTATAAGCACTTTCGCGTACAAGCCGACCCACAAACGGAACAGGTACAAACACTAAAAGGTGTATGACTCGCGTATAAGCCGACCCACAACTCCGAGATATCACAAGATGCAAGCGGTAAGTTCTAAATGCATTTATTTAGGCAAAAAAACTAATTCAGAATACGTATGTTTTATAGTCAGCAATACTAAATGCCTTACGAGTTGACAATAAGGGAATATGGTCGGATATACAATGAGAGGAAAATAGTTGCCACATGTACGGTACTGTTAGGATGCCTATTTAGGTATCTTAGTTCAACAAATTTGATAATCCTTTATTTGCCAATCAATTTCATGTGCTTGCGAAACACGGTTTCTTGGAATCATGACGGAGGGGAAGTCGTTTTCACGAAATAGTTGCATCGATAAGGATTAATTTGTAATTAGTCGTGCTGGCTTTCTTGCTTGTTTATTTAAGATTAACATTAGCTATTGTGCAGTTTGGCCACAGCTGACCAGAATATGAAAATAGAGCACGTCATCGGGGAAAATATGGCGCGTCACATGGAGAAACCGCGCGTCCTTTGTGAATTTCGACCATATTAGACCCGACAGATTGATCAGTATTAGTGAAAGCAAGGCTTTAAAAATACAACGAAAATCCTCCCGATTTTAGGTCCGAATCTCTCTAATTTTTTTTATTCAGCCTCCCTACTTATCTTTTGAAACGTTTACAGGTATGCCTTACACCCCGTTTTACAAAACTACGGTGATCGTGCTAATATTATGGAATGAAAGGCAATTACACATCGATGTACTGGTATAGCTGCCGGTAAAAGTTTTCTTTTAAAACAAGACAGATTCTGGGTTTTAATGGTTTAACTGGCCGAGTTTGCTATCGGAAAATGAAAGAAAATCCACCAACTATCAACAAAGGAGACGCCGAAATATCAAACTTAAAATTGTGTGGAAAGTTGTGATGTTGTTCAGATGATGATGATCTCAGTTGATCTATAATGAGAAATTAGCCTTTATAATTACCACTCTTCGTGAACATGTAAGTTATGCTGGTTATGTGCCTTGTGCGTACCTTTTCATAAATATTATCTCAGTTTGCAGGATCGTTTATATCAATGAAAATGGAACAGCTATTAAGGACTAGATGAATTGTTATCTGGAAGAACGCAACTTCGTCGAAACAATGAATAAAGCAAAATTGACATCTAATATATTTTGGAATAAAAAAGGATTTAAGTGACGCTATGTAAGCTTTACACTGTGTATGTACTGTAAATTATAGTTCATCCTGGTCTCCCGGGTAAACTCAACCGGCCCGCGAATTATGAAGTCTGTATTTACTTTATTTAATTTCGTGATGGGGAAATCAGAAAGTATGCACATGCAAAATAATAACAAAATCATTCATAATACTTGATAACAGTTTCACAAGTGTGCGGTCACCAAATGTTTTATTTTTTACATGCATGTCTTTAGGACACAGAAACAAATTATTTATTCGTGTCCTAAGATTTACAACCTATGCAGTAGTCAACAAAAAGACTTAAAAACTGTCAAGTTTATGCATTGGCCCGAGGATAAGACGATCCATTTCCTCCAGGCCTTTATTTTTTCCTAAATTATTCGGCTTATAAGCGAGTATAAACGGTAGATATACGGAATGAAAAAAGGTAGGTAACTCTTACTGTGTATGTAAAGTATGTGTGATTGTTCCGTGCATACCTGCATATTGCTATATTACAGTTAATGAGGTAAATATACAGAGAGGTAGGCAACTCCTCCTGTGAATGTAAAGTGATTGTGATAGTTACGTGCATACGTGCATAATGATATATTACACTTCATGAGGTATATTGCAGGTGGAATGGAATAAAGTAGGTAGATAATTGAGTGGTGAGGGGAAAGTCCAGATAGTATACTTGGTATTCAATTATACAGGCTTGCAAGGTGGTATCGTTAACAACACGTATAAACATAACATAAATAGAAACAATAACCATGATGAGGAGTTTATTTAGTAATGAAAGAAACAAAAGTACCCGAATATATATCACTATTAGCCAATGCATCTTCCTTGGTATCATCAATTGTAAACAATAAACACTGTTCATTACTTTTGTCTTTCGCGTCAAATTCTGTGGTACTAAGTTTAATTGTCCGCGTGCCATTTTCAGTCATGGTGTTTTTGTTTATGATTCTCCTCCTGAAATTCGTTGACACCTCTTAGCCATTTCATAGCAAGTGACACCCTGTTTTTCTAAATATGTGTGTCTTGTATGTGTTTTCCTGTCCACCCATATAGTGTTTAATGTTTATTTGTTTTAGATAAATAACACTGGACAACAAATTTTTACAAAAGTCATGTTACTGAAATAAAATTAGTCAATTCTTATCAATTTTTATGTGCTGAACACGAATATGACAGTCAAATTGCAAAATTGGCTCTAGTTTTTTTGTAATCTGCAAGAAATTAATGTTTACATAACGAAATGCATTCCAATAGTAAAAGGTCAACTGTAATAGCCTACCTATAAAAAATCAAGTCATTGACTACATCTTAGATTTCTTCGCCTGTCTCTTGTACAGCTGTTCTGGAGCATCTCTGAGGAGTGTCCAGCAGTAGTCAGCCAGCATTGTAGTGGACCATTTTCCCTGGTATCTTTGTTCCATTGTTGCGATATCTTGATGAAAACGTTCGCCGTGTTCATCACTAACAATACCACAGTTGCTAGGAAAGAAATCCAAATGGGAATGAAGGAAGTGAATCTTTAGAGACATATTGCAGCCAAGTTTCTTATACTTCATCAACATGTCTTCTACTAGTTCCTTATAGTTTTCTGCCCTAACATTTCCGAGGAAGTTTGTAGAAACTAGGCGAAAAGCATTCCATGCTTGTTTCGCGTCACCTTGCAGCAAGTTGTTGAATCGGTCATCTTTGAAAAGCTCTCGAATCTGAGGACCCACAAAAACTCCCTCTTTAATCTTTGCTTCGCTGAGTCGAGGGAATTTTTCATGCAGGTATCGGAATGCTGGCAAAGTCCGGTCAATGGCTTTCACGAAGTTCTTCATCAAACCTAGTTTGATGTGAAGGGGTGGTAGCAAGATTTTCTGAGCCTCAACCAGAGCTGGGTGTTGGATATTCTTCTCTCCAATGGCTACATTCTGCCTGTGAGTCCATTCCTTCCTCATGTAGTGCATTTCCCTTGCTCGGCTATCCCACTCGCATAAGAAACACATGTATTTTGTATATCCTTGCTGCAGTCCCATTAAAAGGGCAACTGCCTTCAAATCACCACAGAGGTGCCAGCTGTACTTGTTATACTCAATGGAATTCAGTAGCTGCCTTAAGTTATCGTATGTCTCTTTCATGTGGACAGCATACGCTACTGGAATAGATGGAAGAATGTTTCCATTGTGCAAAAGCACAGCCTTGAGACTCAGTTTCGAAGAGTCCACAAATAGTCTCCATTCTTGTGGGTCATGAGTGATTTTTAAAGCATTCATGAGGCCCTCAATATCGGAACCGAATATCAGATTACTTTCCTTTCTGAAGAAAGGCTCCAATTGCTGGTGGCGCTTTCGATATGCAGTAATTGTGACATCTTCTTCTAGAAGATTCCATTGTTGGAGTCTTGATCCTAGCAATTCTGCCTTGTTCTTTGATAAGTCCAAATCACGAATCAGGTCATTTAGTTCTTCCTGTGTTATTCTGTGTGGGGTTGATGATGCACCACAGTGAAAATCTGGATCACTGCATGTTGATGGACCAGGAGAAGAACAGGTCGACTCACCTTTGTCTTCGTCAGATGAATCAAGAGAATATTCTGCTGGAGGTTCTGGAATAGGAAGTCCCTCACCATGTGGAACTGGTCTCAATGCAGACGGAATGTTTGGGTAGACTATTCTCGACTTCTTTCGCTTCGTTATTCCGCCGGAAAGAGGAGGAACCAAGCAGAAGTAACAGTCATTTAGGTGGTTGCTTGGCTCTCTCCACACCATTGGGACTGCAAACGGCATTGATGACCTTTTGCAATTCAACCACTGTGAAAGCTGTGTTGTACATGTAGCACAGCATATATGCGGAGCCCAAGGCTTGTCTTGGTCACCAACCTTGCATCCGAAGTAAAGATGATATGCCTTCTTCACTTGAGAATTGATGCTTTTCTTCTGGTTGGCAAATGTCACTTCCCCACAAATATAGCAAAAATTGTCCGCGGTATTAACACACTTTCGAGGCATTACTGTTCTTTATTGTACGTAAATGGATAAAATAATAAGTTTTATGTAACAGTAGCTTGAACTGCCTCGCACAACGTCTAAAATATTTTAAATGCTGAACCTATCTGATTGGGCTTTATATAGTACACTGCTTACGTCAGCTTCAGCAGCCGCCTGGCATTAGTATAATAGGCCTACACATGTATAGTACACTGCTGACGTCAACTTACTTCAGCAGCCGCATGGCATTAGTATTGCATTGCATCAGAAAATGATGCAATCAACTGTGGATGATGTGAGCATGATGGTATTATGCAATGTTACATCATTATTCCGGATGTTGCTGCAGTCCTACTGGAGAAATTTACACAGTGAAACATAGAAAATGAGGTATATGAATATCTTCAAAACGAGAGCCAATACAAATTTTTCACGGTTATATTCGTGTTCGGCACACCAAAATACTACAGATTAGGGCCTTTTCAAGTCAGTAATGATTTCACTGTTGACCAGTGTAATAATATAAATAGTATCTGAATTTCGCAGGGTGGCTTTTTGTTTTGCTCATCATATTGTTTTAGTTTCTTTATCCCATAAACTTTGGGAATATTACGTACTCACTTCCCTTGGCCCTGTTTGGCCTTGGGCCTGGTTTCCATTTTCCCTTGGCTTGGAGCTTTGGTCTGTACTCCCCACCTCTTTGAGTATTCTGTACCACGGGTGGGTTTCCGTCTCTTTTCCCCATTGGTTGTCAAGAACGCGTAGTGATTTTATCAGAGTCATTTTGTCCAGTGTTTGTAGTTTATGTTTATGTTTGTTGTTTTGTTTGTGTTATTGTGAGGACTGGCGCTATCTTGGTCGAATCATGTATTGGTCTGGATGCCCTATCTATTCATAGAATAAGATGTTGGAATAAATAAGTATTTAAGCCGAAAAGGAAAAATAATAATATGTATACTTGTTGTGGTCTGTATTGTGTGTGCTTGTATGCATTTCTATTTATATCTTTTTGTGTCGTTGCGGTGTTGTGTTGAATTGTACTTTGGAAGAGGCATGTTTTTTTTTTCGTTTTTCCTTTTTTATTTGTCTTATGAGTTTGGATTTAATATTGAATAATTTGTTGAAGAGTTTAAGTTTGGTATTTGTATGATAATTTACTACAGTTGTAGGAGGCTCAGAATTTACGATTTTTTAGATGGCTCATCTGAGGATGGCCTTTTCGTATTTGAGCTTCCCCCTTCTGTTTTCCGTGTATACATTACTGAGTGTTTGGGCAAGTAACGTCAGATAAATAGGATGCGGTCATGGTGGTACGTGTTAGCTGTATAGCATTACTCTTGATTGAGCGGTTATTGCTTTATGCTATACATTTGTTTGTGTTTACGTCTGCATTCCTATTCAGGTGGCTATGAATGTAGCTTTATACAGACCTAATGCCCGTTTTATGGTTTATAGCTGAGGGTTGGGTGGGTTGTAGACAGATAAACGGTGCTGATATAGTGTATAGTAGGTGGAGCAGAGGCGGCGTTAGACGTACGCGGGGCCTAGGGCCGACCAATACCGCGCGGGGCCAGCATATCGGTATCTCGATTGGTATGCTACTGCAAACACTGATTATGTCTAGACTAGATCAACTGTTAACTGCGTCTCGAAGTTGACTAAGTTGACTTCGCAACTTTGTGTACATTATGTGCGGCCAGTTTACTAAAGACAAACGTATAAGGACGACCTTAGTCCTGAAGCACGGGGCCCCTCAAAAGCTGGGCCTGGGGCAGTCGCCCAACTGGCCACACCCAAACGCCGTTTATAAGGGGGAGATATGGTGGAGGGATGTTATCGACTAAACAGCGTTTCTCGGAGAAACTCATTAGCTCCCCGCTGCTTGTGCTTGTAATATCATCCTATAGACAGGCGTGAGAGCCTGGGTGTATTTTCTGTGTTGTTAGGAGTGGAGATGGGGGGGGGGAGTGTATGAGTGGGGAGGCAGAGTTCATACTTAGGTCACTGTTAATTCTGGTAGCCATATGTTTCTTCTTCTCATATCCATATATCCATAGTGTAGTATGTTGTTGTTGTGGGGTTTAACGCCATTTTTCAGCACGATAGGCTATACATGGCGGCCAGTATTAATGGTGGAGGAAGAACCCATAGTGTAGTATATGTAGTCAGTTATTTTTTTAAAATGCAGTTTGGATTCAATTATGTCCTAGTGTACAGAAGATGATTTTCATTGCAATATCCTATCGTATTTTGAATTTCTTTTATAACATTATTTTTATATATTTCACTCTTTTTGCATTGTAAAATTAGATGTTTTTTCGTGTCTGGGCCGTTTTTACATATTATACGGGGGGGGGGGATGCTCTGCTGGATTTTCCTTATGAAGGCATTTTTCCCTGTCGTGTAGATATAATATTAGTTTTGCTTGCTGTTTTGTTTCTTTTATTTTTGACCATTGTTTCCATATGGGATTCCATTTAATAATAGGAGTGTTTATCTCTACTACAGGTAAGTATGATTACTTGACGTTTACTGACTTTTATCAACTGACATTTGTGTCTGGAGTAGGAAGTGTGCCTCTAAGTAATGGAAATAAATTAAAACGATTCAGGGCCATAGTACTGCAGATTCTTCTTATTCCGAACAACTTTATACCTTATGTTTCAACATTACAAACTTAACTGAAATGACTTCAAATTGTTCTTTATTTGCAATTTCGGTATCTTTTACGGTGGATATCTACTATATATATTTGTTACGGTGGCAGGGGATAGTTTCGTATATTGGCCCCTGCCAAATTTCTTAACTTGAGGCTATGTTGCGACATTGTCATCTAGTATTGTTTCGTAATTAAAGATATGGATATATTTGTGAAGTCAGCGTTTCGAGCTTGTGTTGGTCTTGAAACTGATGTCAGGCATTGACCTCCCATAGTTACCTCACAGCAAGTCGATAGTGAGATAGAAATAGTCGTCATGGAAGAACTCTCGTCAATCAGATCCAGCTGTTTAGTACACAATGCTGTCCCGAACAGTTCCAAACACAACTCGAGCGTTATGGCCGTATTCTTTGTTCTTAAGGCAATTGACTAAAACTCGATAGTTAAAGATGGTGGTGGTGGTGGTGGGGGGGGTGACCGTATATTCGCCGTCATTTGATATGTTGATTGCTGTACCAGTGGTTCAACCAAAACCGAACTTGTGATCGAACAGGAATGAGTTGTTGTTGTCGTCCACAGCGTATTGCTACAAAGAGCGGCATTGTGCGTTGCCACATAGCGAAGGAGATACCATTTAATTTTTAGAAGAAATTGCTCTCGACTTTAATCAAATATATATTGTCACCTTCGATGACATGTTAGGTTAAAACGATGTAAACATAACACATTGGGTTACTTAGTATATGAGAACGACACCTATATATAGCTAGCATTATTTACATTGCTCAAAATTTTTATTTCAATAAATTCAAGCACATCTCATTATCAGTCCTAATGCACAATATGTTGCTTAGAAATCAAATAAATCTCAAGTTTAAATTTTTTATCAAACGGTTAGGATCACCTTGACTAAATTATGCGTATAACGATGGTACTTATTTGCCGCATGCCTATTTACTCATCGCTTTAAAACCTACCAAGCCTGATTATATGAAATTTCGTACGAATTTGTTACTTAGTTGGTGTCCAGAAGAAGGTCTGTACATGTTACTTTCCTTGCCTGTATAGAACAGCTATAAAACACACATTGCTTCTTTTCCTTCTGACATTCTTCATGACTGCCATTGATTCTCATCACCTTGCCAAGTTGATTCTAGCACTGTATGCCACCAGTCGCGAAAACTATATACGTATGTTGAGATTTGTTATAAGCTAGTCGCAAAGAAGTATTAGGATGGTTTACTTTGACAGCATGTAAACTGGCACAAAGTATTAGTCATATATCGGGGCCTCGGGTGGTAGATTGTTCTAAAGTGATCGCCTTTACCGATCACTGGCATTTCATCGCTATTTGAGTGGGTATGTGAGAGTATTTGTAATTAGCGCATAGCGTATCAGTGGTTCTTACCATGCTTTCCAAAGTTCTACAGCAAACAGTTACAATGGCTGGTATATATTGCCTTTCATAGGCTTAACAATGCCGTTTAAAAGAACTCCCGTGCACTACAAAAAAACAAAACTTATTTTTTGTTGAAAAACAAACCGTTACGTAGCATTGTCACTATTGGCTGATGCAAGCTTCCGCTACCAAAAGCAAAACATTTTGAAACCAGGCGGAAAAGGCTCTTTACGAGGTACTATTCTTTACTTTCAAAATGGAATCCTAATGATCAAGCTAAAAGTAACAAAATCTAGAAGGCAAAACATAAGGAAGAGAAGATATGAAACACACACTCTAAATAGAAAACTCAAAATGAAAAAGACCCCTCTTAAGTAAGCAGGAACGTTCGAAAACTTCGCTCTGTCACCGTCTCCCTTTTCATTCCATTTTTGTTATTGATCATGCCCGCATATTCCGATTTAAGAAAAGTATTTCATCGTCTGATGACAACACAGAAACCTATTTCCAGATTAAACTACACTATTTTTCGTATGATATAGCAGCTGCTGCTCCTGCTAAGATACAAGCGAAAAACAAAATAGGCACGTTACGAAGTATACTGAATTTGTCCAAAAAGAACTAGCACGATTTAGTCCGTCGAAAACACTAGTAATATTTATAATAAAGTTAACACGACGCACTGGCATTTAGTGAATGCGAATTCCATTGTCAAATAAGATGTGTTGGCCATGATTACCTTCAATCTTAGTCCTGAAGAAAGATATAATAAAGTTCCCAACATGGGTCATATAAAACAGTAGTATTTGTCGTCATTTAGTTAAACATTCAAATTTGTTTTTAGTACTTACCAAATGCAATGATCCGATGCGAAATGAAATCATTCGAAAAGCACCAAAAAGCATCAAGAGAAATAGTCAATACCGTGTGCGAATGTTATTTGAACGTTTTGAAAGGAATAGTGCCATTGATGCAGTGATATAAACATCATTTAGGACTACATTTTCAAATTCATCGAAGGCCAACGAAACAGATTCCAATCAAATGAAAGACCAAAATCAATATATGCTCATCCAGTGAGAAGAATTTCTACCCATGCTGACAGGAACATTTTTAAAAATGCATGATCTGTTGTGAAGACAAATTGATTAACTTCTTTTAGGAGAAGTGATGAAATGAAAATAACCAGTGCACACATTCCTCGAAAGACATCACACTTGTATCGTTGGTTCTTACGAAAAGACGAAATTTAACTTGAATGCTACGTTTACCCATGATGCAAATAGCACGATTCACAACAAAAGTTAAAATCGTTAATGGATAGAACAGAAATGTCAGAAGCCGAAAAATCGCAACGCTGCATGCAAATATTGGAAAGACTCCAACTGTTTTATCAGAAAGCTTTAGATGAGACAAGTGCACCTAGTCTGAATGATTTCAAATGAAGAGCGAAGAAATACAAAATCCAACAAAGATGATGATAGACACAGTCACAGGCTTGCAGAAGAGAAATGAAGCAGGACAATTTTTAAACAATTTCACTCTGTTTAATTTTCTCTTTATATGATAACCTTTCTGACGTTATCCCCTCCATTAGCACGGTGCCATTAGACTGGGGGAAAAAAGAAAGCCTGGGTTAAAACATGATGTCGACACCTTATGCAGCAGAAGAATAAAAAAGAAGTGGAGACAGAATCGAAAACAGAAATCAAGACAAAAGTTACAAAAAGCATATAGCTACTTCTGTTGCTCGCAGGATATGTCTAGCATCGCACTCCATATTAAGACACGAGTCTAACAATCGTGGGTATGATTTTGTTTAAAGGAGACCAGAAACCAATGGAAATATAGAATAATAATAAAAGTACTATAGCAGAAAACCTTATTCTGAAGTATCATCTGCGACCGTAATGCCAATATTTAAATATTGGCCTATCTTCTAGGAGCTGAATTTCCGTGACCTCGTATGCAAAATTTCCGCGCCTATTCGGTTACTTTCGGGATGTGACGTCATAGTAGCGACTCCAGCAACCCAAGTGGGAGTTGCCAGAGTAAAAGACAATACCGTTTTGCGTTGCTTACGGGTGTAATAGAACATTAAGAAAAGCCTGTGGACATGTTTTTTTTTCTTTTTCGAAAGATAAAGGCATCATGAAAGAATGGGTACATTATTACAAACGAGTCGATTTCAAAGCAACACCATATAGCACTATGTGCTCGTTACATTTCTCAAAGGAATGTTACGAGACGGATCATGAAAAAATAGCAGCTCAAAGATACGCAAATGCTAGGCCTAGACTAAAAGTTGGCGCTGTTCCAGACATACCTTTGGACATTTTAAATCCTGGGAAAAGAGTTAAACGTGTGAGTTACGAAAATACGCAGAAGGACGAGTAAGTGACCGCAAAATGCAACAATCAATCCACATACCTTTTATCTAAAACAGCAGTGCTAAAAACAAATCTGATAGCCCGACGCCCTGGGCCCCTTCTGGTTTTAGTTCCGGCCCATCCTGTATTCAAAGTGAGGTGCCCGTCAGGCTTGTCGAAACAAAAATTGTTTGCCTGAGGAAACTTTGATCGCGCTGGTGAAATGAGTAAATGTATTTTCAAGATGTTGACATACATGCCTTAACACGGCACAATCTAAATCAAATCACCACTGTCCTAGGTGAAATTTAGATTTGATTTTAATCAAATGGAAGCTTTGCTAAAAATAATATTCTAAACCTGTCGTGTTTCGAGAAAACACAATTTTCAGTAATCTTAAAAAAATTAATTTTTTTTAAAAAAATGCATTGTTTACATGTAGTATGCATAAACTGTAATCTGTATTAATTGGAACTGATATAAAACTATTCCTTGGGCAGTTTAAAAAGCAGCGATTAAAAAAAAGGTCAAAGTTTCACATTAACTGTCTGACAATAGAACGGGGGGGGGGGACTATTGACACACACACACCCCTTGCCCCAATGTGCGACCGCCCATTTGACATGCCTTTTCTCGCTGTGATACGCCTTATTATTCCCCCATGACAAGCCCCTTCTGCATATTCTGGTCAGTTCTGGCTAAATTGCAAAATAGCTGAAGTTTTGATTTAAGTACGCAAACAATAAAGCCGGTGTGACTAATGAACAGAATCCTTATCCTTGCATTGATCTTGTGAAAAGGACTGCCCTTCGGACATACTTCAAAGAAACCATGTTCGACAGTGTGTGTATGTGTAAGTACCAGCAATAGATTACCAAATAAACGATGCCTATTTTGTTGTTACTTACGATGCCATGGGCTTCATTTCAACAGTTCAAATCTGCAGTCACAAGTTACCGTACATGTGGCAACTGTTTTTCTCAAGTTTTATGCCCCACCTTATTTCCTTTGGTTTAAGTCTTAATGCATGTAACACTGTTTGCTGAATAAAATATTTATTCAGAATTAGTTCTTTAGGGCCACATATACTGCATGGTATAATTTGTTTTATTCCTTGTAATTTAATCACGGTAATTAAACTTTACATATACGGTAGAGGAATGTCAGGTGTTAACTGGCTGAGTTTCTTTGGTGGAAATGGAGATGCGATTTTGTTTGCAGAGAAAATTTCAACGTGATCATTCATTTAAGCTAATTGGTGACAATTTTATTCTTTTAATTATTTTTTTTACTATAGTACTGTTGTAGTTGTTTAAAAAATCTGAAATTTACTTGAATAATGTTTAATCTTCACGTTCTATTTACTGAAGAAGAAAAAATGAAAAAAAAAGAAACTGTTGTGTGATATTAATTATTTCGTCCAGTGCCGGGTTTAGACCTGTGTGCGTGTGATTTGAATTTTTAACGTAGCTTTAACAATTTTTCAGTCATATCGCTACTATGTCAGCAGTGTGGCAGTTTCGACTGTGGATTGCATACGTTAAATTTAAAAATGGTTTGGGGTGGGTTTTTTTTCTTCTGACAAATGAAAATTGACAGACATAATGTAATAATCGGGACTTCGCTGCGCAAAATTGAGAGATATTACGAGATCGGGATGTAGATGAGGAAATACCCCCAAAATCGGGAGGTTTTTCTCCCGGCTTGAGAATTGACATGTATGAACTGTCCGGGCTTGTGGAATTTCATTCAGGACTTTAGTTCCTGTGCCTAACAAATTTCTTTTAGCACTTACCAGTACAGTACATAAACTATTATATCAAACTGCAGATTCAACTTTTGAATGTGCAACCCAAATGTGGTCTCCTGCCTGCCTCGCTCGCCAATGTTTATGTTTGTATTCGAGGACTGGATAGTATAGCGTCACGGTACCACGTGATCTGTCTTCTCATTAAAACTCGGAAAAACTCGGCAATTTACGGAATCGTGGTATCTTCCACGCAATATAATCACTACCCGCTTATGATATTTAATTTATAAACATTGCAGTCGAATTAAAATCTGTAGAGAATTACATACGTAAAAGGAAAATTTTGATTTCTAGTCTCCTTTAAATTACTGCTACTACGTTTTGCAACATTGTTACCATGTACTCAGCTATAATGTTTGACACGTGCTCGCGACCACTTTTCTATGAATCCTGTATGTACTTATCCTTAAAGCCCTGTGCATATTTAATTATAGTATTAGATTAATTGTCTAGTTTGTAATAGCATTTGTTATCTAAAGACGCTTCATCCTGTAAACATTGTGCATTATACATACAAACATAGTACATAGATACATACATACATGTGTACGTACGTACGTACGTACATACATACATACATACATGCATACTGTTACGGGGTACAAAAGTTGCAAACAATAACATCCAACACAAAGTATATTCCCAGCCAATTTTTGATGTTCACCCAAGCTAGGGCTCAAGACGACTGCCCTTTACAGAGAACAATTCTTTAGTTTTACACCAGGGCAGTAGTTTATCAAAACAACAGTGATGACAAATGCAGACTCCAACTCCTATGGGTCAGAATCTTTATCAGTATCAGTTGTGAACTAGGTAGAATTTGTTTCTAACATTACCATATCTGACCGCTTAAAATCCGTTAAACTAAAACTACCATGTACAGCACTGTCTCCTGTCTTAATGATAATCAATATTTATACAATAAATTGGAGGGAAATGTTAAGCATTAATATGACGGCAACACCTTTCCCCTTAAGAGAAAACTAGTTTTCGAAAAATTAAAAAGGATGGATAAGCAAGATCGAAGGGTTAATATTTGGCTGTATACATTTCTATGCAATTACCTTACTTCAAGAAATTTAAAAGTTCTAGCATCTCTCTGGCAATTAGAGTTCTATCAAATAGCATACAGTGCAAGCATTCAATGAGTCGCTAAATATTTCCATATTCCGAATACAACATTTAGCACAACATCTAAAACAAACATTTTGCATTCACTTAAAATCAAACTGATCTGCATTACGAAAGTACTTCATTAGTACACAAGCTATAATACACATCATCATATGGGTCTTAATTCAGATAAGTCCAACAAGAATGAACACTAAAACACATAGTCTTAGACTCCAGCACACGACAATCCATCAGCATTTGCATTTTCTGCTCCCCGACGGTGTTTGATCGTGAACTTATATGGTTGCAGACACAGGGACCATCTCAGAAGCCGTTTGTTTTTTCCTTTGTTTTGACTTAGCCAGTTTAGAGGGTTATGGTCAGTTTAAACACTGAATGGAGCACCACACAAGTAGTAGTGAAGAGATTCTATTGCCCATGCTATCGCAATGCATTATTTCTCAATTGTAGAATAATTCTGCTCCCTGGGTAATAGTTTGCGGCTGAGATACGCTATCGGATGTTCGTCCTTATTGTCATTGTACTGACTCAAAACAGCTCCAATACTCACATCACTTGCATCCGTTTGCAGTACAAATGGGCATTCAGAAACAGGATTGATCAAGATAGATGCCTTTACAAGTGCATTCTTCAAGTCACAGAATGACCTAACAGCTGTCTCATCCCATGTAACACGATTTGGCTGTCCCTTCCTTGTCAATTCTTGCTGTAACATTTCGTCTACTATAGCTCTGACTTCAGCCCTTTTTTCATGGAGAATACGATAGGGTCTCTGCGTGATTGGAATGTCTGTTGTTCTTCGAATGTTGTGAGTGATCAAGTTGGTTTTGCCTGGTTTGGAAGATAGCACGTCTTCAAACTCAGAGCATACTTTTTGCACCTGTTCTCGCTGTTCGTTCATCAGTCTACCATTCAGACTGATTTTGTCCAAACTCTCCATGTCGGCCAGTGGGAAGTCAATCCGTCCTCCTCCATCAAATTCATCACACACAGTTGCTGATAACAGTACAGCTCTCTTGTACTGACGTAATAGGTTACTATGTTAGGTTACTTGTCCTCGCCTACCACCAATGTTAATCTTGTAATTAACATCATTGACCTTACAAATGACCCGATAAGGTCCCTTCCAGTGAGCTTTCATCTTCAATGCATCAGATGGCAACAAAACTAGGACCTCATCTCCTGGCCTAAATTCCCTTTTGGTAGCATTTTTGTCGTACTATGATTTAACTTTCTTATGACACTCAGTCAGATTTTCTTTCACTAACTCACTTACATCAACCAATCTCTGGCGAATCGAAAGCACGTGTTCTACAACTGACTTATGTGCCTCTCCTTCACCGGTGAATAGATCCTTAAGAATCTCCATCGGCCCTCTTACTGGCCAACCATACAGCAGCTCAAACGGCGAAAACTGAGTTGCTTCATGTGGTACCTCCCTATAGCAAAACAGTGCATAAGGCAGCATCACATCCCACTCTTCACTGTTGTAGAACACAGTTTCTTCAAGACAGTTTTGAGTGTGCCATTCAATCTTTCGACCTTTCCATTGGATTATGGCCTGTAATGAGAAGTTGTGATCCCTTTGATGTTCAACATGTCGTAGAGTTCTTTCAGAAGTGTACTTGTGAAGTTGGTACCTTGGTCTGTAAGGATAATCCTAGGTATACCAACCCGATTAAATAGGCCAATCAAGGCGTTGGCCACTGTTTTGGCATCAATGTCCTTCAAAGGAATTGCTTCCGAATACCTGGTAGCTTCATCTGCTATGGTTTAGTATATATTTGTTCCCCGTCTTTGTGCGCTGTAGTGGGCCAATGATATCCATCGCAATCTTAACAAAAGGGTCAGACACAATTGTTGGACACACCATTGGAGCTTTCTCCTTCCCTGTTCTCCTTGCTGTCTTTTGACAGATGTCACAGGCCTGACAGTGCCTCTGAATATCTGAATATCCCCAAACATTCCTGGCCAATAAAATGCGGTTGTTATTCTTGCTTTTGTTTTCTCCCTTCTTAGATGACCAGCGAGCTGTCTATCATGTGCTAACTCCACCACTGCTTGACGTAACTGCTTTGGCAAAACTAATTGGATTCCATATTGTTCTCCATCCGACGACTTCCTCTTCCGCTTTAAAATTCCATGGTCCCAGAAACATGCATTGTCCATGCCTTCTGCTTCACTTGCAGATGACAGGGCCTTTTCTCTCACTCCAGCCAACGAGCTGTCATTCTTTTGACACTGAGAAATTATTTCCACATTAACATCATGCAGCTGATCAAGCGACAAGTTCTTGTCATCAGCCTCATCTTCACGATGGATGTCATCCTCATCAGGACCATGATCACTATCTTCGTCCGAAAATAGCCTATCTAGATGCACGTCATCCAGTTCATGGGATCGGAACCCACATTCCTTTATTTTCATTTCACTTTCTTCAGCGTCCTCTTTCTGCGCTCTTGCCTGGTTTCTCGTTACTACCATAGTCCTTTTTTTCCTACGTAGAATGTCCATACCTAGCTGCGCTTGTGCTGCCAAGTCAGATACCAGTCCAACCTGGACATGACCCTTGTAGTACGGCGTGTCTAATTCAATGTCAGTGTAGAGTGTCAGGTTCTGTCCTTCAAGGATACATCACTTATCGACAAGGTCCTCACGTATCAAGGTCATTTCTGCGCCTGTATCTTTAACAAATAATACTTCCTTGTTGTTCACTGTTCCCGGTACATTTATTAACCGTTCATCAACGGTATTCTGGACAAAGTAGGTTGCCTGATTTTGTTGTTTTTTGCTGGGACAGTCACGCAAAACATGACCCTTCTGGTAACATTTATAGCACTTTTTGTCTCCATAGTATTTTTCTATCAAACCAGTTTTCTTGGACTGAGGTGAACTTGATGCTTGGTTATTTGTTTGTTGTCGGCTGTGCTTAGGGTCCACTTGCTGTCAATGATGGGCAAAACATAATCCTCAGCAGCATCGACAACAGGGCCATTGCCTTTATTGCACCTTATCCACTGGGCCTGCACTGGTGGGAGAGCCTTCAAGAAGTATTCTTGAAGCTAGGGCTGAATACGACTGCTCTTTACAGAGAACAATCCTTTAGTTTTACACCAGGGCAATAGTTTATCAAAACAACAGGGATGACAAATGCAGACTCCAACTCCTATGGGTCAGAATCTTTATCAGTGTCAGTTGTGAACTAGGTAGAATTTGTTTCTAACATTACCATATCTGACCGCTTATAATCCGTTAAACTAAAACCACCATGTACACCACTGTCTCTTGTCTTAATGATAATCAATATTTATACAATATATTGGAGGGAAATGTTAAGCATTAATATGACGGCAACACATACATACATACATACATACATACGCACAAAAGTTTCATCATCGACATATGTCCGCAACCGATGTGATCAAAGCATGGTTCATCAACTAGTATTGTATTGTTGGTCAACGGATGTGATCAATGGATGGATTCTATCGACGTATATTACTGCTATTTAGATTTATCAACATATATGATCAGTATCACACATACAGCATTGAATTTCATGTGGAAAATCTAATACATACATACATACATACATGCATACATACATACATACATACATACATACATACATGCATACATACGTAAGATATCCAACCAGTTTCGAGTTTTGCATTGCATCCTCACTAGTTACTAACATTAAAAGAAGTTAGCAGGTCACAACCATATCGTTAAACACTACTTCATATTCTTCTCTGAGTTCACCTCGACAATTTGAAGAACGTATTCCTGAAAACCTAATTTTCTTTTTCTGCCAAATTATTGTCTTGTAGTGTGTGCTTTTAGAAGCGTTGAGTTAGCAGCAAGGATGTACATTTTATGCAGCGCTAGTATTGGCTATCTTCTTGTTAATCCTTTCGTTAAAGATACTGATAGTAAGGACAGTGCTTGCCACACAAGTCACAGCTCCTTTAATCACAGTATCGTCTTCATGAACCCTAGTTAAAAAATCATTCTTTTGTACACAAGTGACTCCTCAGAGATTTAAAATATAGAAATGTGAAAAACTATTTTTTTTAACATTACCCAGTGACAGTTCTGTGGAAGAATTTACCAACAACACATTAAGTTGTTTCAAGACCCAATTACCTCAAGACCGTACCCTTGGATCAAGAAGCTAACTAGGAAGCAACTATGGTAGAACTCATTCACCCCACTCGAGTCGGGACTATCATATAATTCACTTTATTGTAGAAATCATCAACGAACAACCTCAAAAACACTTAGACATAAACTGATCCTGCCTTTTCCAAAAGACAAGCAAACAAGAAACCCCCAATTTAATATATATTATATGAGAATTTCAACGCGTGTGGCCAATATTATTTAAATATTTTTTCGTAAGCAGAATCTTGAATCCCCTTAGAACATATTCCGATTTTTTATGACGTTATTGCTTTAGAAAAGATGACAAAATAGAAACGTATCTATTTGATAATTAGGGTTATTTATTTGCTTTAGCACGGAAAAATAGTGTGCATCGATCGAAAAAGGACACTGCACTAAATCATTGGAACTCTAGTTTTACACTATGCGCTATCAGCCTTGTAAATATGTTCAGGTTTAATATTTGGTATTGGTACATCAGCCGGAAAGGACAAACTTAAATCCTTCTTCCTCGTGTATTGACGTTAAAGTTAGCGGGGTTTATTAAAAAGGGTTAATTTTGAGAAAGATGTTTCATAGTTTATTGCCAAAAACCTTTAACTCATTCTCTCTCTCTCTCTCTCTCTCTCTCTCTCTCTCTCTCTCTCACAGACACATACACATACAATATGGAATACACCATTGCTGTACTTTGATATAGAGCAAAATATTACCTATGTACGGCCAAGCCAAAGCTAGATTTTAATATTTATCGGTTTCCGTTTGTTATATATTGGTTAGTTATATATATTTATATAAACCGCTCCGGCGGCCTAAGTGGTCAGAGCGTTAGCCTACGGTGCGGGAGGTCGCGGGTACGAACCCCGGCCGAGTCATACCAAAGACATAAAAATGGTACTAGTAGCTGCCTCGATTGGCGCTCAGCATTAAGAGGTTAGTGTTAGAACTTGTCAGCCTGGTGTCAGGATAATGTGACTGGGTGGGACATGATGCCACATGTCTGCGGCATGATGCCTCAGTGTTAGACATCGCTATAAACTGCTCCACTGCTGACTGAATTTTTTTTTACAACTACATTAAAAATCCACGTCACACACACACACACACACACACACACACACACACACGTCGTTTGTTATAAAATGAAACTCAAGATTTCAAAAGACCAATGAAATTTACCCCATGAAGAAACACACATTTTGCGGTGTGCAAGTTTTGTTTTCGCTGTTGCTGAAAAGCCACAAATCTAAATGTAACATGACATTTTAATTCTACTTATATTATCATTATTATTATTATTATTATTATTATTTCTGGATGCGAGAGAGCTGGAGACAGATTGAGACATATTTATTCCTTGGCATTATATGTTATTGATAAGTAATTGTTATGTGTTTCTAAAGCCAATTGTATATAAATATGCATAACTTTTATTCTTATTAAATCCTATTTAAGTTCATTAAGGAGGAGATGAGTTTTCATCTTCAGCAAGCTTAAGATTTACACTTCTCAGTGACAACTTGGTTTGTTTTTCCTTAACGATAGGAAATGATTTATTGATCAGTTTCTGAAAACTAGCGTTTTATTGAAATATTATAGAATGGACACAATAAATGTGGCCTGTGCCAAAATTAAGTACAACATGTTTTACAATTCTTGCAGGCTGCATTGCCTCCTTTAGACTAGTAAAGATGTGATCAAAAAAATAATTACAATGCTTCAACTTCCAACGATGGAATGTACATTTTAGTTAAAAGAAAAGTGTGCAGCCAACATCTTTTAAGTATATCTCGATGATAAGATGGGTTATTGTTGTCTTATATTTACGTTAGTCAATGTGCTTTCACATTCCGATAGACTACCCACTCCCAGTCATGGCTAGTAGTTACGAGGTCTATATATTGAAGCCAATGCAGTGCAAAATATGATGGCCTATACTGCAGTTAAAATTTTTTACACACTCAAACACAAGTTGAGTTTTTCATGACTCATCGGATAGTAAAATTTGTCAGTTCCTATTTTGTTTTTTGTAAGAAATTATTGTGGACTTCTTAGGATCAATAGAAGGTAGCGTATGACAAAACAAATCGGAGAGAGAGAGAAAATTAATATTACACCGTACATATAGAGAGAGGGGTCAGGGAAAAGGGAGGAATTAACATTACGCAGTAGGGAGAGAGAGTGATGAATTAATGTTACACTAAAGGGAAATAAAGACTATATATATATATATATATATATATATATATATATATATATATATATATATATATATATATATATATCATGTGTGTGTGTGACTATCTTATTTATAATTAAAAAGATAAAATGAATACACAGATAAACTTACCTTTTTGGTATGCTTTCCCCAAAATATACATGAAAATTAAAAAAAAAAACCCATCCCATTAAAAATCACACTCATGTTAAATCCATTTCTTTTGGTAAAATCTGATAACATTCAATTTTCTTTAGATAATACAATATTTAACTTTACCATGCGTAAATCTAACGTTATCCAATCAAAATCACATCCAAATACTTTGTTGTGCTTATTGCCATAAGGCTTCCACATGATTTCCATTCATCACAAAGATAAGTCAGGAGATATTTTTTCTTTTCTTTATAAAGTGACTGTAACTCCAAATTAAGCAAAAACATAACTAACACTATTCTTCTCTCTGTCTCTGTCTTTGTCTCCCCGTCTGGATAGCAAATGAGGCTAGTTCGTTTTTAAAGGTGTTATATAGGGGATCTCAAATATGTAATGATTTAATATTGAGTTTATGAAACTCGTTGAAGACTCGCATAAGCTTGACATTATTCAACTCGTTTCATAATCTCAATATTAAATCATTATCCATTTGAGATTCTTTTTATCACATTGTTTTAATTTCAGCGGAAATTATTTAGATGGAAAGAAGAACGAATAATTTCGTTCATGACAGACGCACCTTTCATTTGTTGTGCGTAAAAAATAGCCCCAGCCAGGGTTGAACTAGTATTTATCTTTAAAGTAGAATATACTTTTCTTACAAAGTATAAACCAAAGAACAAGCGTACTTTAGAATAAACAGAACATTTTACACAGACAAAATCATTTTTCAACATGGAATGTCCAATGTGTGATGTCGCATTGCTTGATGCACTTCCCGCACAGTTGACGATCCATGCTTACGTAATCTTAAAGTGTCACTTTCGCAACTAAACATTACATTGATATTGCGATGTTCATGTGAAAGAAGGTTTACCAGATGCAGAAATCCCCATATTTACAGTAATGCATTCGTGACAGGATATTTGAAGTGTTTGATTTAGAGCATTAGACTACATAATATGCAAACAAATTTAATTTTGACTCTGAATTGCATCACATGTTTACCGTGTAAATATGCATTGGTTGGGTAAACTTCTGTCAGTTCTGAGACCAATTTATGACCACATTTTTCGGTGACCAGAGGTGAGTTTATTTGATTCTGTAAGTTAACGTTGTAACCACGCTTGTATATAGGATGTATTCCATGCTACAGATATACCGCCTCCTTCAACCCCCACCGCACACAGGTAATACCAGTAGTTTTACTTGCTGTTATTGTTTTTGTCTTTTGGTTGTATCCATTTTCATGTTATGATACGTTATACATGACACAGCAATCCCTTTTTGGGGTAAATTAGCCATATTGAAACAGACAATACCATTTCCCCCTAATTCCCTTTCGCGAGTAGATTCGAAAAATGGCGGCCTAAATGTTTATTGAAAACAAAAGTTTCCAGAAGGCAGGGTTAAAAAAGTGTTCCCACGATCGCAGCCAATCAGTAAAGAAAATATTGCACAATAATTTCATTGGCTTATTTGGACCAACCAGAATCACATAAAGTGGGATTGTAACCTGTGGTAACATCAAATATATGAAGCTGCACATACTAGGAAAACTATACCTACTATGTGATAAAGTATTTTCTTTAGCCAACAGGTCAGGAGAGTCTCGTCAGATTTTTTTTTTATTTTTTAAAAATTGTTTTGCTCTAGATCGAAAACACGGTGAAAAATATCACTGTCAATATCTATGTTAATAACAAAGATGGTTGAAATTTAAATGTTTTACTTGAAGTAAACAAGTAGGAAGGTCACGCATTTGTCTCGTGCGATTGACCTGCAAAATAGAATGTAATGTATTATTATATTCTGACTCACAAAATGCGACCTGCATTCGTAATTATGTAGGAAGAACAATGTTATTAGGTGCAGATTATCAACTATCAAAGAGATACCTCTGCGTATTGCATTATTCAATGCCCAGTCAGCAGGACCACCGGAAAAGCGCGCAGAAATCGTTAATTCTATCAACGACCAGAATATTGACGTCTTTTTCCTGACAGAAACATGGCTAAAACATCAGCCGATGATAACACACACTGGTTACTCCATCAATTCGTTTCCCGGTAAGTCTCGCGGAGGTGGAATTGCTATCATCACAAAGAATTCCATGAGCAAACGTCTTAACCACACCACAACATTCAATTTCGACCACACATCGTTTGAACTTGTCCAAACCACACTCACACTGGAGCAAAGGTCAGTCCAGTTGTTCTGCCTATACCGCCCTCCTTCTAGAAGAAAAAAAAAAAAAAAAAAAAAAAAAAAAAAAACAAGCTGAGTGATTCTCTCTATTTGGACAGTTTCCGAATCTCCTGGAGTATGGAAATTTGATAGGTGGCAACCTGATTATTCTTGGAGATTTAAACTTTCACTTTGACTGTCCCGGAAACCCAAACACATCAAAGCTCCTAGATTCCATTAGTGTTTTCAACCTCAAACAGTCAGTTAACCAACCCACATATAAACATAGTCACGTGTTGGACTGAACTCTTCATAGACCTGATGATAACATTCTACGGTCCTCCCTGGTATCCTATGAATTTGCATCAGATCACCTCTGCATTATATGCCATCTTGACGTATCAGTCACTAACCCTCCACCTTTATCTGCTACTAAGACAAACCTCTGTATGATAAATATAACCAAACTAATGCATGACATCCAAGCAAACCTAACAACTTGCTTACCTCCTACAGCAGAACAACTCGATAACTGCCTGCGTTCATTGCTCGACAAACATGTCCCAGCTACCAAGTGCAGAGTATCAATTTAAAAGTGTTATCCATGGTATAGCAGTGTTAGGGACCAGCTTCCCACTGATCAAAGAGACCGCCGTAAATCTGAAACGCTTTGACTTTCCACCAGACTCACTATTCATAAGCAAATCTATGACGCCGCTAAGAAGAATGTCACAAATATAATCCATGCAGCGAAATCAGCCAACTACACTACTAAGATCATGGAAAGTTCCAGCTGCAAAGAGCTCTTCTAGATTACTGACAAGCTAATGTCAAGGAACAAATCAACACCACTTCCAGCTACCTTCTCTCCAGTCGACCTTCCGGACATGTTTGCAAATTTCTTCCGTGACAAAGTACAAACCATTAGAGATAAGCTTGACACCACAATTTCAATTGACTCGTCGTCATCATACAGTTGGGATACAGAATTTGAGCGGCAACCATTAGCAGCATTTGAACCTGTCTCTATGGATTTCGTACGTACAATCCTGATGAAGAGTGCACCAAAGTCATGTGAACTTGATCCAATTCCAACATCACTGCTGCTTGAGTACTTAGATGGGGAATTTCCATCATTTTCAAAACTGCCATTGCAAAGCCTCTGTTGAAGAAACCAACACTAGACCATAACCATTTAAAAAACTACCGCCTAGTTTCTAAATTCCCATTCATATCAGAAATCTTAGAAACGGTTGTTCTATCCCAGCTTGTATCTCATCTGAATTCAAACAGTCTTTTTATCAATATATAATCTGCATATCGCCCTTGCCACAGTACTGAAACTACTCTTCTAAAAGTAATTAATGACATTCTCTCTGCTTTGGAAAGCGGAAAGATTTCAGTCCTCACCCTCCTTGATTTGTCTGCAGCATTTGACACAATAGACCATGATATGTTACTTCACTGTCTCCAGCATGCATTTGTCATTCATGATACAGCCTTATTGTGGTTCAAGTTCTACTTGGTCAACAGGACACAAATTGTGTCTGCAAATGGAATACACTCCAGTCCAGGTGATCTATATTGCGGTGTTCCACAGGGAGTCTGTTCTTGGAACTGTTCTCCTCATTCTATACACTCAACCGCTCTCATGTGTCATAGATCATCATCTAGTGTCTCACCAAATGTACGCTGATGACACCTAAATATACAAATCTAGCCACGCAACTGAAGTTGATGCTACCATCCAAGGTGTAGAGAGGTGCATTTCTGATGTGAAATCATGGATGACATGTAACAAGCTGCAGATGAATGATGAAAAAACTGAGGCCATTCTGATTACAACACAAAGACTTTCTCAGTCACATCCTTTACTTCAAACAATAAATATCAGCAACACCAACATTAAATTCACACAATCAGTACGAAACCTAGGTGTTACTCTGGAGAGTACTCTTACATTGCACCAACATGTCATAAACATATGCAAGTCTGCATATCTTGAGCTGAGACGCATCAGATCAATTCGAAAATATCTTTCAGTTGATGCCACTAAAACACTTGTGTATTCATTAGCACTTTCTCTACTGGACTATTGTAACTCAGTTATGTCTGGTTCGTCTCAATATATGCTCCAGAATCTTCAAAGTGTTAAAAACACAGCTGATCGGATCATTCTCAGAGTACCACGATCGGAGCACACATTCCCTCTGGTCTGTGTCCTTCACTGGCTATCCATTCGATCCAGAATCAAATACAAAATTTGTTCTCTGTGCTACATTTCACTCACGGACTCTAGTCCAACATACCTATCCGACCTCACCCATGTGTACACACCAGCAAGATACTTACGCTCCTCTTCTGACAATCGTATACTCATTATTCCCACTATGAAAACAAAGTCATATGGACAGCGTTCTTTTGCATACCAGGGCCCAGCAACGTGGAATGAATTGCCCACTGAACTTAGACACAAAGGCACAGTGATCCCATTCAAGAGTGCTCTGAAAACTCACTTATTTCGACTGCAAGAACAAACTTAAAGACCTAATAATGTTTCCTACCTTAAATATTCTCAGCATGTTTTTTATGTTTTCTAATTTCATGGTGTTTGTGTTTGTAATCATATCATTATATAAGTTTTTTTTTTTATCTTATAGGTGTTGTCTAATGTTGTAAAGCGCTTAGAGCTTATATAGATAAGGCGCTATACAAAGTCATTATTATTATTATTATTATTATTATTTGCGGGGCTAGGGACTCAAAATGGCGGATATGGAAGTACACACATTTGTGACGCCACGTGAAAACAACGGATTAACTGTACTGTAACATTTTTCTCTGTGCAATGTTTAGAAACGGTGAAACTAAACTTCAACTTTTTATCATGACACAAAAGGATACAATTTTTTCGGGACGCTATAGATGTATTGTAAGATTTATAGATTCCAGCTTTAATACTAAAGTAACACATCTTTCTGTTGCATGTAATCAGTTCAACTGCGTCAAATTTTAAGTACAGCAAGTCAACACGGACGGGTAGAGAGAGGGGCTCTTCATATACAGAGAGAAGTAACGTAGTTAAATCATATTTGAATCAAAACTAAAAGATCACAAGAAACCAGAAGCTACGCGGTGGAGAAACTTAGACTAAGTTTTGTACATCTTTAAAAAAAATAGCTTTTTTTTTCGGTTTCTTTTTAAATCGGCAGGGGGTGGGGCTGGGCTTGCGCCAAAATGATCCAGAATTAAGCAGGTTGAGTCGGGTAATTAAAAGTGCGCAACAAGTTCATAGTTAGTGAAGAAAACAAAAACACGCGTGCACTCGCGTTTGAATTTTGTGATTCAGGTCTTATCATCGTCGGTATTTGAAGAGGTTGTTTGCGATGGAGAAACCATTCAAAGGTGAAGTGTGTGATAAAGTATTTAGTCAAACTGGAGAGAAGCCATTCAAATGTGAAGTTTGTAATGCAGGGTTTAGTAAAAGTGGATGTTTGAAGAGGCACAGGAAGTTACATACTGGAGAGAAACCATTCAAATGTGAAGTTTGCAATAAATGCTTTAGTTTGTGTGATTATTTGACTCAGCACATGAGGACACATACTGTAGAGAAACCATTCAAATGTGAAGTTTGTGCTAAACCGTTTAGTCACAGCAGCAATTTTAAGGAGCATATGAGGATTCATACTGGAGAAAAACCATTCCAATGTGGAGTTTGCAGTAAAAACTTTAGTCATTGTGGAAGTTTGAAGAATCACATGAGGTTACATACTGGAGATAAACCGTTCAAATGTGAAGTTTGTGATAAAATTTTCAGCTCCAGCACGTACTTGAAGAGCCATGAAATGGTACATACTGGAGAGCAACCATTTAAATGTATTAGTTGTAATGGAATGTTCAGCGATAAGCAGAGTCTGAATGTGCACATGAGGACTCATACGGGAGAAAAACCATTCAAATGTGAAATTTGTCATAAAACATTTAGACAGAAGGGAACTTTAAATGTGCACATTAGGCTTCATACTGGAGAGAAACCATTCCGATGTGAAGTTTGTGATGAAATGTTTAGAACTAGTTACTGCTTAAAGGAGCACATGAAGTCACATACTGGAGAGAAACAAGTGTTTAAATGTGAAGTGTGTGATAATTTATTTAGTTCTAGAGTATATTTGAAGAGTCACATCATGACACATAATGCAGAGAAAACATTAAAGTGTAATTTTTGTCATAAACGGTTTAGTCGTGGAGAAATTGAGGTACACATGAGAATACATATGGCAAAGAAGCCATTAAAATGCACTCTTTGTGATGGAATGTTCAGTAGTAACTCGAGTCTGAAGGTGCACATGAGAACACATACAGGAGAAAAACCATTCATGTGTGAAATTTGTAATAAAATGTTTAGACGGAGGGGAACCTTAAATGAGCACATGATACTACATACTGGAGAGCGCCCATTCAAATGCACTGTTTGTGGTGGGATGTTCAATACTAACTCAAGTCTGAAGGTGCACATGAGGACTCATACGGGAGAAAAACCATTCATGTGTGAAATTTGTCATAAAATGTTTAGTCAAAGGGGAAATTTAAATGTACATATGAGGATGCATATTGCAGAGCACTCACTGGGAGCCTCCATGTAAATAACGTGAAATTTGCAGAGGACACAAGGCTCATGAAGACCAGTGTTTCAGTGTCACATATACTAGTAAATTCTCAAATGATGCACAATTTCTCCATGAAATGCATCCCCATGACATATTTCATTTTCCCCAAGGATGTTCACCCTTTTCAGATTTTGGTCTGCCATGGTCAATCTGCATTTTATCTAAAGGAGAGGCCAGTAAAAGGGTAAGAAGCCATCATGACTAATTCAATTTAATCCATATCACTGCAGCTATCTTGCAAAAATGACTGCCCCTCCAAAGGCTACTCTGACATGCAATGTACTTCAAAGAAACCAAATTCTATTGATTGTGTATATGAGTACCTGTGCTTGATTGGCAAATAAAGAAACAGTGTCCTACTTTGGTGTAACAGTGTTGAATTTAAATTAGCGATGATGGGAAATATAATCATGAAGGTAATCAAAGCTTTCTCAGTTTGATTTTGGTCTATATCATTCAAGCATTGATATATAATAATAATAATAATAACTATTATTTAGGTACTGGTACATTTATGTGTGATTTCTATAGGGCACTCCATTAACAGTAGTGTGCAGACTTTTTAAAATAGTGGAAAATACTATGTTGACTCATGAAGAGGAGGCAGGTGAATATGTTCTTATTTCTTGAGAAGCTGACATATGATAAAATGACAGTAATGCCAACAAAAGAAAAAAAAAACGTTCTATTTGACGCAGATGAGATGTGAGTTATAGGATGGAACCAGGCTCTGCTTGTTTTGACACTGAAAGCAATTTTTTGAATGTGATGTAGATTTATAATGTAATTGAATGATGAATGAATTTGACACTGTATTGATGTGTGTAGTCCAGCAATGGATCTAGCAGAATGATATAAGGAAATGATATTGTTCCTAACTGAAATTAATCAGAACATTAATTTAAGGAAGTAATCAAACAATTTTCAAAATGAGCACCCTAGAAATAAATATGATTGGTATATTGAATTATCACCATGGATGATAATTGTGCACAAATATGACCAGTGTATGATTTTTGTCATCAAGGGGGATCCAAGAAGTTGTACAAAAATATAAATAATGTATGTATCATCCATAAGTAGGATGTATGTATTATCGATTTTCACTTCTATGTAAATGTTGATAGTAAATTGATTTTACTCCTATGTTGATACTGAATGATTGACTGCACTCCTGTGATGTTATTGAATGACTGATTTCACTCTGATGGCAATATTAAATGAATGCTTTCACTCCATTGGCAATATCGAATGAAAGAATTCGATCCAGTGGCAAAATTGAATGATTGATTTCACTCTGATGGCAATACTGAATGATTGATTTCATTCTGATGGCAATATTGAATGATTGATTTTACTCCAATGGCAAAATTGAATGATTGATTTCACTCCTGTAGGGATACTGAATGATTGATTTCATTCCAATGGCAATATTGAATGACAGATTTCACTCAGATGGCAATATTAAATGAATGCTTTCATTCCGATGGCAATATTGAATGATTTATTTCACTCTGATGGCAAAACTGAATAATTGATTTCACTCCTATGTGGATACTGAATGATTGATTGCACTCCTATGGTGTTACTGAATGATTGATTTCACTCCTATGATGATACTGAATGATTGATTTCAATCCGATTGCAATACTGAATAATTGATTTCACTCCGATGGCAATGAATGATTGATTTCACTCTGATGGCAATATTGAATGATTGATTTCACTCTGATGGCAATATTGAATGATTGATTTCACTCTGATGGCAATATTGAATGATTGATTTCACTCGTATGGTGATACTGAATGATTGATTTCACTCCTATAGTGATACTGAATGACTGATTTCACTCTTATAGCAATATTGAATGATTGATTTCACTCATTTAATGATATTGAATAAATACTGATTCAAAATGGAGTATTGTATCTTTTGGCATCCAGTTGATGATCACAACGTATTCAAGCTCCACAGCTAAATGGTCAAGAAGCCATCATGCTTTTCGAATGCCCTTCCCATCATGCTTTGAATGCCCTTCCCATCATGCTTTGAATGCCCTTCCCATCATGCTTTTTGAATGCCCTTCCCATCATGCTTTGAATGCCCTTCCCATCATGCTTTGAATGTCCTTCCCATTGGGCCAAAGGATCCTTAAGAGCCTCCCTATTCCATGCAGACCTGTTGGTCCTGAAGATTTGGTCCCTCAGTGCAAGTATACCAATACCATCCTCAGCATCAACATTACCAATGGCTGAAACATAGGGGCTTCATGAAACCCCAGGAAGTTCAATGACTCCCCATCCAAAAACTGTGGAAAATTTATTGACTGAGCTGTTTAATATATTTGACATGGTTAAATACAAATACATTAATATAAATTATGCATGTGATATCTGGCTTCCTTGTTAAATCATTTCATCAGAAGTAGTGTACATATTACCATTATAATAACCATGTTCATACATGTATGTGTCTGGCAAGAATAATCTCAATGATTCACAAGAACTCAAAAATTACTAAGAATTCAGTACATGCCAGATATTTATTGAATTCAGGTTGTCCAGTTTTAAAAATGGCTAACTTGAAAGAGATTATAGTCTTCCTGATTGCATTATGTGACATAGGTCCGATTATCAGCAAAATTTTGAATAAATTCTGAAACATCCAGTATATAAAACAATTGTCACATAAAATGGAGAACAAAAAGGAAAGCATGATATGTGTTCTTATTCCTTCTTTTTTGTTAGTTTATTGATGGTAATTTAAGTTTAGTACAGTGTAATATGAGGTAGATTATTTCGTGCAAATTGAGATGTTTTTGCCTGCAGAGAAAACTACTCAGCATTGTACATGATGATTCCTGGGATTGAAACTAATTATTGGTATTTTGGGTTCTTTTTAGTTTTGTTTTAGGGGTAAATGTTTAAAAATATTTACATGTATAATGGAACATAAAATTCTGTGTATGAAAATATATTTTCTTTATAGTGTGATATTATAAATAATACAATGTACTCTTTCATTTTCCTTTCTCTTCTTGTGAAAGTGAGGGACTCCCAAGCTTATGCCATGGACTCTAATAAATAGGCTGGGGACACTTTATCCTAAAACTTTGTCGAGTCCTGGACACACCTTTTCACTGTATATATCTGGTCACCTAAGGTAACTCTGGAATATCTAATGGTTAGAAATAGGTAAACAGGAATGGAACCAGTGTGATTAATCAACACTTAATTTTTCTCTGATGTGAAGACTTCAAAGAAACCAGTGTTATGCTGTGTATATAAGCACTTGCAATTGCTTGGTGAATCAACATTACTCTTTGTTGTTTCTGTGTTGTTTAAATTGATAATGACACATATAAATCATGAAAGCAATCACAGTTTTCTCTGAGTTTGAGTTGGACTGATGTTCCATAATAAAAATAATAACTGCTACTTCAGTATATGTGTGATTTAGATCAGAACATGACACTGTCAGCCGACACTTGTTAAAAGAGTTCAGAAAAATCCTTTGATTTAGAAAAACGAGTCAACAAAATCGGTTTTTAATTTTTCAGGAAATGGGTTTGCATTGAAAGTGACACTAATGCTTAGAAAAGGCAAAAGGTAGACAAAAGTGAGAGTATACGTCAACACAACAATGTGAACTTTAACCTGAACTGTAAATTTAATGCTGATTTCATCTTTACGAGGGTGAATGATGCTGATTGAAATGGTCGCATAACTAGGAACAATATAACATTTAGACCCGAGTGGTAGTAGTATAATTATGAAGCTATTGGTGCTCTGATGATATGTAGTACTGAATGTTTATGTAAGGGTAACGGATATAATATTTTAAAAGGTAAATAGTTGTAATAGGCTTACAGTTTTACGTAATGAAATCTAGATAAATCATCATGCATTATGTTTTAATTGAATCTTGTGTATACCCCATAGGGAGCCTCATTTAGACATGCAACTGTGTTACCTCTATTACTGACCACTAAAGACTGAAACTTTGAACATAAGGCAAAGAAAAAGCTACCGCTCCGGTGGCCTAGTGGTTAGAGCATCCGCCTCGGATGCGGGAGGTCGTGGGTTCAATCCCCAGCCGAGTAATTCCAAATACTTACAAAAATGGTGCTCACAGCTGCCTCGCTTGGCGCTCATCATGAATAGGTTAGTGTTATGACTGGTCGGCCTGGTGTCAGGATAATTTGACTGGGTGGGACATGATGCTACATGTTTGCGGCATGATGCCCCAGTGCTAGACATCACTATAAACTGTCACACTGCAGACATCGTAGTGATATGACAGAAAATTGTTAAAGCTACGTTAAAAATCCAAATCACACACATACAAAGATAAAGCATGTATACGGTTGGCTAATCATCCTCGATTCTCACTGTCAACCGTAACACTCCCGCCCCATGGTAAAGAGAATACATAAAAAATCAAGAAAATGATTTATGCATCAAATTGAGTCGGTTTTGCCCACTACTTTGAAGTGCTTAGTACATTAAATGGCTGTCAGAATAAAAAAGGAATTGCTTGCTTGTCTTTTCTAAAGGAATTTAAAAATTTGTAGACACAATATCAAGTTTAATAAGAAGAAGCACAATAAGTTGTAAAGAGAATCATGTTGTACTAGTAAACATACTAGTAACAATACTTCATGGTTAATTTCCAAACATATGTATTAACAATACCCTTTTCCCCCACCACTGATTTTGTGATCTCTATAACCTGATGAAGTATCAATACTGCATATCTCTCCACCAAACCCACGTAGTAACAAAACCCTATTTCTAGGCACTGATTTTGTGATCTCTAAAACCTGATGTACTAACAATACTACATATCCCTCCACCAAACCCATGTAGTAAAAAATTTCCCAACACTGATTTTGTTATCCCCAAAGCCTGATGTAGTAACAATACTACATAGCTCTCCATCAAACCCATATAGTAATATTACTCTATTCCATGTGACATTGTAAGGCACAGTTTGTGATCTCCAAAATCTGATGTAGTAACAATACTACATTGTCAATCGCCAAATTTGTGTAGTAACATTACTTTATTTCTAGGGGACAGTGTAAAACAGATTGTCTTTCTCTCCAAAACTGGATGTAGCCACAATACTACATTGTTCATGTAGTTGTATTACCCTATTTCCATTTAACAGTGTAACACTAAGTTATGTGATTTGCAAAAACCTGGCTTAGTAAAAAATACCACATCGTTAATTCCATAGCACAGTTAGCAACATTACCTTATTCAATGGTAACAGCGTAACATTCATTTGGTTGTTTAAAATATCTGATGTAAGATTACTAGAGCTATGCCTCACATTGCCTCCAGAATATAAAAGAAAATTATGTGTTGTTATTCCTATAGGACTTGTAAGTGGTACACAAGTCTGTGCTTAGTGTTTGATGCAGATTTGTAATCCCAAGGGGAAACTTTCTATCCCAGATCAAAGGACGATGATTATTTTCTGACACATTTTAATGAAAATGGGAGTCCATGTCGAAAAGGTATACTGTTATTTTTAATTTAATATTGCAGTAACTTTAATGTTGCAAAAGAACCATTCAAAATTTCCTCACCTAATAATCGAGCTTAAAAAGTTAGACGGACATTGAAATATTCAGTGTAAACTTTCAGTGATGTTCCTTTTAGCTTTCAGAGAACACAAACACAGATGTTAAAATAATGTCAATGCACAATGTCTGAATTGTGTATAACATAGCAATGATACACATATGAAGAGCTCACAAAAATAAGTCCACTTTTATTGATAACATTAATCAAGATGGACAAAAAAATGACATAGTTGTCATTCAACTTTGAGGTGTAATTGATTTACCCTTCACAAAATATACAATAAGAATATAAATTTTATAGACAAAACAACAGTTACAACAGCAGCTTTTTCAACTCAAGATTAGACTATAAAAAACTATTCAGTTTGCTAGATCGATCAGCTTGAAACGTGCTCGTGGAACACAACTTAAACCATTGTTTGATTAGTGTGTTGTACATATATTGCAAGTAATGCTTGTCTTGATTACTGGAAAATATGTTCAGGTGATGATGCAAATCAAGACATATTTGATATTTTGTGTGCTCCCAGTAAATGTGTATATTAATGTCATAATATCACTATATTGCCAAGTTGGGGTCAGTCAGGTGTTTTAGACTTTGTTAGGATACATTAAATTTGAAATTAGAATACTTTCGACAAGATGAGATGAACTGAGCATAAGTTTACATAATCTGGGATTAGCACATAATATGCACTAATTATGGGATGAGTCTTGGTCATGCACAGATGAACATAAGCTGGGACCATGTCCAAAGTACAGTTCATGACGGAAGCTGCCTAGCATGGAATGTAAATCATCATATTCATGTAGACTATTTCCTTCCGATCCTGGCTCATGTGTAGCCCCATAGGGAGAGACAAGATTTCATTTAAATAGTGAATGTACTATATATATATATATATATATATATATATATATATATATATATATATATATATATATATATATATATATATATATGTGTGTGTGTGTGTGTGTGTGTGTGTGTGTGTAGTGACGTAGTGGAATATATTTGTTTTCATGATTAAAATGTGTGTGTGTGTGTGTTGAATTGAGAGGTTACTCATGTAACCTTTCCTTTATAAATGTGTCTATCTGACTGTAAATCAAAGTCATTGTAGTAATATTACTTTTTTTAGAAGTCTAGATAATTCAATTTACAGTCATAGAAACAGTTGTTTAAGCCTGTATTATCAACATGTATAACAACAATACAAACATTTACAACTATATCTTATCATTCTGTAGTCAATTTACTATAAATCTTTTTTACCTATTAATTGAGTGTAGGCATGAATGTCAAATGAACAACAAACAACAGTTCTTTTGACCTTTTTCATCTCTCGTAGGAAGGTTTCCTTTGAATTTGTTACACATCAATAAAATAAATCAAATAAAAATTATGTAAGTACCTTTCTGTTACATAGAAAAAAGTATGAAGCTTGTATGAGACCTTTTCAAACATATCAAATACCTAATTAAATTTAAGCTTATTCCTGAATATACTTACATGCCATTCAATATATTTAATATTTGTCTTCGTCTACGTTATTGTGTTCATTATGTATTAGCTGTTCAGTTCGTATGTGTGTCTTCATCTCCTTGTTTTGGAAACGAGAACAATTAGACTTTTTCTCAGCTGTCTTGCTCCACTGCTACAACTTCGTTTGCTTTTGAACAGACCGCCATAACGTGATACTCGCCAGTCAACCAGTTTATGCTATGATGGACCCACATTAATTGCTTGAAATGACCACTCCTTGGCTCTCGACACTACATTGTGCTCTAGACTAAACGTAATGGGACTACATTCATCATTACCTAAATGTAAACAGAAGCGAAAAAAGAAACATTGTTTTAAAGGTGGCCGGCGTATAACAGGAAGAAGAATTCCAGTTATCTCCCTTATGCCCTTTACGGCTCAACAATTTAAAAATTCGACTGTTAATTTAGATAACCTAATTCAAATCCCTATTAATTCGTCAACCTTTGTGTCAACTATCCAAGATATACCTCTGCGTATTGCATTATTTAATGCCCAATCAGTAGGACCACCGGAAAAGCACACAGAAATAGTTAATTTAATCAACGACCAGAATATTGACGTCTTTTTCCTGACAGAAAAATGGCTAAAAACATCAGCCGATGAGCCCAAGTGTGCGGATCTAACACCGACTGGTTACTCCATCAAGTAATTCCCCAGTAACTCTCGCGGAGGTGGACTTGCTTCATCACAAAGAACTCCATGATCAAATGTCTTAACCACACCACAACATTCAATTTCGACCACACATCGTTTGAACTTGTCCAAACCACACTCACACTGGAGCAAAGGTCAGTCCATTTTTTCTGCCTATACCGCCCTCCTCCTAGTAGAAAAAAAAAACAAGCTGACTGAATCTCTCTTTTTGGAGCAGTTTCCGAATCTCCTGGAGTATGGAAATTCGATAGGTGGCAACCTGATTATTCTTGGAGATTTCAACTTTCACTTTGAGTGTCCCGGAAACCCAGACACATAAAAACTCCTAGATTCGATTAATGTTATACCACCTCAAACAATCAGTTAACCAACCCACTCATAAACATAGTCACATTTTAGACTGGATTCTTCATAGACCTGATGATAACATTCTATGGTCCTCCCTGGTATCCCATGGACTTGAATCAGATCACCTCTGCATTATATGCCATCTTGACGTATCAGTCCCTAACCCTCCACCTTCATCTGCTACTAAAAGAAACCTCTGTATGATAAATAGAACTAAACTAATGCATGACATCCAAGCAAACCTAACGACTTGCTTACCTCATATAGTAGAACAACTCGATAACTGCCTGCGTTCATTGTTCGACAAACATGCCCCAGCTACCAAGTGCAGAGTATAAATTTAAAAAAATGTTCTCCATGATATATCAGTGTTAGGGACCAGCTTCGCACTGCTAAAAGAGACCGCCGTAAACCTGAGATGATTTGCTTTCCCACCTTGCTCACTATTCATAAGCAAATCTATAAAGCCGCTAAGAAGAACGTCACAAATATAGTCCATGCAGTGAAATCAGCCCACCAAACTACTAAGATCATGGAAAGTTCCAGCTGCAAAGAGCTCTTCGAGATCACTAACAAGCTAATGTCAAGGAACAAATCTACACCACTTCCAGCTACCTTCTCTCCAGTCGACCTTCCGGACATGTTTGCAAATTTCTTCCGTGACAAAGTACAAACCATTAGAGATAAGCTTGACATCACAATTTCAATTGACTCGTCGTCCCCATACAGTTGGTATACAGAATCTGAGCGGCAACCATTAGCAGCATTTGAACCTGTCTCTATGGATTTCGTACGTACAATCCTGATGAAGAGTGTACCAAAATCATGTGAACTTGATCCAATTCCAACATCACTGCTGCTTGGGTGCTTTGATCCAGTATTGCCTTCACTAACTGATGCTATTAATACCTCTCTCTCATCCAGGGAATTTCCATCATTTTTCAAAACTGCCATTGTAAAGCCTCTGCTGAAGAAACCAACACTAGACCATAACGATTTAAAGAATTACCGCCCAGTTTTTAATCTCCCAGTTTTTAATCTATCCCAGCTTGTATCTCATCTGAATTCAAACAGTCTTTTTAGCAGCGTGCAATCTGCATATCGCCCTTGCCACAGTAAGGGAACTACTCTTCTAAAAGTAGTTAATGACATTCACTTTGCTTTGGATAGCGGAAATATTACAGTCCTCATCCTGCTTGATTTGTCTGCAGCATTTGACACAATAGACTATGATATATTACTTCACCGTTTCCAGCATGTATTTGGCATTCATGATACAGCCTTACTGTGGTTCGAGTCCTACTTGGTCAACAGGACACACATTGTGTCTGCAAAGGGAATACACTCCAGCCCAGTTGATCTATGTTGTGGTGTTTCACAGGGAGTCTGTTCTTGGACCTGATCTCTTAATTGTATACATCCAGCCGCTCTCAAGTGTCATAGATCATCATCTAGTGTCTCACCAATTGTACGCTGATGACACCCAAATATACAAATCTAGCTACCCAACAGAAGTTGATGCTACCATCCAATGTGTAGAGAGGTGCATTTCTGGCGTGAAATCATGGATGACATCTAAAAAGCTGCAGATGAATGTTGATAAAACTGATGCCATTCTGATCACAACACAAAGACTTTCTCATTCACATTCTTTACCTCAAACAATAAATATCAGCAACACCAACATTAAATTCACACAGTCAATACGAAACCTAGGAGTTACTGTGGACAGTACTCTCACATTGCACCAACATGTCATAAACATATGCAAGGCAGCATATCTTGAGCTGAGACGCATCAGCCCCATTCGCAAATATCTTTCAGTTGATGCCACTAAAACACTTGTGTGTTCATTAGTATTTTCAATACTGGACTATTGTAACTCAATTCTGTCTGTTTCATCTCAATATCTACTCCAGAAACTTCAAAATGTTCAAAACACAGCTGCTCGGATCATACTTAGATTACCACGATCAGAGCACACCTCCATGCTGCTCTGTACCCTATACTGGCTATCCATTCAATCGAGAATCAAACTCAACGTTTGTTCTCTGTGCTACATTTCACTGACGGACTCTAGTCCAACATACCTATCCGACCTCACCCATGTGTACACACCAGTAAGATACTTAAGCTCCTCTTCTGACAATCGTATACTCATTATTCCCACTATGAAAACAAAGTCATATGGACAGCGTTCTTTTGCATACCAGGGCCCAGCAACGTGGACTGAATTGCCCACTGAACTTAGACAAAAAGACACAGTGAGCACATTCAAGAGTGCTTTCAAAACTCACTTATTTCGACTGCGAGAACAACCTTAAAGACCTAATAATGTTTCCTACCTTAAATATTCTCAGCATGTTTTTTATGTTTTCTAATTTCATGGTGTTTGTGTTTGTAATCTTATCATTATATATGTTTTCTTATCTTACAGGTGTTGTCTAATGTTGTAAAGCTCTTAGAGCTTCTAAAGATCTTCATTATTGCTATTATTATTATTATACCAAGAGGTGCTAAATGTTTAATGAGACTAGTTATATATTAATTCTTGAAACAATATCTGGATTTAAATCAACATGTCTTCCCTACATGAAGTTTGTCATCCTGAAGACCATGATAAGCCTTCTTTCCATAATTAGTGCACATAATAGATACTTAACAAGTGTGTAAACTGAATAATGAACTTTGTTCTAGATAGTAAGGGCTGTTCCATTAACCATACATGAGACCCAGGGAAGGCAGTTTTAAAATGAAGTACTCACCCATAGATGCAATTTAAAATGTTCTTATCATTTTTATATAACTCGTTGAAATCAAAGTACCATAACATATATTTTTTTTTAAAAAACTGCCTTCCCTGGATACCATGTATGTCTAAATAAAACAGCCCTAATGGTTATAATAGCACGATCATATCTTTGTAAAGAAACAAACAATAAGAACAGTGCTGGGAAAACGATTAAAATTTTCGACCGTCGTAAAAGCAATAACGAACGAGATTTTGTATTATTGCGGCATATACTGCAGTAAAGGCACCCCAATAGTGATAGCTGATTTTTAAAAGTCACGCTTGGACTGAATAAGTAACAAAATTTCCACGAGAATGATGCAGATACACCTGCTACAGATGAATCAACATTTGATCAAGTTGTGCTTCCGTCTGGTATACTTTATCGGAAAGAATCTCTCTAACGTGAGATGAAACAGATTGCGGTAAAATATAACGGCGACAGTGATGAATAACACAACAGTTCTGGCGCATATAGGACAAACAAAACCACTGCGTCCAACTCCAAAAGAATTTATCGACGATATATCACAATCTTGTGCCGAGTTTGGACACGGCGGTCTCTGGAACACAAAATATAATTTTGCCGATATTATCTCAGTCGACAATGTGCCATTATATCCGGCTAGTTTTCCTGGATACGGTAAATGTCATCCGTATTTTGACGATTAGGCCATTCAACACACGAAATGACCAGAATAGCATTAAATGGCAAACTTTCGGCTGGTTATTTTCTTACTGAATTTGCAAAAAGTGAACTATTCGAGTTCTAAGCGAGTTTTCATCCGGATATACCTGTCTGGCTTGGTCGTCATTTTAATAAACCGGACGCAAACAATAATCATAAAGACTCTTGCGCAAACATTCAGCGTCTCTTAGTTCCAATAGTGTTGTAACTTCTGCGATGACATCATATAGGCCACACAAATCTGTCTGGCTTCCTCAAGATGATAAAGATAATTGCGGAAAAAATTATCAGTAAGTTTAAATTTTCTGCTTCATTTGATACTAAACTCCACTGCACAAGATTAATCATAGACCCAGTAGAACTAGATTTTGTGATTGCAAATACAACGTCGAGAGGAGTATAGATGTCGTGGCAAAGTACAGTTCACTCACTTGAGATCTTCGACGCTCGCATATTCGTCAATAAACATGTTTTATATGATCAAACGGTTTTTCGGCGGATTCATTTTATATAAGTTGATTAAAAATGGATCTTGTGAGACTATTTATCGACGGCGTCAAAGACGCTATCAGCAATAGTTGTGCTACCGACGCTAACGATGCTAGTTGGGGTCATTGGAGAATAAAGCATGAACAAAAAAGTCATAATTCTGAATAGGCTGATGTTAAACCAGTCTGCGTTTATTGCAGAAATGATACTATTATCAGAACCATCATCGTCTCCGTCAGTGAATGATCCAATCGCGAGACATAGCACGGTCTGTCTTAATGGTCCAGGTAGTTTTGGTAAAAGAACACGTGCGTTAGAATTATTTGAAAATTCAGACATGAATGTGTTGACGCCAACTCACCATCTTGCCAGCGAAATCAAACGAAACTTGGAGTTAAGTCACGCACGTATCACTTTTTTCTATGGCTTGATGATGTGTGGCGCCCCACTGCCCCACGCGGATGAGTGAAAATATATTCCTAAAATCATAATCTCAGACGAAATATGCACGGTCTCAAAAGACATGTTAAAATGTTTCTCGACTGGCTGTCGACGAACAACACGACAAGTATCATGTGCGGCGAACAAGGACACCCCTTCCGTTTACGGGAGAATCACCGCATGAATGGTTATAAACTTATTTTGGCAACTACGGAGATATCTTGTATGACAATCGATCGCGTGATGAAACATTACGATAGTTGAAATCGCTAATCAGATAACTGCAGGACACGATTCAGTTTAACTTGAGTTCCGTAATTCCAGAGACACCAATGACTCATTTCTGTAACTTATGGCTACCTAATGATGTGATAGTTGTATCCAAGAAAATTGCACGTGATTCACTTCAGCGTAAATTATGTGAGCTTCACAAGTAAAAAGTTCCATTGTGTTATTGCGCCGCAGATATCCGTCGACAAAATATACACGTTGACATTCCTAGAACGGATACACAACAAAAACTGGTTCATAATTCTATCGTCGAGGTTCTAGTAGATGCTGTACAGCAGGCGCCATCACTAAGCCCATCGTGCTGGACTATAGATTGTGGGATAATAATTCATTCATCTCAGGGGCTAACAATCTCAGATGCTAATATTTGAATTGCCAATGATAGAATCGAATGATAAATTGTAGTCTATTTGTCAGTATCGCGAGTCACCAAAACATATCAGCTGCGAAAAAAAATCTACGTTACGGAGTTGCCAACAACACATGTTATATAAGCTACACCATCAACCAACGCAGTGAAGAAAACAATATATGGTTATGCGCGAGACGAAGAAAACAACAACGCCGAATTGATCTTGATATTGAATTTATCATGACGCTGAAACAGCAACAAACTAATCACTGCACCTGCTGTAACACAGTAATGCTGTGCGAATATTTCCCTGATGACAAGAACAATTTACTGTGGACAGAGTCGATAGTAGTCTCGGCCACACACACAACAATGTCACACTGACAGTTCTTGACTGTAACAGACATCGGGGTGCTTCACTCCTCCGATGGAATCCACTCAAGCAACATTAGAGACTTTTGTTGGCGCGTATCCATCCCGGTGGTAACTGGGTGTTTTCAGGAATTGCCTGCAATTATTCACGGACAAATCCGCGTTGAGGGGCTGTTAAATCTAGTCTGTATATTGCAGGCTGGCCAATAGATCTTACCACGCTGGAAACTTCATGTTTAGTTACACTCCAAACTGGATATGTTGCTCTTGTTGCACCACCTTCAAGTTCACCAGGTTCATATAAATACCTGACTGTCATGTTATTGCCCAACACTGGCTGTTGTAATTGATTTCCTGATGAGTTCCGTCGTGGTATGTGTTTTTTTGCAATTGAATCGATGGGTTGCATGTTAATTTCACGAGAGACTTCGTTGTTTAACGCAGTTATCACATGTGTTAGTCTTGCGACTCATTCATGAGATCTGTCCTTGCTTAGTAATTATTGGGCGTTTTATCAAATTCTATTCGAGTCATTATAATTGGTCCACCTGAGTCTGGTAAAATTAAGTTGTTGCTCAACCTGATAATTTAGTAGCTCCATCTGTGGATGGCCAACCTTGCTATAAGGTTCTTAAGAAATTCAGTGAATCGGGAGCGGGTTTAAAAAACAGCGATTTTATTGAATTTCCACTGACGTCGAGGGTATTATCGGCGATATCTACAATCTAGTGGCTAACGATGATGCCATGCTTGCCAAACAAACAAATCCAGGCAGAATATTTTCGCAAGGCATACATAAAAACACAGATGTTAGTTACGTTACACGGTGGTACACTCAAATTCCCAAAGTGATCAGAGATAAGTAATTCTTGGTTATTTTTAACGGTGTTGACACGCATACGTTGCAAAATGTTCATCAGATTTGGTGTCCTGGTCACATGGGCATACATAAGTTAAAAGATAAAAAGTCCTTTTACAAACTTAGAAAACCCCGCATGGATTCATCACGATAAGTTTACACGATCCAGCAACAAGTTAACGTATTGGTCTCGTTAAATCTTTCACAGAAGAAATACACTTGCTATATAACGAACGGAGAAAATATTAACGAGATTATTTCTGAGTTCGATCAATTATATCAAGATGGTCTCGTGGTTCAACTTGATGCTAAAAACATCAGCGACGGGAAGAGGGTAGATATACACTAACGGCAGAATAGAGATTTATCAAATTACTCCACCGCAAAATGGAACTGGGATTGCCCGATATACAGGAACAACATAGCTAAATTTGTTCTACTGGTAAGTGTCAATGAGAAACTACGATCAGAGCTGTCTAACAATATTAAACTCTTGAGGTGTTCGTGTGAGACAGCTAAACAAACTTGTGTTGTAATCCGCTAGAACAGAAAGAGTCACCAGTACCAACAAACGTAAGAGAGATAGTAACAAAAACATATCAACGACAAAAAATGTTATTTTTTCAGGGAATATCACGCACATACAAACTAACATTTAATTCTTACCCACACGTGTCCTATACATTACCATCATGGTAGGTTAGACGAAAACGTACTCGTGACAGCAATCGATTATGACATCGTAAATAAACAGTATTATGGGTCACTGAAACAACCAAACCACCTGGCGAGACCTCAGGAGAAAAGCTATAAAGAACACATCCCTGCTGAACCTGCCCTTCGGATGCTTGTCAAGATACGGTATATATATATATATATATATATATATATATATATATATATATATATATATATATATATATATATCGTCGACTGCATCACAGACTAGATTTACAGAAATCGTCGACGTGATATTGACAATACCAGGCGATACATGACGACCACCACATCCGGATTGTTATTATGCCGGAGATTTTATGGCAAGGCTCCAGTTATTTTTCACGCGGCATAAATCTTAGGAAAATATGCTTCGATCGGTAATATCCTGCTGAATTTTATCGATGGCAAACCATGGTAGTTTGAATGTAGTTACTGGTCTTCTGTGATCTTCACATAATCAAGAAAATGAGTTTTGTATGGTACTCCTCCTATAGTCGCATTTCGCACTTGTGAATTACTGATTGTATTAGAGTTTTCTTAGATAATTTTAAATCATATTTTAACCCTCCGCATTCCATGTATTATCTCAACGATTCTTTCTTTTAAATGATTATAATCACGCGATATTAGATGTGCGTATCGAGAAATATATTCATTAACACGATCTATCAGATATTCCTTATGTTTTGATAATCCCATCATTAATTTAGTGACTTTCTTTTCAAATCCACCCAAATCCACCACAGGTAATTCCACTGGTTTACTACAATCTTCATTTACTAACCTCACTCTAGTATCTACCAGATCTCCCAGAGTACCAAAAGAAACAAAACTTTTTTACGATACGATACGATACAATACGACTGGTGTCCTGAATTTGTGGGCTTTTCAAGTTTTCACTAAATTACTTTTCTTGCTATTCAAATTTAACCTCCAATATAGCCGCCATGACAGCCATCTTGTAATACTTGTTAGCGCTACTCCTCCTGAGCGGACAGTTATATAAACTTGTTGTTTTTATTAGAAGACTTCATACGACATCTATTTGGTTGTAAATGAAAATGAATCCGTTTGGGTAAACAATACAACTGAAAAACAATAGAACAGAATTAGAGGTCTTTTGAAAGTTATGCTATTGCTATTCGTCTTGGACCTGTTGGATTATTAACGAAGGGTTGTCGTCAGAGGATGTTTACTGAATTGCAGTTGGTCCTAAATAAAAATGGTGTTGATCTAATATCCAATGTTACCACCTTTCCAGCCATCTTTAACATTTTATGATCGCTACTCCTCCTTAATGTTATGTAAATATTCACAGGGAGATTGACAATAACTGTCCTATTGGCCCTACTGAAAATGATGCCATTAACTATGGCTGCCATAGTGACAAATTTGTAAATATTTTTATCGTTTATAAATATTACACACAGGTTTAACACTCGTAAAAAAAATCGTCTCATGTTTAATTCATGGAAACTAATTTCAGCAGGTATTGTATCAGTCCATTTTTGGCATTTGTACGTACAACTTTATGTTTGTGAAAGGAAGACTGAATAAACCTAACTATGCCTTTTATGACTGGAAATTTTCCAGATTGCGAATACCTCATTAAGTCTGAAATTGTCAATTTAACCAAACATTGAACACAAGAGAAGATCCCATGTAATGTGGTTATTTTAATCAGTATTTTTTTTTTGTACTAAGTATGACTCGTCAACAGCATCCCCTGACGGGGCATTGGAAGCACTTTGAAATTCTTTAAAAACAATCTTTTTTAAAGTTCAATAGTCTGTGACATACTTTTGATTTTAATCCTATTATTGCAAAACTTCGTGTTATTCCTCTTACAGTGCCATGACTGCACGCTCATGTCTACGTATTAGAAAACTGTAAGTCTCTCTCTGTCTGTCTCTGTCTTTGTGTCTCTTTTTCTTCTTCTTCTTCTTCTTCTTCTCACATCCAACACCACCCCAGCTTCACATTAACCTCCCCAGTGCACTTTCATAGCATCCGGGTAAGCGCAAAAGCAGCGTCATAACATGCTTTAAAAAGTAAGCGCGTTATCATCATAAAATGAATCAAACTAATTTTCAAAAATAACAACAACAACAAAATATTCAAAGCTCGTTAGTCTTTGAATTTAACTTTGCAATATTTTTTTCTTCGCTTCCGTTTATTTTGTCACCGCCGAATTGAAATTAAAGCCATTAAGGCAACATTTGTCATTGCTAATGGTGACAATGTAATTGAGCATCCCGAATGAAAGCCAGCTCCGCAACCCCCCCCCAAAAAAAAACTCTTGACCCTGTTCATTGTGGAAAATCAGTTTTCACTGCCTCAGAAGGTGGTGAGCATAAAACGTATTAATGGATGTATAAAGAAATTTAAAACTACCAGAATCCTAATCAAATGGGTTACCAAAGTCAAATTCTTTAAGAGTCAAGACAGAGGCCTGTTTTCAAATTATCATGACAGAATAAACAATCAAACGCATATTCCTTTCCATTAAGAACTGTGCATCATTGGGTTTATCATCGCACAATTATTTCACACACTTCGACTCATTTTCAGCTAAGTAGATCATGATAAAAATTAATTTATACGGATGATGTACAATCCCATTCAGCGTTTTACAAACAAATATATGAAATCTTTCAATCAGTGTTTCTTTCCTTGTGTCATTTCTCTAGGGAAATAATAATAATAATAATAATAATAGTAACAATATTCCCGCAATAGCTCCACCATGACTGGGTGTTGGTGGTAGGCAAACATGTAGTGGTCAGCTATTAAATTTTGCTGATGTAGGCCAAAACATGTTTCGAGGTAAAAATAATCCAAGGTTTGGAGGCATGTAATCCCACCCATGCTATTCCCCAATATGTCTATAACAAACTAAAATACACACACAATCCAGCAAATGAACAATATCTCAAAGAAATTGGTTTTATACTGAAAGTTTGTTTTAGAATGTATTGTATGTTTTTTGCGCCAATCCAATTTTAGCAAGTTCTTTTTAAGTTTTAATAATAGCTATCAAAGCATGTTTAGAAATAAGCAGTGAAAATAAATTGTAACTAAAACCAATGGAAGAACAATCACTATCCTTGCAGAAGACCCACCCCATGCCCACCCTTTCTGTTGAATTTGAATTTAATATAAAATTTCCCTTAGTCTCATTAGACAAATACATGTACTAATTTTAGTGTGTATTGCAGTCTACTAGTCTTTTACTAACGGACTAATGTTAGTTTCAAATCCTGAAAACATCCACAGAGACCGATTTTCAGAATCCTGGATCTAAGTCTGATAATTATGTAGACAATTTTGATTTAAAATAACATTATTATATTGTTTTGGTATTTTAATTTAATAAAAACATTATCCAGTACTTTTGGAATTGTAATTTAAAACATCATTATTATAAAATTTTGGTATTTTAATTAACATGACATTATTCTACAGTGTTGGTATTTTAATTTAACAATACATAATTCTATAGTTATTTCTATTTTATTTTAAAGCAATGTAATTCAAATTTTTTAACTGTGAGGCATACTTTTCCCTGCAAAGTTGGGAGTAGGTAGTAGGTACGCGACACTAGCATTACCGTTTGTTCGCTGACCCTATTAAGATTTAAGTTTTCTATCAATAGTTTGACGGTTAAACACTGTAAGTTCTCTGGGCTATAATCCATATACTTCTCACGTTCTGACATTTCATTGTAATTCATAGAGCAGTGAGCGCTTCGTTTTGGGTTTCGAAATTTCGCGAGATATCATGAGAGCGTTATTTCCCGATATGGTGGCGTATTTTCACGCAGAAGGTCTAAATTTGATATCTAGAAGTAGGAAGAACACGTTCTTTGAGTGAGTTGGGTTTGAATTAGGTGATAGGATGTTTATTCACCATATTTATTTGTAAAAGTTATCGGGGAGTCTGGTAGCATAACAGTTCTGCGACTGCACTGAAAAAGTATCCAGACCACTATTGTAAAACGACCCGGATAACACTGCTGCCTATAGAGGCAGCATGTGCTGGGATTGAACTATGGATCCAATGAAACTGGGATATAAATTTATGCAAACTTTAAGTGTGGAGAATGTTGTACAAATAAATCCATTGAATTGGTTGAATACGATTTACATACAGGCATATATTATAATGATTAGTTATATATCATGCAGTTGCAGGATACACACTGATATTTAAATACCAACCAAACCCCAAACAAACAAATACATCTAGTGTGCCAAAATTGCATACAATATTTGAAAGTCGTGTTCTTCTCTACCAAGAGAAGGTCCTTTACATTTAGCACCCATCACTGTTTCTTTTTCTCACATAAATGGAGAACTTCCTCACACAATTTTCAGTCCTACACTAACCCTAACGAATCGCTGTGTCGGATTTTGCATTGTCTGGAATCTGTTATAACCTGCTAATTCATTACAACATGTGGGTTTTATACTTCTGTAAAATATGAACTTATTTTGATGGAAAGTAATTTAAAAAAAGGCGAAACATTTTCTTACACGAGGCTTTATCCAATGCGCTTCTACAAATAATTAATGTGTTGCCTGAAGCAAGGTAATCAAGTCTACTAATTCTTAATTTTTAAATTATATTTCTTGTCGAAAAGATTATAGTTAATGAAATGCTACTTTTGATTATGGCAGAAAATTGATGAAAATTATGTTGAGAACATCTAAGTTATTGCCACAAGTTATGTTAACATATAAAGTGATAATATATAGATGTCTTACAAAATGTTTCATTATAATCCTCTATGATTCATTGTTCCATTTGTTTGAAAGTTACCTTGTTAGACTTTGTCCAAAACATTATGTTATGCTGTAAATACATAATTAATTTTTGGTTCATTTTATATCAGTCATATCCAAAACAAAGTCACATAATTGATCAACATCAAACGCAAGTTCGGTCTTTATTGAATATATGTACTCACATAATTTTGATTTTATTCTCTTGTATGACCGATCTAATGACTGCTTGCTGTTTTTGCTCTATCTTTCTGTCGAAGCTATCGATATCCTGAAGATTATGTTTGAGTTTTCACATTTCTTTTTCACCAAAACACCAAATATATTAATATTATAGAACACAGAAGAGCTTACAGTTTCATTTTTTTCTGCCTCACACAACTTGTAACCCTAACTGTATAGGAAACCAACAAGTTTTATTACAATTAAATAATTTAAATCTAAGTTATAAATGAAAATTTAAGATGAACTTACAACATTATTAAGCAGATTCAAAAGAGTTCTTAAATACTCTACACAAGTACCACAAATAGAATGTTCTGAATGTATTTCAGGTCGTCGATGTGACAACAATCTTGGTGTATCACAATGGCAAGATCCATAACTCCTTTGAATAAATAAATCCACAACAATCATATACTAACATTTTTGCCCAGAGTAAAAGGGCATCATTTACTTCCAGAAGATAATCCAATCAAATGATTTCACCTTAGATTATATATAAACAGAACAATTCACACATATGCAGTGTGATATTTAAACATGTACACACTACGGTGCAATTACGACTGTAAAGCCGTAATACGTTCTACATGACAAACTTCTCTACTTACCCCACGTTACTTACATCGTAATACTCAAAACATCTGACTTACCATCTAATATGGGTATATATATATATATATATATATATATATATATATATATATATATATATATATATATATATATATATAATGAACATTTCTGACCAGTTTGATAACGAGCAAGATCCATACGTATTAATGAGATTGTATCTGACTGGTTCAGCTTGTTGATAGTTTTTGAGCCATATTTTGGTCCGATTGGTGTGTTATATGGAATGTTCAAGAGAATCCATATTAACTATCATGCTATCATTAGGGCCTATATTTATCAGGATATTGTAAGACATGTGGAATCAACGTGATAGAAAGGATGAGACGCAGGCTACGTAGGATGTATTCTTAGAATATCACATACGCCTGCTGGTAAAATGTTCAACTGTTACATTATATAAGCCAAGTAAACGATATCAGGACCTCTTTGCCTCCTTTTGAATAATGTAAAATGGAAATTTCAATACAAAATCAATAATAATTTAAACTGGTATAATTCCTATATTTCTCTGAAATGGTGTATGTGCAATCATAAAACTTGATAAATGCACGCACTCTGAGAAGTGTAATTTATGATGGTTAAAGAAAACAACAGGCCACAGCAATCACCATTTCCCACTTGTCGTTATATTCTTGCATCTATCGGAACTTCTGTGAGATCCAGCTTGTACTGGAATGAAAACTGATACGTGCATTTATGATAAAGAGCCTCACAGCTTGCAAAAGTCGGTCAAAGTAACCTACTTTTCATGTTTCTTATTTATCAATATACTTTTACATTTGTTCAGTGTCTCTTACAACGTTGGATTTCTAGTCAGAAACTTGATGGATGTATTTATATTGAAGCTTACTCCATATAACGTTTGATATATATGTCACAGTGATGTGGTTTTCAGGCTCCAGTAATTTAATTCTCTCCTACATAATGCAGATTACAATACATAAGTATATTTTTCAGCTGTTGTGATCTCGGCCAAGTTTTCGCGTTAAGAATTAAGAAAATCGACCGATTGATTTAGGCCAATTAAATCATATTTAACTTTGGTCCTTAATGCATCAAACATTATATAACCTTTACTGATCTTTCATTACCAACTATTTTAAACAATTGTATGCTTTGAGTAACATTCAGTACACAACGAGACAAATGATCGATGCACATTGTATGCAATCAGTCCAGAAATACACACTGACACGTATTTTTACATACCTTAACAGAGAACATACATATACGAAACTTCGGGCATGTTGTATATGCTGAGCTCCTATTACGCAGTTCTGTTTAAAAATGAATTAGGATATTATGGGGTGGCATCACTGCTGTCAACCTTTCTATCTTTGATGTCTTTTGATACCTAACAATGCTATAAAATAAGTCAAGTTGACAAGCTTATCTAAACAGTTCAGTTTAGTTTCAGAATTCTATATCTTAATAAGTAATGCTCATGTACAACAATGGCTATTTTGTATCTGAAAGAACTCGATTGCTACATAAATTGGCAGATCGTACAATTGCTGTACGTTTGAATGACAGTTTGCTTATCTCCCCTCTACCTTCCCCAACCAAAGCCCCATTTCCGACTCGTATGCACTCATTAATTGAATTTTCAATCATTCTGGCCATAAAGCGGTAACACAAAATTATGTAAGTTCTAAATAAATACAAATACACAGCCGCATACGTTTCTTAACGGGCATGCACCTAACTAACCTACCTACCTATAGATCTACCTATCTAAAAACAATATAGCAGGTATGTAGATCTAGCAGACATTTTTATACATTGTATACATCCACACAGATAAATGTCTGATATCTTGGACATTATTATATTTGAAGCTTACTCCTGGTATTACCTTATTCCTGGTATTACCTCGTTATTGTTGTAGCTAACGTCGTTACATCTTTCCTAATTGTAAATAAGATAGCTGTATTAAGAAAGAATAATAGACCAAAGGAGCTAAAAAATTCGGTTGCAATTGAAATGCAATTTGCGGCTTACAAATCACCCGGTAAAATAAAACTTCACAAAATGATATCATTACTTTAAACCAGATTTCATTAGTTACTTAGAGTAGTTTCTCTTAAAAGCGACAAACCTAGAGATTCCCATGATACGGGACTTATCAAGGGCATGTTACCGATCCCAGCGTGACAAAGTTAATGTAGTACATTACATAGCGGCCTTGCATGTGTCATATTATCATAACAGTTGTGTCATTAGAGTGACCAGATACCATACAAATAAAATAATTGATCTATACTTGCATACAAAAATAATTTCAGACAAATTCAAAAGTACGTGACCATATCATCAGTTTGGGTTCTCATCCCACATAAATGACATTTTGCTGAACTCAATACGCTTTGTATTTTCTGTGTAGACTTTGAGGCCAATATCATTCTTCATTGGTTAATATAATACTTAACAGAGATAAAAGGTATGTAGCTTTACTGGACGACAAGAATACTGGACTGCTGGAGATAAAGATATGGGTGTCTCTCTTTGCATCCGTCCGTCTACAGGAGACGATGCTGTAGCTCCAGAGTAAGTTGTTGTTTCGCCTTCTTCTTTGCTCTCTTTTCAGCGTACTTTATATTCCTGTCTTCCTTGGCTTTTTAACGACCTGTCTGACAGCTAATCGCCAGGTGGAGCTGTCGTTAGCACAGCTATCCCAGTCGTTGACGTTGATGCTGGACGTCTTCATGTCCTTCTTGCAGACATTTCTGTAACGCAGAAGCGGCTGTCTGGTTGGTCGTGCGCCTTCTGATAGTTCCCAGTATAGCAGGTCGTTGGGAATGCGGCCTGGGTACATTCTCTTGACGTGGCCGAGCCAGCGAAGACGCCTCTCCCTGAGAATGGAGAACATGCTGTACATGTTGGCGCGTTCCAGACCCTCTGTGTTGGGTAATTTGTCCTGCCACTGGATGTGTAAAATAAGACATATCAGAGACGCATTTCTCCTGGCATGTGCAGGTATTTTTATTTTCGCTGCTGTACTTTCTAAAACTACGAGAAGCAATTAATAACAAGCTAGCGGCATATTAACTATTGACATCGATGTTACTGGAAGGATAAGGCAACTATCAGTATTCTAACAGAAATCGCCGAAGTGTCAGATAATGTTGCCAGGGTGTCCTTGAAGAGGCACCTTGAAATGAAAAGCGTCGTGTCCCATGTTTTGGCCAATAATATCTAACCAAATGTACACCTTGCGCGGAACATTGTGGAGAGGTTCATCTGTAGTCTATCCGAGCGGCTCTTTGGGTACCAGTACTCCAAATATTGGTTTCCGTTAGTGCGACTGAGTGTACGAAATGAAACATGTGACTGAACTTGTGCTTAGTGACATATTGATGGCGTTTGTTGCAAATGCCACACCTACGTCATCTCTGACGCGTGACTCGTCTGGAAGAAAACCTACATTACTTCAAATACCTGTCTGCGTTGCTTATATGCGCCTGGAGAACTAGACTCGGTGAATTACAAAAACGTCTACAGGCTAGAGCGTGGGGCACGAAATATTTATCTCCTTAGCACTAATGGTGCAGGGCTTAATAAGGCTTTTGATTCGAAGGTTATATCTCCTGTTAATACATACCGGGACCTTAGTAAACATACATGTTGCTATGATCAGAATTCCTATATTGCATGTCCTCCCGATCAGCGAGATAGCTTTTTCTTTAGAGAATACAGTCCTGACAGGTCAACATCGGGTGTCTCGTGGCGATGTCAATTCGACCCACACTGAAATGTTGCGTATCCTCCTTTTTACTCGTAAGCCCATATCATTTTGACATTGTGGCTGGCACAGTGAATAATTTCCTGTTAATTTAGATGGAGCACGTCATGGACCTTCACTAGTAGTGCGCGGATTGCAACGTAACCAATGTATTTATCCACCAGCTAAATGGTGACAATGTCCTGATTGATTAACGTCGATTCTCTTAACGGGTGTCGCAACGACACGATCGAGTTGAGACGTATATTTTAAACGGGGCAAACCCCTGATTTATACGATTCATTCACTGCAAGGAGTTATCTATAATCCAGACATCAATTTGAGCTCCCATTAGTCGATCTCTGCGTATCAAAAGGTTGATTCAGAGCTCTAAACCAGATTACCTCGATACTGGCATTGAGAACGTGTGTGCGATATTCCTCGAGCAGATTAGGTATTGGTACCAAGAAAGCTGAACCCGTTTGAAATGCGTTCGGTAGAGGAGAGGCAATGGCAACTCTGGAAAGTGGTTCCTGTAGCGCTCAAACAGCACCTGCTAGGTCCTGTCCGGTACAGTGGTGTGGTAGACCAGCATATGAACGGGAGTCCACCATTTATATCAAATGGTTCAGCCGCTGCAGACGATGAGAACATTAAACTGACACTTGGCCCCCACACAATATAGGCTTCTTTCTTTTATGTTTGGTTTCCATTGCCTCCTCCGTGGTATGGTAGACATTCTCCACGTGTACGTCGTAGCCCTTACATTCGGCTGTCTCACGTAGCCAACCATACGGAGCTAATGCCACGATGGGGCATGGCTTATAGCTGTAATACCTTTGACTGGTATATGCAAGAAATAATAAAGTTACGTCTTGGTGTGTTCTTGGGACTTAATCAAATTTGGCGGTGAAGAAGAAAAGTAATCACCAGAAGACATCCAATGCATACATATGAAATATATGAATAACTACAAGTAAACCAATCTCTTGCATACGGACAACTCACAAAATGATAAGTCGTGGAATTATTATAAAACCATTACAATGCAGTTCTTAAAAATTTACCAGCGCCCTTTAGCATTATGATGTAAAAGATTATTTTTCTTCGAGACCATTTATAAAGTATTGACTAACTTGTTGCACTCAGAAATGTTGAAGTTGACTCCTTTATAGTTGTTGTCGAAGTTAACAACAGAACAGGGAACTTGCTGAGAGAAATCGGCTGGTGTATATTAGGCACGTGCAATGCAAGCAACTCACATACTAATCACTCACCATACCTACAAGAAATCAACATCTTTATTAATATTGGACATCACTGTACCGAATATGTAAAACTATAATACAAAATGCACACAGACAATAACAGTAACATATACTCTGGTTAACATAGCCAATAAATGAATTGGTGATGCGGAGGGTAGGCAGAAGACACAGTAGATAATCAAAGTGTCTTATATTTTTAATTAGCTTGGACATCATACACTCCTGACATGTACAAGCCAGCCAATAATGACGCGGCATATAGTTCTACCCTCTGGCAGTCACATTTATTTCATCTGACTGTAGAAGATTATGGCCTCGGACTTAGTGCTGGTGTCGCAGCCTGGTTTTGAATTATTTGTCAGACGGTCCAAAAGCCAGCATTAACTGCGCTCCACAAGACATGGATCTCTGCCAAAAATATACATGTTCTTTTGCTTGTCTCTTGACTTTCTGAAATGCTTGGCAAATATTTCCTTCATAAAATATCATTTTATACACCACTGGGTGGTGCAAAGTTGCCAGACTCGTGTGTTTGTTGTGGACAAAGTGCTTGACCGATCCCCACTCCAGTAATTACTGCTATTGTAGTTGTCTCTGCTGTCTATATCTCTTAAGTGTATCGCACTCTAGTGAGTTTATCCAGAGTGACTACTTACTCGACATATGTTCTTCTGTAGGCTCGTGGTTCCCTCTCTTCCAGCTTTCTGTCAAATCCTGTCATATTGTGACGTTATTGAAGTATCACACCATCCGACGTGCAACACATCTTAGTACTACGACCTTTATTAGTCCCACCAGTCACTGGAGATTCGTTCTTTGTTAAGGAGGGTCCTCGACCTTTCGCCATAGTAACGCCATTAGATCAGCAATCATGACTGAAATTTTCAAAGTTCCTTTACATGAGTTCTTGTGGATTCGTTGTTTAATTGGACTGGTCTACTACCCTTAATTCTTGCCAGAAAGCTATGTAAAAATACATGGTCTAAACTGAGTAAACGTTTGCAATAGTATGAACTCTCTATCATATCCTAAATTCGCCCATCCTACGCTCATCCAGAGTTTGTGAGAATGAAAGCGGCGACAGCCAATAAATATAAGACTGTATTCCTTTATAATGTGTCAGCTAAGACAATGGCAATAATATTGTTTTGATGCTCAAGGTGGAATTATATTTAAGAACCAAATATGTAAACCATAATTATAATACCGTGTTGGAAACCGAGGTAAGACCCAAACTATTGGCCCAACTCGGTAAACATGTACATAGGCTAGGGTGGTTTCAGCTTGTTCTTCATAACAAGAACCAACACATTAACAAGCTGGTGAAACGATTGGCGTGCACTATACTTCATAAACTTGATAATTGCTTCCAGTGTGCGATTGCTGCTATCAGCTAATTTCCCGACTTCGAAGATGTATAAAAGACACAACTCTTATGCTTTCAAAAAGACAACATATTGCAGTAAAAACCATAAAAAGGATCCGAGCAATGCATATTTACAATCTGGACATCGTTAGGTTCCTTGTCAGAATTGCTTCATAAGTTAAGGAAATTGCATGTAAATTAGGTAATGGTTTAAGCTCATGTAGATGTGCAAATATAGTGATGCCATACTGGATATGAACAATTGTCCGATATCTATCTTGCAAGTTTGGAACAAAGCATAGGTAATACTACGACTAGTCATCAGAGTGCAATGGTTTGAGTTTGTCATTACTAACATGATAAGAAATGAAAACGAAAGAAAATAAATTGAATGTTAAAGCGTCAATTAAATGGACGAGTAAAAATGATGAAATGCTCAGCTGATATGAGTATTAATGCATCTTTCTGAGAATTAATGTATCTATCTGAGAATTAGAGATGTGGAAATAAAGTTGCATGTGTACGGATGTGTGGTACATATTTCTAGTCACTCTAAATTATAGTATATGTGTATCTAAATGGATAATAGCAATGTACCTGTAATTATCATTGCTTCCTGCATTTCTCTTTGAAAGGTAAAAAAAAAAAAAAAACATGCTACCTTTCAGTCTAATCAGTTAGGTATTATCCGACGTAACGAAACGATGTTAAAACAAAATCAAATGTACATTTTAATATAAGTAGTGAAAGGGGTCACCCTACGGACAATGGGAATTAGCATTACAGGGACCCCTGGGTCACTCTACGGACAAGGGAAATTTAACATGGAGAAAAATCGTGGGTCACTCTACGGACAAGGGGAATTAACATGGAGAAAATCGTGGGTCACTCTACGGACAAGGGGAATTTAACATGGCAATAAATCGTGGGTCACTCTACGGACAAGGGGAATTTAACATGGGATTTTTTTTTTTAAAAATTTTTTTTAAAAAAGGGGTAGGCAATTCAAAGACTATCTCTTTTCGAGAAATATGGCTGGCCCTGAAAAGGGCCTTTGGGTTTTTTCTTCTTCTTCTTTTAACTTCTTAACTTCTTCCACCATCCTCTTATTTTGTCCATCATTCCTTTCTTCTTTTTCGTTTCTGTTTCCGGCAACCAGTCCGGGTGGCCCATGGCCCGGAACTTCTCTTGGATTTTCATCCAGTTTGTGTTCAGTTTTTCGAATTCATCCCTTTTTTTTCTATTTTCTTCTTCTTGTCTTTCCTTTAACCACTTTTCTTTGATCTTCTTGACCTCTTCGGTCAGCACATTCCTCATTAGTTCTTCAGCTTTCTTAAGTTTTTCTAACCCCCACTTCGCGAAACACCAATCTGTCCATTCTACAATGTCTTCTAGAAAGCACCTTGCACTCGTCACATGATCTATCGCTTCTTTTAACTTACCCACTTTGACATACGGTGGGTTAATTAAACCTCTGATTCTCTTCTCCTCATCCTGTATCATTTCTTTTACAATATTTACGGATAAGTGGAGGCTGGTTACTTGTCTTGAGACGAAGTCTTTTGTCACTCCATACCTCCATTCCTGTTCAACCCTTTCTACTACACTCAATCCATCTACCATCCAATACCAGCTTCCCATAAGATTGTTATATAAAGCTGAAGCTGCTGGCATCTTCTTGTTTGCTTATTCCGTAGAATGGGTTCCAATGGCCAACACTGTTAGTTTTATACTCAAAGCGCGAACGTGAAGGAAAACATCCCCTAAAAACATAAAATTGATCTTACCTAGATCATGACCCAACAACGCGCGTACGTGAAGGAAAACATCCCCCCTACTTTCTCATTTCATATAATAAAACCCTAACTTTACTCTTCACATACGCTAAGAAACCCATAATCTACTATTCACACAAACATACCTGAGCTCTTACAAACACAAACACACAAACACATACCCTCACACTATCTTAAAAAAGAGTTAGTGTTTATATACACACTACTCTACCTACACACATTGGCAAATTGATCGTTATTTCTTTTCTAGAGTATTGGGTAGCCCTTAAAAGGGCTGTTTTGTTTGGAACTTCATGGGCACCTGGTTAATGGTGGCACCTTCCAGGCCTGGCGCCACATACGCATCTTATCCCCCAGTTACTTTTTACCTTTTGGGGGGAGAGAGCAGAGGCAGGATATGTTGCTTCAGAATCCCAATTTTCGCTCTCCGGGATTTTGAAATTTCTTCTCTCCTTTTCCTCCTCCTCTTCTTTGTTTCTTCTTTCCTCTTTATATCTTCTTTCTTCTTCTTCTTTGTTTCTTCTTTCCTCCTCTCTTATCCTTCCCTCCTCGACAATGGCTTCCGCGGCCAGTTCATTTAATATGCGCCTGGCATATTCCAGATGCACATGAAGCTCCAACAGTTTCTCAAGTCTCGTGTTCATTTTTTTGGTGTTGATCAATCAACAAGGGTAGCTGGACTGCCTAACGACTTTCAATTTATACTGAAAGCGCGGACGTGAAGGAAAACATCCCCTAATAACATAAAATTGATCTTACCTAGATCATGACCAAGAAACAACAACAACGCGCCGACCTAAAAGAAACACTCGCTCACTTTTTTATGCTACCCATCACTTCAATAGACTATCCACATACGCAAAGCAATCCAATCTAACCCCAAATATACACCTCAAACAGCCCAAAAAACTAACATCATTTTAATCTACTATCCACACCAACCTACTTTATCACTTACAAACACAAACACACCAACACATACCCTCAAAATTTTTAAGAAAGAGTTAGTGTTTATTTTCACACTACTCTACCTACTCACATTGGCAAATTAATAGTTATTTCTTTTCTAGAGTATTGGGTAGCCCTTAAAAGGGCTGTTTTTTTGCTATGGCATTCTTTTTAGTTTCTAAGAATGCGATGTCCTCTGAGGATAGACTTTCTGGCGATAGGTCTGCTTCTTCGGAAAGAGAAGAAGAATTCTTTGGTGTCGATACGACAATCGACAAAGCCTCTGTCAGCTTCAGGTTGCTGCTGCTGCTGCTGTTGCTGCTGTTGCTGCTGTCTCTGAAGTCTGTACTTCTCTGTCCATTCTTCTTTCTCCCTGTTCATTTCTTCTCTGAAGAGCTCTTCTATCAGGTCTTCAGTGATTTTTAACATTCTCACATTCTCTATTTCTTCTGGTTTCGGTATCAGACTGTGTCTGACCCTATGCAGATTCACGTAGGCTTCGTTGAGCTTAGCTAGTTTGGAGCACATCTTCTTAGGAGGATGAGTCGACAATGGATGGCTAGACTGGGAACAACCCGGTTCTTAAAGTGAAAGCGCGGACGTGAAGGAAAACATCCCCCACACGGTTTTCGAGCCGCAACGTTCATGAGAGGGATAGTAAGAAATGAAAGAGCATCAATTCAACATTCTTATAGCTAAACAAACCACAAAGGCATTTTTTTCTAAACACAACATTTTTTATTCAAAAAATCACTTAACACTAAACATCAACATTTTTAACAATAATCCAACATGATAACATCAAACAATTTTTTTCAAATTACAAACACTTTTTTTCTCAATGGACGATCTACTTTAAACAGGGCTGACAACGTTGTGAATGAAATTGTGATTTCCACTGTTGGAAATCATTAGGCCATTGATGGACACTACGTTTCCTAGCTTGAGACAAAAGATAAGCATAATGGTCACAAAACCATCGATCTACTTTCACATCGTTTCTAGCAGAAGAACGAGGATCAAAATGAGTCACTAAATGTTCTAAGGAATAGCCCAGGCTGCGATGATGCAGAAAATACACACAGTACTGTCCACACACCAAGGAATCTGTGCCTTGTAATTTCACGTTATTGAATCGGGTGGTTTGAGCATTTCTTCTCATAAAGTCGATGATATCGTCTTCCAAAGGGGGCAATCCGTACGAATCAAAATATTCCACACATCCTTCTTGAGGAAAGTAGACGGCTACCCAGTGGGTTCCTGGGAGATGACTTTCGTCCGTGTTGATCACGTAAGCTTGATGGTCTTTAGGTTTGCGATGAGGGAGTTCATCTTTAGCACAGACGACAGGATTCCAAGAAGCCGTATACGAACTATGGTTCAAAAGGTAATAAAGTTCCCAGGTATCCATTGATTTGTGTGTTTTTTTTCTTCTTCACAGGTAATAATAAGTGGTCAATTCGATTCTGACTTTTTGCTTGAAAATGTCTGACGAATAAACGGTTATTCGTTCTGTTTCCTCACTCTGATTCAGGAGAGCTTCGATACGATGGATCTCTTGAGTGGTTAATGGTGGACAAGAATGTTCACGCAAGTCTTTATACCACTGGTGCAACACGTCTTTGTTCGAGATGAGACTCCAAGCTTCGTCCAGATACTCGTCCAATTTTTCTTCTTGACTTAACATCAGGCATTTATCGTGTTGAATTTGACTGGGATGATCGTTTTGACATCCATAGCAATTTTTCTTGATCAATTCCGTCATTTTGTCGACCAAGTGTTTGGCAAAACAGGAGACTAAATGGGCTTCTTGTTCTGGCCATCTCGACTTCATCATGACAATTTCTTCGTCTTGGGATTCTCCTTCCACGGTCTCCTCACATTCCATGTCCAAAGTTTCTTCACTTTGTAAAGAGGGATAACAGTCTTCCATGGCTTTCTAATAGTCTAGAATGACTTCTCTCAAACTGTTGATTTCTATGGTATTGTCAAATTCTGCATACAGGATGACGTTCACTGTGTGATCTGGAGGTGGATGTGCAAACTGAATTTCCACACGAATCTGGCCTGATTTTATAGGGTGGAAATGTCCCTCGTCGCTGCCTTGGTCTGGAGTGAAATCAAAAGCCCATAAAGCGTAGCCTCCTGCATAATCTTCGTACGTAATGCCGTGACTGGTGTTGGTTCCTAACTGTCCGGTAGCTTCGTACAGGGACAAGTACGACCTCAAATAATTCCCGTCACCAAACTTAGGTTCTAAAGGCCGGGTACACAAGGTCTTGCCGTCGCGACTGACTTCAATCTTGGTCACATTGTAATGTTGAAACTCAAAAGGATTTTGGTCGTAGGCTCCGTTGAAGGCTGAATTCTTCACTAAACCAACAATCAAACGTTTGGGTAACTGTCCTTGGAACAGATGATCTTGGATCATGGATCGATGTCCAGCAGGAATGGTGAACGTTTTCACTTCCACGCGTCGGATCGGATACTTGGCCGTCGTTCTGCTCAACGTCTGACTGATGTCGTTACCTACTTTAGGCAGCACTTCCACACGTCGCACGTAGAGTCTGGCATCTTCGATTTTGGTTTTGTAAGTGGCATCACGAGCAGCCATCAAATGGAAAGCGGCACTGCTGCGATTCAGTCTCAGGCGGACATCCACCCCGTTCAGCAAATACTTTTCTTGCAACCACATGTCCAAATGCAAGCGATCCATCAGTTCTAAACTACGACTTGTAGTAATTTTCGCTCGTCGGTCTACAAATCCCTTTGAATGTGCAGCATCCACAGCAAGTACAATAGCGTTGAACTTATTTACTGGGTCAGGTTTCCATACCACGCAAGCATCTAGATGAGTATTCTTGGCGTTTATTCCATACGTCAAGAGATTTTCCAGGTACGCTCGATAAGGGTAAGTATCCATGCTGCTGCTGACCAGTTTGTTATTCAAGTACAAGTCCACTTCGCTGAACAAGGAATGCATGAAATTGTTGACGGGAGCTACTGCATCAGCATTGTCTATGGCATCGTTGTTCGCTTCGGTTACTTTGACTTTCAAGTACAGGTAACTGCTATTCAGATCGATGTAATCTTCGGGTTGTCCTTTGATTTCAAACTCGATGGGAGCGGAATCGGTCAAAGAGGAGATAGGAAGAAATTCCACCCACTGGGATTCTTGCATCGTCATCATGGTGGGGGGCATGGCAAACAGATCCAGTTCCGTCTTGGAACAAGCGCAAGACTCTCGGTGCATCATTTTGTTTTGTGTTTCAATAATCGAAAACGTCTAAGTCTCGAACGGTTCTTCTTTTCTTGGCCTTTCTAGCTTGAAGTCTGGTGAAAGGGTGTTTTCTTCTTCGTCGTCTCTTTCTGCCTTGTCCTTGCTGAATGCCTGACTCGGTAGCGTGCAGGGCATTTATAGGTGTGTCTCGTCGGCCTAAAATGTCTTTGCCTGTTTGCAGCAAGACATTTTTGCCTGCCCTCATGAAGGCTTCTTTAGGGTTTTGTTTGTCGATGATGACATTTTGGAGAAATTCTTTGCCTTGCGTCAGTGCCGCATCTTTCAGGGCGTGCAATCCTCGTGTCACCATCGGTTTCAAGACTGGAGCCACCGAACGAAAGGCCGATTTTAACATGTCTCCTAAACCGTGTCCTCGCTGTCGAGCCACCCCTCGGTACACTGGATACATGACTGACTTACTTACGAGTCGTGAGAGAACCGTTTTCGAAAATGGAGTTTCACCGTGACTTTTCCTTTGGTGAATGGAATATCTTGTCCCAAATCTCCTTTTATAGTAATGTTGACCGTGTCCAAATACGACTTGCTGACGGGCAAATAGTGAGGATGGACAAATTCGCGGTGGACGTGGTAAGTGTTTCCACCTTCCTCGTCAGCGATTGTGGCAGAATCCACTTTGAAAGGAATGACACGCAGTAACGGCACGGAGGTGTGTCCCACCACGTTGTATTCCACCACATCGGAATACACAAAGATCAAATTCAGTCCTTGGTTCAGTTCTACCGGGGTACGAAAATACTTGACAAAAGTATCGTTGTCGTAAATGACAGTTTTTTGTTTTAGTGTTAGTTCTATTTTCTTCCTCATCTTTATGTCACCACCCAACATGTCAAACAATTCATCATTAAAATAGAAACCTATGATTTTTTCTCCCTCAGGAAATTTCATCAGGAAGCGACGAGCTGTTTTGTGGTATTCCAGGGTGACAGCTTTGGACTTGAAAGTCTTAAAAGCTTCCCCAAACACGCCATTAAACTTGGAGACTATGGCGCTGACCAAATGTTGACCACTAAAATAATAGCCTGAGGGAATGAACAACTCATAGTCCATCCACTTTGGATTGACTTTGTTTTGTTTTTTATGGGGATATTTGTTATTGTCATTCATCCACTTTTGCAATGGTTCGTCATAAACTTCCACCGTAAATTTACTTTGATCGTCAATGACATTGAGGACTTGGGTCGGGTGAATCATTTCTACCAAAGCCACTTCCCAATGGGCTTCGTGATCTAAGGGGATGGCCTGAGGTAATTTGGCCGTGTAACAGCACAACGTGTTGTTGGGAAACACCTCCATGGAACTGTCACTGGGTAAGGTTAAGTAAAATTGGTTTTGGTGACTCATAATTCCAGAGTTCTGTGGCTGTCCGAGGGAATATTAGTGGATGTCAGAGGTGTGTCTCCGCCCAAAATGGGGTTCTGGTTGTGGTTGTTGGAGTGGTGACTGGCACTGGCACTGGACACAACGTTCCCGTTCGAGGAGAATTTCAGGGAGGGGTTGGGAAGCAGGTAACCGATGCAACTGCTCAATAAAATGGTCCACAATTGTTTGTCTCCTTGTTGCAAACTCAAATTGGCGATGGCTGCCCCGATGACACAATACACCACGAAGATTTGGCAGAAAAAGACGATTTGCGTTTTAGGCACACGTTCTCCACACCACACCCACAAGGGTTGTTTTTGTAAATCTTGCACAGAAGAACTAGGGGAAGAAGGAGTGGTCGACGTAGCTGCGTCTGCTGCTGTGTGAAAGGGCATGATGGTCACTTCTTCTTTTTATAGTCGATGACTTGCGAAGCGTCGATCCAAGAATCGAAACTGGGTGGATATCCTTTCCAACGTACTTTGACTTCTTTGACACGTCGTTTGCCCACTTTACGGGTTCTGCGTTCGAGAATGCTTTCGATGTCGTACACGTCGTCTTCTTTTTTGGTGACACGTTGTAACTCGGGTAAATAAAACGTTCCTTTGAGTACTTCTCCGTTCATGTCTTCCAATTTATAGACGGCAGGATGACGGCCATGCACTCGTCCAGTGACGCGAAACAATTCGGTCGTCCAGTTAGGTAAGTAACCTTTGTCGAAAGTGCGTTTGGTTTTGCCAATGCGCACCCAATCTCCTACGGTCAACTCTCCACTTTTCTTGGGGACAGCCCTCGTCGGGGACGTACCGAACAGGCGCTCGAACACCAGCACTTCGTTGTCGGGAGTCACGTCTTGCGGGGCACGTCCGATGCTTCGATGGTAAGATTGGTTGTACGCTTGTACCAGGTGCGGTAAGATGTCGATGTACTTCAGAGTGTGGTGATGCGTAAAATATTTCCACATGCGTTCTTTCAAAGTGCGTTGAAAACGTTCCACGATGCTGGCTTTGGTTTCGGGATTCTCGGTGGTAAAAAAATGAATGTCACGTTTCTTTAATTCTTTTTGGAAAGCTTGGTTCAGAAATTCGGTGCCTTTGTCCGTTTGCCATCGAAGAGGGCGACGACCGCTTTGTTTCAACACCCGTTGCAGGGCTCGCACTAACTCGCTGCTGGATTTGGAAGTCAAGGGCACGACCCAGGCAAATTTGGAAAAGACGTCGATGACACAAAACAAATATTTGTAACCACGATTGTAGCTGGCCAAATGAGAGACATCGGCTAAATCGGCTTGCCATTGATGATCGATGCCTTCCACTCGGGTGCGACTTCTGGCAAACTTGCGTCGAATGGGTTTGTGTAAAGTGTAGGTAGCTTGTTCTTGTAACCATCGTTGCACTTGAGGTAAACGGAGACTTTTCAGTCGCGTTTTGGCAGCACGATACAATTTTTGAACTCCTGCGTAACCTGCAGGATGCGAGGGATCGTAGTAAATGCTGGCTAAGACTTTTTCCATTTTTTATTTTGTGTTGGTGTGTTAATAAGTCACCCACTCTTCGGTGATGCTACTTTGGGTGGGTCGAAAGGGTGGTTTGGAAACGGATTTACGTGTCCGATGGGCTACGGGAGTAGAAGTCGAAGGTAGTGGTGGTGGTGGAGGTGGCAATGGAATGGCTTTGGTTTTCTTTTCTTTTTTCGCTTCTGGTTTCCCTTCTTTCTTTTTCACTTCTGTCGAAGAAGGCGTGGACATCATCTTTTTAACCCAAGCTTTCATTTCTTCTCGTTGGGGTGTGGGGGACGGGGTCAACAAGGATCCTGCAATCTTACTCGAAATGGGAGCTGCTGACGGTGTTTGAAACACTTCGCGCGTCTCTTCTTCCTCAGGTCTTTGTGGGGTAGCATCTCTGGTGACGGTTGGGGATGACAGTAGTGGTGGTGGTGGTGGTAATGATGGTGCTGGACTTTTCATCAAGGTCTTAAAATCTTTTAGAGTGGGTAGAGCTGTTTCGTCTAAAGCTTTCTGGTGAAAGAGTTGCAGTCTTTGCAAGAGTTGACCATACTTTTGCGATTTTTCTGTTTCGGACAAATCTTGACGATCCATCAAGGACTGCAATTCGTGTTGTAACTGGGACATTTCGCTCAAATTGGGATTGGGAGGTAAATGCGGGGTGCGTTGTTCTTGCCACCGATGGTATTCCATCCATCGTTTGTAAGGCACTAAAGCTAGTTTTCGTCCTTCCATGGGGTTGTCAGGGGTGAATTCTGAGATCTTGGGACTTCCGAAGGCCTTTTTATCTTGCTCCCATCAGTCCTCCCAACATGGTTCCCAAGACTCCTTTTAGTATGGGGCCTAACAAGAGAGGTAAAATGCCTCCACGTTGGACCAACATCTTCTTTTTTTGACGAATGGGAATTTTCTTTTGAACCATTTTCCGAAGAACGTGACGATGTTTGCCTAAGCATTGTTTCTGGTGTTTGGACAAAGGGATCGTGCCTTTCAAAACGTTCAAACAACATTCGCACACGGTATCGATGACCTCTTTGGAGGCTGTTTGAATGAGTTTTTTTCGTAGGGGTGGAGAAGCTTTGGACAGGACAGATAACATGTCCCCATGTTTGGCTAAACGTGGTGGCAGTCCTTTCCTTTTTTTTCCTTGGGGTTTTCTGGAGGGTGACATTTTTTTGCTTGTGGGTTCCGGGACATTCACCGAACAGACACTAACGTCGATGACTTAACGCACACCCTTTTATCTTTTTTTTTGGGACTATCGCTTTGTCATAAAGGTGACAATGTTTTTCCGAAAATCGCCAAGGAATCCTCCCCTTTGTTGGCGCCTCTTTTTCTTGGAACGACTGTGTCTTTTTTTAGGGTAACGTCGATGCTTGGCTAAGCGCTTTGTCGGATGACGCGTCTGCCTTTGTCTCTTTCTTTTGTGGCTTTTTGGAGGTGACATCTTTTACAAGTTCACTGATACCCCGACTTGGTCACAGGTCTTTTTATACTGGAACGCGTCGCCACTGATTGTCTTTACGTTTTATCAGTTTGAGGACAGGCATGACACGTCGTGCAGGGGTACGTAACGGACTAAATCGAGCCAGTTCTTGTTTGGACAAATCCAGTAAACTTTGTAACATGCCCGATCTTTCTTGGACTTTGATTTTGGGAGAAGGTACTTTGTGAGCAGCAGCCACTGCCGCTAAATTGGAAGGTCCTGCCACTGGGGAAGTTCTTTTGGGAGTCATCAACGGAGAAGTTCTTGGTGTAATCAACGTCTCCAAGTACTCTTCAGTTCCTGGTGACATCAACGGAGAAGTGGACAAACGTGAGGCTGCCGGAGACGCTGTGGCAGGTCGTGGCTTGCGAGTGTAAGGTTGCGTCCTGGCCGAAGTGCCTCTCTTGCGACTAGTTTTCTTCTTCTTCTGTGGACTTTTCTTTTTCTGGGGACTTTTTCTCTGTTTCTTTTTCTGGGGGCTTCTTTTCTTTTTCCGGGGTGATGGTGGTGGTGTCTGGTAAGAGGAGGGTCCTGCCACTGGAGAAGTTCTTCTTGGGGACTTGGTCTTTTTCTTTTTCTTCTTGGGGCTTCGTTGAACTTTTGTCTTAGGGATAACTTTGGGGGCATTAGGATCCCATCTTAAGAGTGAGCGAATGATGACCCCTCCTAGAGTACCGCTCCCTCCAGGTTTCAAAATGATTTGTTTTTTGGTTTGAGTGTCGATGCGGGGATCGGCCAGTTGGACCAAAGCGACTTTGTTTCTATCGAAAAAGCGTTGGGTTTGATGAGGAATCTGAATGATTCCTTGGAGTAATTGACGTGCCGTCACCGTGAACCATCGTAAGACTTCTTTGAGACTAGCTTCTAAGACACGAGCTCGTGTTTGTGGATCTTTTTCTCGGCTGATGCCATACAAGGCACGAATCAATTTGACGGGAAGATGCGACTGAAGGGACGTCATGTTCACACTGTGTGAGACAGACGAAAAAGGGTCTGAGGTTTTTATAGATTTTTTTCATGGGAGGAGTGAAATGAAGTCGAGGACGGAGACGTGTACAGGACAGGCCCTCCGTCTTGGCACCAGTGGTGAAACAAGTGGGTACGAAATCGCAAATCCTCGGGGGTCGTAGGTTTCAAATCGACGAGTAAATAGGCGTGTGGAGTTTGAGTGGCATCGTCGTACGCCTGAGTCAGCCAAGGCGTTCCTAACTGTTTGGCTAAGACTTGCACTTGCGATTTATCTCGAGGGCTTTTAAACAAGACCACGTAATGCGCATTGAGACTGATGGTGCGATGGGCTTTACTTTGTTGAAACAAATTTTGGGTGATGTAAACGACACTGGCATTACGGTGATGCCCTTTGCGCGTGAACCACAATTTAATTTCTTCTTCGTCTTCTCCTAACATGTCGTCGAAAATGACCAAATGGGTTAGACGGGAGTCAGAGACGATGCCATCGTCTTCTTTAGGAATGCCTTCCACAAACACGATGGAATCGCCTTGACTTTCTCGCAAGAGGTTGTACGCCGATTGCCACTCTTTGTAACACCACACGATCCGTTGAGGGGGCCGATCGATCAAATGATGTTTATGTTCGATCAAACGTTTGACGAATTCGGTTTTGCCAGAACCGCTAGGTCCAGCAATGAGCATGTTAAAGGGATGGCGAAGATACAAAGCCTCCCAACTGGCACGATCTAAGTGTTCGTCGATGACTTTGACAGTAGAGGAAGAGGGAGCAGAGACAGCAGAGGTAGCCATGGTGTGAGAAATGTCACTTGTGACACGAAAAACAAACAAGACAAGAGTTTATATACTTTTTCAGAACACGTTTATTGAATGTTTCAAATATGAACACGAAAGACAAAAATACATACAACCCAAATAGTGATGTACAGGAATATAAAACACAGCAAAGCGATCAAAGTGAAATATAAACAAGTGTCTGTACAACATGTTTTGGGTAACCAAGATGTCCTAGGGACAGTGTGTAATGTTCTTACAGTCTCTACATGAGGTATTGTCACACAAGTGTCCTCCCGGAATGACCTTTCAGGCATGTCCATGACAGTCCTGTCCTGAAGCGAGTGGTTGTTCTCGGTGACGGGTTCTTCTGGCACCGTCACTAACACGGGTTGAAAAGTAACTTTTTTCCTTGAACAACTCTTGTGCATACTGGGCCACTTCTTGGGTCCAAGCCTCAAAACCCCCCTTTTTCCAATCACGAACATCTGTCCAATGAGGGTGTAAGTCACAAGCTACACACACATCGTCATACACGTCTTGGGTCGCTAAAAGTTGACGAATCTTTTTTTCCTGTTGAGGTCGAGAAGTATCCAGATGAAAACGCAAGGCTTTGAACAAAAGGAGTTTTTCGTGACCATTTAAGGCCATGGAGGTGGTAAGTACTGATCGTAAAGAGTCCACAAAGAATCGGCTGGTAAACGAAATCCCAGAAAACAAGTCACTAAGACACACACCACTTGTCGTCCAAAATTGAATGGATACAGTTCTTGTAATAATTGATGGTAATGATCCACGGTTTGAATATGGTCATTGAGTTCCTTCCACGGAATCTGTTGGATGACATGTGACATAAACCGTGGCATGACAACCTCTTTTTATATTCTCTTTTTTTCGGATGCAATACACGTACTTTCTAGCCAGAGATCTTCGTTCTCCAGTAGGGAATCTAAATCTTGCATACTGTAACCGAAACGTCAGAGTTCGTTTCGGTGTTTCCTCTTCCTCTAAGTAGATTCCACGTAAAATATGTTGGTAATCCTTTAACTTGTCTTCCTCAATGTATTGCTGTAGGTGAATCTCGAAGTAACCATAATCATGAACATGTCGATCATTAGCGACCTCAAAGTTTTGAACAATGTCTGACCATTGAAAGAATTTCTGACGAATCAGTTCTTTTATACCATTCAAGTACCAGTGGTTAAAGATCTGGTGACGTATCGGATGCAATTGTTCTTTACGTTTCACTTGTATTTTGACCAGCTCTCGGTAAATGCGTTCTCTCAACTCCACAGGCAAAGCACGAATGTTCTCTTGTAAAGTATCCATGAATAGGTCATACTAAATCCTCTTTGGTCTGACACAAGAAATGTACTCTTTGCACAAACATGGTTTCACTTCAGTGTCGAATTTAAATCGTTGAGTCACTAATCTACACATTACAATTCGTTCAGAAGTTTCCTCTTTCACCAAGTTGACATTGTGTGAAAGATGTTGGTAATTCGTTAACTCTTCCTCTGGAATTCGATGCAATACGTTTACAATGTAGTAGATAGAATCGTCCATACCAAACCATTCCTTTTTATAACCAGGAGGTCGTTGATCAATGTCTGTCCAATGGAACACTTTCAATTGAATCAGTCCTTGTATAGCCTTCAGGTACCAGTGGTTCAAACACCGGTGACGTATCGGATGCAATTGTTCTTTACGTTTCACTTGTATTTTGACCAGCTCTCGGTAAATGCGTTCTCTCAACTCCACAGGCAAAGCACAAATGTTCTCTTGTAAAGTATCCATGAACAGATGATTATGGTAAGAAGTTACTTCAATGTCTCGGTCCCACTAAGGGTAAGTAATGACAATTCGGTGACCATCGAGCATGTTCAACGAAGGCCGAATCTTGCGGTTCCCAGTGGTGAAGTGACACACCGCAACTGAAGCACTTGACTTTATCTCCTTCGCCCAAGTAGAAAAATCCGGCTCTGGCTAATTCTTCGGGGGTCGGTCCTCCCAGATACTTTGGCCATTTTCCTTTGAACGATTGAAGACGATTTTCAAAGTCGCAGTATTCCGACGAACGCACAGGAAACGAATATTCGTTTTTCACAGGTTCGTTTCGATGAGGGTTGAGTGAAATGGGTAGGAGTTTGCTCAGGGCTGGATGACATCCGTAGGGAGGTAAACGTGAAGGTCGACATTCCCCTTTAAAACGAAACCCAGTAAAATGTCCAAGAGGACGAGCAGCATCGCTTTCGCATCCCACAGGTTTGACACGCACAGCATCACTTTCCATGACAGGGGTAGGGGCACTAAAGTTCCCATGATGCTTTACGGCATCGCTCAGGTCACAAGGTACAGCATCGGTCCCATCGCAAGGCTCACAATCGCACTCGTCTGCAAACTCCGTTACGCAATTACAATGGTAACCACATGGACAATCGCAGTTTCCTTCCGGACATTTTCCGTCGCAATGCATGGGTCTTATCCATCCAATATTAGTCACACTAGAGGAAGATACAACTTTTTTACAATCCCCAAACTGGAACGATGTCTTTTTCAAAGTATTCATCTTGTTTGCTCGGTCTTGGTAGTCACAATGAACTATCGATCTTGCCTAGGGTTCCTTTTTTATATACAGACCAATACCGACGTGACCGTACGGTAAGGTGAAATGATTGGGAAGTCGAACTCGCTTCTGGTACACGATTTGATAGACTTTTTCCAAGGGCCGACTGACGATGTGATGAGTGGGTAAACGTACAATCTTGTTCGGTTGGTGAGTGGTCACTTTAAAGTTTCCATCCTCTCCCGATTGCAAGGCTTCTTTCATTACCCCAAAGTTGACCACTCGACTGGTACGATAATTCAGAGTCAGTCCTTTCACTTTGCACGTCGTGTGCACTTCTCCTTGTTTGTCCCGGTATTGGTAGCCGTAATTTTTGGGACCGCCACTGACAAAACTTAGAATCTTGTCGTCGGGATGCTCGTCTGTCCAGGCTCCTAAACGGTCTCCTTCGATGCTAGGGTGATGTTGAATCGGGTGATGGATGTAGATGCAACTGTCCGTGTCAAAGTACAGGACGCGTTCTTCTAACAGTTCTAAAGCTTCGTACAATTTTAAGCGAGCATGGGCTGTCACGTAAGCCGCAATGATGACATTTCCAAAAGGGTCGTCTTGTACAAAGTCCAGATCTTCTTCGTAATTGACCAAGATCAAATTCTCTCGAACGACGTCCACGTGTTTCATGTATTTGGTTTTGTCGTGAATCATCTGGAAGTAGCGGGAAGGTTCTGTCAAATATTCCGTCTTGGGTAAACACGGTCGTTGTGCCATTTTACCCCAAAAGCAATTTAACATCACTTTGGCAAACGATCGCCTGCCTTCGTTTTTCTCGATGTGGTCTAAAGTGATACCTTCTTGTTCGTAATATTTCTCTTTGAATTGTATTTGGTCTTCGGGAGTGTGACACCAGGAAGGATAGCCGCTAGCTTCTTGCTTCAGTTTCAAAAAGGCATCCACGTAGTCTGCGAAAATGCCTTTCTGCGTGGGGTCACCCTTGCGATACTGTTGTGTCTTGGGAAAGTGGCAAATTTCGTACACTTCTAACAGTTGGTATCCCATGTCCAGAGCTTTGAACAATTCCACGCTGACCCAGGTTCCCGTCAAGGCCCGTTCTTCCTGGCTGTGCTGACAAGGCTGGTCTTGGTTGCACGTTTCGGCACAAGTACGGCACAAGGGAAACATCAGTTTGCCTTGACAATGGTGAGGTAAGACGGGATGGTATAGGTTCGTGGGAGGCAAAACTTTGCACTTGATCAAGCCTTCGTATTGTCGAATGTTGACCAGGTCGATGTGTTCCGTCAACAATTGCGGGTGCCCTACAGGAAAGCGACAATATTTGCACACGTAGGGATACAGCGAACACACGTCCAAGTATTTGATTTCTTCTCCTTTCTCTTCGTCGGCTTGGTACAGCAAACAGGTGGCATTGGTCCTTCCTCCGTACAAACTATCCCTCGGGTTCAGCGGGTCCATCAGCTTGTAACTTTCCACGAGACGTTTAAACTCGGGATCGGTTTTCATACGGTGATCGTACTCGTGTTCCCACATTTCCACCACTTGGTATCCTTCCTGTTCCAACTTTAGGCGTCGCTGACAAGTGTCCTGGTACAAGTCTTCCATGGTTCGTTGCAAAAACTGATTTTTAGTACCACGGTCAGGGTAACAGACGGGACATCCGTGAAATAAGCAACCGTTAAACTCGTACACGATCTTGGGCTTTTCTAAGTCCCAGCCATCGACCGAATACGTTCCGATGGTCTTTTCGCCCCCTCCGTTGCGGGCATGCTGAATCCACTTGTCTTCCTTGTCGCACAAGTAATGTAACCAACGTAGGGCTTTGACCGAGTATTGACGTTTGACAAAGTGGGTCGTTTGAGGACTGATGACAGCCACGGTGTTTTCAGGCATGAATCGTTGTCGATACACTAAGGAACACGCTTTGGCAATGGTGCAAGCTTCTTTCAAAGGATCGACCCCTCCGTGTTCCATGAACAGTTCTCGAAATTTTCCACAGCAACGCCGTAAAATGTCCACGTCGGAACGACAATACTTTAGCATTTCTTCCTGAAAGTCGAAAGGGTCCGAGGCGTGAGCCTGGTACCAAGCGTAGAAAGCTTCTCGTTGTTCGGTACGCATGTTGTCGGGGTCGTAATAGTGAGCCTCAGGTAAATGGGGTAGAACGGCATGTTGATTGGCTTCCGTATTGAAAAAGTGTGGAAAGTACCCTTTAGCCATTTCTGTCATTCCAAACGTTTTAGGCATTCGACTCAAAGGCATGGCCAAATAGCTCATCGAATCTTTAAACTGCACTTGTCCCACTTGCATGAAAATGATTTTGGCCCCGTTCAAAGTCACTTTAGGACGTTCGGTGCCTTGTTCCGTATAGTACCTCAAAAGAAACTGTCCATCGTATCCGGAAAAATTGTGAGCCATCACCGTGGCATGACGATGACAATCTCCGTAACGTTCGATGTCCTCTTGGCTCCACGTCTTGTCGACGGGGTCTAAGACCCATTGGGCAAAATCGGCTAACGTATTTGGTCCCCGAAAGATTTTTTCACGCCCTCCAGGAATCTTGCTGCAGTGAGGGCAATGACTGAAGATAGGTTCTTGAATGCACTTCTCGCACGCTCGATGAGCCACGCAGAAATTAGGGATGTGAATGCCAGTCTCTTGCATGCATTCGAAATCGAAAAAGATGAAATTGCCTTTCTTCTTGTGACCGTCCTCTTTCTCTGGTGGGGGTTGGTATTTTTGCACGTAACATTGGTGTTCCAAGTCCACGATGTGGTGACAAATGTGACATTTTTTCTTTCCTGAACATACGTGTGCCTTGGTATTATTGGTACGTATGACTTGTTCACACGTAGAGCACAATCTCAGCAGTTGACAAGCACATTTCTTCTGTGAACCTTGCGTCTTCAAATGTTGTTGGTAACATTTAGGGCTGACAAACGTGCGCAGACAAGTGGAACAAGGCACTGGTTCTTCGCTCAGACAGGGTGGAGAGGCCAAACATCCTGAGCATTTCCATCCACAATGTTTGTGTTGCTCTCGATTATTATAACCATAGTCACATTTCTCACAATAATAAACATATCTCAGGAATCCAGTGATACTGGTAATGGTATCGAAATGGTCATCGTGATGATAAAGGTGAATGTATTTTCCGTCCTTAAAGTCTTGGCCTCGAAACAACAGAGGTCCGCGCACTTCTTGAGGGTGCACTTTCAAGGTGTATCGTGGAGCTAGGGCATCTTGCAATTTTTGCATCTCTGGAATGCCACAGGGTGTGTCTTTGGGCAATCCGGCTTGTTGTAACAGGAGTTCTGCTTCATTTCGTTGTTTGGCTCGGTCGGAACGTTGAATAGTGTCCCAGGTTCTTTTCCATTCTACCGTGTCGTTCTTGTCGGCATAGGTTCGTCCCACCACGATGGCACGGGCTAAACACATCTGGTCATGAGGGTTGTTAATTCGGACGAGACTCGTTTTGGTGTTGCGAAGGTCGTCCACCAATAACATCTTTTTGCGTCCTGTCCCTTGAGGAGGAGAGACGTGGGTCATGTCCAGTGTGGCTTTACCATCGGTGATGTCAAACTGATCATTAGATTGTTGTAAGTGTTGAATCTTGTCCATGACTTTGGAAGCAGTCAATTCTGCAGGGGTGCTAAACTCGATCCAAACAGGGGATTTCAAACCGTCGTGTTGTATGGAAAGTCTCAAGCGATCGTCTTCTTTGGGTTGACATTGCTGCTTGAGTGAAGTGAGCAAAGAATCCCACACCTCGGTGATGAACACTTCTGCTTTCTCTAACGGCACTTCAGCCTTGAAATCTTTAAACTTCACCGTGTATTTGTAAGCCGTGGTTCTAAATTTTCTAGAGGAGCGCTTTTCCGTCTCTCGAATGGAATAGTATTTTTCAGGGTTGACAAAGGGTGGTGAATTTGGTTTAGAGGTTTCAAATTCTGGTTCACTCATGTCCTCTTCAAAATCACTGGCATGAATTTGTGCCAAGATTTCAGCCCTGGTACGAGGCGATAGATCACGTTTCTGCCTCTTACTTTCTTCTTCTTTCTTCTCGAATGAATGGGATCGTTTCATCTTGAAAGCAAAAAGTCAAATGACTCAAGTTCAAACACCATAAACTACTTTATAGTCATAGCAGACCAGCGTATATAAAAGGGTGTGTGTCTTGTCCTTTCACTATTCATTTCACTCTCAAGCCGAGCACAACGATGGAAGAGACTGACCAGATGGAACGTTTCGTCAGAGCTTTGCGAGGGGTCATTAGAAAATTCTCTTCAGACCAGCCTACGGACTACTCTCCTTCCTTTAGAGATAAAAGTCAAGATACTTGCTATATCTGTCAGAACAAAGGGCATTGGTCTTCAGAGTGTCCAGACCGTCAAAAAAGAAAAAAAACAGGGGATAAAAAAGACAAAAGTCAAGATACCTGTTATTATTGTAAAGAAAAAGGACATTGGTCTCCAGATTGCCCAAAAAAGAAACAAGAGGAGTCAGAAGAAAAGAGGAATTCTTCAGAAGAAGAGAGGGATTGTTCAGAGGAAGAGAGGGATTCTTCTGACGAAGAAAGAAGACAGGTGAAGAAAAAGAAACAGGAGAAAAAAAGAAGAAGGGAAGAAAGTGAGGAGGAAGAAGAGGAAAAGAGTGTGACGGTGAAGAAATTCAAAAAACAGAGAGACTAAACAAGGAGAAAAGAAGAAATCAATGAACTTTTAATTAAAGTGTTGTGTTGTGAATTGTGAATTGGATTGTAAAAAATGGAGAAAAGAATAAATGAATGATATAAGGTAAGTGTCTTTGAGTTGTGATTTTAAAATAAGAAGCTACACTCACGCACTCATAGACAGACACGTACAATAAGGGTAAAATGGGTGGGGTTTATTTTTTTTTTTGAGTTATTGGCAAATTGAAATTGTATTTCTTTTCGAGAAATGTGGGTGGCCCTGAAAAGGGCCTTTTTCTTCATGGTGAAAGGGTGAGTTTAAGCAATCAACTTTAACTGCCTTATGCCTTTGCCACGGCCAAGGCCTACTTCTGGACTGCGTAATGTTGATGATGATGATAATGATTGGGTTGAAATCACTAAGGGTGGTACGGTAGGCTTAGTCACAGGGTTGACGTGTTTAGCTCGGGAAGGTCGTATTCTCTTCGGTCGTGATAAAGAAGTCTGATACATTTGTTTCAGACTTCTTAACTCCGCTAAAATGTCCAACAGTACCGTGACCGTTTGATTTTCACCCTCTTGTTTCTTTGCTGCTACTTCTTCTTGCTGTTGTTTTTTTCTTACCTCTTCTTCTTGTTGCTGTTGCTGTAGGAGAAAAGCCTGTTCCGCTTCCTTTTGTCGTTGTATAAATTTCTCCAATTCTTCTTTCTGTCTCTGTCTAAAATTCTCCACTTGCGGTAATGAAGAAGGTAACGAAGGTTCCGGAACAAATTCTTGCGAGGAGAGAAAATCCACAAAATCCCAATTCACCTCTTCTGAAAGTAAGTCCGAGTTCCCTTGGGCAGTCTCCCCTGCTGGTGCACCCCAATGGATCGTTTTCTGAGTTTCCGTCATGTTGAATCACTGTCGCATAGATTGACTGCACACAAGCGCTAGCGAATCTAAATAGACTACGTGACGTCACAGACTGCTCTCTTCGGATTGGATGCGAGCTGACTGAATTCTGTAACGCGTGTTCGGATTGGTAAATGAACTCAATCCGTTTCAATCCTTCCTCCGCCTATAAATAAGCGCCGTTCAATGCATTGATTCACCTGTTCTCGTCGCTTCAAGATGTGGACTACAGTTGAGTCATCCACCCTTGTGTCTTCCATGATGTTTCGGACAGACTTGCTCATGTATGTCCGATCGAAGTGGACCGTTGTCCACAGGACCAACACCAGCCTGTGGATACGTAGGATCTACGTCGAAAGACAAGGATGCCTGAAAAGAGTGCTGATGTACGGACCAACAGTAAGACGCAGCCTAAGGACAAGAAGAAGACCAATGCGGTGCCATTTATGTTAATGAATACATTAACATAAAAATCAAAGGCCCTTTTCAGGGCCAGCCATATTTCTCGAAAAGAGATAGTCTTTGAATTGCCTACCCCTTTTTTAAAAAAAATTTTTAAAAAAAAAAATCCCATGTTAAATTCCCCTTGTCCGTAGAGTGACCCACGATTTATTGCCATGTTAAATTCCCCTTGTCCGTAGAGTGACCCACGATTTTCTCCATGTTAATTCCCCTTGTCCGTAGAGTGACCCACGATTTTTCTCCATGTTAAATTTCCCTTGTCCGTAGAGTGACCCAGGGGTCCCTGTAATGCTAATTCCCATTGTCCGTAGGGTGACCCCTTTCACTACTAATATATCTTATACTTTGTTTTCTGTAATAAAAGATTTATAGCTGCGCCTGACGCAATTCTTGGTTTCCTGAAATAAACCGTTTTATGTAACCTTAATTCGGTTAAAATTTGATTCATATTATGTGTGTTTACCTTCGGCGTTAAGCATCTGTGACTTTCGTGTAGCAGAAAGCCAGCAAGTGCAAGGACACGACTATGAAAAACGCAGATCTATGCGTTAACATAATCGATATACATGTTCACAGAGAAGTAAAAGAAGTCTAACGAGAAAAACAAAAACAAAAAAAAACGCCAATGGTGTATGAACAGTCAAAGCTTATCTAAGACCGTGAGTTTCAAGTGGGTTACTTGGGAAGGAGAAGTAAATATCGTTGCAGAAGCAAACGAAGACTGCGCGGATGAAGTCAGTCTGAGGTTTTGATGAATTTCTATAAAGTGAAAGCTACATACAAGAAAATTGGAAACGCAGCTAAAGCAAAATTTATTTTCACCACGAATAATGAACCTGAGTATTTCTAATTAATATAGAATTAAATAGGTAACTCAGTCTGTTTTCGATTGCTTCAAAGTAACATTTCACATTTTTAAGCAGTGTATATCATAGCGATTACTTCACAGAAAACAACGCTAAATAAAAAGTTATTTATGGACAGTCATTTAAGTTGAACTATATATTCCATGATGTGTCGTTTTGTTTAAGAGTATTATTGTACTGACCAAACACAATGCTAACTAAAAATAAATATGTATAGACATTCATAATCTGAACTCGCTATTCCATTTTATGCCGTTTTATGCAAGACGTATACTCAGAAAATTGAGAAAATGCAGGAGATGGGTCTTAGGTTCAGCTCCATGGACTATACAAATTCATCCGAAGCAATACAAAAAAGATCACGTTTGCCTTCTCTGAAAAACAAAGAAGACCAAGTTCAAAATTGCGCGAAAATTTTTAAGCATAAATATGAAACATCCATGTTATGTACATGATCTTACGTTGTATTACCATATTTCTTTAGATATACCAATACAGTAGAACTACCATGATACAAACGTCAAGGTGTGGTACATATTTTATTTTATATTCTCGTGGAAATAAAAATCATAAACTCAGTCCAGAAGAGTTTCAGAAAAGTAATGCCTGTACATTATTTTCGAAGCTTAACAATTCATTGGAGCAATCATGTTGGCTCTCTACGAGCCAGTAATTACTTGTATATTCGTCTTTAGTCACAGCATGTTTCCTGATTCGAGCACATTTTTGTTATGCTATAACTATATATATATATATATATATATATATATATATATATATATATATATATATATATATATATATATGTGTGTGTGTGTGTGTGTGTGTGTGATAGCATACTTTCTGCTCGTTATAGTGGATTTTTATGTATCAAGGATGATCATTGTAATACGCGTTTAATATTCCTTGTATTGACTATGCTACATCTACCCTATTTAATGATGTTTTCTTTAGATATTAAACGCTTTTTGCCATGGAAACTACCGGATTAGGTGAATTTTAAATATCATCATATGTATGCATGGACTGTTATCTGGTATATGATGCAATGTAATTTGACAATTATTCTGCTCCATTTTTTCAATGTTGTATGAATATAATTTGTCAAAATATTACTGTTGCAAGGGTCGTACAATTGTATCAGTGTAATTTTGTCACTTTTCATTGTGCAGTTGTCGTATTATATGATATCTTTATACTACATATTTCATAATTTGCATTTTAATTACGTGAATGTGTTATTAATGCTTCTTGTAATAACGTCGGCATATAACCTTAATAGGGTTCGTAATAATGATGTGAACTGAGAGTATGACAAAACCTTACTTGATTTTACCAGACTTGAAATATATAGGAAGTCTTCTCAATAATTGTCTCCTGTCCTGTGCAAATATCAAACTGATCACGTGATTCAGTGTCCCACAAAATGCATACAAAATATACAGCGTAATTTACTTCCCGCTTGGGTTGGTTGCTATTGATTTCTTCTTTCTGCAATAGCCAAACAGAGATCGAGTATACGCATATCACTTATTCCGGAATTTATGCCTTCGCAGGGACGTTAAAAGTTTACAAATTGCTTATTTTGTGTCATTTTATTTCCATAAAGCGTACCTGTTTGTGAAAGCTTGAAGAATGGTAAGTATATATTAGTTTTCTCTGTAAGTAAAGTTTGATCGTAAGATTAGGTTTCAGTTAAATGACCTTGAACATAGACCTCAAATAATAACAGCGGATTATACGTTCTAAGAGGCATACATGTAAGTCAGGTGGATTTTTTTTGTTGTTGTAGTGTTTAACGCCATTTTTCAGCACAAGATAGGCTATACATGGCGGCCAGTATAACTGGTGGAGGAAGAACCCTGGGAAACCCTGGGAAGAACCACCGACCCACGAGAAGCTACTGGCAGGCTTTCCCACATACCCACGCTAGCCGAGCCTTGGGCTCGAACCCACGCAGACAGAGGTGAGATGGCAGTGATCCGGAACTGTGAGCGCTTTAGATCACTCGGCCACTCGGGGCCCCTAAGTCAGGTGGAGTTATCGGAATTAAACGGCATATCACATCGGCACTAATACTTATTACATCGGCACATATTACTATGATACAATTAGTGACATGTTAGACAACAGCTCAGAAAAGATCAGTCAGTTTTGTCATACGAAAGCAGATCGATATAATTATATACAATAGGCCAGAGGGAAAGGAATTTACAATTTTGAAATTAGTAAGTCACGAAAGAAGATAGATCACCGCATTGAAGAGTTTAAAGAAAAATATACAGGCTGCTTTAAGCATGAAATTGTTGAAAGTCAGTGAGGAAATGGTCAGTGTTAGATATAAATTTGTTGATGTGAAAATAAGAAACAAACAATTATCTAAGAAGATTGAAACGCTTGAGAAAGACAAAGAAAGAAAGTCATATTACATCCAAAATTTCAATGAGCGAAACATTCGTTGAGGAATATAATGAATGAAATGGAGCAATGCACAATTAAAATAACCGAAACAAAATATTAATAATTTTACACAGACAATGAAGGAACTCAAAGATTCAGCAGAAAGAATCCAGTCCGAATTAATCAGTGCAAACTCCGATCAATTGACAATATCGACCTCTTGATTTGTAAGTGTTTTACACAGACGTACTAAATAGGATGATTGAATAACCCTCTATCGAATGGACACATATAGGTTTACTATCGGCTTTAAGACATCTGTAGCATTTAGTGTGTAGGGTCAACACATACAACACAATATAAAATACAAATAGGGACGAATATGCGTTGTGTCCTTGGACATATTTGATATCAATATTCACAAAGTCCAAATCCCAACAAGAGTCAAATATCGTTGGTGTATTATCCGCGAACGCCATGGACAATGACCGCGAGTTGAAAGTCGTATTCGTCTATTATATACTACACTATGTACTTAACATATAACTGCCGCTGCATAAAACACACCTTTGCAACCTAGTGGAGTTCAAATCTGGATGAACGGCAGAGACAGGAAAATTATAAAATCAACTAAAACTAAAATGATTTCATCAAGAGAGATGATGTGGACTATCTCTATTTAGCATAAACCCGGGGAAAAAACTATATGTTAACAGCAGCTTCTAAAAAACATTTTAAAATCTGGAGATATTTATTATGTTCGCTCTTTTCTTAACAGTTTGAAGGTACTGACTGGGAAGAGCGTTACATGGAATTTTTTATATAGATTTACCTGAATTAGACTCTCTTACATGGTACTGAGGTTTGATGGGAGATTAATATGCAGACAATTTTGGAAATATCGGAGATGTGTTACACTTATGCATGGCCACTGTTCACGTCCAATAACCAATTTATCATTCATAAGAATAAGAAAGTTAAGTTCAATTGGAGTCTAGTTTTTTAATATAACTCACCATGTTTGTTTTAAAGATGTTACACAAGTTAATGATACATCCTTTAGAAACCCCTCCGGTGGCCTTAGTGTCTAAAGCGTCCGCCTCGGATGCTGGAGGTCGCGGGTTTGAACCCTGGCCGAGTCGTACTAAAACGTATCGAAATGGTACTAGCAGTTACCTCGTTTGGCGCTCACCATTAGTGTTATGACCGGTAGGCCTGGTGTCAATACAATGAGACCGGGTGGGACATGATGCTAAAATGTCTGCGGCATGATTCCCCAGTGCTCGATATCACTATAAAATGCATCACTGCACACATCGTAGCGATATCACTGAAACATTGTTAAAGCTACGTTAACATTCTAAAGCACACACACATCCTTTATATGTGAAAATAAAATAGAACTACATGGAGCGAGATATCTTTTCATATATTAAATATATTGCATGCTAATACGTGCTATCTGTTACTCGTAAAACCATTCTACACTTTCTCCAACAACAACTATGCTTTCTTTACATATACAACGCATACCGTATAATCCGTTATATAAGGTAAATTATCAATATCAGCATGCATATGTATACTAGACTAGCACACATTTGAGATATGTTATATATTACGTGTGTCATTTATCCCATCCAACATTATTTACTTAAAATGTATATTCCCACGTATATTTATTTATCCATAAAAGATTTATTATGATTTTATGTATGTAATATAATCCGTCTTTTTTTCTTATGTTGCATGTCTTAATACTGTATGTGTGTAATTTTGCAAGTGTTAATGTTGCACGAGCATATGATGCGTGGTTTAATGTATGTATGGCTCGGTTTGCATATTAACTAATGGTATGTCGTATGAATAAATCATTTTAAAAGCATCGCTATAATATTGTGACGGTTTCTGTTAATGTTGTGATCAACAAATTAATTAGCGAAAACATGAATTGAAATTTACATGCATTATATTTTGACCAGTGTAATCCACTGCATGCCAAGACCAGAATACCCGCGTGACAGTATGACCAAATATAAAGACCGGGTGATTTATTTCCTTGTCGGGCTGGTTGCTATAGTGATTTCTTTGTTAGAATTGTCAAGATCAGGTCATATATACTCATATTAGTTGTTCTGGAAATGAGACCATCTTTGTCACTACTGTATTTACACATTTTAAAGTCAAGAGGTAGATACTTCTCAGCGCAGGAGTCGTTTGTTCATCTCATCTACTGTGGAAGTGCACAAAATGGTAAGTCAATAGTAGCTTTCGTAGTGATCGAGACAGAGTCTAAGGTCTTTTCAAACGCAAGCATGTATTCAGTGATATAACTTTGAGTAAATACCAGATGTAATGTCAACCGAACACTCATATCAAAATGAATGCATGTGACTTAACAATTTGGGATGTAGTACCTTTTATTAATGGCATATCCGATATTCCAAATAACATGTTTATAATAGGGTCAATATCCATGCATCTACTATGTAGATACAAATTATAAAGAAACTGACTGACTTGTGGGACGGACATTCTGATCACATGTGGGAACCCCTTTCAGTCATATACTACACAAGGCAGCTGCTGTCTGTCTGTCTCCTGCAAGTATATATAAAACATGTTGTTCATAAAATAAAAGAAAATCTTAAGTCATCTGGGACAGCGGGTGGCATTTGAACACTGCCATATAAATACTAAAAGTGTGATTGCTCTTATTGGTGTGCATACCTAAGAAATAAATATTAAAATATAGCTAAATTGAAAATATACACCTGAACGTCATCCCATCTTCTGGTACTCTTCGAAACGGACAATGGATTGTGCGTGTAAATTTGTAAAACGGGTACATGTGCGTATAATGATGCAGGCAGTAACGCAGGGCTTCTGGTCAACACTGTTTACGTCAACTAAAAATCGAAGCAAAAGATTACTCATAGTCGCTATGACAACAACTGATAATCGATACTAGATTAACCACGGAGTACAGTTTAATACATTTCACATTCAACTGTATTGAAAATGTTTAGAATTATAGGTCATGTGTGCAAGTTATAGGAGCAAAAAATAAATGATAATAGAAAGCAATAAACACTATAAAGCCACGACGTAATGACTGTAATGTTCAGTACTGGTAATAATCTTCTCAGAAAGCCTCTTACAAATGATGTAACATATGCACAGTTTGCACCTTGACATAGGGAATAAACTATTAAAGATACATGGATTTAATAGAGCATCTTACAAATGATGTAACATATGCACAGTTCGCACCTTGACATAGAGAATAAACTGTTAAAGATAGATGGATTTATAATGTTTATGTAGACTGTTTCTTAAAATAGACCGTATAATGTCTAGGCGTTTATTAGAATTATTTTTCTTCAATCCGAGTACATCTTATGCATTTCAAAAAGGGAATATTTAAATGTTATTGGAGAATAATCTTTGATTTGCACCATTTTATTCGCTCGCAAAAAGATGCGGCAACATGTAAACTATTGTCCAAAAAAATTTGTTTCTAGAGAGGCTAAACAATATGCATCTAATTTAACGTAACAAATCTAATTTTAATTTACATATGCCAATAAACTTCTTACGTTGTAGAAGTTTGTTACACTTTACAGCTTTTGAAATAATTGCGTAAACACGAGCTTGTCTATTATATTTTCCTTTAATGTCCATTATTACATCACCAAAATAATGCGCGCGAGATATATGAAGAGTAAAATAATCATGAAAAAAGTATATTTTATATTTTATGTGCACAAGCTACTATATTTCAGTATGGCAGACAAAGTTAGCAACATCACACGATACACTGTTTATATCATAGTGTTCGTATTATATATAATGAAAATATATTCATCAAACATTTCAAATTATAAGAGATTTCTGGAATAACTTCCTACGATGTACAATATTGGCTTTAAAACTACGCAAACAATGCGTTTTGAAAGCGCTATATAGTCTTAACAGGCTGGTACTTGTTGGCCATTAGGTGGTAACTGCTACCATCAGTGGACGCACTAAGGATGCAATTGGATTAAAGCATCGTTTGAATTATTTATGTATACATACGACGAAGTAATGTAATAGTTTCCTTTTATTTAGGTGGATCTGGTGCCTAGAACTTCGCGTCTTCGTGTGGATGAGAAAGATGATATAAAACAGGGAAGTGACGAATATACAAACAGTACAAACGAGTCAATATGGGTAACCATTTTAGATATTACTACTTGATATTAAACATGCCCTTTAGAAAGTATTTATCTTAATATTCAACATGGTAGCGTGGAAATATTTTACGACCGTGTCTTGAGTCTCAGAGCTCAAATGATTTACTTTTAACTGAATGAATAAACACCGTCCAAACCAAGATAAAGTCAATAATTATATTTGCTTGTCTCTTAGTTATCCAGATGAATTCCAAATTACACATTGGTGCCGACGTGATGTATAGAAGAAAGTTCTTTTGTTGATTCATTCAATTAGTGTATGGCATTACGTATAAAATATTTAAAAAGTAACCATTCAAAACATTTTGCTTGCTGGAAATGGATCCGAACAATTTATGACAGAAGCATGTAGTATGTTTCTAGTGATCGGACGTTCAGTATTCGATTTATTTCCATACCTTAACAGTAGGATAGCTAGATCAAAATAGTTCCATACCTTAACAGTAGGATAGCTAGACGAAAATATTTCCATACCTTAACAGTAGGATAGCTAGATCAAAATTCACGGATTACAACCGTACATTAAGAGGGTCAAACTGTAAACAAAATAATGATGGCTACTGGAAATGCGAGAACAAGCTTAATATTTGATGTGAATTTTTCCAAGTTATCAAAGCAGGCATCCACGGTAGGGTAATGCGGCTTAGTCTAAAGATGTGCATTATTTTTAAATTGATTAGTTAAGCCTGTATAAAACTTGGATCAGACTTAAAAATTAGGTACATTTCGACTTTGCCGTCATACTCCAGATTTAGGGAAGATTTGACTAAGCGTTAACAGCTTTGAGTTAATGGTCCACAACAATAGATATTGTTGGGGTTAGCTTCAATGGTCCACAACAAGTTATTTTATTGGGGTTAGATTCAATGGTCCACAACAGGAGATATTATTGGGGTTAGCTTCAATGGTCCACAACAAGAGATATTATTGGGGTTAGCTTTAATAGTCCACAACAAGAAATATTATTTGGGTTAGCTTCAATAGTCAACAACAAGAACTATTATTGGGGTTAGCTTCAATAGTTCACAACAAGAGATATTATTGGGGTTAGCTTCAATGGTCCACACCAAGAGATATTATTGGGGTTAGCTTCATTGTCCATAACAAGAGCTATTATTGGGGTTAGCTTCAATAGTCCACAACAGTAGATATAATTGGGGTTAGCTTCAATAGTCCACAACAAGATATATTATTGGAGTTAGCTTCAATGGTCCACAACAATAGATACAATTGGGGTTAGCTTCAATAGTCCAGTTAATGAAGACAGCATCACAGCTCGTCTCAGTATTTCGCATATATGTCATCCTCCATTATGCTATGTACAAAATATTTTCTTTATGGTTTTACAAGTATGCCACTTTAAGTATTGCTGAGAATTTGTGATGCATACATGCCTTAGAAATTTCAACACGTGTTTTATGTACAATGCACAAAATATCCTCAGTATTTTGTATTTTTCCATTGGTCCATGACCCGCTACTCTTTTTTCAGATGTACATTCAGGCTGTAAGTAAAAACTCTCCATTGTTATATAGGGATTAAGCACAATTTGGTGTGAGGAGCTGTTTTCCAGAGAATAATCTTTCCCAAATACTTAGACAAACGATTGCATACAACAAAACTAAGTACATGTTTTACATAGTACATATCTGTATAAAATGGTCAATTTCAGCATCATAATTCAGAGCTTACAGGTCCTTGGATTTTAATCTTCTATATTCACAATGGACAAGTTGCATTGTTAAACGGGCGGTAAGGTGAAAGAGCTTAGGGTAATCAATATTTGTCCGATAATTGTTTCCTTCTTTTATTTTTAGTAAGGAAATTGTCAAGTTCATCAATATTCTGCACCAGATGAACCCATGTAATCTGATGAATTTAATCCGTTGTATTGCACTTAATGCGAAATGCCAGTGGTCATACCTCACTGGCGCGTGGAGTAAGTCTTTGGCATACTTTTCATTGTAATCTTATTATTGCACAGGAAAATCTCTTTATGTTATGCATCTAACAGTCCCATGACTACATACACATGTTTACACATTAGTCAACGGTAAGACTCAGTCTATTTTCTCTCTCACATTAGTCAACAGTAAGTCACAGTCTATTCTCTCTCTCTCTCTCCTTATGAACACCACTACCACGCCAGCTTCCCAGTGATCTGTCCCATACGTGCTTCATAGGATCGGGTTAAGTGCGCGGTATCATCATGAAAAAAAAGTGTCAATGAAATATAAAAGACGTACATTTATTTTCACAGTATTCTTTATTTTCCTATTTATGACTAAATTTAGTGTCAAAACCTGTTTGTATTTGAATTTAAATAATCGACATCATTTTTTTTTCTTAATTTTCCCACATATTTACACAGCCACATTGAAATTAAGGACATTACGATAAAGTTTTCGAGCGCTAATGGTCACAGTGTAATGAAGCCCCCTATATGACAGCCTGCTCCATAACAAACTCTTGATCCTCTCCATTGTAGGAAACAACCTCTCACAGCCTGAAATAAATGGATCATGAAATTTGTTATAGGATGTTCAAAATGATACAATATTGTCTAAAGCCAATTACATGCAGCACCAAGGACAAAGTATTTAATAGTCACAGGATGACTTTTCAAATAATCTTGACTGAATAACTAACACAATGAATATTCCTTTCCATGAAGAACAACGTATTGGTGTGTTTATCATAGCTATGTTATTTCTCTAAGAACACGAACAACTACAACAACAGCTACTACTGCTGCTGCTACAATATAAATAAAATTTTTTTAATGTATTAATACCCTATGATTTGTATGTAATCCTCCCCACCACACACACACACACACACACGCATTTCAACCAAGTAGATCAGCACTTTCTATCCCATCCAGCCATTTACACCCAAGGATATGAAATCTTAGAAAAGAACATGTAATTGTGCAACTTTCTGAGGGATATTATTTAAGTATAACTTATAACCGGTTCAACTTAAAGACAGTGTTATTTCGATAGTTGGGACATCAATATGTCTCTGCAAGAACCGCCCATATCTTTCGTTTTAGTGTTCTTTAGAAATGCAGAAGGAAATGTCGATCATAAAGCTGCATGTTTGTTTTTCTGAGGGATAGTGCCAAAGACATTGTCTGACCTTTCGACTCTTTTTTCTGTATGTTTTTCATCATTATTTTACTTTTTTTCATTGCGTGAGTCATATCAATGGAAACAAATAAGCCTTACTTGATATTAAATTTGGTTGTCTGTCTCTGTCCATGAAATCACAGCTTTAATGGTTCTCTGTCTTTATTAAAAGAAAACATAGAGGTCTGAAGAACTCGTGCTAATAGATGATGTTTGAAACTTCCGTATTTGTCAGTGTACACTGCAATGTTTGGTAATTTATGCACATAACAACAACCCGCCTCCCAGGGGTGGATTAAGGCTCACTGGTGCCCTAAGCACTGACAAATCTTGGTGCCCCCTCCTTTCCACGTGCACCTGGGAAGATAACCCTATGTTGCACCATGATCAAGAAACATAAAATTATGATCAATTTGCACTAGTTTTATCCATATATTGTAAAAATCTTCATTCGTTTTTTTTTCTTTTCACCCTTTTCACAACTTTGTGGTGCCCCCTTTTGGCCCTGGTGCCCTAAGCACGTGCTTAGTCTGCTTAATGGTTAACACGCCCCTGCCGCCTCCCCTCCCAGTGATTGCTGATCAAAATGTGCATCACCAGATTCGAATCGCCGATTACAATGTCAAACGAGGTAATCGCACAATCCTTACTACACTACAACACTCGACCCTTTTAACCAAACAAGCATATGACAGTAGTTTCGTACCACTCTACATTAATAATTTACCACATAGCTGCTAACAAAGGTCATTTTTGAAAGGCCGAATTGCGTAGAAAGCTGGAAAAACTCAATCGCCTCCTCACGCCCAGACATGTGCCAAAATGCATGCTTCAGTTGTAAAATCAATGGCGTGGTTTAAAACAATCATGCTTAGTGACAAAAGAACATCACTAATATGACTCAGCCAGAACAGTCTAACCAATAGTACTATACAAGAGTCCACGACCCAGCTCCCAGTGTCATCTTAAATTTACAAATCCATTTCCTCTGCATAAAAAACGTTCATGAGATGTATAAGTTCATAATCATTGTCGAAACAAGTTAAGCATTGCTCAGGTCATGTAACCGTTTCTTGAATGAAGACAAGAATAACATGCCCATGCCCCATCGAATTGAAGTAACCAAACTGCCAGTATTTATCCTATTTACAAATTAGAAATACCCTAATAGTGAAGAAAACAATGGCATAATAATAATAATAATACTGAGAACTTTGTTTAACGCCTAATCTTTAGAAGCTCTAAGCGCTTTACATTAGACAAAACCTATAACCTTAAAAAACATATATAATGATATGATTGCAAAAAGCAAACACCATGAAATTAGAAAACATAAAAACACGCTGAACATATTTAAGGTAGGAAACATTATTAGGTCTTTAATTTTGTTCTTGTAGTCGAAATAGGTAAGGTTTAAGAGCACTCTTAAATTGGATCAATGTGTCGTTGTGCTAGGCCCTAGTAGGTAAAAGAGCTTATCCATACGACTTCGTTTTCATGGTGGAAATAATGAGTATACGATTGTCAGAGGAGGAGCGTAAGAATGTTACTGGTGTATACACTTGGCTGAGATCCGGTAGGTATGTTAGATTGGAGTCCGTCAGTGAAACGTAGCACAGAACAACTTTTGTATTGGATTCTGGATTAAATGGATAGCCAGTGTAGGGTACAGAGCGGTGGGGGGGGGGGGGGAATTGTGCTATGATCGTGTTAATCTAAGGATGACCCAAACAGCCGTGTTATGAACTTTTTGAAGTTTATAGACACCAACAACAACAATGCAATCAATACGTGCTGCATGCAAGCGAAGAATTAAACCTATTCAAAGCAATGCAGCCTATTATCTGATTTCACGGGTTTGGTTTCTAATCCTTCTCAAATACCAAGAGGCCTAATTCAACACGCATCATCTTTTCTGAGTAAAGTTTGATGTTTTATTTAATTTGTAGGAAATTAGTCAGAATAATATATACAATGTTGGACGTGCTAGGTACTCATTACTTAAATTGTAATGTGTTCATATTAGCATTAGCACATGCCGAGACATTTGTGCACTTGTCCCAGTTAATGACACGTAATGAACTGCTAGAACATATGCTATCCATAGAACAGGTTATTAATCAGGCTACTAATCCAGTGAATAGTGAGTGAACTCAACTTACAGTGGATGAAAAATATATACTCATGTATTTATAAAGTATATTGTTTATTCAATGCATTAGACATACAAACTGGAAAACAAAAACCCATCAACATCCCCAAACATAGTATCATTAAACATAATTTATGTAGCCTCTCAACATGTCTCCAACAGCACATGTCTCCAACAGTACATGTCTCCAACAGTACATAAAATTCACCAGAAACTTCGAAAATACACACCTTGTCATAGCCTGATACAACAAAATGGCGCCATAAAAGTATGAAAGAAAAATTGAATTTCATCGAATTTTCTTGAAAAGTAGTTTATATAAAACTATGGTACATATACCCTTCTGTTGTCAAAGTATTCACACAGCTGGAATGAAAAACAGTTCTCTTTTCTCTTGCAAGCGTCCATTATTTATCAGAGCTTGAACAGTCCGTCATCTTGATCTGTCATTTTTCAGCACATGATAGGCTATGCATGGCGGCCAGTACTAATGGTAGAGGAAGAACCCGGGAAAACCCCGAGAAGAACCACGGCCCCAAATGAAGCTACTGGCAAACCTTTCTTACATACCCACATTGGCCGAAACCTAGACTCGAACCCACTCAGACAGAGGTGAGATGGCAGTGATCCGTAATGGAGAGCGCTTTAGACCACTCGGTCACTCGGGTCTCATGTATGTATGTATGTATGCAGAAGAAATTTCATTCAGTTAATTGTTCGTTAATAAAGAAATTATAGGAACATAGCTTGACATTAATGGACTTACAGTACACAATATATATGCCTACATATATATATGCACATATGCACATACATGCATATAAATACATACGCACATATACGCACATATATACACACATACACATATATATACATACATATACATATATTCATACATATATACATACATACACACATATATACACATATACACAAATATAAACATATGCATACATAGACACACACACACATATATATGTATATGCATACATATATATATACATATATATACAGATACACATATCTATAAAAATATGAAGAAACGTAAATAAAACGCAATATCTAAACACATGAGTGAGAAAACTCATTGCAAACGACATAAATGCACAACATAGATTAAGAGAGGAAAATAAAGGAATTTGAATTATTTGCATTCGACTATAACGATTTAAATGTATTATCATGTTCTCTCTCACTTAGAACACATGTAGATAATTTATACGATCGAAACGAAATGTGTCTATTTCCCTAATTTACTAAACAAGCATAGCATCATATATCGTTTTCAAGTTCATTTGTTCTTCTGTACATTGCGTCTATTCCATCAGCCACTACACACATGAATGCCTGCCATGATTACTCATCCATAGAATCAAAGATGTCCACTGTCTTGACTTAAAGGATATGAAGTCATGAGTCATTGTCCTGACCAAAAAAGCCACTGCAAGTCTAGAATGTCTATCGCATCTATTAGTTTTTCAAACATAGTATTACGTTCGTCGTTTAGGGCTTGGCAGTTGAGTAACATATGCTTGGCTCTGTCTGTAGTCAATCTCTTGCAGAGTTTACATTTATAGTCATTCTCTGTTGAAATTGAAAACATAGTTAAATAGACAATGCTAGCGAAATTCCAAGTTTTATTAGGAAAACATTTACCAAATTTATATGTATGTACCTACGTACGGATGGATGGATGGATGGGTGGATGGATGCATGGATGCATGCATTCATGCATGCATGTATGCATGTATGGATGGATAGAAGGGTGGATGTATGGATGGACGTATTATAACAAACTCTTGGGATGGATTTGCCGATTTTTAAATCCGTGGCCAAACCGTCAGCCTTGCTTACTGCCATATGCCAGTCATTCCATTGGGAATACATGTAAGTATGTATATTTGTATTATACATGTGGCCGGTACCATGATATGTTGTTGACATGTTGTTTGCAAGTCAAATTGATAAAATGCTGTACTGTTGATCTCAGGTGGAGAACACTTCAGGGAGTGACTAAAAAATCTGCATCCACAGTCAAATATCTGAAAAGTAAAGTAAAAGGTGAAGTATATTAAATATGCTATATCATCATGCACTTTGGGGAGGGGAGACGAACATGAGCTATTATGATAGATTATGTGTACTGAAAATGACTGATGTAGAAATTGATAGAAAAAGGTATTAACGTACATGTCTTGCAAACTTGTTCAGCTGCAGAAACTTATTTTCCTGCTTTCTGTGTTTGTTTATGCATGAGGACTTCAGCTCCGAATGCTAATTTGAAAATAAAAAGAGTCAAAGAATGCTGATAACGGTATTATTCGTGTACACATTCATGCATTGGCATATATGTTTGATATTCATCCGCGAAATTGATATTTAACCCAAACCAAAACTTGTATTGGTGACATTGCAGTATGATTCATGTGAGCATCATGTGATAATCTATAGTACGAATTGTAGACTTACAGTCAAAAAGAGGCACGATGGACTTTTCTTTGCCACGAAAATATTGGTATACGCGATTATTGTGGTATTCAAGTAAACTGCCGTTATTGAAAGAGTTAAATTTTATTATCGATGCAGATCCTTTTATACCATACGCTCAAACGTCTGAGTTCGTACTGAGTTGGCAAACTTTTCAATATACGTTGAAGTAATGTATGAATGAAGACATTTACAATATTTTGATTTGCAAATTAGTGAGATCATTTAGTGCCAATGCATTTTTAGAGTGACATGCCTTGCCCATGGTTACAACTGGGTAGTCGACTATGACTGATCAGATGACATTATTCGAATCAAAACAAATTTTATTAAGTAATAACTATTTTGCAGAATTTTCCTTTGAGAATTCGTTACAAATACGCGTACGGCGTGTTTATACAAGTTTTGTGTGAAGCCTAATTCGCATTAAGCTAGGAAGGAAGGAACAATATTGGGGGTTAGAGCGGGGCTACGTGCAAAACTCTACTACCCAACTTATAAGAAATTATAAAACGCTCCTTTTTCTTTTGTTTCATGATGACACACATTCTCTTCTTACATTTCACCTTTCCCATCGTTTATTATGACGTGATTTACTTGCAGTTGACTCTTGCAATTATACCACTCAAGCCTGATTACCCAGATAATTGTTGTTGTAGTTATATGTCAATTATATGGGTCTCAAACCCAACAAAAGCATTGATAAATATACTTGTAAACAGTTTTGCAAGGTAATCACGCATGTGATTGTTGAGGCTTGAAAATAAATGTTTATCGCTAAAGCATTAAATGTTCAAATTCCGCCAAAACTTTGACAATATAATCCATTCTCTCATGGAAATACGACAGTCAAATGTAAAGACTTGAATTCGTGTAAAAGCCACCCGTTTGTAAACCGTAATGAGACCTTTTTCAAATAACACATGAACAATGCAATTTACTTCCTTATTGGTTGCTATTAATAACGATCAGAAAATGTATTTTTTAAAGCTGTTACTACACAATCAAAGCTAGGCTTGCTGGTTACTCTATATGCATCTTGAGATTGGCTTGAATGACATAAACTAAGGATTATTTGCTTCACTGTGGTAATGGACATTTACAGGATGCCATATATTCTGTTAGACTGCTCGCGATAATATCTCTGATTGTAAAATAGCGTAAAATGGTAAGGAAACGTTATCCACTGGTTTGTATTCGAGCACTTTCTTTGATCGATTTATCACTATTTGACCAACAATAACACCTTACCATTATATATATATATATATATATATATATATATATATATATATATATATATATATATATATATATATATATATATATATCAAAGTTTAATTTCGTTCATTAATTTTATTATAATATGTATTGCAGGACAGCGATTTGTTATTCAGACTATGGTGAAAGTGTGAAGACTCTCAATGAAATTTCATGCAATTTTCAGCTTTAACACAAGAAAATGTTTTTCAATGTTTTGATATAATCCGGTGTATGCTATAATTATTTCAATGTTTGATCATCGCATTTGTCATAAAAGTAACCAGATATAAACACATTCTTTGTTGTTGTTGATGTTGGTGTTGTTGTAGGGTTTAACGCCATTTGCAGCACACGATAGGCTATACATGGCGGCCAGTATTAATAGTGGAGGAAGAACCTGGGAAAGCCCGCAAAGAACCATTGACCCACGCGAAGCTACTGGCAAGCTTTCTCACATACCGACATTAGCCGAATTCGAGACTCGAACCCACGTTGACAGAGGTGAGATGGCAGTGATCCGTAACGGACCACGGCGCTTTGGACCATTCGGCCACTCAGGGCCCCCACATTCTTTGTAATGTCAACATTGGAGAAACACTTGCATCTAGCATATTTCCAGATCGTAATATTTAAATGATTTAAAAAATAGTTTAGTGACAAATATGTGTTCTTAACAGGCCAAGTCGGATGACTATATTGTTGTTGCCGCCATTGATTTGGGTACAACATACTCGAGTTGGGCTTGCTCGTTCAGACATGAGTACAAGAAGGATCCAAAGAATATGAAAGCAATAATAAGACCGAATTGGAATGATGGGAACAATATATCTGCGAAGGCCTGTACAGCCATTCTAGTCAAAGAAGACGGGAAAACTCTAGACTCGTTTGGATATGATGCGGAAAACAAGTATGCCCAATTTGCCGAAGAAGAGGCAGAAGAACTTCATACTTGGTACTACTTCTGGCGATTCAAGATGCTTCTTTACAATAGGGTAAGCTTTGTTTGATGTCATTGTAATATTATTTTTTTATCGCCCAATAATTGATACCTTATTGGGGCAGTTCGATCATCTTTTTTGCATAAACATCTAAAGACGGTTAATACATTCTTCAACATTTTAAATCAATATTTTGCAATTGTCAACATTCAAGTCATTATTATTGTCATCGTCTGTTTAGAGTTGCAGATCAAACAGGCTATTACCAATAACGAAGTACTGACAACGTATTTACGTATCATTTTAGAAAATAAGCAGCAATATGACACTGGAAAGCGTGAATGGGAAGGTTTTGCCTGCATTAAAAGTTTTTGCATTTGCCATTGGTTATTTGAAGAATGATCTTCTGGAGGGTGTGGGCAAGACAATGATAGATGTTATTGAAGCTGATCGTATTCGCTGGGTTCTAACCGTCCCTGCCATTTGGGACGAATCAGCCAAGCAGTTTATGAGAGAAGCAGCCGTTGAGGTAAAATGTATTGCAAACAGTAAATATTTATCTGGAAATATTTGGATACTGTACTGGATAGTACCTAATACAAATGAAAAAATAATATAAAAGTTTGACCCCTATTCACCAAGAAAGACAAATATCGGGTATGCGTAATATCTTTAATAACGGAAACTGGTCATATTTAATAAAGCATGTGTGAAAAACCAGTTGTAAATGATTGCGAAACCGATGCAAATGATAGTAGGAATACCATATTCCGAGCACTATCAAATAAAATACCAAGTATCTGGTATATAAAAACACACAGATTGAGAGCAAAGTTATATGAGCTTCGTAACAGATTTGTTAAGAACAAAATTGGTCTTCAGTGGCTTAGCATTAACATGGTTCGTGCAGACATTGAATAAGTCCTTTTCAAAGATTATAGACAGCCGATATCACGTTATGCAAATATTTTGTTTTATTTATATGGACGTTGTGCTGGTACGGTATTAATGTGATAATTTGACTGTCACAATTTTTATTCTATGTTAGAAAAAGTTGTACACACATATGCTCATTTATCAAAACACATAGAAACATGATGGAAAAATTATGTGTGATAATATCATTGCGATTTTAGGTTCTTGCAACGACAAAAGAACACTCATACCAGGCCAACTTCAAGCAAATCATTAAATACATAATCTTCATAGTTCTCCGTTTTGATCCTACCTTGTCTCGCGTCTCAAATTATTTGAAACAATTCTCCACAGATTGGAAGCATCTTGCTCTGGTGTCTCTCCTGGTATATCTAAAAGTTCTTTTGTCTACATCTTCTTGATCTATCTAAAGACATCGCCTTTTCACATGGCATACGCATTTGTTTTTATGGGATCATCGGCCTCTGCAGTAACCTCTACATTTCTTCTAGTATATATTTCATATGCGCTATTTATAGAAATTAAAAGTGACATAGTCACGTAGCCAAATCTGAAATATTTACTTTCATTATCTAATTGAACCTAAGTTTTACATGTACTTTATGCATGTACTTAAGTCAGATTTGTAAAGGACATTAATTTCCTAGATTACATGCGTTCATGGTATGAGGCGGTGCTCTTTAATCTATAGCATCTGTATAGCCTGAGATGGATGAAAATGAATTGCCACGCGTCGATATTATGACTCGGTCAAATAAATATTGTTTACATCATATTGATTTTATCAGTATCAAATATATATGTTATGTCTCATTGTGCAGGCTGGTATCAAAACTGAGCAGTTGACTCTCGCTCTGGAGCCTGAGGTAGCTTCATTGTACTGCAATATTGTCCCTGTTGAAATAACGGAAGGGGGAGATGTCTTACCTTTCCAAGGAGGAACTAAATATATCATCATCGATGCAGGAGGTAAGTACCTATCATCTAAACAGAAATAGAGATTATAGTCCTTATTTGATTTCGTATAAATGCACCATGCAATTTAGAGTTTTGGAATTATAGCCATGCTTTGAATTAGAACAAGTACTTGTTATCCAGTGCATACTTTTTGTATATCTCGGTAAATATGTCACTTATGAAAAAGTGCGTTTGACCAACCATTCATCAGCCCCTTGTTGTTTTCGTGAAATATATAAAATCGCTTGATAAATATCGGTATTTTCCAGAATTACTTACATAAAACGAACATATGTTTGATTGAAACCTTTACAACTAGTTTCCTGTAACATAATGTTTCATATTTTCCATAAGTAGCTTTGTCCAAAAGAATACTTCCAGTAAATCATGACTGCACGTTGAATAAATTAACAATTATATATATATATATATATATATATATATATATATATATATATATATATATATATATATATATATATATATATACTGTTACGAATCTATGCTCTTAAAATAAGTAGCAGAAAAGAGTGAAATCAACAAGCTTTATAAAATTTAACAAATAAGTTATTTCCCTAGAATACAAAGTAAAACATGAGAAAAAAAGAACTTACGCTATAGCGAATTAAATCCAAAAATAAACCAAGAATTAAAGACACAAGTCCTAGTAATAAAAAGTCGTGAATAAAACTTAGTTCGAGTCATGAAGAGATCCAAAATTGAAGTTTGTAATAACTTACGAAGTGCAGATGTGTCCGAAGTCTTTTGTTGAATCAAATAAATAGTATTCCAGTTTTGAGTTCAGTATATATTTCAGTGAATGTCTTTGTCCAAAAATTATATCAGAGCACTTTTACATTTCAAGGGAAAATAATCACTTGAATTCAGTAACTTGAAGAAGAAAAAAAATAAGCCCAAACTGTACAACTTAACGGGTCAACATAATACAACTTAACGGGTCAAGTGTTTTAAGCCCCACTGACAAACTGTTATAAAAACAAAAATCAGTTGTACGACTATTTAAGACGCAAAACAGATTCCCGGATGAGGGTCTAAAATTCATTCTTCTGAAGTAAAAAATAGAAGTTTGTTACCAATTAGCATATGATAAATATCACGTAGGCCAGGAATGACCTTCAATCAACCTAATGAGTCTTCCTATGAGAAAAATAAAAAAGAATTTTAAAAGTTGCTTACCAAAACTGTCATTGGTTTTGGAACGACGTCAGCAACTAAATACAATGTTTAATTACAGTAGCATAAAATGAATATAAAAAATAAAAGTAAAAATTAAAAACTAACAAACAAGTTAAAATGAAATTAAATATTCATATATATATATATATATATATATATATATATATATATATATATATATATATATATATTTGCTTTAATATAGTTTTGATTTAGTTTGATTGGTAGTTTTAAATTTTTTAATTCCATTTCATTTTATAGTAATGTAATTTTGTTTACTGGAATTTGACATTTTCCAGAAATTAGTTTGACTTAACTGTTTTCTCGTAAACGCCTAATAATAGAACTTTGTATTTAAAAGCTGACCTAGTTCCTAACCTTGATTCAGGTTCAGTAGTGTTGAAGTAAGCAACTTCTTTTTTATTCATTCTTAGTGTGGATTTGTTTGGTGGAATCGATGCTATACTGAGTGAACGTGACTCTACACATGTGAATAGCCCCTATTTCGAAATTCTGGTTTTACCGGAATAGCGCAGCAGTCAGATATAATAGCGATGTATTAAGAAATAATTTTAGTCGGGGTTTTAAATACTTAGAAGCAATGTGGGTTTTTTGGTCCTGTTTTGGCCAGTTGGAGTTATATTTAAATTTTTGTTTAAATTATTTGGATTCTAATAGAATTTTTCTTTTCCCTGTGAATATTTAAGTGCTCGTTCAGAATTATCGGCCAAAGACATTTATTGAAATTTTATTCGGAATTCAAACACCGGAATATTATTTTCCGTGGTACAACAACGAACTGTTGACACGTCAGTGCTATACTGGTTACAGTATACGTCATTGCCTCCATTTTTGATTTTCGTCGGGACTCGAACTCAAACTCATTGGAACATTATATTACTGGGACATTAATTTTTAATTCTTGGATTATTCTTTGATTTTTATAGGATATGATTCTTAAAGAGTAAGTTCTTTTCTTCATTTTTACCTTGTTTTTTCCTGGGAAATAAATTATTTGTAAAATTTTACAAAGCTTGTCTTTACTCTTTCCTTTTTACTGTCTATGCGAGCCTGAACACGTAACTATATGTAGTTGAACCTGATATACATTTCTTTACGATTGGCTAGCTGGCACAATTGACATAACTGTTCACGAAGTAATTGGTGACGGAACATTAAAGGAGATATTCCGACCAAATGGGGGTAACTGGGGTGGAACTGCGGTGGACAAGGCTTTTGAACAGTTTTTGATAGGACTGGTTGGAAGTTCTGTTTATGATGAATTTAAGAAAACTGATTTAGAGGACTATCTGTCCCTTCTTCGTGATTTCGAACGGAAAAAGAGAATTATTGAGCCGGAAGACACTAAAACTGTCACAATGCGTCTGCCTCAGCGCCTAAATGAACTCTTTAGCGAACGCACTCACACAAATTTAGCAGAAACTATCCGGTTTAAAGGTATCACAGTAACGTCTGATAAACTGAGAATGCAACATGATACTATGAAAGAGTTTTTCCAAGAGGCTTTGGAACAATTGGGTGAGCATCTAAAGTCCTTATTTGGAGACAGTACCTTGGATGGTATAGACACAATAATCCTGGTTGGCGGATTTTCAGAATCTAAAATGCTGCAAACAAAGGTAAAGAGTATTTTGCCAAATAAAAGATTCATCGTTCCACATGACGCAGGTCTAGCTGTCCTGAAAGGCGCTGTTTTATTTGGCCATAACCCCTCTGCCATCGGACACAGAATATGTCGGTTTACCTATGGTGTGAAGACTTCCGTAAGATTCAAGAAGGATAAACACAGACAGGACAAGAGAAAAACAGTTGGAAAAGAAGATCTATGTGTGGACATATTTGATATCCATGTTTACAAAGGTCAAATCGTAAAGCTTAACGAGAAACAAGCACCGGTAGTGTATAAGCCACAAAATCCTAAGAATAAGGCCGTAAGCTTCGAGTTGTACTCGTCTACTGATAGCAGTCCCATGTATGTAACGGATGACGGTTGCAGTAAATTGGGAAAGATCACAGTAAATGTCCTTGGAAATACACAGGACGACAATGCAGTGGAGGTCAGTGTGATTTTTGGAGGAACGGAAATTCAGGTAGAAGCTAGAGACAAGAAAACTGGAAAAGCAACTAACACAAAGATTGATTTTATCGAGAAGAATTAATTGCAATATCTGGAACAGATAAAAAGACGAAAATATAACCGAGTGTTAACTTTGTTGACAAATGATTCTAAGTATGCTGTCAACATTGTCAATGTTCGAGCCTAACATAACAACGGTAAAGTATTGACCAAGGATAGCATTAAATGGAAAACATTGTTTATGTAGAATTGTCTGATCTACACATGTTGTTCTTTGGGATGATGACTAATGAATGTACTTAGTATGCCCTATGAATAAACAATCATCGACATTTGGTACCCGGGTTTTGTAATATTGTTTATGAACATGTGTACCAGCAGTCAGTCGTAGTTAGCAAACATTGTCATTTTTTCCCGTATACCTGCCTGTTTGTTATCTGCGAGTCTAGATAGACATACTTGCATATTGTCAATATAATACAGAATGATAAGGATGGCAAATGTAAGGTATATAGTGCATACCTTTGAATACAACGTTGACAAATATTACCTTAAATAGTGATTTCTATGAAAGAATTTTCCAAAAATATCACTTTTTATTGCGGAACTAGTACTTGGTGGTCATTATGAAGAAATGACCATTTTCTCACTTATTTCGGATAATTGTTATGATATTTAATTTGGGGTCTCATTGTATTCTTAAATTCTCCACTAGAAAAGCCCATTTTAGTGTTCTTCGGCCAGATACGATTTGTTTCAACATATTACTCCAGAGCAGAAGTCTATTCCAGGGGATATTCATGAATGAAACTATTGCAAAATGATTTGAAAAGACCAAAGTGAAATGGGAAGAAACTTTTACTGGATATCAGTGAAAAGACCAAAGTGGAATGGGAAGAAACTTTTACTGGATATAAGTGAAACTTGTAAGTTGAGAACGGCTGGCCTGTTGAATTGATAAATGATATTTTACTGATCTGGCAATGTACAAATACAAAAAATAGATTAATGATATTTTACTGATCTGGCAATGTACAAATACAAGAACTAGACAAATGATAATTGACAGATCTGCCGATATAAAAATACAAGAAATAGATGTATGATATTTGACTGATTTGGCGATGTACAAATACATGAAATATATGAATGACAATTGACCGATCTGGCAATGTACAAATAAATGAAATAGATGAAATGATAATTGACCAATCTGGCAATGTACAGATACAAGAAATACATGAATGATAATTGATCTGACGATGTACAAAAAAAGAAAAAGAAATAGACGAACGATATTTGACTGATCTGGCAATGTACAAAGACAAGAAATATATAAATGATTTTGACTGATCTGACAATGTACACAAAACAAGAAATAGATGAATGACTTTTGACTGATCTGGCAATGTACAAAGACAAGAAATAGATAAATTACATTTGACTGATCTGGCGATGTACACATACAAGAAACAGATGAATGATATTTGATTGATCTGGCAATGTACAAATACAAGAAAGAGATTAATGATATTTGACAGATCTGGCAATTTACAAATACAAAAAACAGATGAATGATAATTGATTGATCTGGCAATGTACAAATATAAGAAATGGATGAATGATAATTGATTGATCTGGCAATGTACAAATATGAATAATGGACTAGTCCTCTGTTTTCTTAACGCTATGAATTATGCCTGTTTCGCAATGTTGTTGTAAACCGCTATCATATCATATTTCAGTTCGCAGACCTTCAAGAATGTTAATTTGTAATGATTTCATTTTTAGATTTGCTAGATGTGTGAATACATTATGTTATAGCACTAGAGACACTTTCTCTGTCTTGATAACACATGCTTTGAATCATATTTTTATTTTTATGATTGGAATATTCAAAATTATTAATAAGAGTGAGTGTGATAAATTGTAATCCATTTTCCTTTCCTGTGTCTCATAAATAAGTGGATAATCAATGTACAGACAAATAATTGTTTTTATTTACAATCTCTTTACTATTCTTTTTCTTTTTCTTAATTTGTTCTTCTCCTCCTGTTCCTGCGCCTCCTCGTTTGTTTATTTTTCTCTCTGTGCAGTGTTCATTTCACTACTTAGTCAATCCACTCCCCCTGAAAAATTGGGGATAGACGTGGGAAATAAATCATTTCACTGAAAGCCGGAAATATGACATAAATCGATTGATAATTTCATAACGGCATACCCTATACAACTGAAGAAATAAAAAAGCAGATGTTTTTGCTGCGAACAGGCCTTGTTGTCACGGAATTGTATAAATCCTTTAATTTATTAAATACATGTACTCGGATTTCGTTTTTCTGTAAAATGATAGCCGAAGGTGATTTATGTACATTGTACAATATTTCAAAATAGTGAGTTCGATTCGTTCTATGCCGCACGTGCAAAGTGCTTTCGATGGGAAAAAACCGAATGCTTCCAGCCACAGACAATGCATGACGATTTAGTCTGTGTATAAATGCCTCACCGTAAGACTAAATGACGTGTTTTTAGTGAGCGGTCTGATTCACTTTGATCTTCACTGGACTAGGAGTAATGTCAGGAAGAAGCAAGGGAGGAAATCGCCTGTATAAGCCCAAGCACGAGGCGAGAGGGAATTAACTGCTACATCTTAGGAAGTATAACCCATAAAACAAATTTACAATACCATGGCAACAAAACAGGAACGGATATAGACTGATTCATGAATAGGGATTAAATCAAGGAGCTCAAACAAAGAATTAGTCTGGACCTCGGATTGATTCATTAATACCCCAAAGGGGTATAAACAACAAAATAAATATTTATTCTACGGAGCAGGAATGAAAAAAAAAACCCAAGAATTTCGACTTTGAAAAGTGATTTAAGAAACGGGAAATCAATGGATTAAGCTGTGTATATCATATAAGACAGAATGTCTGGTTTTTCAGAGGGGCCAGACACGTCAGCAAAGTGGACCTCAGATCGATTCTTTAATACCTCTAAGGAGTATAAAACGCAAAACAAACAAACAGCTTAACCATATGGAAAAATCGAAATGAATAAGGACTCTGATATAGAATACTGATTCAAGACACGGAATATTCTGGACCAACACAAATGAACCTGGACAAGACATTCTAAAATAACGAAATTAGAAAGAGAATACTATGGTACATCGTCTGAACTATACCCTGATTACCTCTGACTCTGTAACGGAGCCACCCCCAGAAAATTCAAAGGAAAAAATCTTGGTACCCAGCAAAACGAACCAAAGGAAAGAACCTTTTGGATGACGATCTTGATGGATTACTTTCAAAATTGACATATGATTAACTTATTCTTATTCAAACACATGAATTAGATTATTAATATTGATTAGGACAACCTAAATTGTTACTACCAACCTGTGATTATTCACATTTCAGATCGATTTAATTACTTTCAATTTGCCGAAGGAAGACTTACTAAATACTATTATCGGCATTTAACACATAACCAAGAATTTATGATAAATATTAATTAAAACGACTTCAATTTTTTTTTACTCGTGACGTTCACAATTCAGCTTGATTTAATAACTTTTATTTGCCGAAGCAAGACTTACTATTTACTATTATTAACAATACTTACTATTTTGTGTTATATTATTTTGATAAAGGACTTAAATAATCTGAATACTTTAAAATCTTCGAATAACTCTCTATTTCGGATTTTTGGCTTTTTATCATGCAACTAAGTACTACCGATTGATAATATAAAACGACCTAACAACAGTCACAATATGCTAAGGAATACCAGTAATAACATGCACCACATGCATTCACCAAACAAACTCATGCCCGTAAACACTTTATTATTTTTCCAACACTAAATATTTTATCTTCGGCTTTAAATACTTATTCAAAATTTCCATTCTATGAGTAAGAACGTACAGCAAATACAGGACAACGCACATCACTGCACAACACAAGACAAAACGACTTTGGAAATGTCACTTTAAAGCAAGTAACCATCAAAAACAAAGAAAAAGGAAAGGAACCCCTCCCTTGGACTTAATAGTCTTAAGGGAAGTTAGTACTAAAAGTTCAAGCGAGGGTGGTTAGAAACCAGGCCCATTGCCAGCCCAGGCACATGGAAGAAAGTATAACTACCTAAGTAATACTGGGTTAACGTAAAACTATATTATTTGACGAACAAAACAGAACAACGCTAATTAAAGTGCACTTATTTTATTATGACTTTTCTTCGTATGACACATACACTTATAATATCAAAAGGGTGGACATGGAGACACTCACCCCATAACGCTTTTGGAAAACCAGGGTGTCACTTCTTCTAAGTCCTAACCAGCTATATATGCTGAGGCGGGGCTAAGAGGTGTCAATAACTATATAAGGATTAGCACATCTTCAGCTGTAGAGGTATGTGAATTATTAATTTGTGTATAAGTTACAACTATTGTACTACAACGTTTAATTTTGTTTGTTTGCTAGGTAACTCCGGCTTACGTAGTATAATGCAAATAGTTTCTATTCTTGTTTGTGACTTAGCAAGGGATTTATATTAGCAATATAAGGCTGCATTTTTAAGAAACGTTTAGTACCGTAGGATTCTTCTCGGTCACTGTTAGGTTTTCCTTCTGAACTTGTTTGTTGGTTTGTAATTATTGTGCCGATAATGTAATCTGTACAACTTACCGTATATAACATCATTACGTTTTATCTATATGCCCGTGTCATGCATAATATACGATGTTAGATGTATTTTCAGCTGATCCGAATAACAGGAGTGGTCGGACTGATCCGAATGATCAGAGTGATCAGCTGTAGAGCTTACCAGAGCAATCAGTTATGAGTGATTGGAGTCGACCCTAGAAGTGGACCATAGCAGCTGCGAAGCTGAACCATTGCAGCCGTAGAGCTGAATAATGTGTTGCTGGTCGAGTGGCAGTGTGTTGTGTGATGTGATTTGGATTTTTAACGTAGCTTTAACAATTTTTCGTTCATATCACTACGATGTCTGAAATGTGGCAGTTTATAGTGATGTAGCATGATGTCCCACCCAGACACGTTATCCCGACACCAGGCCGACCAGTCCTAACACTAACCTCTTAATGCTGAACGCCCAGCGAGGCAGCCGTTAGTATCATTTTTGTAAGTCTTTGGTATGACTTGGCATGTGATCGAACCCACATCCTCTCGCATCCGAGGCGGACGCTATAACCACCAGGCCACCGGAGTGGTGGTCGAGTGGCAGGTGATCGGACGCTGCTGACCGAGATTGGCAGGTGCTGACTGCTTGAGTGAGCAGCCTGGAATACTGACGGCTTGATTGGCCAGTATTTTCATTAAGTCTGGGGCCCCGAGTGGCCGAGTGGTCTAAAGCGCTCTACGTTACGGATCATTGCCATCTCACCTCTGTCTGCGTGGGTTCGAGTCTCGGATTCGGCCAATGTGGGTATGTCAGAAAGCTTGCCAGTAGCGTCTCGAGGGTCGGTGGTTCTTTCCGGGGATTTCCCGGGTTCTTCCTCCACCATTAATACTGGCCGCCATGTATAGCCTATCGTGCGCTGAAAAATTGCGTTAAACCCTACAACAACAACAATTCATTAAGTCTGTGCGTTTTATGTTAATTGATCCAATATTTGGATCATATACTCGCACATATTAATCATAATTAATTGCTCATTCAAGTCGTACGTTACTAAATATTATATTTGTATCACCGTCAAAAGCGTTCTGTTGTATATCCGAAATCCCACCCGGTTATCTTGTTACACTTGTCTCTAATAATTTCATAACGGCAAACCCTATACAAATGAAGTAGAAATAAAAAAGCACATGTTTTTTTCCTTCAAACAGGCCTTCTATTTTATTCTCGACCTCGTTTCATTTGTAATTATTGGCTAATTTTTTCTATAAAATGTCATGCTCAGACACACATTATTGATATTTAATCTTAAACGGTCTTTGTTGAAATTATCTTTTATTCCTCCACTGGTGTGATTTTTTTTTTGTTCCGTTTAGTAACTTCCTGAGTGCTACCTGTCTGCTCATTCGATGTAACAACCGAACAAAACTGAATACAAAAGGACAGTCTGCATTACTTACCGGTTGGATTGGTCGTTATTGAGATTACCTCATTAGAATTGCCACAGTGAGTTTGAATATATATGAGTTTATCTAACATATATATGTTCTTTGCCAAGAATATAACCTATAATGAAATTTGTTTAACGTCAGAAGAAGACCTTATCTATCGTGTGCAGAGTGTACAATGGTAAGTTAATAATATTCGGTGAATTAACCTTCAGCAAATACCTAAAAATATAACAGTAGAATATGAATGATATAGAAGGCATCCGTTTGACTAAATATTTCGAAGTTTTTTAAGCTTTCCATGTATGTTTACTTTTATTTGATATAAAATATACATTGATTCCTATTTGGTATTCGTGTAATATCGTGTGCAAATACCATATTGCCCATGTGTTACTGTGGTCAAATACTGTATAAATGGTATAACGCTGTTTTATATTTCTTATCAGATGTTCTTGAATTTATACCCTCATATAATTGGTATAACGAGGTTATATATTTCTTATCAGATGTTCTGGAATTTTACCCTCCTTGTCACCAATGTAATTGAACTTTGCAAACTTTAGAAATAGCTTCGTAACACGTGTCATTTGTCATCCCGTTACAAAAAAGGCCGTATCTGCTATATGAAGAGTGCCCAATGGTAAATAAATAAGGGCTTTCAGTATAATCAAAATACTTAGATAATTCGAATCGTTTGGAAGCTTCGTACTGAATCAAATGACTTTGAGCAAAGACCACAATAAAAATATGTAAGGATCGCTGATTATATAGCAACTATCGATATCGTCATTCAATGCACAAAACGGTAAATTGTAAAGCAGTTGACACTGGATCGCACTGAACGTGTGCACGATCTGTTGCACACCGGTTTTAGGAACTAATAATTTGGCACGCAATATTGATTTATAAGACACTTCAACGACAATTTTAATATTCTTTATGCAACGTGTAATGATATTATTGGTTACACAATCCCAACAGAGAACCTCGTTCAACGACAGCTGCAGTGAAGACATACAGGCATAATGAGCGAGAAGACAACACATTAATTAGAGAAGAGCAAGTCCCAATGAGTGTCAGACACTGAGAAGTTTTCATATCTCTTCTACAAACATCTATCGTATGATCTGCAAACCAAACGTTTGAAAATTTGATAAATAAAGATTACTCTGACCAAAAGGAGACATATAGCGTTGTAGGAATGTTTGAATCTCTTGTCATCAAAAATTCGAGAAAAAGGTTTCAGGAGAATATATTTAATCTATATCGAATCGGTAGTGACTAAGATTAGAGTGGACGCAGAACTGGAAAGACTAAAGAAAGAAATAAAAGATGAGTCAGATCGTGTAATAATCAAATATCAAGGAAGAGCTAGCCGGTGTAAGAGATAAAGTGAGAATATTATCTAGAGTAAAAGATGAATACAATTAAGAAAGAATAATAAAAGACCTATTACATCCAAGACGTTCATCAAATGACGACAAAGTTGTAGGACAGAATGTATGAAATGGAGCAATAACATAAAAACAGATTGCAAGATGTACAATATTTTCCCAGCATGTGCATCTCTACCTTATCTTATCCTGGAAATTTAAACTGATGCTTGCTAAAAGGGAAATTACCGAACAATACAACAAAAATAATACATACGTCAGTGGTTCTTGAGGGACAAATTACAGACAAATGTACATCAGTTTTGTATACTAATACGTCTTTTACACTTTAAAAGCGGATTGTATTCCTTAACCGCAGTCTAAACAAAACACAAGTATGCAAAACACGTGCGAACACCATGTAAAGGAAATAACACCCACCCACCCCTTTGGCCAGAAATGTAAAATGTGTGACAAGTAAAACTTATAGTAGTCATGTGTGTGTGTGATTGTGTGTGTGTGTGTGTATGTGTGTGCGTGTTCGGATTTTTAACGTAGCTGTAACAGTTGTTCAGTCATATCGGTACCTTGTCTGCAGTGTGGCAGTTAATAGTGATGTCTAGCACTGGAGCATCATGCTGCAGACATGTAGCATGATGTCCCACCAAGTCACATTATCCTGACATCAGGGCTGCCATTCCTACATCTAACCTCTCATGCTGATCGCCAAGCGAGGCAGCTGCTAGTACCATTTTTATACGTATTTGGTATGACTCGGCCGAGATTCGAATGATGTTGTTTTTGTTGTTGATAGTGATAACGACAACGGTAGCGATTATGATAATGTCCGTTATAGTATCACAGGAAAACTTCGATTATCCAAGCAGCTGGATACTTTACTCCTCCGGGATCACCGTGGACACCAATTGGTCGAAACTCTATTTTCCATCATAACATGAACATTATTTGATAATAATCAAGATAAGCATTAATTGCAACATAATTACATCCTAAATCGCGAAGCAGCTGAAGTTAATGGCCACGCGAATACACTATTTAGCACTAACTGACCTAGCTACAGGTAAATTTTCTGTAGTCCAATTTCGAGACCAATAAGACATTATTGTTATAGCAATGTGTATTGTATAAAGTTATCGATAGGGGTTGACTTTATTTTGTTACCTTAAACATCGATATATCGTACTTAAGGAAAATAGCATGCTGCATGTTGTTTATGAACTATAATGAGTAGCTAACCCGCACACCAGTATGGGCAATGTTTTGTATTTCTATGAGATACATCGATTGAAAGTAACGCACCATCACTGTCAAAGTGCGCCGTCATTAGAGACTGTGGTACCAATGTGTCGGTTACATGTACAGGTACTATGAAGTTGAAACTCATAACTGTTTTCCTTCACGCCAAAAGATATCAAACACTATTTACTTATTTATCAGACAGTCCGGACGATGGACTTTAAACACACAACTCATGTTTTTTAATTTTCGGCCAAGATAAGGCACAATTTATCTGTGTTCAAGTGACAGTTAAATCGAACACGGCGTCATCTATGTACCTTATTCATGTAGGAAATCGCCAAAAATAAGTCTCCTTTGGAACGAAAGGCGCAGTTGACATAAAAACAAACACCACGAGAGTTTCAAGAGAGCTTATGTTTTTTATTTGACAAACACGACCCCTACCCCAACCCGCAAAAGAAATAAAAACACCCCCAAAAATAAATCCCCTCAAAAAATATGTTCCTCCAAGATTCTCAGCTGTGGTGTAATAAACATTGCAGTGAACACCGTTCGAACTCGTTACGTCATGAACCATTCGGAGAGCATCTGATGTTTTCAAAACATTTTGAAATCTAGCGCATGCAATGTAGCAATCTCAAACCACGCGGAATTTACTACTTACGTAAAATATTTCCATCGGTATGGGTTTTTCCCAGCTTTCCTTATATTTTATGCATTTATACATTTATTTTGCATCAAATGTCAATGTTGTAAAATCGCATCAGTATTTACATACGTAATTGTGACTTGGATCCTTTTTCTCTTTTCCAAGGAGTGTCAGGGAAAAAATAGGAAATGTCCACTCTTGCAATCAGAATGATATACCAGTCAATCGTTAAAACGATTAAATGTGTTAAGGATTCGAAGAGTCTTTAGATTAGTCATTATTATTATTATTATTATTATTATTACTATAGGCAAAGGTGGATTACGTTGTTGTTGTCTCCATTGATTTGGGTACAGCTTAGTCTAGTTGGGAACCGCTCCGGTGGCCTAGTAGTTAGAGCGTCCGCCTCAGATACGGTAGGTCGTGGGTTTGATCCCCGGTCGAGTCATACCATAGACTTACAAAAATGGCACTAACAGCTGCCTGGCTTTGTTACGTGTTCAGGCTCAAATAAACAGCAACACAGAAAGACTGAAAAGAGCAAGCTTTTTAAAATTAAACAAATTTACTTTCCCGGAAAATTCTGTAAAAATGAAAGAAGGAGAAGAACGTAAGGTTTCAAGAAGCGAATGTAAAAATAACCTAAAAATAATCAACGAATCAAATTTCAACTTTCCTAGTAAAATAAATGTTCTAATAACTTAAAGTTCGAATTCTGATGGAAAATCCAAGATCGATGACGATGACGTATGATGGAGTCAGTACAGTTCCTTGTAGAAATACAAATAATGCCGCTCCGGTATTGGAAATCCAAATTAAACTTGTAAACAATGTATTTCCAAATCTGTGTGAGCACTCTTCAAATATTTCTAGCGAAAAAAGAATTAATCCTTTTGAAATCCAAATGAAGATAATTAACTCAAAATCTGGCTACAACAAATTAACTTGACATCAGTGTGAAAAATCCAAAACTGAGATAGATCTCTCTAAAACAAAAGTTATATTATATCATAAGACGCAATTTCAAAATTCCCCCAAGTTGAGAAATCAGAAGGGGGGTCACGTGATCGTGTTGATATCACGTACACAGAATATGGCCATGATTAGTCCAACGATTTTATTCCTAAACAAAAAATGGTGTTTACTAACTTAACATACGTAGTCCCATAGTCCTATCATCACCTTCACAACAACCAATCATTTTAAAATTAAATAGAAGTTTGTTTACTAATTTTGAATCAAGGTCAGCTTCCAGGCCAACACCAACATATACATTAAATCAGATATACATAACAGCTTGGCGTTCAGCATTAAGAGGTTAGTGTTATGACTGGTCGGCCTGGTGTCAGGATAATGTGACTATGTGGGGCATGATGTCCCATTGCTAGACTTCACTATAAACTGTCACGCTGCAGACACTGTAACGATATGACTGACAAATTATTAAAGCTGCATTAATACAATCCAAATCACGGACACACTCGAGCTGGGTCTGTTCCTTCAGACACGAATACAAAAAGAACCCAAACAACTCGGAGAAGATAATGTGCCGTACTTGGAAAGATTAAAGGACATCTCTCAAGGCTCCGACAGCTATACTTGTCCAGGTATGATGGGAAAATTTTGGCGAAGTGGCAGAGGACAAGTATGCAGAGTTTCCCGAAGCTGAAGCAGACGAATTACATACATGATACTACTTCAAGCAATTCAAGATGGTCTTACACGAGCAGGTCAGACTCATTAAATGCTAAAGTTTCATATATACAAAAGTTGGTGTTTTGTCAGCAGTATATACTTTGGTAATCAGAACTACTGTTTTCATTATGATCGTCATCAGCAATACCATCTGCAGCATTATTATCTGTTTGGAGGTTCAAGAAGATAAAATTAAATGTACTCAAATAAACTGAATTATCTGCTTCAAATTTTCATTTGGTTTGAAATCTGATGTCTTTGTGTTACCAACATTCATATGAATACGATCTTTTTAGCATGGAAGAGCATATAGAACATAATAAAAACCACATATATTGTCGCTATGTGAAATTTTGTACACGTGTATATTTATCGTAAGTTGTGATCTGCACTTTTCCATAAAAACAACATTACCTCCTATTTCCTCAGCTGTTATAGTAAATAATGTGTTAAAGTTGCCTTTAAAAGCCCCTCCCTTCGCTTTTTAGTAGTTATATCTTTGTATACATATACTTAGTCTCAAACGCATCTAAGCAGAAAAGCTGCTCAAAATATTTACTAGCTGCGAAACACAGCAATTTAAAGACTAATATGCGGAAATACATGAGGGAAAGTCAGTGTGCAAATGGGTGTTTGAGACCGGGGTTACTGATTAAGGTTTCCTGCTTCGATATCTCGTGATTTTTTTCACCACTAAAAACCCTCATATGTCTACTAAAAATCCTAGCGGGTGATAAACACTAGTCTGCGTACGCATTTTATCAGGGTTGCAGCGAGGAAACCCCACCGGCGCCTCTCTCTGGAACGGAAGGTTTTACTCCTTTATTCTATTTTCTAAAACGACGTTTTGGATACGTCTTAATTCTGATGCACCGACTAAGTATATGTGCACGAAGTCGTCGGATGTTTTCGTTTCCATCAAGCCAACACGATATCGGACTCGGTCCTGGTGATCGCTTTGTCTTCGATGGATACGGGCTAAAGCTTGTTAATTGTTCAGAAGTTGGTTTGTTTTGGCCACAATAATTTCCGAATGGACGCTTAATTATTATGCAGACGTGGAGAAATTATTTTCTAGCAGGACCATTCACACCAGCCATACCAGTTGCTATCGATAAAGCCCTGATGCCAAATCCGACTGATGAACATATCCTAGTTACCGTAGTCCCATTTCCAACAACTCCGAGGCCAATGTTTGTTGCCGAAGTGAGCCCACACTCGCATCGTCGACAGCATACAAACGTTTGTATTTCGCGAGTTAAACGGTTGAAAATTCCTTTGTGATGTATCTTACTTTATTTTTGTCAGATTAGAGACGCCATATAGATGGATATCGATGACACTTTATACATTGTGTTCAGCGAAAGCGTATTGGATCCAGTTAGAACATCCACAAAGGTTCCATTATTAAATACGGCAGAAGAAAGTGGCTTTCCACTTGTTCAATATTCATGTTATGAAATGATTAGTGGATGAGGGTATTGTACTAAATCTAGACTAAAGATGTTGCAGCATAGAACAGTTCCAGATTTATGATATTTGTTACTGGATATTTGCATTATTTCATTAGGAATAATGCTGAGCTTTCACAACTTTCTGTCAGTTGCGAGATCGGCATTTGTCGGCATTCTTTACAATAGTGCGGTGAATGTACTTCCTCATACTGTATTTAACTTTCCAACCACGCTTAGCCTTGGCTAAGGTTCAGGTAACACGTCTGAACACCCCCAACCTCTATCCATTACCATTTACTCTTAATTTCATTTGTAACGAGCCCCTGTGAGGTCATTTGGTAATAGTCCAAACCTTTCGACCCAATGCCCCAGAGGAAAATCAGTTTGTGAAGTTGTACATAATATTGTTGATAGTAATAGTGAAAAAGAAAAAAGGTTACAGAGGTGGGTAAGAAACATTTCCACAGTCGAATTCAGCCAGTTAGGAGAATGTTGTGCAAGAATGCTATGGTCTTATTTGGACCAACCAAATTCATATAAAGCGCTGTCTTCACTCGTAGACGTATCAAAAGTATAAAACTACACGTTTTATATTTAAAGAATATCAACTATGAGATACTACTACTACTAGACACAGGAAAATATATGCGATCATTCCAGCTGATAAATAGAACATTCTAAAAGATCCCTTTCTTAAATTCAGAGTGCTTAATTAGCATACTTGTTAAATAAGATCTGCACAACAAAGCAGTTTAAGATAATTTTGCTAACTGCATGCAAATTATGTGTCTGTAGTAATTTCAACATAGAGATAATGCAATGAAACCTATTATATTTTGGGGTTTATTTCATTTCTTGCTTCATGCTTTAGCAGTGCAATTAAAAGAAGTTAGGCGTTTTCATGGTCTATCGCTTTCCATGTCAAATATGGTATTAATAGCTTAGCACTCTGTTGTACAGCCTGGAATCCCCAGTAATCAGCTTAATCTTGCTCTGGAGCCAGAGCTCGTTTCCTTGTATTGTAACATAGTTCCTTGAGCGTTGGTGATGCAATTCATAATTATATTATCTACTTGATTCCCGGTGAAACAAGCAAAACAAACTGAATATTAATATTATTTTATGCAAATAAGTCAATTTTTTATCATTGTCCCTTGTATTACCTGCACCATTACAAACAAAATAATCCGCAAACCCGCTGGCTTTGCTCTTAGCGCATTGGAATACGTATTCTCCAGTCAATGACAGTTCTCTCCGACCAAATGGAGCAATGATGTGAATGAAATAATCATGTTGCACGCTGCATATCGAAAGTCTTGACCCGACCCAGGACGTCAAAATTTCCCTAAAGCGTCAGTGCTTAACAAGTTTTGCATTATTGGTAAGAGGAAGATATTTTTCATAATGACAGAAATATGCGACTTCAACATCTAAATATTTTTTTCTTCTTTATTGTGCGAGCCATTTCATAAATGCGGTTTGTGAACAACATCTTCAACTGGATTATCACTGAAATGGCATTCAGTTGTCCTCGTCATTACGAGATATTTCTACTAAATTCGTGATCAAGACATCTTTATGTTCCTGCAGTATAACAACATAAGGGTGTGAATTAGTCGTTAACTCTGCTTAATTATGTAGATTCAATTTAAATCGAAGCGAGCTTTGTTGACATGATGATTACTTACTTAATTACTGAAACAAAATGAATTACAGCTTAATACTTACACCATATGGGGCAGAATGTACATACACGATATGACATTTGTCTTTTTTCAGGTTGGTGGAAAGATGTATTGTTACGTGTTGGCCTGAAGAACTTTATATATTTATACAAAGTTGTGTAGTGTTGAATAAGAAGTGACACAACGCAATAAAGAAGCGAGAGAACACGTGTTACTCAGATATGAGGGGCAATGGCTGGCAGAAAAAGTAACTCCTGCTAATGCACAGTACCAACCAAGTTCTTTCCTCATTAGATACAAATGTAGCATTTTTATTTGCATGTAAGCCTCTCTTTTAATCTAGAAGTTAAGCGCCGATATCGATTGTATCGTCGGTATCGTAACAATAGCGATAGTGTTGTTGGTTCTCTTAATCATTCTAATGAATATTCATGACATTAAATGAATGCACAGCAGGTGAGTTATGTATTCGATTCATGTTTGAATATTGACAGCCAATTATGGGACAATGCTACAACTTGACACGGGACATTGAAGACATTATTTAGCTGATTTTTTATGTTATTAAACAGGGCGTTTTTCTGTTGATTTGTTGTATGTTGCCTAAATGTTTATGTCTGAATATAGTGGACTGGTGCCTATGCAACTAGATATTGTCCAAAATATGTGTTTGTATGACACAGACCTGGGACAAGTGGTCTAAATATTACTTGCCCTGAATTATAATCAACTTGCCCGACAAGGCCATATTTTATTGCTATTAAATAATCGGCCCCTTTTGCTTGTAATATTCTTTATGAAACCGGATCCTCCTTCACTTTCTGTTATCGAGGGCAACCAGCTACCATGATGACCAATGATTTCAACGTTTCTACATGTGAGGTGAAAGTTTAAACCCAAAATGAAGTCATATAAGCACTGATATTTACTATACATTCATAGGTAAAACATTAGCTTCATGTTTCGCATAGTACAGCGAATGTGTCACAGTTACCGAAAACACACAGTGTCTGTAAAACAGCGACTTCATAGCCTTTCAGCTAATTGGATTGATCTCAGTTCTTTCAGATGATGGCAAAGATTGATACTTTTATTAGTCACTAATACCTCAAGCTTAGCTTTTTTTTACAAACAATCTCACACATGTCGCTTGATTATAAATTTGGCTAGCGATGGATTGCATAGTCAGGGTGGAAACATTACAGCTTATTTTATGCAGGCAGTATAAGTGCTAAATACTTATTGCAACTTGTTGTTGTTGTTGTAGGGTTTAACGCCATTTTCAGCGCACGATAGGCTACATATGGCGGTTAGTATTAATGATGGAGGAAGAACCCGAGAAAACCCCGAAAAGAACCACCGACACACGAGAAGCTACTGGCAAGCTTTCTCACATACCCACATTGGCAGAATCTGAGACTCGAACCAACACAGACAGAGATGAGATGGCAGTGATCCGTAACGGCGAGCGCCTTAGATTACTCGGCCACTCGGGACCCCTTATTGGTAACTAATGAAATGTGGAGATAATTACTAGTAATGTTCCCTTTTTTCGTTGCTTTTTGTATATGTTGTTAGCGTCCTTTTAGGCGTTAGATACAATATTGCAGACGATTTTCATAAATTGGAGGAAATATAAATAAAGCCCCACCAAGGGGCTTAGCATTAATAATTCACCAGTGTATTTCAAGAATACCAAATTGATACTGCCGCATTTCGTCTGCGTATTCTTTCAGGCAAAATATATAACAGCTTTTCATACTGGTTCGACTGTGAACTCAAAATACTGAAAGGGCACAATCTAGATTTAGAAAGGTCACGGGCGTATTGCTATCAGATTGTTTGTGCTCTGATTCCTCCATGCATTGGGTCAGTATAATGCTCCTTAAAGCCATAAAGATCGGTTATAACGCTTCATGTTAGTCCCATATAGCTTGTGCATAAACCCTATGACAACCATGCTTTGATTTGGTATGGTCTGCATTCGTTTCAGTGTACACTGTTTCATTTACTTAATTCTGTTCATACATCCCATAGAAGTGACATAATTTATAATTGGGAGCCTACGTTACAAACGAGGACCTATATTCAAAGAGAAGACCTGCTTTACTAGTGAAGGCCCACGCTATCAGTGAGAGAGAGGAGCCTTAACTCCAAATATGGCTATGTGATAAAATTACATGAAAAAGAAAAGAGTGTATTTGTTGACGCAAAATTTTATTTTAATTTGTTCTCATAATCCATGGGCTACGATGATAATAATATTTGATTGGATCCATATCCATACGCACGTTATAAATGTTGCAACGATATTCTGTAGAGTGAAAACCCACTGTATTACAATTACCCAATTATGACTAAAAAGTTTATTATCATACTGATCTTCCTAAATTACATTGCCCTTAGCACGAAACGCATTAAGAGTAATTATTACCCAATACAAACACATATCTGAACTCCTTGGGAACACCAAGAAAATTCGGATAAATACAAAATTGGACGAAATAATTGATAAGCACCAGATCTACGCATTGTCTGGACTTGCACCCATGCAGTTTGACCATGCATCATAAATTTGAATACATGTTAAGTTCTGAACTCTCAGAAGTGGTACGTTTGATATAACATGTTGATATATCGAAGACAGAGGTTATCACCTCCATGTATTCATATGCTATATTAGATGAGTTCTTTCTTCCGACTCCTGAACCGCGTGTGCGTGTTTATATTTATTTTATGGATCCTTTTTAAAAATTTGTATTCGAAAAAAAATCTTCATTTGAATGAATCTGAGAACATCGATGTGAGGACTTCAGTAAGACATTAACATTTTTCCATTCTTCTGGTCGTGAGACAGAAAAATTCAAACTGATCATTCGTATGGAGCACAAGCTGTCTTGCAAAAAAGATCCACACGTACACATACACACACACACACACATGCACACACACACACACACACACACACACACACACACACACAAAGAAACACTATGAATGAAAGTGGATAAATTAAGTTAACCTGTATCAAACAACAAAGTAAGGTGTTAAGAGTTTACCAATTTGATAAGTGGAAAACAAAAGACTGTAATTGATAACGGTATACAGAAAGATATCAGAACTTTGTCTGTAAAAGTCTCTGTCCACTGATATATAAGAAAATACCTTAGTATATAGTTTCATCTGATACCTTATGATTCATCCTTTTATGTTGAATCGCGATGTATCTAAAGAATTGTAAAACTATATATGCATGCACGACTACAATCCAGAAACTAATTCCCAAACGTACATTAATTTAATTAACTTTTCAGCACATTTATTAAATGCTTCCCAATTATTGTCAATACGAAATAAATTACGCACCCAAGAAGTGACTATTGGGCTAGTGTTTATACGTCATTTCCAGCAGGAAAAAGTAAACGCATACATCATAAATATATGCATAATATATACAATATCTATAATAAAGATGTACATATTATATTTCATATGTATGATAACGATCTGTATAATATATGTATGTATGTATGTATGTATGTATATATATATATATATATATATATATATATATATATATATATATATATATATATATATATATATATATATATAATGCGAATAATACAGGTATGAATACCATATACACAATTGTATGATTGTATGATAAAGTTATACATAACAAATACCATGTGAACAATAAAGATATGCATACTATATACCACACGTATAATTATCTTGGCATCCGTCCATCTACGGGAGACGATGGCGTACTCCAAAGGAAGGTTTTGTTTATCCTTCTTTCTAGCTATCTTTTCAGCTTGCGTTATTTTTCTCTCTTCCTCTGCGTTTAGAACTCCCTGCCTGACAGCTAGACCAGCGGGAACGGTTGTTTGCACAGCTCTCCCAGTCGTTGACATTGATGTTTGCCGTCTTCATATCCTTCTTGCAGACATCTTTGAAGCGCAGATGTGGTCGTCCAGTTGGTCGTGCACCTTCTGCTAACTCCGCATATAACAGGTCCTTGGGAATGCGGCCTGGGTCCATCCTCTTGACATGGCCAAGCCAGCGAAGGCGCCTCTGGCTGAGAATGGAGAACCTGCTGTTCATGTTGGCGGGTTATAGAACTTCTGTGTTGGGTACTTTGTCCTGCCACTGGATGTGCAGAATGCGCCGCAGACATCACATGTGGAAACTGTTGAGTTTCCTCTCGTGTCATGCATAGGTGGTCCATATTTCGCCGCTATAGACAAGTAAGCTGAACACGCAGGCTTGGTAGACACGCAGTGTGGTCTTCTCTGTGAGGTTGGGGTTGTTCCAGACTCTCTGGTTAGGTCTGGCCATCTCTACTGCTGCCTTGGCAATCTTGCCGTCCACCTCAGAATCAATGGAGAGTGAGCTGGAGATGTTAGACCCGAGGTATGTGAAGTTCGCGACAACTTTCAAGTTGTACCCATCGATGGTGACAGAGGGAGGGGAGTCTGCGTCCTGCGCATAAGGTTCGTTTTCTTCAAACTGATGGTCAGTCCAAATTCCTTACAAGCATGGGAGAGGCGGCACACCAGCTGCTGCAGTCCATCTTCCGTGTGTGATGTCAACGCTGTATCGTCGGCGAAGAGCAATTCACGGATGAGTACCTCTGTGACTTTAGTCTTAGCACAGAGACGGGCGATGTTGAACAGCTTGCCGTCAGCCATGATATGGATGTACACTCCATCGCTGCAGTCTTTGAATGCGTACTGGAGAAGCATGGAGAAGAAGATGACAAAGAGCGTCTGCGCAAGAACACAGCCTTGTTTGACTCCGGTGATGACTGAGAATGCTTCAGTTGTTGAGCCATTGAAGCACACTGTGCTGTGTATGTTCCCGTGGAACGACATGATGACAGCAAGCAGAAGTGGGGGGCAGCCAATCTTCTTCAGGAGTCTGAAGAGTTCACTCCGACTAACTAGGTCAGACGCCTTCGTCTGGCCTATGAAGGCAATGTAGAGGGGCATATCCTGCTCGCGACACTTCTCCTGCAGCTAACGTAGTGTGAAGATCATGTCTACAGTTGACCTACCGGCTCGAAATAACCACTGGGACTCTGGGTAGACGCGGGAGGCTAGGATCTGCAAGCGCGCCAAGGCAACACGGGCGAAAGCCTTTCCGACAATGCTGAGGAGGGAGATGCCCCGATAGTTGTTGCAGTCGCTACAGTCTCCTTTGTTTTTGTAAAAAGTGACGATGTTGGCATCATGCATGTCATGTGGGATGTATTCCTGTTCCCAGCAAAGGCAGATCAGTATGTGTAGGGGCTAGTTTCCCGCTCTTGAGGACTTCAGGCGGAATGCCGTCGCTTCCAGAAGCCTTCCCACAATCAAGACAATCGATGGCTTTTCTGAGCTCTTCCAGGGTGGGCTGTGTGTCTAGCTCCTCCATGACAGTGACATTGTTTTGGGTTGCATATAGCTCGAGATAGTGCTCAACCCATCGCTGCAGTTGTTTCCCCTGGTCTGTGATGACTTCGCTCGTCCTGGACATGAGGGGGCGGTCCTGTATCTGCGGGGACCTGACGCCTTTTTGATACCCTCATACATTCCTCTTGTATCCCCGGTGTTGGAAGCTGTCTGTATACTGTTGGAAAGGTTCAGCCAGTAGGTGTTGGTACACCGGCGGGCGGTCTTATGGGCGTTGTTCCTTGCCATCCCGAGGGCTTGTAGCGTTCTGTTGCTAGGTGCAGCATTGTATGCCAGGAGGCCTTTCCTCTTTGTCTCAGTCACGGGCTCCATCTCCTCAAAGTTTCCCTCAAACCAGTCGACATTCTTTCGCTCCCTCTTCCCGTAAGCTGTAATGACTGAATTGTATACATAGTCACGGATATGAGACCACTTGGAGTCAATGGGTTCATCAGGTGTCACTTTGGTGAGGGCTTCCTTCAGTTTCCTGATGAACTGCTGTGTTTTCTCTGGGTTGCGTGCACATCTTGTTTGATGCGTGGGTGACCCTTCTTCTTGGTATGGTGCAGCTTCTTGAGTAATATTCGCACTTTGCTGGTAAATCGTATCATTATACTTCTTTTATGCGATAGCGACTTTGTCAGATACGTGACATGTTTAAAAAAGTAATCAATAGGTGTCCTTGTTTTCGTTTTGTAGAAATCTTGTTCGTTTAAGTCTCGGTGACAATGATCATTCACCTAATGACTGCAAAATCAATAGACGTCTTCTGTCTCAAACGCAATGCATTCACAAAGTTTGGACATGGTTTGTGGCACTGAACGTGATTTCGTTTATGGAAACATACGTCTTTTTTGGAGCTTCTAAGCAATTAGCCACTGGGCTTTAAACCCCGAACGAATATAGTGTTATTCTAGTCTGACATGCAAGCAATATGAAAAGATCTGACTAGACGTATGATACAGTTTTGTCGAAACGTGCTTTCATTTGTTATTCCAGTGATCTCAATGTCTGACATTACTAGCTCAAGTTAAATAGGAGTATTTATTTCTCGAATGCAAGCAAAATCATGTGGTGGAAACAATTTAATCATTCCGCCTCTGTAAAGTTGGCCATTGACTTTTACAATGTTTCATTGCTTCAAATGAAATGAAAGCTATTTACACTGTTTGGTTAGGGTGGTTGACCAATGAACACGTCTTAGTATGCAAAAGTGAAATAGGGAACAGACGGATTGACGGACTTTAACCATAAGTGTTCACTAAGGCTATCTCCTCATTATAATTCCTGATTCCATTGTTCCAAGCAGGGAATATCACTCAGTCAGTTGTAATATTTGGTAGCGGGAGCATATGCCGATTTTTTATTATTATGAAGTGCATTCGTGAAGGGGTTTAAAAATTATAAGCTGCAAAACCATTTAGAGAAAAGATGGGCCGATAATATTTCCCCATTATAATTCTTGATCCCATGGCGACATGGTCAAACTGAAATGTTTCCTCATTAAAATTATTGACCCCATTTAGGGGGTGCGTCCACACAAAAATAAATCCTGACAATGTGGTTTAACCAAGGGACAAAAGTGGTACTGAGAGAAGCGAATCAGACTATGTGGTACTATTATATTCCTTAATATAAACATAATGCAGTAAAGCGGTTAGTGAGCTACAAGTCTCAGAAGAACTTAAACCGAAGCTTTTTACGGACTCATCCAAACACCCATACATACATAATCCAAAATCGACTCGTACAAACGTACACCATCTCTAAGACACAACAATAAGGTGTATGCATTCATGCGCAAAATTTTGACCGCATTGATACCGTTTTGCGTAGGCATGAATTATCCAAATCTAAACGATACAATCGTATCATGAGGATGCTCATAACGAGATTAAATAAATCAATTTTAAAACATGAAAAAGATACCCCTTACGCAGAGCGACAATATTTTCATTTTTTAAGCCAGACATTTTTCATATATATATATATATATATATATATATATATATATATATATATATATATATATATATATATCATAGTCCGTGCACTTCACCTATAGTGTGTGCAGTTCAATAGTTATGATATTGCAACATATTCACATATAATTTCATTTGATTCTAATCGGTCCAAGTAAGCTCATTAAATTCGTGCGCAGTATTTTCTTTGCTGATTGGCTGCGCTCGTTGTAAAATTGTATTTCCACGCCTACTGGAACACTTTGTTTTTATTATTACTTCTAATATTTTGGCGGCCATGTTTTCGAATCAATTGGCCCTAGGAAACGTCATCTCTGTCTGAATACGGCCCATTTACCCCTACATGCGCTGGTTACGCCATATATAAATTATCATGCGCTGAAATATGGCGTTAAACCCCAAACATAAACAACAACAAACACAAATAAAACTAAGGGAACTGGTCAACATATAGCATATGAGTGGAAAGGGGTCTGCTGTTCTAAAGCTAATAATGTAAATACCCCGTAAAAGTGTACTGCGATTCTGGAATATCTGCATCCATAATCATACGTTCACATTATCAAACAATTTGAATGATTAGAAGTAGATGTGATGTGATGTGATCTTGATTTTTAACGTAGCTTTAACAATTTTTCAGTCATATGTCAATGTGGCAGTTTATAGTGATGTCTAGCACTGTGGCATCATGCCGCAGACATGTAGCATGATGTCCCACCCAGTCACATTATCCTGACACCGGGCCGACCAGTCCTAACACTAGCCTCTTAATGCTGAGCGCCAAACGAGGCAGCTGTTAGTACCATTTTTGTAAGTCTTTCTATGACTCGGCCGGGGATCGAACCCACGACCTCCCGTATCCGAGGCGGACGCTCTAACCACTAGGCCACCGGAGCGGTATTAGAAGTAAAACCGATAGTGGTGCACTATAGATGTTAACCATTTCTCTATTTGACATCATACTGACCATGCTTATAAAGTCTGTGTTAAAAAATCACCTTGATTGATTCCAATATTATATTTATTCGGAAGTACATTTGCACTTTCAATAATTAGAAAAAATTTAATGAAAACATTTGACTAGTTATAGAACAACGTAAATATTACATAGACTATTTTTTATACTTACAACACATGAAAGATGGAGAGTTCGAGTCATAATAAATGTACTTATTGTTTCCTCTTTCACTCATATTGCCATCAAAACTAATATGTGAAAACAGAATCTCAAAAAGGTAATAATCTAATATTGAATTTATGAAATACCCAAGGCTCGAAAAACTTAAACATTACTTAATAAATTCGGTATTAAATCATTACCATGTTGAGATCATCCATCCCACCCTCTCTCTTTCTATCTCAGTAGACACATGAAATTGTAGCTGTATATATATATATATATATATATATATATATATATATATATATATACCAGCGTTATTTCTGTCGAATCTAGTTAAATTCACTTGAGTGAGTTTGATAGGAAATATAGTTTTTTTTTTATTTCCAGTGACAACTGACATGACTGCTAAGGGATAGATTTACTGGCACTAAAATGAAAGCCTCATCATAGTAACTTATGTGAAATGACCAAATTTTAAATCACCTTAGTCTCTTGCAAATGGTCATATAATAATGGTAATCGTTATTGTCGTGAAAAGGGCTTCATAAGTAGGAATGGTTGAAGGCCCTCTTAAACAGGTAAGGAAGTCAAGTGACCGATGTGGCCAACCAAATGTAAGCGCAAGGATACGGGGAGGGGACGATCAATCCGAGTAAGTAGGTTCTCAAATTATCCCAGCGTTCGACTGCTGCCCTCCACCATTAACCCCCTCACCCCACGGCAGTTATACGTGTTTATCTTTGCGTTAATTCAAATTGAAATTTTGAGTTTTATTAGAACTGTTGTGTTATTGTTATTAATGGATACCAAGGACGGTGTGCATGCCTCTTGTATGTCGGCTTTACCATTTTCGATCCCTCCCAAGTCCGCTGGCTGTGCACAAAAAAAGTCGTTTCTTTCTGAAAGAGGCCATCAAAAGTAAGCACTGACTCCACATGATGTTTACAACTTTCCTGTTTGCTGTAATAGGTGCAGTTGTTGCTGTCGTTGTTTCCACCAGTTAGTCGCCCTGCTGTTAAATAGGAATACAATGAACTTACTGTAATGAATTTATTAGTTATGTTTTCGTTCTTTATTCTCAGGTTTAAAAGAAAGTCTCAATCAGTACTATCATAAATGACTAGAACGTAATTATACACAGTGAAGACACCAATAACTCAATACATACAAGCATAATTTTCTAGATTTTAAGGCAATGCTGTGAATCGCATGTTTAATGCTCACCCATCCATGACGCTTTTAAACCTGTGTCCTAGTCCTTAGCTGCAAGGAAGTTATAGTAAAACAAGTGTGAGCTCTTGGCCACAAGCAATTAAACAAATACAAAAAAGAAACGAATAAAGGAAAAACAGTCAAGCATTGCTAGATACTTAGTGTGCAGGGCAGACTCTTGAAAGACTAGAAAATTAGTTGTTTTACAACAATACTTTGGACTTTCCTTATGATTTCCTTTAGCTAAAATGTGCATTGTCTCATATATTTTATTGACGTCTTCCTGTATTTGGTTACTTTGACACTGGCAGAGTCGGTTGTGGTTGGATTTGGTAAAAGTATTTCAAAGCCGTTCCACCGGACGACAAAATACTAACAAGAGTACTTGTAGAAAACGACTTTCTACTTTGAACATGCAGGTCATATATATAATCGAGTGAGGCAGCTAGCGTGCCATTTCATTTGTCCCCTCTGCCCTCCCAATAACAAATAATCATGTTAAGGAAGGCCCCTTGGCATATCATTTTTTGGCTAGGTTATTGCAAAGGAAAGCTAGCGACCATTATTGCAATAGTGCGAGGCGATATCATCTATGTAGCCAACATAAACTACTCTTCAGGCGGGATCCTGTGCTAAGATACGAACCGTATCGTGTGATATTGTTAGGTAGTGAGGCCGCCGTGGTTCTGCTAGTAGTGCTAGAACAATATGATGGAGGAAAATAAGTTTTCTGTGTCAGCCGTATCTTGTATGGAGGCAAATAAATCGACGGTTTATTCAACATTGAGGCGAGTGACCTGAATGTGGGCAGCCCATTTCTGGAATGTATGCGCCACCTTATGCTGGCCCATTAAGGCGCTTTTGGTGACGCAAATATGTCTTTCTGCATGTCGAGGATTGCGACAATACTCAAATGATTGATTGGCAACGTCTGTGAGGAGCGAAACTTGTTTTTAGGTGCTCTCAAAACGACAGTTAAACGCATATATATTGGCACTTGGAAATATTCGGCGCGATGCTGACAGGCGAGTTATGGTGGACATAATGTATCATTCGGTAGTGGATAAGCTGACGATATCCTTCGGGTAAGAAAGGTGTTTTAACAGCCGCCTGACCCTGTTAGTCGATTCCGCGAGTTCCGTTGCTGACATTAAGGTTATCGTGACTTTTCAGCTAGACTTTTCTGAATCCTTCTGAGAGCTAAAACTCGCCCCGAGCTATCGGTTTGGTTTCTGGCTGTTATGGTAAATAGTGAAATGTACTCTTTCTGTTTGTTAGCGTGTATTTTATTCCTGTGCGCCAAGTGTTTGTCATGTTGGGCGAGATTAAGTTTAAATTTATAACTCGGTATGCATTATCTTCCATCGTCCTGTATACCCGATTCTCTATTGTATTCAGCTTGTGTATTTGTCCCTGTGGTGGCAATACGATAGCGAATGAAATTGCATGTGATGTCAACTAGACCACAGTTCAAAGTGCATCTTATGGACAATAACAAGGGTAGTGTCTGTCTTGCTCGACTTGATTTTAATGCCTCATTCACCAATGCCTAGAGACATGACCGTAAGAGCAGAGTCAGCTACATTCATCACGTGGACTGCGTACCGTTATAATTTGTACAGAGTTTTCATCTGTTAAACTATGTGCACAGATATTTTCAAACTCCAAGATATTCTCTGGCGCAAATAGTGAGGAATTTGGACATTTGACTGTAGGTACAAAGTAATACTTGCATAAACAGCATAATTTAACATTTTATTTGATCGGGGAACTGTGGATGATAGCTGTTTTCATGGTGTACTTCTATGACAGCGAGGATGTCCAAAAATGTCAGTTTCGATGTCAATATGGATCCGGAAATGATACTGTTACCACTCTATAGTTATAAACTAAGTAAGAGCAAAAGTTAACATGTTTTGGAATTTCATTCACACCATAACGAAAATTCAACATCAGGGATTGTTTTGTGGAGCATGTAGTCTCTATCGTGCTTATGTACAAATGGCGATGTGCTAATAATCGTTTGATGTATCGCAATACTATAGTCCAAAATCGTCCTTTTCTGGGTTATTTGTGATAGTACGTACTGGGTTTGTTTTTATTTTTCCTTCCCTCTGTGACGTGTGTGTATGTGTGTGTTTGTATGCATGCGCGCACGTTTGTGTGGATAAGAGATATTTGGTTTTTGATAGTAAATATTGGGGTGTTGTTGACAGTAGGTCATGGGTATATTTTCCGATTCACTACCTTGTGAACAGTATATTTTTGCTTTGTTTCTTTATTTTTTCTTTTGTGGTGTGTGTTAAATTGAGTATTTGTTTGCATGCGCGTACGTTTGTGTGGATAGAGTATTTGGGGTTTGCATGAATGAGTATACGTTTATGTGGATTGTATAGTATGTGTTTGTAGGCGTGAGCATACATTTGTGTGAATAGCATATATTGGGATTTTTGATAGTAATTATTGGGGTATTTTTGATGGCTTATACTGGTTTTGTTACCTTCCCCTTCTATGTGGCTAGTATATTTTGGCTTGTTTTTTTTCCCTCTTCCCTCTGTGGTGCGTGTGTATTTGAATGTTTGTATGCATTCGCGTACGATTTTGTGGCTAGTAAATTTGGGGTTTGTATGCATGAACGTAAGTTTGTGTGGATTGTAGAGTCTGTATTACTATGCATACGCCTCCTATGTGTCAATTATAGATATTTATGTTTTTGATAATAAATATTAGGATATTTTTGATAATACATATTCGGTTTATTATCCACTTCCCTTCTGCGTGGATAGTAAATTATGGCTTAATTCTTGCTTCTTCCGTGTGTCGTGTGTGTGTGCGTGTGTGTGTGTGTGTATTTTTGATGTTTGTATGCATGCGCATACGTTTCTGTGGATAGTATATTTGGTTTTGTATGCATGCGTTTACGTTTGTGTGGACAGTATAGTGTTGGTTTGCATGCGTGCGCCTACGTTTGTGTGGATAATATGTATTGGGGCTTTTGATAGTAAATATTGGACAATTTTTGTTAGAACATATTGGGTTTTATTATCCTCATCCATTCTGTGTGGATGATATATTTTGGCTTTATTCTTTCTTCTTCCCTCTGTGTCGTGTGTGTGTCTGTGTATGTATTTGTGTTTGTATGTATGCGCGTACGTTTGTGTGAATAGTTTATTTGTGTTTGTATGCATGCGTGTACATTTGTTTTGATAGTAGAGTGTGTGTTTGTATGCGTGCGCCTACGATTGTGCGGATAGTAAATAATTGCGGTTCTTATAGTAAATAGAGGGGTATTTACGATAGAACATATTGGTTTATTTTCCACTTCCTTTCTGTGTGGATAGAATATTTGACTTTGTTTCTTTATTTTTCCTTATGTGATGTGTGTTTGAGTATTTGTGTGCTTGAATGCATGTGCATACGTCTGAGTGGATAGGATATTTTTGGTCTGAATGCGTTTGCGTACCTTTGTGTGGATAGTAGTAATTGGGGTCCTCGTTAGTAAATAATTAATTATTTTTACTAGTAGATAATGGGTTTATTTTCCCCTTCCCTTCTGTGGGGATAGTAATTTTTGGCTTTGTTCCATTCTTCTTCCCTAGGTGGCGTGTGTATTTATGTGTTTGTATGCATGCGCGAAAGCTGGTGTGGATATTATATGTGTGGTTTGTATGCGTTCGCGAACGTTTGTATGGAAAGAGGAGTGTGTGGTTTTATGCGTGCGCTTACGTTTGTGCTGATAATATATATTGAGGTTTTTGATAGTAGATATTTTGATTTTTTACCCTTCCCTTCTTTGTGGATAGTATATTTTGGCTTGCTTTTCTGTTCTTCACTCTAGGGTGTGTGTGTATGTGTATTTGTGTGTTTGTATGCATGCGCATACGTTTGTTTCGATATTATATTTTGGGTTTGTATGCGGTCGTGTAGGTCTGTGTGGCTAGTAGAGGGTATGTTTGTATGCGTTCTCGTATGTTTGTATGAATAGTATATATCTGTGTATTTGATGGTAAATATTGGGGTATTTTTAATAGTACATATTTGGTTTATTTTCCCCTTCTCTTCTGTGTGGAGAGTACATTTTGGCTTTGTGTTTCTTTCTTCTTTCCTCTGTGAAGTGTGTGTGTGTATGTGTGTGTGTGTGTGTGTGAGTTTATTTGTTTGTTTATATGCCTGCTCGTACGTTTGTGTGGATAGTATATTTGGGGATTGTATAAGTACGCGTACGTTTATGATTTATGTTAAAATATGCCGAATTTTACTGACCGGTGTTCTGAAATATATTTGTTTAAATATTATTCAATATTTTTAACAACACAGCCAGTATATGTCATGGTGATTTTTTGTTTAGCAATGGTGATCAACAAGCTGTTTATATTCTATGTTGAATAGGTGTTACATGCGCAAATATGAAAGCACCTCATGCCAGTGTCCAATCTGCCGAATGTGTTGAAATTCCCTTGGATGGATATGAGGCAAAAATTTTGTGTATTATTAGTAACAACAATCACTTGTGATGAAAGTCTTACATTATTTACACTAATTTAAAGCACTTGTTGTGATCACAATGTTTGTGAAATTTAAAAAAATCTAAAGTTCTCTTATGCGAGAAAGTCTTTTGGCAAATCGGGTAGAATCCAGTTGAGCGATTCTCGAAAAGAGGTTGATTTTGGGTTTGCTAATCTTAAGAATGGTATCCTTATTTTTTAGCCGATCTGCATCAATTGTATACACTTGACAGACCTACGTAGTAGTAGTATTAGTAAAAGTAAGCTTTGACACTAGCATGCATGCCTTTTTGCTAAATAAACCGACAGTTGATTTCAGATCATGGGGGGAATACAATCTGTAGTCTGGGGAGGAACAAACACATGTCAATGGATACTTTGGGGGCCAGAAAAGCCCTGTAAATAAAAACGCTTCAACCATCACGTGATAATTCACTGCGAGGCAGCACCAGATACCTGTCACTGCAAATGCAACCAATATGTAGATGGTCATCAGACCGCCAAGCTGCGATGCAGAAACAAGATGTCATACGAGAATTAGGAGGGTCCTAAGCAAGCTGCACAATAAAGACCACCCAAGAGCCTGATCATGCAAAGCGACAAATGTCACAATTACAGCAGAGAAATTTTAGGTAACATAACAGGTAGCAGAACATCAGCGTTATCGTAACCGAATAGCTCCATTCAACAACCACCAAAATGTCAATACCCATTTACACTCTACATTTTAAGATTCTGATGGAAGTTGTGGCATTACCAAGCTTGAAAAAAAATCAAGCCCTCGATCACCCCTATCATTTTTGGTGCGGACCATGGTCTTTATCTCATTCACATTTCTGATTTAACTTGAATAAAACCGTCAAGATGCTGCTCTCTGATGAAGACAAACAATAGCAATGGATCAAAGAGTTTTCCTGAAAGATATATGTCTGCTCCTAAAAATGACCATGCCTAGCGTGTATATTACCTTTTCTCAACCTAACCTTCTAGAAAGCCACGTCAACGACTGTTTGGTTTTATACTCAGAGCAACATATGAACTTTAAGGAATAGGTTTGCTTTAAGCATATCTAACAGCAGAAGTTAATACCCTGAACGATTATTAAACTCTTAAGCAAGCACGTGAGAAGGAACAAGAGTGACAAGACGCACATGCATTCTTATATGACCGCCATAGAGTCTCCTTGCAACTCGGCTACATCATCAAACAATGTGACAACAATCTTAAACATTCGTGCTTTACTATAGAAAATCCTCCGTAGTCTGATCAACTACCATCTCCTTTTCAGAAACCAACATCTACTTTGCATAGTGGAGTCATAACTAAGCAACGGGCCCGTTGAATGCTGGCCTTATCACACTTTGCCAAAACATAGCCCATGAACACCCACCCGAGTTCGGCTTGTAGCAGATTAGGCTACTTGAGATGAAACCCCTTGCAGATCCGCGTTAACCCGGTCACAATTTCAGTAGCCTGCTTGCTGGCTAATGACTCGGGTACCCTGTAGCGATTGGCGACATCCAACTTGGTCAGAGCGTACTTGCACATACGCCGTTTGACCTACAGTAATAGGTCGGGGTATTGCACCTCTGGTGATGTCGAAACGCTAACATTCAGGTGGACGATTTTTTGCGCGGCGGAATGAGGTAGACCTGTCACACACTATATCCGCATCCACTTCCTTCCAGTGTATATCGGGACCCGGGCGGCCCAGACGTGTTTATCAATAATCATGTGGGCTCTAGTGGACTGATTCAAGACGGGTCTCCATTTGTCTAAAGTATTGGACCTGTCATCAGATAAATGAGCAACTAATGACAGCGAGCTTGGCCGAGATCCAGCTATTAACCGACACGACCTTTCCATCGTTGATGAGGTCCAAAATCGATTGTGTGCCATTGAATGCTTGGAATCATAATACGGGGAAAACATTAACTCTTTCAATTGCAATTGTCAAAAAGACGCTATGGAATATAATATTTTTCATTTTGAGTGCATTAAGGAGGATGTTATTGCACTTAGAATGTTGTCGAAATTTTAATACAAATTCGAAATATGTAATTATGCGTTGCAACCCATGACATGGCGTATGTAATTCGGATTTGCAGAACTAAGAATGTACCGTTACATTGTTTAGGAAAGGTAGGATTTTATATATGTTTTTATATTCTTAATATCATCTGAAGACACGTTTCTGCATTGTCACTCGCACGCTATTTTTCTGGAACCCATCAATTTTATGACCTGTATGGCATCTATCGCTAGCCTAAATCCATCACATTGTGTCACAAAGGTTAAAGCGGATAATCGCAAAGCAGCTGGTATGCGACAGTCCACGAAACAGCTGTTTTAGTTCATTCAAAACAAATTTAATCAACCGAAACGGAAAGCGTCTACTACATGAGTGTACATGATTTGTTTACAAAGTACTTCCTTACACACCATTTGGCACAAGTGTCGTCCACGTGAGTGTAATATGATGGTGCACTAACGTAAAATGTTGCACGATTCTGACAATGTAAAGATAAAGAAGAGACCAATAAGCATATAATAAGACAGATCAGAGATGCATTTCGCCTGGTATGTGCAGATATTTTTTTTATTATTGCTGCTTTTCACTCTGCTAAATTAGGACGGGTTTAGACATAAACAATAGACTGATGCACTTTCTAAAACTACGAGAAGGCAATTAATAGCAAGCTAGCGGCATATCAACTATTAACAGCAATGTTACTAGAATGATATGGCAACTATTAATATTCCAACAGAGGCCGCCAAAGTGTCGGAGAATTTTGCCAGGGCGTACTTCAAGAGGCACCTTGAAATGAAAAGCGTTGTGTCCCATGTTTTGGCCAAGAACATCGTAACTAATGTACACCTTGCTCGGAACATTGTGGTGAGGTTCAACTGTAGTCTATCCGAGTTGCTCTTTGGGCACCAGTACTCAAAATATTGGTTTCTGCTAGCGCGACTGAGTGTACGAAATGAAACATGTGACTGCACCTGTGTTGAGTGACATGTTGATGGCATGATGGCATTTGTTGCAAATGCCACGCCTACGTCATCTGTGACGCGTGACTCGTTTGGAAGAAAACCTACATCACTTCAAATACATGTCTGCGTTGCTTATATGCGCCTGGAGAACTAGACTCGGTGAACTACATAAAGGTCTACAGGCTAGAGCGTGGGGCACGAACTATTTATCTCCTTAGCACTAATGGTGCAGGGACTAATAAGGCTTTTGAGTTGAAGGTTATACCCCCGTGCTAATACATACCGGGACCTTAATAAACATACATGTTGCTATGATCAGAATTCCTATATTGCTTGCCGTCCGGATCCGCGAGACAGCTTTATCTTTAGAGAATACAATCCTGACAGGTCAACATCGGGTGTCTCTTGGTGATGTCCATTCGACCCACACTGAAATGTTGCTTCTCCTCTATTTTACTCGTAAGCCCATATCATTTTGACATTGCGGCTGGCACAGTGAATAATTTCCTGTTAATTGAGATGGAGCACGTCATGGACTTTCACTAGTCGTGCGTGGATTGCAACGTAACCAATGTATTTATCCACCTGCTCAATGGTTGATTAAGTTTTTTTCTTCTACTTGATTAACGTTGGTTCTCTTAACGGGTGTCGCATCGACGCGATCGAGTTAAGACGTATATTTTAAACGGGGCAAACCCTGATGTATACGATTCATTCACTGCAAGGAGTTATCTATAATCCATACATCAATTTGAACTCCCATTGGACGATCTCGGCGTAGCAAAGGTTTGATTAAGAACCCTATACCAGATTACCTTGATATTGGCATTGAGAACGTGTGTGCGGTATTCCTCGAGCACGTTCGATTGTGGTACCAAGAAAGCTGAACCCGTTTGAAATGCGTTCGGTAGAGGAGAGTTAATGGCAACTCTGGAAAGTGGTTCCTGTAGCGCTCAAACAGCAGCTGCTAGGTCCTGACCCGTACGGCGGCGTGATTGACAAGCATATGAACAGGAGTCCACCATTTATATCAAATGGTTCAGCCGCTGCAGACGATGAGAACATTAAACTGACACTTGGCCCCCACACAATTCAGGCTTCTTTCTTTTATGTTTGGTTTTCAATTGCCTCCTCCATGGTATGGTAGACATTCTTCACTTGTACGGCGTAGCCCTTACATTCGGCTGTCTCACGTAGCCAGTCATCCGGAGCTAATACCACGATGGGGCATGGCTTATACCTCTGACTGGTATATGGAAGAAATAACAAAGTTACGTCTTGGTGTGTTCTTGGGACTTAATCAGATGTGGTGGTGAAGAAGACAAAGAATCACCAGAAGACATACAATGTATACATATGAAATATATGAATAACTACAAGTAAACCAATCTCTTGCATACGGACAACTCACAAAATGATAAGTCGTGGAATTATTATAAAACCATTACAATACAGTTCTTAAAGATTTACGAGCGCCGTTTAGGATTATGATGTACAATAGTATTTTTCTTCGATACCATTTAGAAAGTATTGACTAACTCGTTGCACCCGGAAATGTTGAAGTTGACTCCTGTATAGTTGTTGTCGAAGTTAACATTAGAGCGTGAAACTTGCTAATATAAATCGGCTGGTGTATATTAGGCACGTGCAATGCAAGCAACTCACGTACTAATCACTCACCATACCTACGAGAAATCAACATGTTTATTAATATTGGACATCACTGTACCGAATATGTAAAACTATAATACCAAACGCACGCAGACAATAACAGTAACATATACACTGGTTTACATACACAAAAAATGAATTAGTCATGCGGATGGTAGGCAGAGGACACACTAGATAATCCAAGTATCGTATATTTTTAATTAACTTGGACATCATACGCTACTGACATGTACAAGCCTGCCAATAATGACGGGGCATATAGTTCTACCCTCTGGCAGTTACATTTATTTTATCTGACTGTAGAAGATTATGGCCTCGGACTTACTGTTTTGTCGCAGCCTGGTTTTGAACTATTTGTCAGACGGTCCAAAAGCCAGCATTAACTGCGCTCCACAAGACATGGATCTCTGCCAAAAATATACATGTTCTTTTGCTTGTCTCGTGACTTTCTGAAATGCTTGGCAAATATTTCCTTCATAAAATATTTTATACACCATTCGGTGGTGCAAAGTTGCCAGACTCGTGTGCTTGTTGTGGACAAAGTGCTTGATCGATCCCAACTCCATTAATTGCTGCTATTGTAGTTGTCTCTGCTTTCTAAATCTCTTAAGTGTATCGCACTCTAGTGACTTTATCCAGAGTGACTACTTGCTCGACATATGCTCTTATGTAGGCTTGTGGTTCCCGCTTTTCCAGCTTTCTGTCAAATCCTGTCATACTGTGACGTTATTGAAGTATCACACCATCCGACGTGCAACACATCTTAGTTCTACGACCTTTATTGGTCCTACCAGTCACTGGAGAGTCGTTCATTGTTAAGGAAGTTCCTCGACCTTTCGCCATAGTAATGCCATTGCCACAGCAATAATGACTGAAATTTTCAAAGTTCCTTTAAATGAGGTTCTTGTGGATGCGTTGTTTAATTGGACTGGTCTATTACCCTTAATACTTGCTAGAATGCTATGTAAAAATACATGGTCTAAACTGAGTATATAATACCGTGTAGTGATCCGAGGTGAGACCCAAATTATTGGCCCAACTCAGTAAATATGTACATAGGCTAGGGTGGTTTTCAGCTTGTTCTTCATACCAAAAACCAACACATTAACAAGCTGGTGAAACGATTGGCATGCACTGTACTTCATGAACTTGATAATTGCTTCCAGTGTACGATTGCTGCTATCAGCTGAATTCCCATCTTCGAAGATGTATAAAAGACACAACTCTTATGCTTTCAAAAAGACAACATACTGAAGTAGAAACCACATAAAGCATCTGAGCAATGCATATTTAAGATCTGGACAATGTTAGTTTCCTTGTCAAAATTGCTTCAGAAGTTAAGGCAATTGAACGTAAATTACGTGATGGTTTAAGCTCATGCAGATCTGCAAATAAAGTGATGCCATACTGGATATGAACAATTGTCCCATATCTATCCTGAAAGTTTCGAACAAAGCGTCGCTAATACTATGACTTGTCATCAAAGTGCAAAGGTTTTAATTTTTCATTACTAACATGATAAGAAACGACAACTATGAAAACGAAAGAAAAGAAATTAAATGTTAAAGTGTCCATTAAATGGTAGAGCAAAAATGATGAAATGCTCAGCAGATCTGAGTAGTAATGCATCTATCTGAGAATTAATGCATCTATCTGAGAATTAGAAATGTGGAATTTAAGAGATGTGAAAAAGTAGTTGACTGTGCACGGATGTGTGGTACATATTACATATAGTCACTCTAAATTACAGTATATGTGTCTCTAAATGGATAATATCAATGTACCTGCAATTACGCTTGATTATCATAGCTTCTTGCATTTCTCTTTGAAATGTAAAAAATATGTTACCTTTCAGTCTAATCATTTAGGAATTATCAGACCTAACGAAACGATGTTAAAACAAAATCAAATGTACATTTTAATATATCTTATACTATGTTTTCTCTAATAAAAGATTTATAGCTGCGCCTGATGCAATTCTTGGTTTCCTGAAATAAGCCGTTTTACGTAACCTTAATTCGGTTAAAATTTGATTCATATTATGTGTGTTTACCTTCGGCGTTAAGCATCTTTAACTTTCGTGGAGCAGAAAGCCAGCAAGTGCAAGGAAACGACTATTAAAAACGTAGATCTATGCGTTGGCATAATCGATATCCATGTTCACAGAGAAGTAAAACAAGTCTAACGAGAAAGAAACGCCAATGCTGTATGAACCGTCAAACCTTATCTACGACTGTGAGTTTCAAGTGGGTTACTTGGGAAGGAGACTGCGCGGATGAAGCCAGTCTCAAGTTGTGACGAATTTCTATAAAGTGAAAGCTACATACAAGAAAACTGGAAACGCAGCTAAGCTAAATTTAGTTTCACCTGGAATAATGAACCTCAGTACGTCAAATTAATATAGAATTAAGTAGGTAACTCAGTCTTTTTCGATTGCTTCAAAGTAACATTTCACATTTTTAAGAAGTGTACATCCTAGCGATTACTTCACAGAAAACAACGCTAAATGAAACATTATTTATGGACAGTCATTTAAGTTGAACTATATATTCCATGATATGTCGTTTTGTTTAAGATTTTTTACTGTACTGACCAAACACAACGCTAAATAAAAATAAATCTTTATAGACATTCATTTAATCTGAACACGCTATTCCATTTTATGCCGTTTTATGCAAGACGTATACTCAGAAAATTGAGAAAATGGAGGAGATGGGTCTTGGGTTCAGCTCTTTGGACTGTACAAATTCATCCGAAGAAATACTAGAAAGATCACGTTTGCCTTCTCTGAGAAAAGAAGACCAAGTTCAAAATTGCACGAGAGTTTTTAAGCATAAATATGAAACATCCATGTTATGTACATGATCTTACGTTGTATTACCATATTTCTTTAGATATACCAATACAGTATAACTACCATGATCAGAACGTCAAGGTGTGGTACATATTGCATTATATATTCTCGTGGAAATAAAAATCATAATCTCACTCCAGATGACTTTCCAAAAATTAATGCCTGTACATTATTTTAAAGCTTAATAATTAATTGGAGCAATCATTTTGGCCCTCTACGAGCTTGTAATTACTTATATATTCGTCTTTAATCACAGCATGTTTCCTGATTCAAGCAAATTTGTTATGATATATATATATATATATATATATATATATATATATATATATATATATATATATATATATATATATATATATATGTGTGTGTGTGTGTGTGTGTGTGTGTGTGTGTGTGTGACAGCATACTTTCTGTTCGTTATAGTGGATTATTTTTATGTATCAAGGATGTAGCATTGTAATACGCGTTCAATATTCCTTGTAATGACTATGCTACATATGCCCTATTTAATTATGTTATTTTTAGATATTAAACGCTTGCCATGGAAACTATCGGATTAGGTGAATTTTAAATATCATCATATATATGCATGGACTGTTATCTGGTATGTGATGCAATGTAATTTTACAATTTTTCTGATCTATTTTTTCAATTATAAATGAATATAATTTGTCAAAATATTACTGTTGTATGGGTCTTAAACTTGTATCAATGTAATTTTGTCCCTTTTCATTGTGCAGTTGTCGTATTGTATGATATCTTTATAATCCATATTTCCTAATTTGCATTTTAATTTCGTGAATGTGTTATCAACGCTTCTTCTAATAACGTCGGCATATAACCTTAATAGGGTTCGTGACAATGATGTGAACTGAGAGTATGACAAAATCTTACTTGATTTTAACTGACTTGAAATATGTATGAAGCCTTCTCAATAATTGTCTCCTGTCCTGTGCAAATATCAGACCGATCACGTGATCCACTGTCCCACAAATTGCATAAACAATATACAGCGTAATTTACTCCCCGCTTGGGTTGGTTGCTATTGATTTCTTCTTTCTGCAGTAGCCAAACAGAGATCGAGTATACGCAAATCACTTATTCCGGAATGTATGCCTTCACAGTGACCTTAAAAGTTTACAAATTGCTTCTTTTCTCTCATTTTATTTCCATAAAGCGTACCAATTGTTGAAAGCTTGAAGAATGGTAAGTAAATATTAGTTTTCTGTGTAAGTAAAGTTTGATCGTAAGATTAATTTTCAGTTAAATGACCTTGAACATAGACCTCAAATAATAACAGCGGATTATACGTTCTAAGAGGTATACGTGTAAGTTCACATTTGTCAGGTGGAGTTATCGGAATTAAACGGCATATCACATCGGCACAAAGGCATATCACATCGGCACAAAGACATATCACATCGGCACATAGTACTATGATACAATTAGTGGCAAGTTAGACAACAGCTCAAAAATGATAAGTCAGTTTTGTCATACGAAAGCAGATCAATATCAATATATACAATAGACCAAAGAAAAAGGAATTTACAATTTTGGAATTAGTAAGTTACGAAAGAATATAAATAACCGCACTGAAGAGTTTGAATAAAAGTATACAGGCTGCTTTAAACATGAAATTGCTAAAAGTCAGTGAGGAAATGGTCAGTGTTAGATATGAATTGTTGATGTGAAAATAACAAACAAGCAATTATCTAAGAAGATTGAAGATTGAGAAAGACAATGAAAGAAAGTCATATTACATCCAAAATTTCAATGAGGGAACCATTACGTTGAGGAAGAGAATGAATGAAACGAAGCAATGCACAATTAAAATAACCGAAACAAAATATTAATAATTTTACACAGACAATGAAGAAACTCACATATTTAGCAGAAAGAATCCAGTCTGAATAAATCAGTGCTAACTGCGATCAATTGACAATATAGGCCTCTTGATTTGTAAGCGTTTTACACAGACGCACTAAATAGGATGATTGAACATTTTGGATTTTAATTTCCAAGCCGGCTATTTGAAAGTTGATGACACAATTTTCTTAGTTGGTGGGTCTTCAGAGTCGACAATGATACAGTGTTCTTCGATGCATTCTTCATTTCCTGAATGGTGCTGTTTTGTTTGGTCATAACCCTCTATCTAATGGACACATAGGTTTATTATCGGCTTTAAGACATCTGTAACATTTAGTGTGTAGGGTCAACACAGACAACACAATAAAAAGGACGAATAAGTACGAATATGCGTTTTGTGCTTGGACATATTTGATATCAATATTCACAAAGGCCAAAGCCCAACAAGAGTCAAGCATCGTTGGTGTATTATCCGCGAACGCCATGGACAATGACCGCGAGTTGAAAGTCGTTTTCGTCTATTATGTACTATACAATGTACTTAACACATAACTGCTGCTGCATAAAACACACCTTGGCAACCTAGTGGAGGTCAAATCTGGATGAACGGAAGAGACAGGAAAATTGTAAAATAAACTAAAACTAAAATGATTTCATCAAGAGGGATGATGTGGACTATCTCTATTTAGCATAAACCCGGGGAAAAACTTTATGTTAACAACAGCTTCTAAATAACATTTCAAAATTTGGGAGAATATATATTATGTTCGCGCTTTTCTTAACAGTTTCAAGGTACTGACTTTGAAGAGCGTTACATGGAATTTCTTTTATATAGATTAATCTGACTTAGACTCTCTTACATGATACTGCAGTTTGATGGGAGATTAATATGCAGACAATTTTGGAAATACCGGACTGATGTGTTAAATTCATGCATGACCAGTATTCACGTTCATATGGAGGTCTGCTATCAATAACAATAAAGAATAAGAAAGTTAAATTCAATTGGAGTCTAGTTTTTTAATATAACTCACCCTGTTTTTTTTATAGATCTTATACAAATTAATGAAACATCCTTTAGATACTCGTCCGGTGGCCTAAGTGTCTAGAGCGTCCGCCTAGGATGCTGGAGGTCGCGGGTTTGAATCCTGGCCGAATCATATTAATAACCTATCAAAATGGTACTGGCAGTTACCTCGCTTGGCGCTCACCATTAGGAGGTTCATGTTAGGACTGGTAGGCCTGGTGTCATTATAATGAGACTGGATGAGACATAATGCTACATGTCTGCGGCATGATACCCCAGTGCTCGACATCACTATAAAATGCATCACTGCACACATCGTAGCGATATGGCTGAAACATTGTTAAAGCTACGTTAACATTCTAAAACACACACGTACACATCGTTTGGATATGAAAATAAAATAGAACTACAGGGAGCGAGATATTTTTTCATATATTAAATATATCGTATGCTAATACGTGCTACCTGTTACTCGTAAAACCTTTCTACACCTTCTCCAACAGCAACCATGCTTTCTTTACATATATAACGAATACCGTATAATCCGTTGTATGAGGTAAATTCTCAATATCAGCATGCATGTATATGTATACTAGACTAGCACATATTTGAGATATGTTATATGTTATGTGTGTCATTTATCCCATTCAAGATTATGTACTTAAAATTTATATTTCCAGGTATGTTTATTTATCCATAAAATATTTATAATGATTATATGTATGTAATATAATCTGTCGATTTTTTCTTATGTTGCATGTCTTAATACTGTATGTGTGTAATTTTGAAAGTGTAAATGTTGCAAGAGCATATGATGCGTGTTTTAATGTATGTATAGCTTGGTTTGCAGATTAACTAACTGTATGTCTTATGAATAAGTCATTTTAAAAGCATCGCTATAATCGATTGTGACGGTTTCTTTTAATGTTGTGATCAACAAATTATACAAGCGAAAACATGAATTGAAATTTACATGCATTATATTTTGACTAGTGTAATCCACTGCGTGCAAAGACCAGAATACCCGCGAGACAGTATGACCAAACAAAAATTCCGGGTGATTTACTTCCTTGTCCGGCTGGTTGCTATATTGATTTCTTTGTTATAATTGTCAAGATCAGGTAATATATACTCATATTAGTTGTTCTGGAAATGACACCATCTTTGCCACAACTGTATTGACACATTTTAACGTTAAGAGGTAGATACTTCTCAGCGCAGGAGTCGTTTGTTCATTTCGTCCCCATAGGGCCATATCTACAGTGGAAGTACGCAAAATGGTAAGTCAATATTAGCTTTCGTAGTGATCGAGACACAGTGTAAAGTCTTTTCAAATGCAAGCATGTGTTCAGTGAGATAACTTTGAGAAAATACCAGATGTAACGTGAATCGAATAATCATTCCAAAAAGCATGCACGTGACTTAACAATTTGGGATGTAGTACATTTTGTTCAATGGAATATCCGATATTCCAAATAAAATGTTTCTAATAGGGTCAATATCCATGTATCTACTATGTAGATAAAATTTATAAAGAAACTGACTGACTTGTCGGACGGACATTCTGTTCACACGTGGTAACCTCTTTCAGTCACATGCTACACAAGTCAGCTGCTGTCTATCTGTCTCCTGCAAGTATAAATAAATAATGTTGTTCATAAAATAAAAGAAAATCAGAAGTCATCTGGGGCAGCGGGTGGCGTTTGAACACTGCTATATAAATACTAAAAGTGTGATTGCTGTTAATGGCGTGCATATCTAAGAAATAAATATTAAAATATAGCTAAATTGAAAATATACACCTCAAAGCCATCCTATCTTCTGGTACTCTTCGAAAGGGACATTAGATTGCGCGTGTAAATTTCTAAAACGGGTACATATGCGTGTAAAGATGCATGCAAACGCAGGGTTTCTGGTAAACACTGTTTACGTCAACTACAAATCGAAGCAAAAGATTACTCATAGTCGCTATGTCAACAGTTGATAATCGATACTGGATTGACCATGCAGTACAGTTTAATACCTTTCACATTCAACTGCGTTGAAAATGTTTAGAATTATAGGTCATGTGTGCAAGTTATGGGAGCAAAATAGACAATAAATGATAATAGAAAGCAATACGCATTTGAGAATGATATAATCTATAATACAAACAAATCAGCCAACGTCCTTCAAATTACCGTCTCATCCCCTTGTACATATTAACGGCAATGCTCTTACCTATGTCAACAGTTATACGTATTTGGGTCATATTTTGAAATCCAATTGGTCGGATAATGAAGATATGATGAGACATTACCGATTTTTATGTACTCGAACAAACAGGCTTCTACGTAAATTCAAGAATTGTTCAATGAATATCAAAATTAGATTATTCAAATCTTATTGCTGCACTATGTATTGTGCTCCTCTGTGACAAATTTTAGTGAATGTATGAAAAGAAAACTAGTTATTGGTTATAATAATAGTCTTTGTTTTCTATTAGGTCTTCCTAGGTGTAACAGTGCCTCCAACATGTTTGTAAATTATAATGTATAAAGTTTCGAAAAAAAAATGAGAAAGTAGGTATTCTCAATGATGACAAAAATATATAATTGTAAGAATTGTATATTGAAATCTCTTTGGAAATATGACATTTATTTAAATTCTCATATTATTAGTAGATGGAACAAATTCCTATTTAATTGTGTCATTTAATTTCGTTCTTAACAATCCATGTCGCAGTTAATAGTTGTAAATGTATCTGTATACTTGTAGCTATGATATATATGTTCTTTTATGTTTACAATATTTTAATTTATATCGATATTTTATTTTAGAAGAGCAGCAGAGAGGGTGAACAGACCAATAGTCGAAAAGCGTCCAAAAAGTAAAAATAAGCCTTCGTACGACGATCGAAAAAATAAAAGGCGTCGACAGATTTTAAAAAAAGCGTCGACGTTACTGAGAAAATCTCTCCGGGGTTTGTCTAATTAATATTACTCCATTGTCGTTGGTGATCTTTCTAGTTTATTATGCACGCGTTTTACACAAATTACGTCTTCGCCGAGGTCCCCCAACCCTCTCTGCTGCTATTCATCCAAATATTTTGTCAAGTCCAATACGATATCTTGTTCTAGGATCGTGCTAATTTATTGGTCTAAATCCATGCTGAGTAGCTTGCGCTCGTGAAAAGAAATTTTTAAATTTAATTATATCCATGTCACCGCTGCACCAAGTGTGATGAATATTTCTCATCGTGTGTGTATCAATTCCATTAAACACAACTAAAATATTACAGTTATCTCTGATCACTTTTGGTATTTGTGTGTATCTTTGAGTAACGTAAATGACATCACTGTTTTTATGTCTACCTCGAGAAAATATTCTAGCTGGGTTTGTTTGTTTATCCAGCATCACATCGTCGTATACAACCAAATTATTAATAAATCCATCTATGGAATCTACTGATGGTGCTTTATCAATATCAGTTATAAACTTGATAACATCGTCATCCAGTAATCGCGCGTTTTCATTAAAATCCTTAAGTACATCATAACATCGTTGATCATCAACTGACGGGGTTACCAAATACAACTTATCCCACTTTAACCATCTCATTATAAGATTAAGTAACAACTGTGTCTTTCCACTTCCAGATGGTCCTATTATTATCATTCTGATCGAATTCGGTAACGCAGGATGGTGTTTAACAGGTTCTCGTTTTCTTGTCGCTGAGAAATCAATTATATCCATGCCGTATAAAATATATATGGATTTACATTGTGTGAAGTGCAGGACGCGTACCCCGACGGATACACTAACAACTATTACCACAAAAAAATAATAGATTAGCTGTTACGGGTAAATGTGCGCGGTGTGGTACAAAGAAATTTAAATTTATTCCCGGTTATAATTCAGGGACAAAGTCAGCATTAAAAAAAAAAAAAAACGAGGAGGTGATATTGCAGCAAAATTAACAAAGTTACCGGGAACTCCGTGGGCCAAATACCCAGGAGAAAAACATCTACCAGGATATAATTATTGCGGTCCTGGCACTCGACTTGATATTAGGCTTGATAATCAGGATCAACCAAAACCAGGCGAGAACCAATAAACGCTGTTGATAAAGCATGTCATGCTCATGATGTTGCGTATAAAAGGAATGATCTACAACATAGGCATATTGCAGAGGTGAAATTAATTCATGCGCTAAATTCTATAAAAAATAAAAATATCAAAGAAACATTAGCTAATTGGTTAGTAAAATCCGCGATGAAAGGTAAATTAGCGCTAGGGGCTGGTAATATATAAAATGGAATCTATTTATCATTCACCAATTGGATACTGGAAAGGTAAAGCAGCAATTAGTAAACTCGCTGATGCAGCAGCAGTTAAACATTCTACTGCTAAAGCGTGGTTATCCAAACAGACAATATGGCAAATTTACCTACCACCACCTAAGCAAATTCGATTTGCACATTTCGATGTTAGTGTTCCTATTGAAGTTCAGCAAGCTGATATTCTGTTTTACCACATGATACTGTATGCAGAAAAACGTGCAAATACGCGTTAACCGTTGTTGATGTTGCAAGTAGATATAAAGATGCAGAACCGCTATCAACGAAAACAGCATCTGAAGTAGCCGATGCTTTTCAACGAATTTATCAACGAGGTATTCTACGATGGCCACAGCTGTTACAGGTTGATCCTGGCAAGGAATTTCTTGGTCCAGTATCATCGCTGATGAAACAACATAATACCAAAATACGACGAGGGCATACTGCGATTCATCGTGATCAGGCAATTGTTGAACGATTTAATCGAACGCTAGCTGAGCGGTTATTTGGATATCAATACGCGAAGGAATTTATTCAGGATACGAGATCTCGTGAATGGGTTGCAAGATTACCAAGCGTGATAACAGCGTTTAATAATGAGATCACTCGAACAACCAACATGAAACCCATTAATGCAGTTACAAGCGCACATATACCAATACAACGACGTGATCTTTCAGCACAGCCAGTATTAGGTAATATCACTGTAAGGTATTTATACCAGCCAGGTGAACTCGAAGGTGGTAAAAAAAGAACGACTGATCCTATTTGGAGTGTTACCACACACAAGATCCTCAGGTAGACCCGCAATCTACCGATTAGATTCAACTGCTCCTCAGCCGTGGATTTGTACGTGAACAATTATAATTCCCGATGATACACAATTACCACCGCGATCACTTAACTAGCACTGGTGCCAGCACCGCGACGTCGATTACACTCAAGACAGGTCAACATGATATTTTCTCGTGTATGACCAAGATTGTTATTTTTTTCTGTCTACGATAAATTGTCTTGGATCATTTTTCAGATACCGCCATAACATTATACAATTACAACTTGCACAATGATTATTCTGTTGTTGTTTCAACGTGCTGATAAATTCAATATCAAGATCAAAATCGTGTTTATTTTTTTATCAGATTGCTTATAACCAGCTAATTTTGTTTCTTATTATATCATTGTCAATATCATCATTGATCACTGACTCGTCCAAGACGATTCGCCTCAGTTGTGATATTTTTCTAACTCGAGACACTGCTAGATAAACTAAATTTGACCATTCGATGTGATCATCGACAATCCAAACAACTGTATCAGAGATAGTTAAACCCTGAGATGAATGAATCGTCATTGCGTATCCAAGCGTCCACCGGGATTTATCAGCACGTAGAGCATCTCCAACAACATCAACATCAACTGCGACAACATCATTCAGCACAAGATTCTGTTTCTCGATCTGTCCTGGAATATCAACATCAATATTCTGCCGCCGTGTATCAGCTGGTCGATAACATAACGGAACTGGCAATGTTGGATATTTTTCTTTATGCAACTGAAACAATTCCCGTTGAAGTATATCACGAACTATCTTTCTACTTGCAACTATCAGATCATTTGGTCGCCATGTTTGTAGAAAGTCGTTCATGGATGTTTCTGAAATTATTCCACGCATTACTTCACACTGAATTTTATTCGGTTGTAGTCTGATTAATTTTTTAAACGGTTTCAATGTTGCATCAAGTGCTCTATGATCATTAGACACTTCTTCATAATAATCAACAAATTTCTTTAGCCATCCATGTGGAGATGGTCCAACAAACGGTGGTGGATGACCGTGATCGCCGCACATTATCACGGCAGTATTTCTTGTTAATAACCAATTTAGAAATGTTTTTAATGTTTCCAACGACACCGTGCATTTTTCATCCCAAATGATGATCCATGGAATATATTTTTCTCCCATCCTTAAAGATGTCCATGTATCACCCTTCCATCGAAAGAAGCTGTGATAAGTACACGATTGTACTCCTCGTTGTTTCATCTCTCGCGCGAGTCTATGTGTTGGTGTCAGCACGATCATATCTGATTTCTGAAATAGTTCGATCGCTCGAGTGGTTTTGCCAGAACCACCCGGTCCGTTTATGTATATCGTTTTATATCTAGCTATTGGATCATATACCGATGGTAACAACGAAGTTGTCGATGATATATTTGATCGCTGATTTTTATAATAATCATTTTTCATCGTAACATCTGCTAATTCTGAATAATCAAGTATATTTTCTTTCTTTATTATCCATGAACCCCATGGTGCATCATCGTCTGTAAAATCATCCAACAACGTTGCATATTTCTTATCGATGTAGAACGAATCCGCTGCAACACTAACTGCGGTATCGGGAAATTTATTTATCATAGATAGCAAGTTTATGCTCACGTAGGCCAACATCGATGTTCTTAAAGGCGTATACTGAGGCTATTCTCCATCCATATAGCTTACAATCGTACCTAATCGTGTTTCATTTGATAAATAAACATCTTCGCGATTTATAAATATATTTCTCGCTGCTGCATCAGCAACTATAAAATCGTATTCGGTATCATCCAGTATTAATCGTGCATGACGTTGTTTATGATCATATGCTCCACCCTGAGTAAACTTTCCTATTATTTTTCTTCCAACATCCTTTGCTGTTTTATCGCTATTATTGAGTTTAATCTCGAGGATTCGAGGAGCTCCTTGATGATATCATTGGGGGAATTATCAGGACATTTTTCTCAAAATTCCTTAATGACCTCATCGAGACTGATATTTTCCCTCGGTGGTAACCAAACCTCGGTTTGTTTCTTATATGATATAATTGCCTCACTAACCACCAACGATACCAATATCGCACAATCGAGCATATATAGTAATAAAACTATTGATCCCCAGCGTTTTTCTGAGAAATGTCTACCAAACCAAATATAACATATCGTATGAAGATCCATAGCAAACTCGAATGATTCAACACAAGCAAATCCAGTTAGGTCAAAATCCGGTAATGGTCCATTTATCGATGCTCGCGTCATTTCATGTGTTGGATGACCGAACCTTGCAAAATACTTAGAACAATCTCCGTATCCGAGTAAACTTCCTGGATAACATGCAACCATATCAACAGATATCATATCGTTGTAATAATATTTGGTATTCCATAATCCGCCGTGGCCATACTCGACACAACTTGATTGTATATCCGAAAGGAATTCATTTCGGGTTGGTTTCCACGAATCTTTTTCTCTGGCAACATGAGTTTCAACAGACGGAACAGTGAAACAGTTGCTGAGCAACTCATCAATATGTTTTGATATTTTTGAGCAAGATTTTTCATTTCTTCATGGAGGGATTTGTTACGATATATTTCACCCATTAGGTCGCACAAATTAATCATATTTTTCATCATCTGAGCTCTTAAATAACCACACTGACACAGGATCGTTTTTATTTATTTTGTTAATAAAATCAAACATGTTATCATCAAAAAATTAACAGTTCGATTTCGTGGAAACACTGTTACTGCGCTAGTCCATGCATGCACGTTATGATCAATAATTTCGATCGAAGCTCCTTTTCAGTTATATTTTAATTCATATAATATTTCTTGTGTTATCGTCGCTACGATTATTGGGAATTTTAATAGTTTTCCTAACTCAGTGACATCTTTGATAGACGCTCCGGTATCTTTAACTGTTTCGCCCCACTCGTTTATTATTGTGAGTCTTTTATCTGTTAAACCGTTTCCACGGGCCGCGTTTGTAAAATATTTTATTATTCGTTCGGCTACACAGTTTATTTTTGAAAATTTCATCGCGCCAGTTTATCAACGCTAGGTTTTTCATTTATCACATAGATTCCATAAATAACTGTTGTTACAGGATACGCTCGCTCATAATACGGTTTGTCAATACCGGTCAATAGACCTGGTTTGGAATTTCTACTTTTTATTACCGTGGACGAGATCATATTTTTCACGGATAATCCAGTTATCTGTTTCTGCAAGTATGACAAATTTTATTCTGAAAAGATAACTTCTATCATCGAGTTGTTTAATAATAGCTGCTGCTCTTTTGTCATTCATCGTAGCATCAACACCTTTGGCCTTGACTTTGCCATTGCGAATAATCTTGAACGTTGACCGGACAAGAGATGCACCATCTGCGTGAAATTTTTTCTTGGCGTCGTGAATTTTATTGATCAAACTTTTATTTTTCCGATCAACCAAATCTCGTATCGGCACGTCAGGATATATCCTGTCGAGGTTGAATTTACTTGTTTTCCAAGGCCTGATTCTGGATAATCTCTCAAACTCATCCATATTATATTTCAGACAAGTATTTAAATAAAAAATATTATATATACAATGTCTCAATGCAAATGGTTGATGATCGGATCATTAACTCGTTGCAATAAACCCTGCAGGAAGGAATTCTGCAGACAACACTTGCAAAGCGTTCAACGTGGAAGCTTAGGACCAATACCATGTCTGCGTTGTGGTGCTGGAGTACGAGAAAAACACAGTTGTGTGCGTGTTGTGGTGGTAAACGATACAGAGAGCTTAAAAGATATTATGATAAAAAAAAATGATGACCTTGACAGAGTCAATGACAACGCTATAAAATCCATGGAGGATTATCTAAGTTTTCAGACAAATTATGATTTAAACAAATGATATTATTGTATAATGGAGCAAAATATGAACCACGAGTTTATAAAGCATCCTTTAATAACAAACTATGAATCAAATATTAAAGGTATGATCAGAAATTGTCAGAAGAAAGTACCAGTTGTTTATATTAATAATGCTGGTTACCTATTATTTACTGCTGGGAAGAAAAATTATCTCTGTCATCGATTTGTGTATTAATGTCACAAGGGGTTGATCAAAGACGGTCTTATGATCGATCATATTGACGGGAATCCTCAAAATAATAATTTATCCAACCTTCAAACTGTTACACAGAGCGAGAATAATACACGTGGTAATACTGTTAGATGTAAAACAACCGGAAGGAGGGCGGTAAAATCTACAAACATAGAGACGGGTGAATATATTATATTTCAATCAATGAATTTAGCTGCGAAATATTTTAATATTAATCCGCGTGTGGTAAAATATGTCGCAGAAAATTTAACCAAATCTACTTTTTCCAAGAAAGATAAACAAAGAATCACCTTCCAATATTGTAAATGAGATAAACTATCATCACTATCAAGTAATTACCTTAAACTGTGTATGTTAACGATTTATTTTTTGGGGGACCCAGTATTGTATAATCGTATACTACTTATTTTTTAACTCACGCGAAAGGGAGATTACTTCTGTAATATAGCTTTCTTCGTAGATTTTTTACTTTTATGTTCGTAATTAGTTAATTAATCATCTACGTCGTAATTAATATCAATAATTATACAAAAGAAAGATATTTATGGTTTTCAGCTTACAAAAAAAAAATTAACGTATTTCCCATCATACAATGTAGCGGAGTTATTTTTAGATCTGTTACGAGAAATCGAGGCAGAATACGCAGTTTACATATTTACAATCTGTTTCGAAACTGCTGTTATAATGCATAAATATTCAAACCGATCTGTAGGTAAAAACGTTTGATGTTGTAGTAGGAGATGAAAACATATTTTATCAAGACAGAACACGCTGTTTATATATTTAGAATCTGTTACGAAAAATCTTGGCAGAACACGCTGTTTATATATTTACAATATATTCAGAAACCGCTGTTTTAATACAGAAATATTTACAATCTATTTAAAAACGTCTTTTTTTAATGCAGAAATATGTATAACTTACAATCTATTCAGAAACCGTGGTTATAATAACTACTGAAACATATATTGTTAGCTTGATTCGATAGCTCAATTGTTAACGTATTGGACCATGATACTCGTGGCCCGGCGATCGAATCCCCATGGCTGATAACTGGTCGGTGGTTACGCATATTTGCGTTTTTATAATTAATGGGGACTCCGCCTGAAGCCTCAAAACTCAACAGAAAAGACACTCACCCACCACATCACTGATGGTAGATACATGTTTTGTATCACCCACGGGCTGATTATATGGATGGGTGTCAAAATCTGTTGAACGTAGAGAAGGCCCCCGTATATGTTGTGCCGTCATTCATTCATTGTATATATTCTATGTCATTCATTCATCATTCATTCATTGTATATGTTTGTGCCGTCCTTAATTAAGATTTCATTCATTGTATATATTTCATGTCATTCATTCATTGTATATATTATAAATACTACGTGTTCTGCTGTCCTTAATTAACATTTATGTTTGTACTGTCATTCATTCATTGTATATATTATAAATACCTCCTGAACTCGCTAAAAGACCCGAATAGGGGTTCAATGTGGGGATTGTATATGTTGTGCTGTTCTTAATTAAGATTTCATTCATTGTATATATTTCACGTCATTCATTGAATATGTTTGTGCTGTCTTCACCAAACACACCCTCTTGGGCCACTAGACCGTTGTTTGAAGGGTTAGGGGCTCTCGTAGGGTGTAGTATTTCGTGTGCCCGTTGAGCTTAGTAGAATGCGGTGGAAAGCTACGAGTTCTGGGTTGTAAATATGTAAATACTATATGTTGTGCTGTGCCCCTTCCCGAACTTGCTAAAAGACTCGAATAGAAGTTCATAGGGGATTGTCATTCATTGTATATATTTCATATATCCCTGAACTTGCTAAAAGACTCGAATTAGAAGTTCATAGGGGATTGTCATTCATTGCATATATTCATCATAGATGTTGTGCTGTGCTCCTTCCTGAACTTGCTAAAAGACTCGAATTAGAGGTTCATAGGGGATATTTTTTTTCTTTTAAATATATATATACTAAATAATGAACTATGGAAATATCAATGATGCAATTATTGCTATTAAAAAATTAGAAAAAGACAGTATTAATGTATTTGATGAACTGAATCCTGAAAAGATTCTTTCTGACTATGAATTTTTAGAACAAAGTAACATTGATGGTGGTTTTACACTATCGTCTGAATACAAGTTTATAAAACGAATTCAGGCGGCGATGTTCCAGTAACTAGCTGCAGTAAAAGATAATCAGGTCAAGGAATTCACTCCTCTCTCTCTGCCGCAGTAGAAAAAATTAGATCGCTGTTATCCCATGAATACAAGGCAAAGAAAACGATTAGTACTCGTATAAGACTATTAATAAAGATTATGTTAGATTGTGAAACGATCCCGAGTTAATTCGTTGGTGAAACGACCGAACACGTGTAATATTATATATTTATTCTGAAATATTTTCTTTTATCAGAAATGATATATATTTATTCTGAAATATTATATATTTATTTTGAAATATTATATATTCATTCTGAAATATTTTATTTATTTTGAAATATTATATATTTATTCTAAATTATTATATATTTATTCTGAAATATTATATATTTATTCTGAAATATTTTATTTTATCAGAAATGACAAATTTATTCTGAAATATTATATATTTATTTTGAACTATTATATATTTATTCTAAAATATTTTATTTATTTTGAAATATATATTTATTCTGAAATATTATATATTTATTTGAAATATTATATATTTATTTGAAATATTATATATTTATTCTGAAATATTTTATTTGTTTTGAAATATTTCATATTTATTCTGAAATATTATATATTTTATCAGAAATATTATATATTTATTCTGAAATAATATATATTTATTTTGAAATTGTATATATTTATTCTGAAATATTTTATTTATTTTGAAATATTTTATATTGTTACTGAAATATTTTATTTATTCTGAAATATTTTATTTATTTTGAAATATATATTTATTCTGAAATATTATATATTTATTTTTAAATTGTATATATTTATTCTGAAATATTTTTTTATTTTGAAATATTTTATATTTAATCTGAAATATTTTATTTATTTTGAAATATTTTATATTTTTACTGAAATATTTTATTTATTCTGAAATATTATATATTTATTTTGAAATATTATATATTTATTCTGAAATATTTTATTTATTTTGAAATATATATTTATTCTGAAATATTATATATTTATTTTTAAATTGTATATATTTATTCTGAAATATTGTTTTATTTTGAAATATTTTATATTTATTCTGAAATATTTTATTTATTTTGAAATATTTTATATCTATTTTGAAATATTATATATTTATTCTGAAATATTATGTATTTATTCTGAAATATTATATATTTATTCTGAAATATTTTATTTATTCTGAAATATTTTATTTTTATCAGAAATATTATATATTTATTCTGAAATATTATATATTTATTCTGAAATATATATTTATTCTGAAATATTTTATTTATTCTGAAATATTTTATTTATTTTGAAATATTTTATATTTATTCTGAAATATTATATATTTATTCTGAAATATTATATATTTGTTTTGAAATATTATATTATTTATTCTGAAATATTATATATTTATTTTGAAATATTATATATTTATTCTGAAATATTTTATTTTTCATAAAATCTGATTGATTTTATTAATTTTAAGTACCAATCACCATAACAATTTCAGAATAAAAAAAATTTCATAATAAAATACTTCTGAATAATAATACAATATTTTTTGTAGTATTTTTTGCAAAACTGATCGATTTACGCGATTTTGAGAATCAGAATTAACAAACTGATTGGTTTTCATGATTTTGAGTACCTAAATACCCATCAGTTTTAACAAACTGATCGATTTACACGATTTTGAGTATCAACCACCATATCAATTTCGGAGTAAATAAAATATTTTCTGATAAAATAAAATATTTCTGATAAAAATAAAATGTTTCTGATAAAACTAAAATCGATTAATTGTCCTATGTGGTCAGTTAGTTTAAAATTTATTCGTGTTAACATAGTATTATGACACCGCAGATAAACAGGATTAATTGGTTCTTGCACGATCAAATCCCCAGGGGGAATTTGTGGTGTGAACGTGTATAAAATGTATTCTTGTTGAGCCTGATTTGATTTTCTGAGATCTATTTGATAGCTGCCATCGATTACGTCACAAACTTGATTAACCGCGATCGTTGAGATTATATTAAGGATTCTCGGAGATACGTGTTTCCCGCCGGCGTATGAATCATTATTATATCTAAGAACAGTTGCTGGTGGGACTATATTTTCCCACGCATCGAGTATTTCAGGAAAGTTTTTCGCGACAAGATCATGGAGTGATCTTATCAATTCGCCGGTTTCAAATCCTGGTAGTGTAAAATTTAATAAATCTGCTTCAGTTATTTTATAATGATCAATATATGCTTGTTTGATACTATTTTTTCTCCTGTATCTATATAATCATTATCCTTTATTACTTCAATAATAGTCTGATTAAAATATTTCAGATCTAATACAATTTGATTTAAATGTTGTATCGTTGCAATGATCTGATGTTTTAGATTGATATTGGGATACTCCAGGATATAGTTTTTAAATAAACGTGCTAATGTCGTTAATGTAGTTGTGTATTCAGTTTTAATTTCGTTAGACCTTGATCTGAAATTTCTTTCATAAACAATATTAGGTGAAGTTTTTACATCAAAATCAATGATAGAAAACGGTACTATAGGATAATATTTTCCACCATTAATAATACGAGTATCCCTACCAGTCCATGGATAAAAAATTCGGTATTCTGGAGTTGTTATAAACTTTGTTTCGTCCGTAAGAAATTCAAATAATTTTGGTTCTGGTGGTCCATGATATTCTGGCGCAATATCAGGCGAACCTAGTACGGATCTTATCGTGGACTGATAAATATCAACGACATAATCAGGAGAATGTATCAAAACCGCAGAAGATAGCGTCGGCTCATGAATATTAATTGATATTTTTGATTCTTTTCCGGTTATTGATTTTATTCTACGAGCAAATTCATCATTGATTTGTTCGATCTCATAACTACCAGTTGGTATTCCAACAACAATCCAGTTAGGTGTTCCATCAGGTTTATTCTTATTAGCAAATACAAGCGAATTATTTGCTGGTGTACCATCAAATGATTAAGATCTGATATTTGGCCAGCTATGGTATACTCGTAACTGAGCTAGTGCAATTTCATTTGCGCGAATTGCAGTTGGAAAATTGATGTTAAAATCAGGATTAGTCGAGCTTACCGAGATCATCGTGGTCTTGTGCGGTGTTGTGTTTGTCACGATCTGCTGGATTAATTCCGTCATTATTAATACTCGTACCTTTAACAGCACTGTTATATATTTTAATCATTTCTGAAAACTCGAAATCAGATATAATTCCATCACTGAGACTCGCTGATAACAACGAAGATAACTTCGAGTATGCGACCGTCAGTGTATGTAATCTTATCATGTAATCGGATAATTTTTCATTCGTGCAAGTACATACCTTTTTGAAATGATATTGAGCACACCTGCAATCGTTGTTGCTGCTGAAATACAAATAGTTACAGCTACTGATGCCATCATTGTCACCGCTGATAATATCACACCGGTTCCAGCAACAACAGTGGATACTGAATAAACGATCACGTCGACGATAACTAGTCGTCGCCCATATTTCTTTACTTTTACCATGTATTTGTTCGACTCGATCTTTCAACGCTGCCTGCCATTCACGCGCTTGATTGTACCTGTATTGAGATGCATCGTCGATTGAGGTGCTCATTATATTTATGCAGTAAATAATTGAGGTGTTTCAGCTACAAATTCCAAACACCACCAGCAAGATGTTGCAGTTAATTTCTTATCAGCTGCTTCCAGAATAAATATTTCTTCGTTTCCGCTATTTAATATAACAGATACAACCCGGAAAACTTATCAGTTGAATGGCGCCATGGATACGTTGTAAATATTTCATATTTTGCAGCACTGAATACAAACAGCCTGTACACGCTAGTGACTGTTGCGGTATATTTGATAGTTTTATTTTGCTGTGACCATGTTGCGACTCCCGATGATACTGTGTATACGATGTTGGTAATATGCCCGGAAGTAACTCCGCCGGGAATTTTAATCAAACTGGTTTTATTAACGATCTCAGAAATCCCCGATACGATGTTTTGCTGTGTTTGTTTGATCGTGTCGATGTTCGTCTTGATATCAGAAAGTTTTATGTCAACGACCAACGGATTACCAAAAAATTCCTCTGCGGTTTCATTAATTTTTCTAAAGTTTCTGCGAAGATTTGTAAACGCGTTTGTGTGAACGTCATACTCGGCCCGCAACGTGGATAATTTACCGTCAACGGTGCCATAATTGACGTCAACGTATTTTTTGTTGCTGCGTCTTCGTCGGATGTTGGATCTCTTAAAACTTCTATCTTATTGCCGTTCATGCTGAGTTCACCCGTCATTGTGTCACCGGTATTTTTCACGCGATTAGCAACACTTGCTGTAATTTGATCTCTGATGGTTATAAATGATATACTTGAATCCCTGATTCTGCCGCTGTCAGTAAACATAGGGATGTTATCCGTGACCGCACCAAGTACTCGTCGAATTATATCATTCCATTCAATATTGCTGGTTTTTAGTTTACCATGTCGATCCTGAAAAATAACAACCTCATCTGGGTCAACTCCAGCCAGGTTCATAATATCAGCGAGTTCATCTTTAGTCGCGTACTTCAACAGATCAATGTCATCGGACTTTTTCTTAACGCGTGAAGAAGATGTTCTTCCGTAAACATTAACCATTATATTTTAAGATCTAAATCTGTTAAAAACGAATCGGCTGCTTGTATAATCATGCACGACATTATGTGGCGGTTTGGATGATTTTGATATAGCGGTAAGTACATTAAATACTTCACGGCCGCATATTGGCGGATCTGTCATTGTTTGTGTGGGTAGCGTTGAATACCAAACTTGCGCGTGAAGTGGTGCAACATACTTGATGAATTCAATGGGTGGAGCTAACCCGTATAAACCAATATAAACGATACCACGTGGATCAACCGCGTATGATACCCAATGAGTACCGGGTCCTGAATTCGAGTCGAGATGAATAATACCTGTTTAGAGTTTGTTTGGTTGTTTCGGTATTTGATCTCGCATAAAAACACCTCTGAAGTTTTTTAATTTTTAATCGTTTAGCAGCATCAAGTAAATCAAAATTTGATGCTGGGGAATCTAACAAAGTGATCCTGGAAGCCTCAGACCTCTTCCCCAACGAGATCATGGCAATTATAGGCCGCGTCCCTTTTTATTGTACCCCTTTCCTGTTGCTTTCTTTAGAGCCATTCCAGCAGCTGTTCCAACAGCACCAAATGCGGCTGCTTTGGCTACGGCAGGTGCCGCTGCGGCAATTAATGCTGGAATAACCGCGAGAAGTGGAAAAATACCACCGGTTTTACTGAGCCCTAAATCGCACCCGCAGAGAGATTAAGTTTGACGCCGGTTTTTGATTGTTTAGCGTCTTTGAAATGTTTAAGTTGACGTTCTGATAATGATAGTTTATTTTGACCACCCATGATCTGATCTCGCTTTAGTGATATTTTCATTCCGCAGTTTTTCGCTGAATTTGATTGAAGGTTTTTAATCTGATCAGGAGTCAGTCTGACACTAACGTGATGATATGGCATTTTATGATAAATACTTGCCACGCTCCAAATGATGATTAAAGATTTTCCACTGGTGCATCAACGACCCTCATTCGACCACTACCACCTTCAAGTAACATCGCTTTGTCGCTGAGTATAACAGCGATTGCTCTGTAGGTGCCGCGAATAAGGGGTGGACCAGCTGTATCAGGAGGAGGGTCAGTAACACGAACTCGAAAGTGTATATCAACGACAGATTGCTTGGATAAATCAAGATGCTCCAGCGAAAAGTAATAAATCGGATATAATGTTGTAAAATCTAACTGTGATATTTGCAGCCCAGTATCCACGTTTTGATCACGTCCCATAAATGACATCAAACGATGATATACACGCGCTACGTGATTTTGATCAAAATTTAGTTGTATATTCTCTGTTGGTTCTTGCTGTCCGTTTAACCGCAAGGAAACTTCATTAACTCCAAGTTTGTCAAATAGCATATATGAACGTTCTTGATTATTCGTCAAAGCATTATCTTGCAGCGCAATAAAAATATGCCGTGGTGCAGAAACACCTTGTTGTGATGCTATATGCCATGTAAATAAACCATTAACAGTACTTTGAGTAGCATCTGTGGTTACTGTCAACCAAGCACCTGGTCTGTCTGCGTGTTCATAATCAACTGGTTGTGGATCAACTGCAGTATTTGTGGTGTCCGTAATTTAGTATATTGAACATGATCAGCGTGGTCAGTAATATCCTTGGCAAACATCATTGTTGGACCGGCTGATCTTGTGTAATCATCAGAATATCTCGCTAGACCAATATTGTTGTAGCAACAACAACATCCCTCTGAACTGATTCAATATTTTTCCCATCAATCATGTACGTGGTGCTATCAAACATTACCATAATCCCGTTGTTGACAAAACCAACACGCAAATTAGCACCATATGGCGTATTAGCTACAACATTCGTTACAAGTCTACCTTCTACTTCAATAAACCCCTCAGCGGGCAAGAAATATCTACTTGTATCCTGAACCTGTAATTCGATTCTCTCCCGCTGATTTGGTTGTCTTGCGTCATAGGAATAAAATTGATAATCACGTACCGATTCATCTTGGATGACCGGTTCATCCATTTTAAAAGCTGAGTCGAATATACATTTAAACATTTTATTATAATTACCATTTTTCCAAATGGTGATCTAAATTATCATCGTCGACAAAGACCGCTTCCTGCTATTAAGTTTGCTGTTATATTTCTTTCTGCTTCTTCAGATAGTTCCGCTAGTTTTTGATTTGCAGCCTGATTTATTATTTTACTGACATTTGCTGGCATCACTTCAGTACTTGGTAATTTTACTGGCTGTGATCGTCGTCGCATTAATCGTGCTAATCTATCTTTGATCGCCGATAACGCCTTACCAGCGACATTGTTAATTGCACCAGGAGCTTTTTCACGAACAACATCGATAGCTTTTATCGATAATTGTTTTGCAATAGGTGCTACTTTTGGAGCTCTCCTTGTAAATAATCCCCGTACAACATCACCAAGTCCATTTCCATAAATTGCTCCATAGATTGGTAACCGTGAGTTTACCGCTCTGACCTGTAAGATTTACGATGATTATTGTGTACTATCATCTTGTTTTATTTACCATTTATCTAACAACTAGTCACTGTAAGTCATCAACAAGTTCATCGATAAGTTCTCGGTAAACACGAATATCCATGATACCACCTTGAAATAATCGCCGACAAATATCAGCTGCTTCATTGGTTATTTCTGATGAATTATTTCCTGCACGTTTCCCCCCTAAGAGAACTTCTAACCGTGACACATCATTGAGGATATTATTAGGACAAACAAAATTATTTCCCAGACCACTTCCAGTTACTCTTTCTTCTGTTGTTTTCTTAAATAGTCTTGAGGGTGATCCTTCTTCTTCTGTTTTTTTTTAAGTTGCTCTTTAAACTTTTTAAGTTTCGACTTAAACTTTTGCCGCAGTATAGGAATTTGATATGAAGGTTCCTGCTGGGAAAGTTGTTCTTGTTCATGTTGTTTTATTTTTTCTCTATAAAGTCTTTTTACTTCTTCATCAAGATTTTCGTAGTCTGGACCTCTAGCTTGTTTTTCGTTTTTATATACGCGATATATCCATTTAATAAGATTATCATCACTTACTTTTATATGACGGTTTTTTAAAATATCAGATTTATTAAGTATACCAAATAATATTGTTTCGGGTAATCTTTCTCTTTTAGTATTTCTAATATAGTTTTTTCAACAGCCTCTGCAGCTTTCTTAGTTTTTTAGTGTCCTCTTCGTAGTCAACTTGTGATTGTTCCTGCGCTCGTGAGTTTTCTCTAAATGAGTCTCTGACAGGAAGAAATGTTTTGATTGCTTCTAATCGTTCTCGAGCTATCCTTGCAGTATGAGATTCCGGATGTACCATTATTTTAATATAACATAATGATTTAAATATAGCAGCAGAGAGGGTGGGGGGACCTCGGCGAAGACGTACTTTGCGTAAAACGCGTGCATAATAAACTAGAAAGATCACCAACGACAATGGAATAATATTAATTAGACAAACCCCGGAGAGATTTTCGCAGTAACGTCGACGCTTTTTAAAAAATCTGTCGACACTTTTTATTTTCGCGATTGTCGTAGGAAGGCTTATTTTTACTTTTTCGACGCTTTTCGACCATTAGTCTGTTCACCCTCTCTGCTGCTAGAGGTATGGACTTTGTAGTATCAAATAAAGAATTCTTATCTTAATAAGCATTACAAAGCCACGACGTAATAAATTGTAATGTTCAGTACTGGCAATAATCTTCTCAGAGAGCATCTTACAAAATGACGTAACATATGCACAGTTGGCACCTTGACATAGGGAATAAACTATTAAAGATACATGGATTTAATAGAGCATCTTACAAATGATGTAACATATGCACAGTTCGCACCTTGACATAGAGAATAAACTGTTAAAGATACATGGATTTATAATGTTTATGTAGACTGTTTCTTAAAATATACTGTATAATGTCTAGGCGTTTATTAAAATTATTTTTCTTCAATCCGAGTACATCTTATGCATTTCAAAAAGGGAATATTTAAATGTTATTGGAGAATAATCTTTGATTTGCACTATTTTATTCGCTCGCAAAAAGATGCGGCAACATGTAAACTATGGTGCCGTTTTATGCAAGACGTATACTCAGAAAATTGAGAAAATGCAGGAGATGGGTCTTAGGTTCAGCTCCATGGACTATACAAATTCATCCGAAGCAATACAAAAAAGATCACGTTTGCCTTCTCTGAAAAACAAAGAAGACCAAGTTCAAAATTGCGCGAAAATTTTTAAGCATAAATATGAAACATCCATGTTATGTACATGATCTTACGTTGTATTACCATATTTCTTTAGATATACCAATACAGTAGAACTACCATGATACAAACGTCAAGGTGTGGTACATATTTTATTTTATATTCTCGTGGAAATAAAAATCATAAACTCAGTCCAGAAGAGTTTCAGAAAAGTAATGCCTGTACATTATTTTCGAAGCTTAACAATTCATTGGAGCAATCATGTTGGCTCTCTACGAGCCAGTAATTACTTGTATATTCGTCTTTAGTCACAGCATGTTTCCTGATTCGAGCACATTTTTGTTATGCTATAACTATATATATATATATATATATATATATATATATATATATATATATATATATATATATGTGTGTGTGTGTGTGTGTGTGTGTGATAGCATACTTTCTGCTCGTTATAGTGGATTTTTATGTATCAAGGATGATCATTGTAATACGCGTTTAATATTCCTTGTATTGACTATGCTACATCTACCCTATTTAATGATGTTTTCTTTAGATATTAAACGCTTTTTGCCATGGAAACTACCGGATTAGGTGAATTTTAAATATCATCATATGTATGCATGGACTGTTATCTGGTATATGATGCAATGTAATTTGACAATTATTCTGCTCCATTTTTTCAATGTTGTATGAATATAATTTGTCAAAATATTACTGTTGCAAGGGTCGTACAATTGTATCAGTGTAATTTTGTCACTTTTCATTGTGCAGTTGTCGTATTATATGATATCTTTATACTACATATTTCATAATTTGCATTTTAATTACGTGAATGTGTTATTAATGCTTCTTGTAATAACGTCGGCATATAACCTTAATAGGGTTCGTAATAATGATGTGAACTGAGAGTATGACAAAACCTTACTTGATTTTACCAGACTTGAAATATATAGGAAGTCTTCTCAATAATTGTCTCCTGTCCTGTGCAAATATCAAACTGATCACGTGATTCAGTGTCCCACAAAATGCATACAAAATATACAGCGTAATTTACTTCCCGCTTGGGTTGGTTGCTATTGATTTCTTCTTTCTGCAATAGCCAAACAGAGATCGAGTATACGCATATCACTTATTCCGGAATTTATGCCTTCGCAGGGACGTTAAAAGTTTACAAATTGCTTATTTTGTGTCATTTTATTTCCATAAAGCGTACCTGTTTGTGAAAGCTTGAAGAATGGTAAGTATATATTAGTTTTCTCTGTAAGTAAAGTTTGATCGTAAGATTAGGTTTCAGTTAAATGACCTTGAACATAGACCTCAAATAATAACAGCGGATTATACGTTCTAAGAGGCATACATGTAAGTCAGGTGGATTTTTTTTGTTGTTGTAGTGTTTAACGCCATTTTTCAGCACAAGATAGGCTATACATGGCGGCCAGTATAACTGGTGGAGGAAGAACCCTGGGAAACCCTGGGAAGAACCACCGACCCACGAGAAGCTACTGGCAGGCTTTCCCACATACCCACGCTAGCCGAGCCTTGGGCTCGAACCCACGCAGACAGAGGTGAGATGGCAGTGATCCGGAACTGTGAGCGCTTTAGATCACTCGGCCACTCGGGGCCCCTAAGTCAGGTGGAGTTATCGGAATTAAACGGCATATCACATCGGCACTAATACTTATTACATCGGCACATATTACTATGATACAATTAGTGACATGTTAGACAACAGCTCAGAAAAGATCAGTCAGTTTTGTCATACGAAAGCAGATCGATATAATTATATACAATAGGCCAGAGGGAAAGGAATTTACAATTTTGAAATTAGTAAGTCACGAAAGAAGATAGATCACCGCATTGAAGAGTTTAAAGAAAAATATACAGGCTGCTTTAAGCATGAAATTGTTGAAAGTCAGTGAGGAAATGGTCAGTGTTAGATATAAATTTGTTGATGTGAAAATAAGAAACAAACAATTATCTAAGAAGATTGAAACGCTTGAGAAAGACAAAGAAAGAAAGTCATATTACATCCAAAATTTCAATGAGCGAAACATTCGTTGAGGAATATAATGAATGAAATGGAGCAATGCACAATTAAAATAACCGAAACAAAATATTAATAATTTTACACAGACAATGAAGGAACTCAAAGATTCAGCAGAAAGAATCCAGTCCGAATTAATCAGTGCAAACTCCGATCAATTGACAATATCGACCTCTTGATTTGTAAGTGTTTTACACAGACGTACTAAATAGGATGATTGAATAACCCTCTATCGAATGGACACATATAGGTTTACTATCGGCTTTAAGACATCTGTAGCATTTAGTGTGTAGGGTCAACACATACAACACAATATAAAATACAAATAGGGACGAATATGCGTTGTGTCCTTGGACATATTTGATATCAATATTCACAAAGTCCAAATCCCAACAAGAGTCAAATATCGTTGGTGTATTATCCGCGAACGCCATGGACAATGACCGCGAGTTGAAAGTCGTATTCGTCTATTATATACTACACTATGTACTTAACATATAACTGCCGCTGCATAAAACACACCTTTGCAACCTAGTGGAGTTCAAATCTGGATGAACGGCAGAGACAGGAAAATTATAAAATCAACTAAAACTAAAATGATTTCATCAAGAGAGATGATGTGGACTATCTCTATTTAGCATAAACCCGGGGAAAAAACTATATGTTAACAGCAGCTTCTAAAAAACATTTTAAAATCTGGAGATATTTATTATGTTCGCTCTTTTCTTAACAGTTTGAAGGTACTGACTGGGAAGAGCGTTACATGGAATTTTTTATATAGATTTACCTGAATTAGACTCTCTTACATGGTACTGAGGTTTGATGGGAGATTAATATGCAGACAATTTTGGAAATATCGGAGATGTGTTACACTTATGCATGGCCACTGTTCACGTCCAATAACCAATTTATCATTCATAAGAATAAGAAAGTTAAGTTCAATTGGAGTCTAGTTTTTTAATATAACTCACCATGTTTGTTTTAAAGATGTTACACAAGTTAATGATACATCCTTTAGAAACCCCTCCGGTGGCCTTAGTGTCTAAAGCGTCCGCCTCGGATGCTGGAGGTCGCGGGTTTGAACCCTGGCCGAGTCGTACTAAAACGTATCGAAATGGTACTAGCAGTTACCTCGTTTGGCGCTCACCATTAGTGTTATGACCGGTAGGCCTGGTGTCAATACAATGAGACCGGGTGGGACATGATGCTAAAATGTCTGCGGCATGATTCCCCAGTGCTCGATATCACTATAAAATGCATCACTGCACACATCGTAGCGATATCACTGAAACATTGTTAAAGCTACGTTAACATTCTAAAGCACACACACATCCTTTATATGTGAAAATAAAATAGAACTACATGGAGCGAGATATCTTTTCATATATTAAATATATTGCATGCTAATACGTGCTATCTGTTACTCGTAAAACCATTCTACACTTTCTCCAACAACAACTATGCTTTCTTTACATATACAACGCATACCGTATAATCCGTTATATAAGGTAAATTATCAATATCAGCATGCATATGTATACTAGACTAGCACACATTTGAGATATGTTATATATTACGTGTGTCATTTATCCCATCCAACATTATTTACTTAAAATGTATATTCCCACGTATATTTATTTATCCATAAAAGATTTATTATGATTTTATGTATGTAATATAATCCGTCTTTTTTTCTTATGTTGCATGTCTTAATACTGTATGTGTGTAATTTTGCAAGTGTTAATGTTGCACGAGCATATGATGCGTGGTTTAATGTATGTATGGCTCGGTTTGCATATTAACTAATGGTATGTCGTATGAATAAATCATTTTAAAAGCATCGCTATAATATTGTGACGGTTTCTGTTAATGTTGTGATCAACAAATTAATTAGCGAAAACATGAATTGAAATTTACATGCATTATATTTTGACCAGTGTAATCCACTGCATGCCAAGACCAGAATACCCGCGTGACAGTATGACCAAATATAAAGACCGGGTGATTTATTTCCTTGTCGGGCTGGTTGCTATAGTGATTTCTTTGTTAGAATTGTCAAGATCAGGTCATATATACTCATATTAGTTGTTCTGGAAATGAGACCATCTTTGTCACTACTGTATTTACACATTTTAAAGTCAAGAGGTAGATACTTCTCAGCGCAGGAGTCGTTTGTTCATCTCATCTACTGTGGAAGTGCACAAAATGGTAAGTCAATAGTAGCTTTCGTAGTGATCGAGACAGAGTCTAAGGTCTTTTCAAACGCAAGCATGTATTCAGTGATATAACTTTGAGTAAATACCAGATGTAATGTCAACCGAACACTCATATCAAAATGAATGCATGTGACTTAACAATTTGGGATGTAGTACCTTTTATTAATGGCATATCCGATATTCCAAATAACATGTTTATAATAGGGTCAATATCCATGCATCTACTATGTAGATACAAATTATAAAGAAACTGACTGACTTGTGGGACGGACATTCTGATCACATGTGGGAACCCCTTTCAGTCATATACTACACAAGGCAGCTGCTGTCTGTCTGTCTCCTGCAAGTATATATAAAACATGTTGTTCATAAAATAAAAGAAAATCTTAAGTCATCTGGGACAGCGGGTGGCATTTGAACACTGCCATATAAATACTAAAAGTGTGATTGCTCTTATTGGTGTGCATACCTAAGAAATAAATATTAAAATATAGCTAAATTGAAAATATACACCTGAACGTCATCCCATCTTCTGGTACTCTTCGAAACGGACAATGGATTGTGCGTGTAAATTTGTAAAACGGGTACATGTGCGTATAATGATGCAGGCAGTAACGCAGGGCTTCTGGTCAACACTGTTTACGTCAACTAAAAATCGAAGCAAAAGATTACTCATAGTCGCTATGACAACAACTGATAATCGATACTAGATTAACCACGGAGTACAGTTTAATACATTTCACATTCAACTGTATTGAAAATGTTTAGAATTATAGGTCATGTGTGCAAGTTATAGGAGCAAAAAATAAATGATAATAGAAAGCAATAAACACTATAAAGCCACGACGTAATGACTGTAATGTTCAGTACTGGTAATAATCTTCTCAGAAAGCCTCTTACAAATGATGTAACATATGCACAGTTTGCACCTTGACATAGGGAATAAACTATTAAAGATACATGGATTTAATAGAGCATCTTACAAATGATGTAACATATGCACAGTTCGCACCTTGACATAGAGAATAAACTGTTAAAGATAGATGGATTTATAATGTTTATGTAGACTGTTTCTTAAAATAGACCGTATAATGTCTAGGCGTTTATTAGAATTATTTTTCTTCAATCCGAGTACATCTTATGCATTTCAAAAAGGGAATATTTAAATGTTATTGGAGAATAATCTTTGATTTGCACTATTTTATTCGCTCGCAAAAAGATGCGGCAACATGTAAACTATGGTGCAGTTTTTTCTGGAGGGGCTAAACAATATGCGCATAATTTAACGTAACAAATCAAATTTTAATTTACACATGCCAATAAACTTTTTACGTTGCAGAAATTTGTTACACTTTTTGGTTTTTGAAATAACTGCGTAAAGCCGAGCTTGTCTATCATATTTTCCTTTAATGTCCATTATTACGTCACCAAAAGAATACGCACGAGATATATGAAGAGTCAAATAAGCATGAAAAAAAGTATATTTTATATTTTATGTGCACAAGCTACTATATTTCAGTATGGCAGACAAAGTTAGGAACATCACTCGATACACTGTTTATATCGTAAGTATTCGTATTATATATAATGAAAATGTATTCATCAAGCATTTCAAAGTATAAGGGCTTTCTGGAATAACCGCCTACAATGTACAATATTGACTTTAAAACTATGCAAACAAAGCGTTTTGAAAGCGCAATATAATTTAACAGGCTGGTACTTGTTAGCCATTATGTGGTAACTGCTACGACCAGTGAACGCAGCAAGGATGCAATTGGATTAAAGCATCGTTTGAATTATTTAGGTATACATACGACGAAGTAATGTAATAGTTTCTTTTTGTTTAGGAGGATCTGGTGCCTAGAACTTCGCGTCTTCGTGTGGATGAGGAACATGATACAGAACTAGGAAGTGACGAATATACCAGTAAAAACAAGTCAACATCGGTAACCTTTTAAGATATTGCTATATGATATTAAACATGCCCTTAATAAAGTATGTATCTTGACAGTCATTCTGCTAGCGTGGATATATTTTAAGGCCGTGTCTTGAGTCCCAGAGATCAAATGATTTACTTTTAACTGAATGAATAAACACCGTCGAAACCAAGATAAGGCCAATAATTATATCTCCTTGTCTCTTAGTTATCCAAATGAATTCTAAATTACACATTGGTGCCGACGTGATGTATAGAAGAAGGTCTTTTGGTTGATTCATCCAATTGGTGTATGGCATTATGTATAAAATATTTAAAAAGAAACCATTGAAAAACTTGTGCTTGCTGGAAATGGATCCGAACAATTTATGACAGAAGCATGTAGTATGTTCCTAGCGATCGTACGTTCAGTATTCGATTTATTTACATACCTTAACAGTAGGATAGCTAGATCAGTATTCGATTTATTTCCATACCTTAACGGTAGGATAGCTAGATCAAAATATTTCCATACCTTAACAGTATGATAGCTAATTCAAAATATTTTCATACATTAACATTAGGATAGCTAGATTTATTTCCATACCTAAACATTAGGATAGCTAGATCAAAATATTTCCATACCTAAACAGTAGGATAGCTAGATCAAAATATTTCCATACCTTAACAGTAGGATAGCTAGATCAACATTCACAGATTACAAACGTACATCAGGAGGGTCAAACTGTAAAACATAATAATGATCGCTACTGGATAATACGAGTAGAAAAAGCTTAAAATCTGATGTCAATTTTTCCAAGTTATCAAATCAGGCATCTACGATAGGGTAATGTGGCTTAGTCTAAAGTTGGGTATTATTTTACAATTGATGAGTTAAGCCTGTATAATTCATAGCTCTAGTCAAACAGTACTTCAAACCCGACAATCAAGAACCTTAGCTAAAACTTGGATCAGACTTAAAAGTTAGGTACTATTTGACTTTGCTGTCATACTTCAGATTTAGGGAAGATTGGGCAAAGCATTAACAGATTTGAGTTAATAGTCCACAACAAGAGATATTATTGGTGTTAGCTTCAATGTCCACAACAAGATATATTGTTGGGGTTAGCTTCAATGGTCCAGTTCATGAAGAGAGCATCACAGCTTTTCTCAATATTTCGCATATATGTCACCCTCCATTATGCTATGCACAAAACATTTTCTTTATGGTTTTACAACTATGTCACTTTAAGTGTTGCTGAGAATTTGTGATGCATACATGCCTTAGAAATTTCAATACATGTTTTATGTACAATGTTCAAAATATCATCCAGTATGATGTATTTTTCCATTGGTCCATTAACCTCTACTCTATTTTCAGGCTGTAAATAAAATCTATCCATTGTTATATAGGGATCAGGCACAATTTGGTGTGAAGAGTTGTTTTCCAGAGAATAATCTTTCCAAAATATTCAGACAAACGATTGCATACAGCAAACATAGTACATGTTTTGCATCGTACATTTCTGTATAAAATGGTCTATTTCAGCGTAATTATTCAGAGCTTACAGGTCCCTTGGATTTTAATTTGCAATATTCAACAATGGACAAGGTACATTGCTAAATGGATGGTAAGGTGGAAGAGCTTCGGGTAATCAATGTTCGTCCGATAGTTGTTTCCTTCTTTTGCATCTAGTAAGGAAATTGTCATGTTCATCAGCATTCTGCACCAGATGAACCAATGTAATCTGATGATTTTAATCAGTTGTATTGCACTTAGTGTGAAATACCAGTGATCATACCTCACTGGCGTAGGAAGTAATAGTCTTTGGCATACTTTTCATTGTAATCTTAATATTGCACAAGAACATCTCTTTATGTTATGAATCTAACAGTCCCCTGACTACATACACAAGTTTACACATTAGTCAACGGTAAGTCACAGTCTATTCTCTCTCTCTCTCTCTCTCTCTCTCTCTCTCTTTATCAATACCACTACCACCCCAGCTTCCCAGTGATCTGCCCCATAAGTGCTTCATAGGATCGGGGTAACTGCGTAGTATCATCATGAAAGAAAAAAGTCTCAATGAAATATAAAAGAAGTACATTTATTTTGACAGTATTCTTTACTTTCCTATTTATAACTAAATTAAATGTCAAAACTTGTTTGTATTTGAATTTAAAAAAGCGATATACTTATTTTCTTAATTACCCCAAATATTTACACCGACTCAGTGACATTAAGTTCATTACGACAAAGTTTTCGAGTGCTAATGGTCATAATGTAATTAAGCCCCCTATATGACAGCTTGCTCCTTACCGAACTCTTGATCCTCTCTATTGTAGAAAACAACCTCTCACAACCTGAAATACATGGATCATGAAATTTGTTATAGGATGTTCAGAAAGATATAAAATTGTCTAAAGTCAATTAAATGCAGCACCAAGGACAAAGTATTTAATAGTCACGGGATGACTTTTCAAATGATCATGACTGAATAACTAACACAATGAATATTCCTTTCCATAACGAACAACGTATTAGTGTGTTCATCATAGTTAACTTATTTCTCTGAGAACACAAACAACTAAAACAACAAGTATTACTGCTGCTGCTACAATAGAAATAAAACTATTTTAATGTATTAATGCCTTAGGATTTGTGTGTAATCCCCCCACACACACACACACAAACACACACGCATTTCAACCAAGTAGATCAGCAAATTTATATCCCATCCAGCCATTTGCACCCAAGGATATGAAATATTAGTTAGAAAAGAACATGTAATTGTGCAACTTTTTTCAGGGATATTATGTAATTATGACTTATAAGCGGTTCAACTTAAAAACAGTGTTACTTCAATAGTTGGGACATCAACATGTCTCTGCAAGACCTGCCATTATTTTTCGTTTAAGTTTTATTTAGAAATGCAATAGGAAATATGGAACATGAAGCTGCATGTTTGTTTTTCAGAGATATAGTGCCAATGACATCGAGTGACCTTTCGACTCCTTTTTATGTATATGTTGTTCATCATTATTTTGCCTTATTTATTGCATGAGTCATATCAATGGAAACAAATAAGCCGTACTTGATCTTAAATTTGGTTCTCTCTCTCTCTCTCTCTCTCTCTCTCTGAAATCACAGCTTTAATGGTTCTCTGCCTTTATTACAAGAAAACATACAGGTCTGAAGAACTCGTGCTAACAGATGATGTTTGAAACAGCTGTATTTGTCAGTGTACACTGCAATGTTTGGTAATTTACGCACATAACAACAAACCGCCTCCCCTCCCAGTGATTTCTGATCAAAATGTACATCACCAGATTCGAATCGCCGATTAGAATGTTAAACAGGGTAATCGCATAATCCTTACTACACTACAACACTAGACCCTTTTAGCCAAACAAAGCATATGACAGTAGTTTCGTGCCACTCTATATTAATAATTTATCATATAGCTGCTAACGAATGTTATTTTCATACGACGCTGGGCAGATAATTCCAGTAAGAATCAATACAATTTTGGTTTTGAAAGACCGAATTGCGTAGAAAGCTGGAAAAACTCGTTCGCCCTATCACGTCCAGACATGTGCCAAAATGCATGCTTCGGTTGTAAAAATCAATGGCGTGGTTTAAAATAATCATGCTTAGTGACAAAAGAACATTACTAATATGACTCAGCCAGAACAGTCTAACCAGCTCCCAGCTCCCAGTGTCATCCTAAATTTGCAAATCCATCTCCTCTACATACAAAACGTTCATGAGATGTATAAGTTCATAATCATTGTCGAAACAAGTTAAGCATTGCTCCAATCATGATACAGTTTCTTGAAAGAAGACAGAATAGCATGCCCATGGCCCCATCGAACTGGAGTAACCAAACCGCCAGCATACATCCTATTTTCAAAGCAGAAATACCCTAATAGTGAAGAAAACAATGGAATAATAATAATAATAATAATGGGAACGTTGGAAAGCGCCTAATCTTTAGAAGCTCTAAGCGCTTTACATTAGACAAAACCTTTAATATAACAAAAACAAATATAATGTCATGATTACAAAAAGCAAACACCATGAAATTAGAAAACATAAAAACATGCTGAAAATATTTAAGTTAGGAAACATTAGTAGGTCTTTAATTTTGTTCTTGTAGTCGAAATAGGTAAGTTTTAAGAGCACTCTTAAACTGGATCATTGTTTCGTTGTGCTGGGCCCTGATATGCAAAAGAGCTTATCCATACGACTTCGTTTTTATAGTGGAAATAATGAGTACACGATTGTCAGAAGAGGAGCGTATGTATCTTACTGGTGTATACACTTGGGTGAGATCCGGTAGGTATATTAGACTGGAGTCCGTCATTTCTGAGTCTAAGCTGCGCCATATTTTGTGTGCACAAAACTCCACATCGCACAATTTCAATCCGTAAGAAGTCGTTATGATATGTGACAGAAGAAATTAGTCAAAACAAACTCATCGTGTAGGACGTCTGTTACAAACAAAGAGTGTCAATATTTTCACATTTTGTTTGTCTTCTTTTTCCCTGAACCAGTTTCATAAGAACCAAATCAATAATGAATTATCAGTGAGCATAATATATCCTCGTCGATGATACAGTGAAAGCCATGGCTTTTTATATTGCTTCAAAGGGCGTTCATGTCCCCGTCATTCGGGAAATTTTTCCAAAACCTTTTGTACAATATATTCGTCTTATTGTCAGGAAGATATCAATCCTTTCAATAAGAGTTTTCGTACACATCTCAGGCGATGGAAATTGCTTACACTGAAGATACATGTAACTTTAACGGAAGTGGAGGTCAGGTTTCTTATTTTTTAAATCATGGTTTGAACATCACAAACAAACACACGACTTTCCATACACTACTACGCTGAATAAATTTAAATTCATTCCGGCACTTCTACTGCTTTCCCCTCCACCATCTATATATATAAATATATATAAAGTATGAAAGATACATATGTTACATTTATATACTCAAATTAGTAGTGCCAACTATATATATCTATCTCGGCAAGAGCATTGCCCGACAATTATCTGTTGTGAGTAATATCGGCCCTTTCCTTTAGCGTTAAACCCTACAACAACCACAACAACCAGTCGACCAGAAGGATAACTTGGATAGCTGAGCCTACCAATATTATGCAAAGAACTACGAATATGGCGGAGGGACGTTAAGTCAAGACTACTCGATAACTCTCACTTGAATGACTCTTTGTCCAATTTGCCACATTTTCTCTTATTTCTGCAATTGAGAAGCGCACGGTATATCACTATCAGAAAACTGGGTATCCTGATTATCATGGGTATCATTGGTATCCATTTTGTCACCATATTCATTTATCACTTAATCGCCCGTAATTTGTAGGAAATTAGTCAGAATAATATATACAATGCTGAATGTGATAGGTACTCATGACACACGTAATGAACTGCTCGAGCATATACTATCCATAGAACAGGTTACTAATCAGGCTAATATCCACTGAATAGTGAGTGAACTCAGCTCCACGTACGATAGATGAAAAATATATAATCATGTATTTATGAAGTTGATTGTTTATTCGATGCATTAGACATACAAACTGGAAAACAAAACCCCATCAAGCTTCAACATCCACAAACACAGTAGCATCAAACATACTGTATGTAGCCATGTCTCCAACAGCACATGTCTCTCAACATATGTCCAACAGCACATAAGATTCACCAGAAACTTCGAAAATACACGATAACGGCACACCTTTCATAGCCTGATACATCAAAATGGCACGAAAAAAGTATTAAAGGAAAATTGAATTTCATCGAATTTTCTTGAAACGTAGTTTATATAAAGCTATGGTACACATACCATTCTGTTGTCAAATGATTCACACAACAGAATTTCAACACTGGAATGTAAAACACATCTCTTTGCTCTTACTGGCGTCCATAATTTACCAGAGCTCGAACACATGACGTCCACCTTGTCCGTCATCTTCAGCCGTCATTTTTCAGCACATGATATACTATGCATGGCGGCCAGTATTAATGGTGGAGGAAGAACCCGGGAAAACCCCGGGAAGAACCACCTCCCCACGAGAAGCTAATGGCAAGCTTTCTCACATACCCAAATTGGCCGAATCCTAGACTCGAACCCACTCAGACAGAGTTGAGATGGCAGTGATCCGTAATGCAGAGCGCTTTAGACCACTCTGCCACTCTGGGCCCTATGTATGTAAGCATGTATGTATGTTTTTATGTATGTAATGTATGTATGTATGTATGTATGTATGTATGTATGCATGCATGCATGGATTAATTGACGTATATGGATGGGTGGATGTATGGATGGACGTACGTGCAATCTACATCCATTAGAACAAACTCCTGGGATGTATTTGCCGATTTTTATATCCCTGGCCAAACCGTCAGCCTTGCTTACTGCCATATGCCAGTCAGTCCATTGGGAATACATGTAAGTGTGTATATCTGTATTATATACATGTGGCTGGTACCATTATATGTTGTTGACATGCTATTTGCAGGTCAAATTGATAAAATGCTGTACTGTTGATCACAGGTGGAAAATGCTTCAGTGAATGATTTAAAACTCTGCATCTACAAATCTTCAAATATACGTTGAAGAAATGTATGTATGAAGACATTTACTATATTTTGATTTGCAAGTTAGTGAGATCATTTAGTGCAAATGCATTTTTAGAGTGACATGCCTTGCCCATGGTTATACCTCGGTAGTCGACCATGACTGATCAGATGACATTATTCGAAACAAAGCAAATGTTATTAAGTAATAAATATTTTGCAGAATTATCCATAGAAAATTCATTACAAAAACGCATACGGCGTGTTTATACAAGTTTTGTGTGAAACCTAAATCGCATTATGCTAAGAAGGAAGGAACAATATTGGGGGTTAGGGCAGGGCTATGTGCAAAACTCCACCACCCAACGTATAGGAAATTATACAATGTTCCTTTCTCCTGTTTCATAATGACACACATTCTCTTGCTACATTTGTCCTTTCCCATCGCTTATTATGACGCGATTTACTTGCAGTTCACTCCAGCAATTTTACCACTCAAGCCTGTACTCCCAGATTAATGTGGTTTAAACTACCCGTCAATTATATGGACATTTATGCTCAAACCCAACAAAAGCTTTGATAAATATACTTGTCAACAGTTTTGCAAGGTAATTACGCATGTGATTGTTGAGGCTTGAAAATAAATGTTTGTCGCTAAAGCATTAAATGTTCAAGTCCTGCCAAAACATTGACAATGTACTTCATACTCTCATGGAAATACCGCATTCAAATGTATTGACTTGAATTCGTGCAAAAGCCACCCGTAGGTAAACCGTACTGTGGCCTTTTCAAACCGTACAATAATGTAATTTAAATTCCTTAGTGGTTGCTATTAATAACTTGTTGTTTTTTTTTTTTGGGGGGGGGTGGGCACCAGACATTTGATCCCCCACCCCCCAATTTCTGAAAGAAAAAAAATAATAGTGTTTTATGTATATGTGTATCCCCCAAAGGTGTGTTGTTTGTTATTTTTAAATAAAGAATTTCGATCAAAAATTTGTCTGATTAAATTTTTGATGGGGTATTTATAATTTCCTAGTGTTTTCTATAGGGTTGTTCATCCGAGCTAGGTTTCCTTCACCTTACTTGACATCCCTTCCCTAGAATTTATTTGTGACCTTTGCTAGAGGTCTCCTGAGTCCCATGTTTGCTATGTGTATTTTGCTATATTGTTTGAGTGCTATATATAGTTTTCGTGTCGGGACAGCAGTATTCTTCAATCAATCCAGTTGTCATACTGACCTATATTATTATTATTATTATTATTATTATATAATACAAGTATAATTTCGATTTTTGATGAGTGAGTGGTGCGTTAATTATGATTAGAAAAAGAAAACTTATTGTTTTATGTGTGTGATCATATGTGTCTCTCCTCTTAGAATTTGTTCTTAAAATGAGGTGATTGTACTCTAGTCAGGGTCCATACGTTTTTATTTAGTTGTATATCTCCCGACTCGAGTTTGATCCGCTCTTAATTTAGGTTATTAGCCAAAGTGTTCCAAATCTTTTTTATTTAACTATACAGTACGGGAGCTGTATAGTTGTTCAGAGAAAATATATAAAGTTAGAAGGGTTTGAAAGAGTTCCTAATCCCTCTATCTATGTTATGTTTGCATGTGTATGTTTGTGGTCGATGTAGGATGTTTTTCTTAGGCTCTTTCATGGGCCTGTCCACTTCGCATGGCGCCATGTGATATAGCCCCATGGCGTTATTACCTCGTACTTACCCCGCATAGTTGCCCTGTCCTAACCCTTTTAAGCGGAAATGGTGAAGTAAGGAACTTATTACTTAACAGAGTTCTCATTAAATTATACATTATAGTATATTATATTATATTATATTATATTATATTATATTATATTATATTATAGTTTAGCTTGAAGATAGACTTTCGTTTATATGAAAATATTTAGTTTTTGTTTATGGCACTTATATTTTCTTTGTTTACTCCAGGGTAGATGGGTGGGATCGGGGCTGCGGTCCGCATTTGGGTAACGCCTATACTTGGGCACTATACCAGTGTCTATTTCCCACCCCTCCCCTGTTAGGTAGCCCTGGCCGGCTATCGATCTATTGTGACTACTTGCTCACACCTGCTATTAATAACGATCAGAAAAATGTCTTTTTGAAAGCTGTTACTACAGATTCAAAGCTAGGCTTTGCTGCTGACTCTATATGCATCTTGGGATTGGTTTGAAGTACATAAGGAATATTTGGTTCATTGGCGTTATGGACACTTACAGGATCTTAAATGTTCTGTTAGAATGATCGCGATCATATCCCAAATTGTAAAATAGCGTAAAATGCTAAGTAAGAATTATCCACTGATTTTTATTCGTGCACGTTCATTGATCGATCTATCATTATTTGACCAACAATGACACATTACCATAATACATATCAAAGTTTAATTTCTTTACTTAATTTTATATGTATTGCAGGATAATGATTTGTCAGTGAGACTATGGCGAAAGTGTGAAGTACTCTCAATCAAATTTCATGCACGTTTAAGCTTTAAAATAAGAGAAAGTAGTTTTTCAGTGTGTGATATACTCCGGTGTATGCTATAATTATTTCACTGTTTGATCATCGCATTTGTCATAAAAGTAACCAAATATAAACATGAAATGTCAAGATTGGAAAAACACTTGCAACTGGCATATTTCCAGATCATAATATTTAAATGACTTTGCAAATAATTTAGTGATAAATATTTGTTCTCAACAGGCCAAGTCTGATGACTATATTGTTGTTGCCGCCATTGATTTGGGTACAACATACTCGAGTTGGGCTTGCTCGTTCAGACATGAGTACAAGAAAGATCCAAAGAATGTGAAAGCAATAATAAGTCGGACATGGAACAGTGGTGATAGTATATCTGCGAAGGCCTGTACAGCCATACTAGTCAAAGAAGACGGGAAAACTCTAGACTCGTTTGGATATGATGCGGAAACCAAATATGCCGAGTTTGCCGAAGACGAGGCAGAAGAACTTCATACTTGGTACTACTTCTGGCGATTCAAGATGCTTCTTTACAATAGGGTAAGCTGTGTTTGATGTCATTGTAATAGTTTTATATCGCCCAACAATTGATAACTTATTGGGGCAGTTCGATCATCGTTTTACATAAACATCTAAAGACGGTTAATACATTCTTCAACATTTTAAATCAATATTTTGCAATTGTCAACATGTAATTCATTCTTCGAGTCATTGTCCTTTTAGAGTTGCAGATCAAACAGGCTATTAGCAATAACCAAGGACTAACTATGTATTTACGTATCATTTTAGAAAATAAGCAGCAAAATGACACTGGAAAGCGTGAATGGGAAGGTTTTGCCTGCATTGAAGGTTTTTGCATTAGCCATTGGTTATTTGAAGAATGATCTTCTGGAGGAAGTCCGCAATAAAACGACAGGTGTTATTGACGCTGATCATATTCGCTGGGTTCTAACCGTCCCTGCTATTTGGGACGAATCAGCCAAGCAGTTTATGAGAGAAGCAGCCGTTGAGGTAAAATGCATGGCACAGTAAATATCTATCTGGAAATATTTGGATACTGTATTGGATAGTACCTAATACAAATGAAAAACAAAATATATTAGTTTTACCCCGATTCACCAAGAAAGGCAAATATCGGGTATGTGTACTATCGTTAATAATGGAGATTTGTCATATTTAAGAAAGCATGTGTGAAAACCAGTTGTATATGACTACGAAACCGATGCAAATGGTAGCAGGAATATCATATATGGCTGAACAGCCGAGGACTATCAAATACAATACCAAGTCGCGGATATAATATACAAAGACACTGTTTGAAAGCAAAGTAATATGAGCTTCATAATATATTTGTTAAGAACATAAGCGGTCTTCGGTGGCATTAACATGCGGAAAATTGGTTCGTGCATAAATTGAATGAGTCGTATTCAAAGATTATACACAGCTAATATCATGTTATGCAAATGTTTTGTTTTATTTCTATGGACGTTGTGCTTGTACTGTATGTATGTGCTAATCTGAATTTCACAATCATTTTTCTATGCTAGAAAAAAAGTTGAATACGCATATGCTTAAAAATGAACCGAACAGCTAATTTAACGTTGTGTATCATTTATGAACACGCATGGAAACATGTTGGAAGTATTATTTGTGATAATATCATTGCTATTTTAGGTTCTTGCAACGACAAACAAGAATTCATATCAGGCCAGCTTCAAACAGATCATTAAATACATAATCTTCATAGTTCTTCGTTTTGAGCCTACCCTTGTATCACATCTCAAATTACTTGAAACAATTATCCACAGGTTGGAAGCGTCTTGCTCTGTTGTCTCTCCTGGAATATCTAAAAGTTCTTTTGTCTACATCTTCTTGATCTATCTAAAGACATCACCTTTTCACATGGCATACGCATTTGTTTTTATGGGATCATCGGCCTCTACAGTAACCTCTACCTTTCTTCCAGTATATATTTCATATGCGCTATTTATAGAAATTAAAAGTGACATCGTCACTTTGCCAAATCTAAAATATTTACTTTTATTATCTACTTGAACCTAAGTTTTACATATACTTTATGTATGTACTTAAGTCAGGGTTTTAAAAGATATTGATTTCATAGAGTGCTTGCTTCCATAGTATAAGGCGGTGCTCTTTGATCTATAGCATCTGAACAGACCGAGATGGACGAAAATGAATTGCCACGCGTCGATATTATGACTCGGTCAAATATATATTGTTTACATCATATTGATTTTATCGTTATTTAATATATATTTTATGTCTCATTTGGCAGGCTGGTATCAAACATGAGCAGTTGACTCTCGCTCTGGAGCCTGAGGTAGCCTCATTGTACTGCAATAATGTCCCTGTGGAAATAACGGAGGGGGGAGATGTCTTACCTTTCCAAGGGGGAACTAAATATATCATCATCGATGCAGGAGGTTAGAACCTATCATCTAAATAAAACTAGAGATTGTTTTCCTTATTTGATTTCGTATAAATGCACCATGCACTTTAGAGTTTTGGAATTATAGCCATGTTTTGAATTAGAACAAGTACTTGTTATCCAGTGCATAATTATTGTATATCTCGGTAAATATGTCACTTACGAAATAGTGCGTTGGACAAACCATGCATCGGTCCCGTGTTGTTTTCATGAAATACATAAAAGTGCTTGATAAATATATATATTTTCCAATATTATTTACATAAAACGAACAAATATTTGATTGAAACCTTTACACCTAGTTTCCTGTAACATAATGATTCATATTTTCCCTAAATTTATTTGTCCAAAAGAAGAGTTCCAGTAAATCATGACTGTACGTTGAATAAATTAACAATGAACAATTATAATCATCTGAATTCAGTAACTTGAAGAAGAAAAAAATTCAGCCCAAAACTGTACAACGTAACCGGTCAACATAATACATCTTAACGGGTCAAGTGTCTTAAGCCACACTGACAAACCGTTATCAAGAAATTAGTAATACTACTAATTAAGACGCAAAACAGATTCCCGTTTGAGGGTCGAAAATTCATTCTTCTGAAGTAAAAAATAGAAGTTTGTTACCAATAAGCACATGATAAATATCACGTAGGTCAAGAATGAACTTCACTCAACATAATGATTCTTACTCTGAGAAAGATAAATAAAGAATTTTAATAAAAAGTTGCTTATCAAAACTCTCAGTGATTTCGGAACGAGGCCAGCAACTAAATACAATGTTTTATTACAGTAGCATAAACTGAAAATAAAGCAAATGAAAGTAAAAAATTAAAAACTAGCAAACAAATTAAATGAAATTGAATATATATATATATATATATATATATATATATATATATATATATATATATATATATATATGCTTTAATTTATATTTAATTTAGTTTAATTGTTTGATTGTTAGCTTTCATTTTTTATTCCATTACATGTCATAGTAATGTAATTTTATTTACTTGAAATTGACATTTTCCAGAAATTAGTTTGACCTAACTGTTTTCTCGTAAACACCTAATAATATAAATTTGTATCTAAAAGCTGACCTAGTTCCTGACCTTGATTCAGGATCAGTAGTGTTGAAGTAAGCCACTTCTTTTTTTATTCATTCTAAGTGTTGATTTATTTGGTGTTATCGATGCTATACTGAGTGTACGTGACTTTATACATGTGAATATCCCCTATTTCGAAATTCTGGTTCTACCGGAATTGCGGAGAAGTCAGATATAATAGAGATGTATTAAGAAATAATTTTAGTCGGGCTTTTAAAAATTTAGAAGTAAGGTGTTTTTTCTGTTTTGACCAGTTGGAGTTATATTTTAAATTTTCTTTAAATTATTTGGATTGTAATAGAGCATTTATTTTCCCTGTGAATATTTAAGTGCTCGTTCTCGGCCAAAGACATTTATTGAAATTGTATTCGGAATTCAAACACCGGATTATTTTTTTCCGTGTACAACAAAAAACTGTTGACACGTAAATACTATCCTGGCTACAGTATACTTCATCGAATCCATTTTTGATTTACGTCGGGACTCGAGCTCAAACTCATTAGATCATTATATTACTGGGACATCTAATTTTTAATTCTTGTATCATTCTTTGATTATTTTTGGATTTGATTCTTAAAGCGTAAGTTCTTTTCTTCATTTTTACCTTGTTCTTTCCTGGGAAATAAATTATTTGTAAAATTTTACAAAGCTTGTCGTCTTCACTCTTTCCTTGTTACTGTTTATGAGAGCCTGAACACGTAACTATTTATAGTTGAACCTGATATGCATGTCTTTACTTTTGGCTAGGTGGCACAATTGACATAACTGTTCACGAAGTAATTGGTGATGGAACATTAAAGGAGATATGCCGACCAAATGGTGGTAACTGGGGTGGAACTGAGGTGGACAAAGCTTTTGAAAGATTTTTGATAGGACTGTTTGGAAGTTCTGTTTATGATGAATTTAAGAAAACTGATGTAGGTGACTATCTGGACCTTCTTCGTGATTTCGAACGAAAAAAGAGAAATATTGAACCGGAAAAAACTCAAATTGTCACAATGCGCCTGCCTCATGGCCTAAACAAACTCTTTTCCAAACACACTCACACAAATTTAGCAGAAACTATCCAGTCTGAAAGATTCACAGCAACGTCTGATAAACTGAGAATGCAACATGGTGTTATGAAAGAGTTTTTCAAAGAAGCTTTGGAACAATTGGGTGAGCATCTAAAGTCGTTATTTAGAGACGGTTCCTTGGATGGTATAGGCACAATAATCCTGGTTGGCGGGTTTGCAGAATCTAAAATGTTGCAAACAAAGGTAAAGAGTATTTTGCCAAATAAAAGATTCATCGTTCCACATGAGGCAGGTCTAGCTGTCCTGAAAGGCGCTGTTTTATTTGGCCATAACCCTTCTGCTATCGGACACAGAATGTCTAGGTTTACCTATGGTTTGAAGACATCCGTAACATTCGAGGAGGGCAAACACAGAGAGGACAAGAGAAAAACAGTTGGAAACGACGATCTATGTGTGGATATATTTGATATCCATGTTTACAAAGGTCAAAGCGTAAAGCTTAACGAGAAACAAGCACCGGTGGTATATAAGCCACAAAATCCTAAGAATAAGACCATAAGCTTCGAGTTGTACTCGTCTACAGATAGCAGTCCCGTGTATGTAACGGATGCCGACTGCAGGAAATTGGGAAAGATCACAGTAAATGTCCTTGGAAATACACAGGACGACAATGCAGTGGAGGTCAGTTTGATTTTTGGAGGAACGGAAATTCAGGTAGAAGCTAGAGACAAGAAAACTGGAAAAGCAACTAACACTAAGATTGATTTTATCGAGAAGAATTAACTGCAATAGCTCGAATACGTATAGAGACGAAAATATAACCGAGTGTTAACTTTGTTGACAAATGATCTAAGTATGCTGTCAAAATTGTCAATTTTCGGGCCTAACATAACAACGGCAAAGTATTGACCAAGGTTAGCATTAAATGGAAAACGTTGTTTATGTACATTTATCTGATCTATACATGCTGTTCTTTTGGATGATGACTAACGAATGTATTTATTTTACCCCATGAATAAACAATCATCGACATTTGGTACCGGAGTTTTGGAACATGGTTTTGAGCATGTTTACCAGCAGTCAGCCGTAGTTAGCAAACATGGTCAGTATTTTCCCTTATACCTGCGTGTATATTATCTGCGAGTCTATACAGACATACTTGTCTATTGCCAGAATTAATACAGAATGGTAACGGTGGCAAAGGTGAGGTATATAGTGGATGCCTTTGAATACAACCTTGACAAATAATACCTTAAATAGGGATTTCTATGAAAGATCTTTCAAAAACATCACTTTTTATTGTGGCACTAGTACTTGGTGGTCATTATCAAGAAATTACCATTTTCTCATTTATTTCGGATAATTGTTATGACATTTAATTTGTTGCCTCATTGTATATTTAAATTCTCCAAAAGAAAAGCCCATTTGTGTTCTTCGGCCAGATACGATTTGTTTCAACATATTACTCCAGAGCAGAAGTTTATTCCAGGCGATACTCATGAATGAAACTATTGCAAAATGATTTTTTTTTAAAGACCAAAGTGAAATGGGAAGAAACGTTTGCTGGATATCAGTAAAACTAGCAAGTTGAGAACGGCTGACGTGTTGAATTGATAAATGATATTTGACAGATCTGGCAATGTACAAATACAAGAAATAGATGAATAATATTTGACTGATCTGGTAATTTACACATACAAGAAATAGATGAATGATATTTGACTGATCTGTCAATGTACAAGCACACGAATAAGATGAATGATATTTCACTGATCTGAGAATGTAAAAATACAATAAATAGATGAATGATATTTGACTGATCTGGAAATGTACACATACAAGAATTAGATGAATGATATTTGACTGATCTGGCAATGTACAAATGCAAGAAAGAGACTAATGATATTTAATAGATCTGGCAATGTACAAGCAGAAGGAATAGATGAATGATAACTGACTGACCTGGCGATGTACAAATAAAAGAAATAGATGAATGATATTAGACTGATCGAACGATGTACAAGCACAAGAGATAGATGAAGGTTATTTGACTGATCTGGCAATGTACAAATACAAGAAATATATAAATGACATTTGACTGATCTGGCAATGTACAAATACAAGAAATAAATGAACGATATTTGACTGATCTAGCAATGTACAAATACAAGAAATAGATAAACGATATTTGACTGATCTGGCAATGTACAAATACAAGAAATAGATGAATGATAATTGATTGAGCTGGCAATGTACAAATACAAGAAATGGATGCATGATAATTGACTGATCTGGCAATGTACAAAGAGGAATAATGGACTAGTCCTGTGTTATCTTAACGGTATGAAATATGCTTGTTTCGTAATTTTGTTGTAAAACGCTATCATATCATATTAAAGGTCGCAGATCTTCAAGAATATTAGTTTGTAACGTTTTCATTTTTTAGATTTGCTAGATTTGCGAATATATATGTTATAGCATTAGAAACACTGGCTCTGTCTTGCTAACACATGCCTTGAATCATATGTTTATTTTTATGATTGGAATATTTAAAATTATTAATAAAAGTGAGTGTGATAAATTGTAATACATTTTCCTTTTCTCTGTCTAATAAATAAGGGGATAACCAATGTACAGACAAATAATTGGTTTTTTTTGTTATACTCCCTCTCTACACTATTCTTTTTCTTTATATTTTATTCTCCACTTGTTCCTTCGCCTCCTGGTTTGTATATTTGTCTCTCTGTGCAGTGTTCATTTCACTATTTACTCAATTCACTCCCCCTGAAAACATTGGCGAGAGATGTGAAAGCCGGAAATAAAGCTGGGTTGGCTGGTTTCCTTATATATATTTTTATGCTTGTACCAAGACATCAAGACTTATTCAAAGATTAATTTCAGAAAAGACTTATTTTAAAATTAATGTGATGTAAATGGAAATCGCCTTTACTGCAGGCTTGTCTCCTAGTTCAAGGCCCACCCCAACCCCCAAGAAAGAAACAAAATGAAAACAAACAAATAAAAATAAAACAAACAAAACATAGCAAAAGCAAATATGACATAAACCGATTGATTATTTCATAACGGCATACCCTATACAACTGAAGAAATAGAAATGGAAAAGCAGATGTTTTTGCTGCAAACAGTCATTGTTGTCACGGAATTGTAGAAATCCTTTTATTTTAATACATGTACTCGGATTTCGTTTTTGTGTACAATGATACCCGAAGGTAATTTATGTATGTTGTACAATATTTCGAAAGGTGAATTCGGTTCATCCTATGCCGCACGTGTAAAAAGCTTTCGGTGGGAAAAACCGAATGCTTCCAGCGAACAGACAATGTATGACGACTTCGTCTGTGTATAAATGCCTTACCGTAAGACTAAATCGATACATTACGGAACGTGTTGTTCGTGAGCAGTCTGATTCACTCTGCTGTTCACTGGAATAGGGGTAATGTCAGGAAGAAGCAAGGGAGGAAATTGCGTGTATAAGCCCAACCACGAGGCGAGAGTGAATTAACTGCTACTTCCTTGGAACAATAACCCATGAAACAAATCTAAAATAACATGGCAACAAAACAGGAACGGATATTGACTTTGATTCATGAATATGAACTAAATCAAGGAGCTCAAACAAAGAATTAATCTGGACCTCGGATTGATTCATTCCTACCCACAAAGGGGTATAAAAAAACAAAATAAATATTGATTCCACGGGGCAAGAATTGAATCAAAAACAAGGATTTCGACTTAAGAAAGTGATTTCAGACACGGGAACTCAAAGAATTAAGCTGTGTCTATCATAACAGACAGAATGTCGGGTTTTTCGGAGGAGCCAGACACGTCAGCAAAGTGGATCTCAGATTGATTCTTTAATACCTCTAAGGAGTATAAAAAGCAAAACAAACAACTTAACCATACAGAAAATATCGAAATGAATAAGGATTCTAGTACAGAATACTGATTCAAGACACGGAATATTCTGGACCAACACAAATGTACATGGACAAGACATTCTAAAAAACGAAATTAGAAAAAGAATACTATGGTACTTCGTCTGAAGTATACCCTGCTTAGCTCTGACTCTATAACGGAGCCACCCCTAAAAAAAATCAAAGGAGGAGAAACTTGGTACCCAGCAAAACGAACCATAGAAAGAAGAACCTTTTGGTTGACGATATTGATGGATTACTATCAAAATTTGCATACGATTAACTTATTCTTTTTCAAAACACATGAATTCCATTATAAATATTGATTAGGACAACTTAAGTCTTTACTATAAACCTGTGATTATTCACATCTTACATCGATTCAATTACTTTCAATTTGCCGAAGCAAGACTTACTAAATACTATTATCGGCATTTAACACATAACCAAGAATTTGATTATAAATATGAGTTAAAAAAAACTTAATTTGTTTTACTCGTGACGTTCACATTTCAGCTTCATTTAATTACTTTAATTTGCCGAAGCAAGACTTACTATTTACTATTATTTACGACACTTACTATTTTTATTATATTATTTTGATAACGGGCTTCAATAATCTGAATATACTTTAAAATCTTGGACTAACTCTATTTCGGATTTTCGGCTTTCTATCATGCAAATGAGTACTACCAATTGATAATATAAAACAACCTAACAACAGTCACAATATGCTAAGGAATACCAGTAATAATAAGCACCACATGCATTCACCAAACAAACTCATGCCCGTAAACAGTTTATTATTTTTCCAACACTAAATATTTTATCTTCGGCTTTAAATACTTATTCAAAATTTCCATTCTATAAGTAAGAATATACAACTATAATGAATTTTTGACCTAGATAGTGCCGTCTTTACATATAAAGGAGGAGCAACTGCAGCACAACGCACATCACTTCACAACACAAGACAACAAGACATTAGAAATGTTACTTTAAAACAATTAACCACCAAAAACAAAGAGAAAGGAAAGAAACCCCTCCATTGGACTTAATAGTCTTAAGGGAAATTCATACTATTCTAAGTTCAAGCGAGGGTGGTTAGAAATCAGGCCCATTGCCAGCCCAGGCACATGGAAGAAAGTATAACGACCTAAATATTATTGGGTTAACGTAAAACTATATTATTTGACGAACAAAACAGAGACTAACGCTAATTAATTTGCACTTATTTTATTATGAATTTTCTTCTTATGACATGTACATTTATAATATCAAAAGGGTGGACAGGGAGACACTCACCAGACACTTTTCGAAAACCAGGGTGTCACTTCTAAGTCCTAACCAACTATATATGCTGAGGCGGGGCTAAGAGGTGTCAACAACTACTTTAAGGACTTGCATATATTCAGCTGTAGAGGTATGTGAATTATTAATTTATTGTGTATAAGTTACAACTATTGTACAACCTCTTTTAATCTTGTATGTTTGCTATGTAACTTCGGTTTACGTAGTATAATGCAAATAGTACGTGTCATGCATAATGCACGGTGTTAGATGTATTTTCTGCTGACCCGAGTGACCAGAAAGGTCGGACTGACCCGAATGACTAGAGTGATCAACTGTAGAGATTACCAGAACGATGAGTTATCTGAGTGAGAAGTCGACCATAGCATCTGTGAAGCTGAACCATTGCAGCCGTAGAGCTGAGTAATGTGTTGCTGGTCGAGTGGCAGTGTGTTGTGTGATGTGATTTGGACTTTTAACGTAGCTTTAACAATTTTTCAGTCATATCGCTACGATGTCTGCAGTGTGGCAGCTTATAGTGACGTAGCATGATGTCCCACCCAGTCACATTGTCCTGACACCAGGCCGACCAGCGAGGCAGCTGTTAGTACAATTTGTGTAAGTCTTTGGTATGACTAGGCCGGGGATCGAACCCACAACCTATCGCATCCGAGGCGGACGCTCTAACCACTTGGCCACCGGAGTGGTGGTAGAGTGGCAGGTGATCAGGCGTTGGTGGCCGAGATTGGCAGGCGCTGAATGCTTGATTGACCAACGTGGAATACTGACGGCTTGATTGGCCAACGTGGAATACTTTCAATGGGAAAAAATGCTTCCAGCGCACAGACAATGTATGATGACTTCGTCTGTGTATAAATGCCTCGCCGTAAGATTAAATCTTCATATTAGGGAACGTCTTGTCAGTGAGGGGTCTACTTTAAGGACTTATAACTATTGTACTACTACGTTTATTTGTGTACGTTTGCTATGTAGCTTCGGTTTACGTAGTATATTGCAAATATTTTCTATTATTGTTTGTGACCTAGCAAGGGATTTATATTAGCAGTATAAAGCTGCATTTTTAAGAAACGTTTAGTATTGTTTGATTCTTTATGGGCACAGTAAGGTTTACTTCTGAACCTGTTTGTTATTTTTTAATTGTGCCGATAATGTAACCTGTATAATTTACCTTATATAACGTCATCACGTTTTATCGTATATGCCCGTGTCATGCACGGTGTTATATGTATTTTCAGCTTACCCGAATGACCAGAATGATCGGAGTCGACACTAGACGTTGACCATAGCAGCTGTGAAGCTGAATCACTGTAGCCGTAGATCTGAATAAACAGTGTTGCTGGTCGAGTGGCAGGTGATCTTACGTCGCTGACGAGATTGATGGACGCTAATTGCTTGATTGACAAAACTGGAATACTGACGGCTTGATTGGCCAGTGTGACTGGTAGCCAATTGTCCTGGTGGCTGTGTGTAACTCCATACCTGTAGTCTCTTAGCCGTGGGCTAATTTTGGGGGTTTGTAAAACCCAGTGGGTTTTTTGGGACTGTAATTATAATTTGTATCTGTCCTTTTTTTGTTTCCATAATTTCACTATTTAAGTGAATTCATTTTACTATGTGTAAAATACTACATTTCTTTACTATGTGAGTAAAAACACATCATTCATTCGTTGTGTTATCATTGTGAATTATTCGCCCCTTGTGCTTGTACTGTGTAAAGCCATTTATTCGTATTTCCATTAAGTCTGTGCATTTTATGTTAATTGATCCAATATTTGGATCATATACACGCACATCTTAATCATAATTAATTGCTCATTCAAGTCGTACGTTATTAAATATTGTATTAGTATCACCATCAAAGGCGTTCTGTTGTATATCCGAAATCCCACCAGGTTATCTTGTTACACTTGTCTCTAATAATTTCATAACGGCATACCCTATACAACTGAAGAAGTAGAAATTAAAAGCAGATGTTTTTGCATCAAATAGGCCTTTTATTTTATTCTCGACCTCGTTTCATTTGTAATTATTGGCTAATTGTTTCTATACAAATGTCATGTCTCAAACACACATTCTTGACTTTTAATCTTAATGGGTCTTTGTTGAAATTATCTTTTATTTCTCCACTGGTGTGATTCTTTTTTTTTTCTTCTTCTGTTTAGTAACTTCCTGAGTGCTACCTGTCTGCTAATTTGATGTAACGGCCAAACAAAATGAATACAAAAGGACAGTCTGCATTATTTACCGGCTGGATTGGTCGTTATTGAGATTACCTCATTATAATTGCCACAGTGTGTTTGAATATAGATATGAGTTTATCTAAAATTAATATGTTCTTTGCCAAGACTATAACCTACATTGAAACTTGTTTAACGTCAGAAGAAGACCGTATATATCGTGTGCAGAGTGTACAGTGGTAAGTTACTAATATTATTCGGTGAATTAAGCTTCAGCAAATACCTTGCAAAATAACAGTGGAATATGAATCATATAGTAAGCATGCGTTTGACTAAATATTTCGAAGTGTATTAAGCTTTAGACGTATGGTTTACTTTTACTTGATATAAAATATAAATTAATTCATATTTGGTATTCGTGTAATATCGTGTACAAATACCATATTGTCCATGTGTTACTCTGGTCAAATAGTGTATATAAAAAAGACAATCTGATTACTTCCCAGCTGGGTTGACTTTAGCTCAGATTTCTATAATTGGCATAACGAGGTTATATATTATCAGATGTTCTGGAATTTATACCTTCTTTGTCACCAATGTAATTAAACCTTGTAAACTTTCAAAATAGCTTCGTAAGACGTGTCATTTGTTATCCCCGTGACCAAACGGCTTTATCAACTAAACGAAGAGTGCCGAATGGTAAACAAAGAAGTTTTCATTATGATCATAATACTTAAGATAATTCGAATGGTTTGAAAGATTTGTATTGAATTAAATGATTTTGAGCAAAGACCAAACACAATACCGATTGAATGTGAATTACTAAAAAAGCAAAAGTGTTACTTGGCATTTACAAGTTTAATAAAATGAGTTAAATGACAAAATACAACATGGGCGTTCTTTATGCCCATCGGTTGTGATATCTGCCTTCGACATTCTTGTGTGTTAAGGCTGCAAGGTAACAGTACTCGTGTTTCTGGGCTTGTAAATTGCCATGCAAATTATGCAGGTTATAACTCCTCATTTCTGAGTAAAACCGGTTTACCCCAATAAAAATTTGTAAGGATCTCCGATTATACGGCCACGATCGATATCGACGTTTAATGTACAAAACGGTAAGTTGTAAAGCAGTTGACACTGCATAGAACTGAACATGTACACGATCTGTCGCAAACCGGTTTTAGCAACAAATAATTTGGTACACAATACTGATTTATTTATACACTTCAACGTCTAATTAAAAGTCAATATTCAATTTGTAATAATATTACTGGTTACACAATCCCCACAGAGAACCTCTTTCAACGACAGCTGTAATTAAGACATATAGATATAATGAGAGAGAGAAGGCAAAAGATGAATCGCAGAAGAACACGCCCCAATGAGTATTTGACACTGAGAAGTTTTCAAATCTCTTACAAAACATCTATCGGATGATCTGTCAACCAAACGTTTGAAAGATTTTTACAAATATCAAACAGTTTATTCTGACCAAAAGGAGAAATGTATCGTTGTGGGAACGTTTTAATCTCCTCTCATCAAGACTTCGAGAAAAAGGTTTCAAGAGAATATATTTAATCTAAATTGAATCCGTTAGTGACTAAGATTAGAGTGGACGCAGGAGTGGATAGACTGAAGATAGAAATAAAAGAGTAGTCGGATCGTGTAATAATCAAATATCAAGGAAGATCTAGCCGATGACGTGAAAATATTATATAGAGAAAAAGATGAATACAATTAATAAAGAATAATAAGAGACCTATTACATCCAAGACGTTCATCAAATGACGACAAAGTTGTAGGACAGAATGTATGAAATGGAGCAATATTATATTGACATATTGCAAGATCTAGACTATCGTCCCAGCATGTGCATCTATGTCTTATCTTATCCTTGAAATTTAAACTGATGGTTGCTAAAAGACAAATTACCGAACAATACAACAAAACTAATACGTACGTCAGTGGCTGTTGAGGGACAAATTACAGACAAATTTACCTCAGTTTTGTATACTAATACGTCCTTACACTTTAAAAGGGGATTGTATTACTTAATCGTAGCCTAAACTAAAAGCACGTATGCAAAACACGTGCGAACAGTATATGACGGAAATAACACCCACCCATCCCCATTCCCAGAAATGTAAAATGTGTGACAAGTACAAATTATTGTAGCCTTTCTATAATGTACAATTCTCCAGGTTTTCCATTTGTCGTGCATAAGGTGAAGAGTATGCGATTATAGTTTTCTGAGGCAATACATCTCGCACAGCATTATATCTGCCTAAGCCATCAAAGATTTAATTTATTCCCATACACTTTCCTTTATGTTTCAGCACGTAACAAGATCCACACTCTTCTGCAATTGTTTTAGGCTACACTAAAGTTTCTGTTTGTAAACACAATGACTATCTTCTCAAAATTAGGTCCATACATTTGCAACGGTATAAACTAAAGAAATAATCAAACTGTTCCTGCCATTTATGAACACAACATTCCGTTAAAAGTCACGAATAGGGATTTATGATTTCAATGTTAAAATATTAAAAAATATCTGGAATATTTACCGTATGACTCTTCATTCAGCCAGTCGATGTGTTTATCATTAAATGTCATGTGTTAAATAATTCATCCAGTACCAATGATTGAATCCATAAGTATACTAATATTATTTTTCTTATTTGTTTGTATTTAAATTTTTTGTTTAATTTTTTTTCAATTCATCTTTACGGTAAATTGAGTTCTCCCGTATTTGGGAACATACGAGTGCACGACGGAATCAACTACACGGATTGGCTGGTTGGTATTTAACAGCACTGTGTACGTATTATTGGCTAAGACGGATGAGGAAATGTGAGCTGGATTACATTCAAATGGCATCCTAAGGCAGTGACTGGTCTGCGACTATATCGAACCCCCGACCCTATATCTAATGAGCAACTGTTGCTCCTATTATTGAATGCAGACAGCATGCATGACATAAATCCAAATTTGTGAAAGTTTGTGTATATATTTGAGCGGCTTCTTAAAGCATGATGTTTTGCCGAAGTAGATTATGCCAGCTGTACTGCACTTCATTCGTTCTCAAATTTAATTTACCAAGTAGTTCGCATCTAGCTCTATCGATCTTTAGACAATATATAAGGCTGTACCACCTATAAAAGGTGAGTCGGGACAGTGTGTTCCTAGCAGCAGGGTGCAAACAAATATCATTACTACTTGCATCTGTACTTGAGAAATTAATGTTGCATGATATGGAAATCGCAAATTTTATAAAGTCTAATTTGTCCTAAGGGTCACCTTTAATGAGTGGTCACCTATTCACAACGGCCTTTCTATTTCCCCTAGTCAGCTTTCTGATATACAATATTGGTCCTGGTTATAACTGGAATCGGGTCACGATTAATACTTCCAGTTCAGAGGATGCCGCGAGTGGTCTAAAGTGCTCTCCGTTATGGATCCCTGCCATCTCACCTCTGTCTGCGTAAGTTCGAGTCTCCGATTCGGCCAATGTGGGTATGTGAGAAAGCTTGCCAGTAGCTTCTCGAGGGTCGGTGGTTCTTTCAGGGATTTCCCGGGTTCTTCCTATACCATTAATACCGGCCACCATGTATAGCCTATCGTGTGCTGATAAATTGCTTTAAACCCTACAACAGGAACAAGAACAATAACCTGCAGTTCAGTACAAATGTAGTTCTTGTATATTGCTAGAAATTGTTTTCTTTTCTCATTTTCGTGGTGATAGAAGAGCTATATTTATGCATTTTTGGTAGGGATTTAAAGGTAATTGTTTATTCTTAAGAATATTTGCTCAGGGTGTGGTTTTCCTCTGTATTTCAGCGACAGTGCACAGTCAGTAATAAGGCCTTGGTGATGATTAGGAAGTGAAATCTGTGTTCTGTTTACATGCTGCTCTGTTGACAGTCCAGCCTCTCAAAAACATGCAGGTCAGCCTTTGACAAGAACTTCACCGTGAAGTCATATTTGAAGGTATTTTAAATTAACATATGATTTGTATTGATTGCCACAGAGGAAAGGTCAGTATTGAGAAACAAATATAGAGAACATATAGTAAAATTGATTGTGTTCTATGTCCAACTGTCACTTGCCTATTGCGCGAGCGGCACGGTCTTTCCTAACCAAGCAAAGGTTTCTACCTGCCGTAAGCGGTTACTGGAATGTACCTACATTGTCTATGCAAACTGAATGTTTGCTTCATCACGAAGGCACTACTAAGATAACGGAGTATAATCGTAATCAATATGGAAACATTTATTATATCTCTTGCAAATCATGCCACAGTGACTATCGTTCAAAGATGCCAATATATCAAATGCGAGGCAGTATTTATCATTAGTGTAGAAGGTTGAACCAGTTTGTTTGCTGTATGGTGAGAAACGTAGATATGTTATCGCAGCAGAAAAGGAAGTCACCTTTTGTGACAGTGTGATAGGTAAGGCTAGACGTCTTCATCCATTTGCCTGCGAATTAAAGCTATAGGTTGTAGCTGTGTAGGGTAGGTGGCACTATATTTGGGTATTTGCTGGCAAAGCAGACAAACAAATGTCTAGGCTATATAATTCTTTAATGGTTTCTTTTCACTGTACCAATTCAAATTCAAAAGCCCCCACTAACCATTTCTGCATATATATATATATATATATATATATATATATATATATATATATATATATATATATATATAATCAGCCTTGTTGCCTTTCACAGGAGACATCCTGATATCATATTTCTATAACTGGCTTTATTGTTTCTGGTACACAAATCTGTGTTTCCTACATTTAACTAAACATTTAATATCTAACTGAGTTGTCTAGAAGTTGATTTGAAAACATAAATGATTATAATATATCTGATCAGTCTCACACTCACTTTCAACCTCTTCCTCAAAATATACATGTTAAATAAATGTAGTTTAAGTGTAAGAGTTGGCAAAGATTGTCAGAAGTCAAGTATACAACATATATGTCTTTAAAATCTATGTATAAGATACTATTAATAATTAGAGAATCATAATCTACTATCTTGCCTCTAATATCTTCAGCAATTTCAAAATCTAAAAATAATTATTAGTCCTGTAAATAATCATTAATTAATTTGCATAACCGCAAATGCCTGTTGTTATCACTTACGTAAACCGTAGAGCTAGACCTGTTAAACTAAATGATTAATGTCCATAAGGCCATGGGGTGAGTGTACTGTAAAGAATCTGCTTGTATTGTTTGGACTACAGAAGCAGAACATTTGTTGAAATGTGGATTCTATTCAACATGACTATGTACAAGACTATGTACAAGACTAGAAAACTGGAAAACAGTTAGATCATATTAAAAGTCTTTACTACATATCTCTGAAATGTTCGTCTTCGAAACGAGAGACGAGTTACATCCCTTCAGTTATGGCAAGGATTCATTCAATAATCAACACGTGTATGTCACGTTTCATGGGTCACACTGAATAGGTATCTATGGCTTTTAATTTCCTCTTCATCTCAGGTGTATCAGATAAGCCAAATGCCTATTGATCTCGTCGAGATGAGCAACACACTAATTCAGATAGTGTTTCCATAACAGAACAATCTTAGATTATCTTGAAGTCGGTGATGATTTCATTTATGGGATGAATTAAAGTGAACATGATACAGAAATTTTATGTGGAATATAATTTGGGAGAAAAGAGGATGTAATGGTAATTATGGTTTTTATGTACATTGCCCATAAACTAATTTTGATAATGTAACAAAAGCAATAATACAAATTGAAACCTGTGTCCAATGATAATCTCTACACCGTGATCATCTTTGTCTGTTCCCATGAGTTGCCGCTAGTGACACGTTTGACTGTACACTTATTTCTTGCCGTGTTAAGTTCTGAGATACAGTCTTAAAGATTGTTGCCTGTGAAATGTTGGAATGTTTAGTTCTTTCTAAAAATTATATATTTGCATATCTAAAATGTTGGACTGTTTAGTAAAAATTTTATATTTGCATATCTAATATGTGCATATATATATATATATATATATATATATATATCTGTGTGTGCGTGTGTGTGTGTGCTCTACCATGCGTTATATATATGTTCCCAATTAAGATTAGGGGCCATCCATGTATCACGTACGCATAAATCTGGCAAAGCTTGACCACTCTCTCCTCCCTGTACACAGGCGTATCTTTTTACAAACAGAAACACCCACCTGCGTATGCAAGTTTGACGCCCCCCTCCCCCTGAGTTCTTTTGAATGGCCAATAAACGTGCTTAATAAAACAGCTTGTCCACCAACGTTGAATGTCTGGCTGTATCAACGAAGTAATCTGCGTAACTTTACAAAGCTCGTGTAGAGAACCCTGAAATTCAAATGCCGACTGAATCCAGTCGAACAGGTTACCTATTAGACAAGTTATTATCGAGGTTTCACTTCCCTCCATTTCTTATGCGCACGTATATTATAAGTAGACCCCCTCCCCATATGGAATCTGGTCACAATTAAAACTTCCAGTTCCGTACCTTCGAATTTAGTTCTAGTCTATTTTAAAAATATTTTTTTCCTCTTTCCTGCTCTTTTGGTAGGGATTTAAAGGTAATTGTTTATTCTAGAGAATATGAGCTAAGGGTGTTGTTGTCTGTGTATATTTCGGCGACAGTGTACTGTGAGTAATAAGGCCTTGGTGATGATCCGGAAATGAAATTTGTGTTCTGTTTACATGTTGCTCTGTTGAGAGTCCAGCATCTCAAAAGAGGGCAGGTCAACCTTTGACGAGAACTTCACCGTGAAGTCATCTTTAAAGGTAGGTTAGATTAACATGATTTGTATTGAATGTCACACAGTGGAAAGGTCAGTATTGAGAAACAAATGTAGAGAACTTAGAGTAAATTTAATTGTTTTCTATGTCCTGGCAGGGCAGCATTGATTCAACTTTGCTATAAAAAAATTATTATTAATACTTCCTTCCTTCCTTCCTTCCATCCATCAGCTGGTAAGTCATGTCTTGTCATGTCATGTCATGTTATTTTAATTTTGAATGTTTTAATCTTTATTTATTTTGTTTTTTATTTCTTTATTTGTGTCTTCAAATTCAGGGAAAACTGTTTAGACCTCTCCATAGGTCTCATCAGATGGTAGTAAGTAACACAACTGCACATAACATGTGTTGTGTTACCTACGGATTTCCCCACTACAGTTTTCCCTTCTGTACAATGTGTTATCCATGGTGTCTTTGAGCACTGTCATTTTGCACAATGAATTAAGATAACGATTTCTGTCTGCAGCGTCCAATGGATACTGCTAAAACTTTACATATGAGTGATCGCCTTTGGTGTCGAGCAGTCCTTTGCAGTAGTCATGCTTTCTGTTGCCTTGCTGTGTCCTGTACCACAGATGGGCCTGTATCATATTTCCTCGTCTTGCAAGAGTACGTTTCCTGGTTTTATGGATGCTTTTGATACAACTGATAAGTGCAGTCTTTTTCCATTGTCTCCAGTTATCTCAGAGTCCTTGTTGAATGTCTACTTCCCAAGTGTGTCACTTTTATTTTCAGTGATGATCCCAGGCTGTTATTGGGTCTGTGTATTGTTGAATGCACTCTTGCCTCTACGTTTCTGGAATAGTTCACATTTTTAGGTAATGAAACACTGATTGATCTGTTCACCGCCTCACATGTCTGTGTGTTTCTTTTTTCAGTCGCAGTCTTTCTACAACATCACATGAGAGTTTCATTTTCAGAACGTCTAGCAAGATATTCTTATCATTTTCTATTATGTTGAGATGAGTCATCCCTCACAGACCTTTGAATAATGCCGTCATTTTTAGCAGTCCCCTGAATAACAGCGCAGAGTGGCATCCAGTACTTGGGGAAGCTGACATTTAATTTTTGTAACATCACCACTATTGTTTTCCATCATTTGCTTGAAGATCAAACCGCCACGTTCTTTAATGTCTTGACTGACAATTTTCTGTTTCAGCCTTTTTCCTTCTCTTGTTCTAATTCCTGGAAACATGTTTTCAGTAAATATTGCAGAATTACAAAATTTTGAACTGTAATCGACCCAAATGGACGGGATCCGACCGTCTTTCTACTTTCCACACTGGATGCAGAATGGTGTAAGCATTTTGGAAGCCAGCAGCAGCCTGTGCATCTCCATCTGTTGTTGCATGTCTAATGAGAATCTCTTGCAGCACAAACTTGTTTCCCATTTATCCTGCCATTTCATACTCTGAATGTGGTGCAACTGGTTACAGATTTGCTGTGCAGTCAACATGGCCTCCTGGACATTGCACATCAAAACCATTCCCCTTCAGCCATGCTCCAGTCAAACACAGCTTGTTTTCTACTATAGTCCCCACAATGTATTGGTTCTCTGGAACAGTTTCGCATTCAGTTCCAAAAGCTTGTGATGAACTTTGACCAGGTTTCTTTTCATGCCCAAAGCTAATGACATTGTATCTTGCATCAACATTTATTTGCTCAGGATGCTGAACACCACGCATGACATTAACCTGTCTGATTAGCTTCAGCTTGTCTGTCATGTCCATTGCGTTGAGATCCACAGTTGCATTGCCTACAAGGTTGCAGGCCCTTTGCATATATGTTCTGCTAGGTGGCTGAATGTCAGTAGCTACAAGCAAGTATCTAGCCCTGGTGTTGCCATTGGTGTATCTTGTAGTCCAGCTCGAAATATCATATTTACAGCAGCAGGATGTGGCCCAGGTTTATTTGTTTTTATCTCCTCATTTCATACAACGTATACTCTTGTGACTTAAAGCTGCAGTTTGCACACATCATAGTATGATTCCAAGCAAGTACCCATTTTATTTCATTAACAATTTGGAACTCTGTTCTGCCACATATGCTGACCTGATTACCATGTCGATGAATGATATCATTCCACATTTCAACATTTTGTTTCATACAGATCATACGTGTCCCATCGTGCTCATTCAATGTTTTCTCTTTCACGTCCAGTTTTGCTTTGGATGATGGTCGTATAATTTTTGCAGACCCAGGTGTGCCATTACAGTCTGTTGCCTGAACTGACTTGAGACCCCATTTGTCGGCTTTGTCACTGCTATGAGAAAGAACTTGTCTGCATCCATTCTTCTGGTCTCTGGAACAGATGCAGCACTTGAACTTGGTAGAGTATCATCAGTCAGATATGTGACTCCTTTTTATGTGGAATAAATCCAGGTTTAAAAAAGGTGTCGCCCTCCTCTTGTACCTTTTCATGGTTTAAGTTACAATACCTGCATGTAAATACAAGAATTATCCTCTCTCTCTCTCACTTATATAACTAAGAGAAGGCATGCTAGCTTGGTTTCGGAGAACTTCACCAACTCTTCAATGCTACTGGAAGCCTAACATCTGAGGACTCACCCCCCCCCCCCTTTCCTGGGTGAAAATGATGTCAGATTTTAGGTGTTATCTTTGACTGACAAACTCTGGTTTGATTGCTTCACACCTGATAAGGAAAACCATTGATGTTTATGTCAAGGAATGGAAAGACTGCCAAAGAACAAAATGTGTCAATTTAAGGTTTTAAATTTTCATTAACATTTAAGTTAAATTTAAATTTTCATATAAAAATATGTATGATATTTTAAATTTCAATTTTCTAAGAAAGTTAAACTGTCAAAATTAATTTCTTGTAATTTCCAGATTGGTGGTATAACTAAAAACTAATTACAATTTATTTGAAGTGTTTATCGTGATTAGCAAAATCACAATTAAACATTAAGTTTTGTGCACTTTTGAAATTCGGCCATTTGGAATTGGCTTGTGCTTGTGTTACAGTGGTGTCAGCTAAAAGCCTGTAGCTGTCATATTCGTGGATGAAATTCCTTAAAACTTTGCAGCAGTATTTAAGAGACATTGATTTGATCACGGATGGACGTTTTGTCCATGGAGGTGAAATTGTCGAACCCTGTCAGGAATCGGGTCATTAATAATACTTCCAGTTCAGTATCCACGAATGTAGTTCAAGTCAATTTTTAGAACATTTTTCCTCTCTCATTTTGGTGGTGATATAATAGTTTTATATGAATTTTTGGTAGGGATTTAAAGGTAATTGTTTATTCTTGAGAATATGAGCTCAGGGTGTTGTTGTCTGTGTGTATTTCGGCGACAGTGCACAGTGAGTAATAAGGCCTTGGTGAAGTGAAATCTTTGTTCTGTTTACATGTTGCTTTGTTGACAGTCCAGCATCTCAAAAAGGAGCAGGTCAACCTTTGAGGAGAACTTCATTAACATATGATCTTTGAAGGTATTTTAGATTAACATATGATTTGTATTGATTGTCATACAGTGGAAAGGTCAGTACTGAGAAGCAAATATAGAGAACATACAGCAAAATCAATTGTGTTCTATGTCCAAATGCAAGTGTATGCATTTGAATTAGTCGCCCACCCCCACCCCCACCGCGTAAGTACTAAATGAACGGCCCCACATTGTATATAGTAGCAACGGGGAAGACCACCCTGTCACCGAATAAATGAATACTGCTTAATGTATCAAATCGCACAGATTGTAGACCACATACCTTTCTTATCAAATACACAAAGAAAACGGTATGTTATTGAGTTCAGATCATAACGTAACAGCTTTTCTCAAGTCTTACGGCAGGTCGTAAATCGGTGAAGGTATCAACAGGTCTCTACCTTTTTGTAAACCCAATAATATTCTTTCACATGAATGTAGCTGATATTATTACAGCTTTATAAGAATCTTATTTGTTCACAGCAGTCGAAACCAAATAGAGTTTGCGTCCATTTTCCCCGATAGTTGACAGCGCTACGATTAATCAATAGAAAGTAATAGCGTATCAGATATTCCCGTTGTGCAGTGGGCATTGGTATTTCAAAAGCGGACGTTATAAATTCAGAACCAAAACTCAACCTGTATTATACATCAGTTAAGCTGAGTTGCGAAATTCGATTGGTAAGTTTTTTTTTTTGCTTAATGCATTGCTAATTGTCGTTAATCTTATGGAAAAGTGCCATATTGTATGTGATGAACAGTTTTTTCTTGTTCTTTAAGATTGTCAATGTTTCAATAAAAAGGTGGTTAGTTTACTTTTTGTATAGTACAGTAATAATAAAATTAGCAATATAATATCATTTTTATCAACTCCATATTCTGTTTGTCACATTTAAGAAAGAATTAATCTGCACTTTTAGACTCCCACCATGTTCACTGATTTTACACATACATGCCGAGTTTTCATTTTCGTCCAACGCAGTAATATCTCCAAATCCCTGGATGTAATTAGATCCCATTCATTCAATACCATGAAGACTATTCTTGTTCTTTCCCATTCACCCAATATTTCATCTGATTCACCCAATGTTTCATCTGTAATATATATATATATATATATATATATATATATATATATATATATATATATATATATATATATATATATACTATTTTAGGTGGGTTAGAGGCAGAATCATTTTCCTCATACTCATGTTGTGTGCAGATAAAGTACAGTGGGCAGATTGGAATCTGTCCACAACCATTGTTATCTTTATCTCCACTATAATCCCAAATTGCGAATAAAATAAACATACATACTCGTTTCTAGATCTTAAATCTTATACAAACACTTATCTACTGCAGAAGTGATTGCCTTTTTCATGTTCGATTACGATTTATAGTGTATTGAATTCAATTGAATTACATACATGAGTTACTTCCCATTGTGAAGTAAGGCTTAACAAGCGCAGTGAAAGATTGAACCGGATGTAATTCGTTTCATATTGACTGCCCGTTCTCATGTGATGGATCTCACCTGTCCATATATATATAAGGAGTAGTGAGCAGTTATAACTCTTAACATAACGCATTTTGAGTGGTATCTTCTTTTAAAATATCGTAATAACTGGCCTCTAGCCACGAATATTTGGTCTTTATTGTATACTATATAATTCTTTTATTTAAAAAGGAAACAATATGTTAACTCCATGTACAGTCAACTGTACTCTCCACATAATACTCTTTCAAGGGAATTTAGAGCATCACGCAGGTACAGATACAGTACGATGGATGGTTCCAATACTCGGAGTTAGGGGTGGGGTGCAGGGAAGAGGAAGGTCAATAAGAAGCCAGTGATTGGTGGTGACAAATAATCCAATACCCGCGTTTTTCTTCCTTAGTTACCTATCTGAACATCGCTATTAGGTAATAAACGTGACACCTGAATAACATCAGCTGTACAATCAATTTGCAAAGTAATTACATTGAAATGCTACTTTCTTGACAGGACTACACCACATTTATTTTAGTAAAGGAAACCCAATTTATGTATTGCATAAACGTTGGACAGCAAGGGTTGTTACATTTGCATCACATATGTTATAACTTTGCTACCTTCTGGGACAACCCATGCAACTGGAAATTATTGTTAACTGTCCAGCATTTTTGTGCCAGATTCCATTGAAAATCTTCATATTCCATAATAATTTTCCAGAATGGACTCATCCAAATTATGATCATCTTATTGGAAATTACTAAACTGTTAGGTCTGTACAGTTTGTTTTCAAACATAATTATATCTTTTGAATAAAAAAAATAAAATAATGCCAGTGTAAGCTGATTTGGCACTTACTTTAGCCAAGTTTCAAAATGAAACTATTCCTCCCTGTTACTTGGGAAGTAACTCACTCAATGGATAGTATGCTGGATGCATGATCGTTGGGTCGCCAATTTGAATCCGGCTCTGATTAATTTGGTTGGTTGTTGTGGGTCTCGGAGCTAAGAAATTGACTCCCCCAGCCTTAGCACTGAATAGTCAAAATGTGACGATGTGCCTTTAACCACCATTGTCAGCCAATCAGTTTGAGTAACTTAGGCCCGTACCTTTATATTGACAGTGCAACCATGCCAATACCACATCATTTCTTTCTTTGGCACACCTGTTTTTATGTTCAGGGAACTTCTTACATACATGCATACATACCTGCATACATACATACATACATACACACACACACCACACACACACATACATACATACATACATACATACATACATACATACATACATACATACATACTTACATACATACATACACACACACACACCACACACACATACATACATACATACATACATACATACATACATACACACACACACCACACACACACATCCATACATACATATATACATACATACATACATACATACACACACACACCACACACACACATACATACATACATACATACATACATACATACATACATACAATACATACATACATACACACACACACACCACACACACACACACACATACATACATACATACATACATACTACATACATACATACATACATACATACATAGAAAAAGGTTCTCAAATGGCAATGTTTCGTAAACGTGACCATCAAATGGGTTCAAATAACTATTTGCCAACTCAATATGTCAGGCATCGGACATGCGGTGTCCATAATTATCCCATGCAGTTATTTGGCCATCATGTATTAACAATCGTTTAAGCACCATACAGCCACATCTTGTAATTTAATTCTCTGCTCCACTAATCAGAATTGCAATAGGGGTTTATATCATTAAGATCTTGGATGGAAGAACAAGAGCTACATATATTAATAACATAATCTTGCATCTGATTGTCTTAGATTGTTACCACTCCGAAGGCCACATTTCTAGTCCGGTTTCTATCAGGTTTGGCATATATGCTTAAATCATCGACATCTTGGTCAACAGTGGCAGATCCAGGAATATTGTTGGGGAGTGTAAACAAGTAGGCATAGGGTCAGAAGGATGGAAACTATGGTGGTGGTCCTGGAAGGTCCTGCATCATTATAAGTGTTTCCAGGTCATACTTTTAACCATCTATACATTTTAAAAATACTCTTGGAAATGTTGCAGTTGTTCATACTCATTATTCTGGGGGTGGGGGTGCTTGTCATTAAAGGTTAAGTTCAAATTAACAGTGAGTGAGATCCACGCATATAACATGGTGATCTTGCATTAAATTGGCTGATCTTGTAACCTATCTGGAAACCATTTGTCTGATTAGATATTTATCTGACAAGCAATATGGGTTTTTTATCATCAAGATCTTGAATAGGTTTGGTATTGAGTAATATTCATACAGATAATCTTTTGCATCTGATTGGCTGATCTTGTTACCACTCTGGAGGCCAGATTTCTGATCTGATTTTGATCAAACTTGGAATATACGCATGTATTATCCAGATCTCAGATGGATTTAATAGCCAATGAGATCAACGCATATTAATAAGGTGATCTTGCACTTGTTGGCTGAAATTGTTACCACTCTGGATATCATATTTCTGATCTGATTTTGATCAGACTTGTAATACCTACTTATTACATTAAGCTCTTGCATATGTTTGATAATGAGTGAGATGAACACATACTGATGAGCACTGTCTACTCTGGCAACATTCATTTTCCTTATTTCAATAACTGCTAAAGTTACCGGTAGTGTACTTTGGACTATTTCAACTTCATTTCGCGAGCAAGTGGGATCAGCCATTTTGATCAACTGTCTGCTTTAGGCAGCCTGTTGTTTCTCTAATGCAACACATTAAGAAATTTTAGTCACAGTAAATAAAAACTGCATAGAGGTATGCCAATATTTTATCCACTGAACTTGTTGCAAATATATGCAACTTTCCCTTATACCAGTCCCGGTTTCAGAAGTATTTAATAACCAGAGCAGAGCCATAAATATCAAACAAGTGTTATTATTTGCACAATTTAATGTTGGTGGTATATATGAAACATTGAAATAGTGGGCATCTAAACAGTCCTTTTGAATAATTATTATGCATTTCTTCCACAGGGCAGTATTTGTTGGTCCCAAGGTCTGACACAAGCCCCCAAACCACACCCCATGAGGAAAAGTGGTCTATTTTAAAAATGTATAATGTATTTTCTCAACATGGCAACCAATATTATGCTAAAGACAGGAACACAAGACATACCACAATTATTCATGTGATGTCATTGATAAAGTTTACCGGTTGAATAGACACAGAACATATTAGGTTCATACAGTTCAAAGGGTACAATGTTTGCTTCTTCCAACACTTAGATATAATTTTTTAACTTGCTCTTTATGTAACTGTCTGTTTATAATCTAACATATTTTGCTTGTATACCTATCTACCAGTAAAAAACATATTTCAGATATGGCATACACACATACATAGATACACAAGGTCCTCAAATTTCAATGTTTGCTATACTAAACCAACAAATGGATTCAAATGACTATTTACCAACTCAGTATGTCAGTTATCAGACATGAGGTGTCCAAAATTATCCCATGCAGTTATATCATATTTTAACAATTGTTTAAACACCATACAGCCACAAAGTAGAAGATAAAGGAGGCATGAAAGCTTTTTTCATGGACTTAAGACATACCTATACTTCAACAATTGTGCAAGGATAAATATTGACATTACATCCGATCTTTACACCATGCACTTTTTAACTAGATTGTTAGGCAGTGTCAGTACCGATTAGGCCTTTAAAACAAAATACGTTATTTTCTGTGTCTTTGGAGGCTGATGGTTTTCAGACGCCAACAATTGTTTGCCAAAATAATTTTTAATGCAGTATAATTTTGAGGTGATATGTTACAAAACAATTTTTCATGAACTTATGTTTTCAGACACAATCTAAAGAGAGCTTGATTTATTTTCAAGTAACAGTTTCAGTGCATTAATGAGTAATTGAACAAGTCAAAATTTATCTTAATCGGTCATGAATAGGAAAAGTGAGCTATTTAAAAAAAATGCATATTGTATTTTCTCAACATAGCAACCATTAATATGTTAAAGACAGGAACACAAGACTTATCACATTCATTCCAGAGATGTCACTGATAAAATTTAAAGGTTGAATAAGGATGGAAAAGATTAGGTTCACAGAGGTCACAGGGTACAAAGTTTGCTCATTGTTTTAACAGTAGTATAAGGAAGCAAGTGAATCTGCCTTGTAATGTTTCCTTTATTTTGTTACAAATGAATGAAAGAAACATTTTTCCTGCATTTTTCTTTCACCTAATCCAAGTTTATATTACTTCTGTGTTCTAAAACATTTAATTTCCCCACAATTAGAAACATTTCAGGCACAATGCTGCCACAAAACATAGTATCAACAACAGCAAGATAGGCTGATTAGCTTATTTTTTATTCATAACATCAATAGTAATGAGTGAGTTTATTAACAAAATCATTCATGATGATATGGAAAAGAAAAAAGCAATTGCACAAATTTTCATCTTTGTTTTGAGGTTCCACTCGACAGTTTCATAGTTTGCACAGGGTTTGACTTTCAAAGGAATATAATTTACAATTTTTTCCTCACTGGTTATACTGGCTATTTAAAAAAGACCTTTTATACGTTAGGTATCATTAAAATAATTTTATATTTCCATAGTTTTGGTGTACGATTGTTGGGTGTAAATAGGGTTATAAAGTATACAGTTTGGCCTTACTTCAGATTTGCACCTCTCAAAAGATTATTATCTCTGCTTGGTCATCTTCACTTCCTGGACTTAACATGTAAATTGAAGAAAAAAATTAACGTTACCTTTTTATAGCTGTACTGGAGATAGACTAGAGGAGCTTATGGGATGGTATTTTGTCTGCATCCATTCATCATCTGCCTGTCTGTTAGCATGTTTGTTATCACTACTTCTCCTGCACTACTCGGAGGATAGCCTTGAAACTGTACACACATTCATCCCATGGTTTAGTTGGTCCTAAATGAGAATGGATTTGCTTGGACATCCAATATCACTGCCATAGTGGCCTTCTTGAAAGTCTTGTTATCAATACTATTCCTGAATGGATGGTCATACGAACATGGGGTGTTCATGAAAAGACTTCTTATATTGTCAAGTTGGTCCTGAATGAAAATTGTACCTAACTGACATCCAATATAGCTGCCACAGTGGATATCTTGAAAAATTTTGTTATCGTTACTGCTCCTACATGGATGGACATATCAACATGGGTTTTCACTAAAAGACTGATGTTTGATTCGTCCTAAATGAAACTGGTTCTGATCTGATATCCAATATGGCCATGATGGCAGCCATCTTGAAAATCTTATCGCTACTGTTCCTAGATGGATGGTTATAGCAACATGTGGTTTTCACTAAAAAGACTTGTTATGCTGTCTAGTTGGTCCTGATTAAAAATTGTGCCAATCTGATGTCTAATATGGCAGCCATCTTGAAAATTTTGTTATTGCAGCTCCTGCTGAATGGATAGTCATGCCAATGGGGTTTTCACTAAAAGACTTTTTATTTTGTCTGGCTGGTCCTGGATGAAAATGGTGCTGATCTGATGTCCAATATGGCCGCCACAGCACCCATCTTGCAAATCTTGTTATTGCTACTCCTCCTGAATGGAAAGTAATATCTTGAAGATATTGTTTATCTTTACTCCTCTCCAAATGGATGGATATATCAACATGGGTCGTTCACCAATATAATTCTTATAATACATTGTTGGTCCTGAATGAAAATGGTGCCAGTAGTATATCTAATATGGCTGCCACGACGACTGTCTTAAAAATCCTAAGTCTTTTAGTGAAAAACCCATGTTGAATGGTTGATCATTATGATGGGTTTTTCACCAACTCCTAAATGAAACTGGTGTATTACATCAAAATATGTCTATAATGACGACTTAAAATCTTGTCACTACTCTCCTTGAATGAATGATCATTATGACACGTGGATTTCACCAATACACTTTTAATGACGTCTACTTTGTCCTAAATGAAATTGGTGCCATGTTGACATCCAATATAAGTACCACAACCGCAAATTTGAAAATATTGTTATTGCTGAAGGATATGAGAGATGGTTTTAATACTCGACAGTTAAAATGAAGAAATTGTCTTATCTTGAGTTGCTGGAAATTCATTTTGCACAGTAGAGCGTCAGTCCCACTTAAGGATTCTGGCTTTATTTTATATTTCATTTATTGCACTTTTAGAAGTTAGTATTATCTACTATCACAAAATTAATGTTCCCAATTTTAATAACTGCCAAAGTTTGTGCACATTGGACCATTTCAAGTTCATTTCTCGAGCACATTGTTGCAGCCATTTTTCGATCCGCTGTCTACCTTAGGCAGCATGCAGTTTCCTTCATATCACATATAAAGACATTTTCAGTCACAGTACATGAAAGAAGAATAGAGGTGTGTCAACATTCTCTCCATTCTGCTTGTTGCAAATGCAGATTTCACCTTATAACAGTATGGGTTTAAGAAGTACATAATACCAATAGAGCAGAAAGTTACATGTTTGTGGTTGCAGAATTATTCCTCTTGCAAGAATGATGAAAACCAGATATACAAGTTTGTGTTTAGAATTCATACGTTTCAATAGAACCATGTATAAACATTAGCAAACTAATCCAACTTAGAGATTCAAATGAATAATTTGTCATTTATAACTGAAGAAAAATTATGAAATATAAATACTGTTAGAGGAAATGTACAATTGTTGACTAGCATAAACTATGTGTAATGTGGTAATGAATGAGCTGATTATAGTTGCACAATTTTATTTCATGTAAAGCCATGTCTAAGTTTATAAATATAAATACACAAGGCACCAATCTGTCTGCAAGTACAGTGGTGTCCATCAGGTATCGTTACACTTTATTTTGCATATTATACTTTTTGCAGTAACTAATTGTGGCATTTCAGCAACAAATTCCAGACACCACAAGTAAGATGTTGCGGTTAATTTCTTATCAGATGCTTCCAGTATAAATGTTTCTCCGTTTCCGCTATTTAACCCAACAGACATAACCCCGGAAAACAAAACATATCGGTTGATTGCCGCCAGGGATATGTAGTATATATACTAAATTTTTCAGCGCTGAACACAGACAACCTGTACATACCAGTGACTTGCGAGTATGTTTGATAGTATTATTTTACTGTGACCATGTCGAGAATCGCAATGGTACTGTGTATAATATATTGACAAACTGTTTTGGGGGGATTTTAATCAGACTAATTTTTAACAATATCAGGAATTCCACTTACGACATCTTCTTGCATTTTCTTAATTTTACCAATACTCGTCTTGAGATCAGAGAGTTTCACGTCAGCGGTCAGCGGAGTGCCAAAGAAATCATCTGCGATTTCATTAAGTTTCCAAACATTTCTAAGGAGATTTGTAAACGCACTTACATGAACGTCATACTCGGCCCGCAACGTGGATAATTTATCATATACGGTGCTGTAGTTAACGTCTACATATTTTTTGTTGCGGCATCTTCGTCGGATGTTGGATATTTGAGAACTGCTATTTTATTTCCGTTCATGCTGAGTTCGCCTGTCATTGTGTCACCGGTATTCTTCAAATGATTAGCAACGCTTCTTGCAATTTCATCCCTGATGATTGCAAACGATATATTCGAGTCACTGATTCTACCACCGTCAGTAAATACTGGAATGTTAGACGTGGTAACACCGAGTACTCTACGAACTATGCCATTTCATTTGATATTACTCATTTTTAAAACACCGTATCTGTCCTGAAAAACAATTCATCCAGCCAGGTTCATAATATCAGCGAGTTTATCCTTTGTCGCGTAATTTGACAGATCTATGTCGGATTGTTCTTTACTCGCAGTAGTATCACCGCGGGATCTTCCGTAAATTTTGACCATTATTTTCTTCGTCGTTTTTCCAAATGGTGACCTAAATCGCAAACTGTTGACTTGTATAAGTATGCACAATTTTGTGAGGTGGCAACGATGGCATAGCTGATATAGCATCGAGTACAACAAGTGCTTCACGGCCGCATATTGGTGAATCGGTTAATTTTTGTATTGGTAGTGTTGAGTACCAAACCTTTACTTGTAATGGCGTAACATACTTGATAAATTCCTGCGGTGGAGCTAACCCGTACAAATCGAAATAAACAATTCCAGGGTTATCAATTGTATATGATGCCCAGTGAGTTCCAGGTCCAGTACTGTTATCGAGATACTTTCGCTTTCTTGATGTTCTGAGAGCCACCAACAATAATTGAATAAATATTAGGGCGTAGTCACACATACTGTGCGATGGTTGACCTGATCATTCGGGTTTTTAATTACCAAAAACGTTTTTACTGGTGTTACGTTCGTTCGGATAGTCTCTGGTATCAAATTCATTCATCAAACATGGTTTGGCCATGCCCGCGTACATATCATTGGTGGTAATGTGCATCAACAATGCGTCAGTGTTGATGTGAAGCATCTTGACCCTATCCTGGTTAAACTGTTTAATCTTGTCGTATTAAACTAGTACATCAGCAACATTGGCGAGACCAGCAACAAACCATTCAACATAGATTGTTTTCCCGCTTGAGTTTCGATTGTTTACTGAGAACCGCAACAAGTCCACTATCACAGAACTTCCGAGCCTCAAAGGCCAGGTCAGCGATAACTTTTCTTGTTCACTATCACAGATAAAAGTCAACTCGACTTTTTTTGCTTAGCATGTCAACGGTTTTCGCGAGCGCAGAAATGTTCATAAGCTTTAAAAGAAGTCTATTTCAGACTCATTTGTAACCGTTGTTCTCAATGTAGTGTTCATCTGGATATACGGCGCCACACAAGCGTGCGTGATGACGAAATCCACGCACTCAAAGCATCTTGGTTACAAACATGCCCAGTCGCAGATACATATGGAGGTTTCGTACGTGCAATACATAAATGTATTTCGTCCTAGGACTTGGTTGTAGTTTGGTGCATTCAGTGTATTTACATCGGGATTCATCAAGAATCGCGCATTGATACGGGTACAATCACGTGCAAGACTACACACAATATGTATACTTGCATGTATGACCGTAAAACCTATTTTTGCTTTCGAAGTATGCATTTCCAAAATTAATATGATAAGTAGAAGATTTATCGATTGGAGATGTTTGCAGGACCAGGTTTCACACCTGAAACTATGTTTAAAATGATGCCACAAAATATTGAGCTTCATTTGATCCATTACTGCACACAGCTCTTGCATTTCACTCTCACTGCTGTTAATAGAGCACGAGGCATGTGCAGGACTGGTCAAATATCGTATTCCCTTACGGAGAGTGGGAGGTGAGGGTCATATGAATTACTAAGTACGGTTAAGCAACAAATATTGGATTAAGCTTCAGTAAAGTATTTTTTCCTGATGTCAGTTTCACGAAATAGTTATGTTTAGTTGTAAATAATTATCCAGTTTACTGAGATTTCTGGTCTCAAGATCCGTTAGGGTCTTCCAGCACTCTAATTAAAAGCAAATGAATTCGAGACATCGCAATATTCTGAAATGTATTCATGTAATTGTAATGGAATATTATTTACTGGACTTAATTTTTCCCAGAATTAAATTGGATTTTGTGGATTTTTCTTCATTAATGTAAATACCTAATAATATAAACATTGTATCTAGTTGCTCATCTTATAATCAGTGACAGTTTTGTTAAACAACATTTTTTATTTTTTTATTATCTTTCTCAGGGTAAGAACCAGTAAGTTGATTCAAGGTCATACCTGGAATATGTGATATAAAGCACGTGTTAATATGATAAATAAACTTTTCTTTTTCCAAAAGGATGAACTTTTGACCCCATCCGAGAATCTGGCTTGCGTTTTAGTTAATCTTATAACTGATTTTATGAGAAGAATTCTATCAGTCTTGCTTTAACATATGAAAATCCCAAATTGTTTTAAGCTGTGTCCAGTTTGGGGCTGAATTTTCATTTTCTTCCAATTATTGAATTCAACTGATTATTTTCCCTTGAAATATAAAATAATCTAAATTAATTCATGGACAAAGACATTAATCGGAAATTTTCCGGAATTACAAAACTGCAATAATAGTTTCTACGATTCAACAAGAGACCGTTGACACAGCAGTACAACGCTGACTATTGCATACATCATCACTTTCCATTTTGGATTTCATCAGGATTCTGTGATTCACTTAGAACTTTTCATTGATAGGACTTAAGTTTTTTAATTCATGGATTACAGTTTGGATTTAATTTGCAATACCGTAAGTTCTTTTTCCTTACTTTTGCTTTGAAGTATAGGGAAAAGAATTTGTTTTCAAATATTTTAAAGCTTGTTTTCTTCCTTCTTTTCCGTTTCTTATTTTAAGAGCATAGACTTGTAACTATATATATATATATATATATATATATATATATATATATATATATATATATATATATATATATTGGTGTCATCGAATGTTCCCTGTATCCCTATCATACTTATTTACTCTATATAGACGAAACTGTGATGATTGAATGAGTATGTTTCTCTTCAAATATCACGCCTTTATGACTGGAATTCTGATTGTCATGAATTTCGGTGAGACCGTCAATATTCCTCCAGGTTCCACTCATCAGATTGCGTTCAAAGGATACAAATCTATTCCCTATTAGAAATAATAATGGGGCAAGTTGCCTCCCACAATAGATTGCAAACGTAGTCATTAGATATAAGGGTGGCAACATATCCCGTTATTGTTTTCAATAGCTTTTTTTTTGAACCACTTTGTAACAAAATTTTCATCAAACCCAGTTAAAGCTGGAAGAATAATAACTCCTGCTGATAAACTGCAACTCTACCGGATGCAGCTACCATGATACTCTATACCAAGTAAACGTCATTGCTCTTTCGTACCTTGTTTTCTAACTGGATCTCTTTAAAAACATCACTGTAAACGTTATTAATTTTTATCACCCAGAGATTAGTTCCATTGTATTTACCATAGACAATATTATATACATCGATGATGTACTTGATTTTGATTTGCTACTTAACATTAAACAATAGTTACCCTTAGGTCCACTAACACTTATATTTAGCTTGCACTTTTTCAGATAGACAATCTTAAATGTCCTTAAAACATAAAATAATCAATTTTATAGCTTCTCGAAAATCTAATTTTGTTGGTGAATATGTTGACATCTTAACAATCTTCATCAAAAGCGTGCAGTGTTTAACTATAAGAGCTGAATTTAATGTTGTAAAAACTGTTATTTATATTGTTTCGCTCACTTAATGTTTCTTTACTGAAAGGTGTCATTTTTTCAAATCGCTTTCGCTCGTCTCTAACATTGCTTGCTGACGAATCTTAGAGCATTTATGGAAATGAATTGATGTAACTAGTTCAACTGATTTGGACTTATACAGATATAGAAGTTTTAAAAACATAACTTTAAATATATCAAGTTAGCGCCTATTTACAATATTACACCCTCAATCAGGTAACCTTTCTCTTTAGCTGCTTGTATCGTTTGAAATGATCAACAATTGTCTACGCTTTGCTAAGCCTGAATATGCTGATAAAAAGCTAGGTATAGCTCATGATATTTCTTATAATTGCTGATTTATCCGATATATAAATATTTACAATGTTTACAGTGGTTTATCACACGAACAGTAATCATAATAGGCTTTAAAATAATACAATACATGCAACACAGCAAATCAAACTGTTATAGCTTTTAAAAACTGTAATATTATAATTAATGAAAGTTTCAATTAAGTATTGCATTATGGTTCTATCCTCTTTTATATCGTATGTTTTATTACCACTTCATATCTTACTTTACATTTTTGAGTTTGATTTAGAAACTTATCTCATAAGTTCGTGTGCAAACTATTAATTTATTGTCAGTGCCTTGCAGATATTAGGTGTTCTGGTTTTCTCCTGTTTCTCGTTGTAGCAACTAAAGTGTTTAAATGTTATCAAACTTGCGCTCAATCTTTATCTGAAACACCAATAATTCGACAGGGTTTGGGACCCATTGGCCCAATCAAGTTAGAAATTTAAAATCAGTGAATGAGACGACTACGTTTTGTTCACTTTTTATATCTTTGATACTTGTCGTTTTTTAAAATCAGTTGGGTGTAAAAATACATGCGAAGGTGTACTAATATTATGATAGCATCGCCACCATTTGGAGGAAGGAAATTTGATGCAATATACTACTCATTCTTTTTCGTCAATATCAACAATTTAACCGACGTAGAATTGAAATAAAGCTTAATTATTCTAGATGTAATAGGGTTAAAGAGACGTACGGGCAGGCAGGCAGAATGTCCCAAAAGACTAACCTTTGATATGGTAGATCTACCCACTGAACGATGCATTCATAAACTAATTTGTATGAGTGCAGGCGTAGTAATAATGTTCGAGATACTGAAGGGATATCCAGCGGATACCTGACAGCACAAAGTAATTATCGAGTGAAGCGTTTATCAATTGGACCTGACTTACGTTTGGCATGGTTGAATTTCTCTACTTGAAATGCATACATTTGCCAAGTTAGCGAGAATATGTGAAATATAACATTGGGAGTTATGAACAAAACTGAACATACAAAAGTCACTCATTACTGAAAACTAGCAGTAGTTACCAAAATTGCGATATTGTTGAAGTGATTTTGTAAAGAATTCATGAAGGGTTGGCGGTAAAAAAATGTCAGCTTTGAATGCATTTTTTCGAAATCATTAATGTAATAATTAATGAGATGAAATTTACCTGACAACGAGTTTGGTGTTAACAATAAGATTTATATCTCTTTAGTAGTCTCATGTATATATAATTTGTAGTTTTTCTTGGGTATTCTCCATGATTATATGTTATATTGTGCAACTGACCTTAGGCCAAAAACAAGTTAATTGTCTGACTGGCGAGAGATATTTATTTTTGTAAACAACTTGTTCGTTGCTAATATTTATATATGATTATAGATAAAATACTCAGAACAGTATTAATGAAGGTAAACATTGTTATTTGTATCTGAGTTTAGGGCATTGGTTTTGCGCTTCAAAATTCCTAAACATGCTGACAACTTTGAATGTTTAAGAAAGGAAACTGGCCCACATCCTGTCTCTTTTATGGTGTCTTAGGTTTTTGTTTATAGCAATGTTATGTACTTGCAAAAATTACTAATTCCTTCATCACGATTCTAGGTGGAATCAGCCTTATAGTTGTGTTTAGTTTTTAATTTGGGTGGATTTATTTTTTAAGTTATTCACTGAAATTACAAAATGCTCTTTAACACTTCTTGGACTAAATTACTAATCTTGAATTATTGTGAGTTCATTCAATGACCTTTTGAATTATATTATTGTGTTATAACAAGATTGTTAACACATCGCCTCATTCCAGGCCATCGACAGATTATCATTTTCTAGACTACATGCACATTAGGACTTCAATCTTGGAGTTTATTTGTAACATCAGTGGAATTGTATTTAGACATATATTTGGGCTTATGATAAAACTGTTTGGACTATTTGGGATTTAACTCACAAATAGTAAGATTTTATCATATTTGTATATTTATTGTTTTGTTATATTCCAGGGGAAAATATATTTATTTACTTTTACAAACCGTGTTGTTTTCGATCTTTTCAGTTATTTAGTGTAAGACCATAGAGTTGTGAAACAAAAAATGGCTTGATAGTTGTTTGGAAACGTGTACGTACCATAAACACTCGGTCACTCACTGAAGAGATAAAAAGTCGTTCGGAGTAAACAGGCCTTATTGTGAAGTAATTTTGAGTTATTTGTGTAAATAATACCGATTTTAGGTATTTCATATAAACGTTTATGTTTACGATAAATTGAGACCGAACAGATTCTTGCATTTCATTAACAAAAACATTCTTTATGACAAATATGAATGAAACTTTTGTTGAGCATGACATATTTCTATCTTGAACAACCTGTGTCTTTAGGCAAAGGGATATCACTGACAGAAAGTGTCAATATGTCTATTTAAGGATAGCTGCATCTACAAGCAGAACTACCTCACAATAAAATCACGCTCCATGTACAATATGCAAATTTTCTGACGGGTTCGGAAACGTGAACCTAATAGATATCCTTATATGCTCATGAAGTCTCGTATCATTTTGACGGAGGTCCGGCTAGATATGGATAGACCCTTCGGGTATCCGTTTCGACGATTATGACGACGAAGTCTAGGAAACGGATTATGCGAGAGTGTCACTGGATATACATTCACTTGCACGCATAATCAAACATATTTAGCAAAACTGACCTCCACATTTTAATTCCATTGAAAGGTTAATTGATGTTTTCAAAAGGACACACGTTTACTTTACCAGCAATTCATTATTTCGGCTAATAATCTCCCAAATATGCTGAATTATTTTAAGAAACTAAAAATGTAATGTCATTTTCCTAAATCCGTCACTAGCAGAACTCACTGTTTCCCATTATAATGCCTCCGCCGACAAAGGCGTCTGATGCTACCTCTTTTAAGTCGTAATTTGATTAATCCAGAGTTAGTTCAAAGAATTCGGGCACAAATACATATACTACACAATACATTTTCCATCATAATAAGAATATTCAAAATGTTCTTTGAAGAACAGTTGCAAAAAAGGTACTGTGAAATGCATCTGGACAGGAGAATCAATATTGCTTCCATTTGTGACATTTGTGTGGGGGTGAGGCATGGTTGGCGGTGCCTGCATATCTTGCTCAGAACAGTCGTGTATGTGAATTACTATCATGATAAAGTGTTACGACTCTATAATCTTAAACTAAGTTTTTAAAAAAGAGCGACAACTAACAAGTTTTGAAAACTTCAACAAATAATTTATTTCCATAGAAAACAAAGTGAAAATCTAAAACGAACTAACAGAATGGTGAATTAAATTCAAGATGGTCCCAAAGGTTCTATCCCGATTCCAAATATATGAACTTCCAATTGAATTTTCCAGAGGTATTACAACTAAATTCCAATATTGAATGTGTTAATGTGACAATGGTATCAAATTTGATAATGTGAACACGACCTAGATTGTTGCGTGGTGCTAGCAGTCTCTTGATGCATTATAATACTATAATCCAGACTCTCCTTGTCTGAAATAAGTATAATTTAAATTAATTGTTCAGCCCAAAAATATTATTGAGCACTTAGTAATTTCAGTGAATAACAAATTTTAATAAACATGTCCAGCCAAATTAAACAAACTAAGCAAAACAATAAGACTGATTCCGCTTCGGATGCTAAGAGGCGGAAACAAATTTGTATACCCTTCCACTTTACCTACGTCACAAGTACAAATTTTCTGCAATACCCTATTAACGTAATGGAAAATGTCATTTCCGGAACTTTCTTAGGTCAAATTCAACAGCGTATATTTAACTCAAACTGAAGTGAAAATGTTGACGATTAATAATGATCTGAATATTTAGTCCACAATCATTGAGAAATATTAGATATGTATTATCGTGCTTACAACATCAATGTCACTTTTCAGGTACGCCATTAACCTGATGTTGGTCGACTAATTTACATAATTCAGATATACATAACATATAATCATTGAAAAAGCCAACAAACAATACAAATTAAATAATCATAAGAATATGGTCATTTAATTACATTAGTAGATTATCTTCGTCCCTTTCTAGTTATAAGAAACCCGGGTACAATGTATCTGCCATCCGACCTTCGCTGTTTTTTCGGATTAATGCCAGACGGCTTTGAATGTCATAATGGAAAAGCATTTTGATTATCGTAACAGCGATATCAGCAGATAACATATCCACTGTATGCACTGTTAACGCTAAAGTAACGTGCGGTGTACAAACAAAACGCAAAATTGATCTCTCCGAAGAGGTGTATCTGCAAGATCGTTTTGCATATCAGGCAGCAAACTTCCTTATATTTATTCAAAACTAAGACACAAAAGGCAGACTAATAATAAACACAAGACTGTTATATATTTTGATATCGTTAGCGGTCTATACATAAAATAGCTATATTTTTCGTAATAGTTTTGTTCGTTGAATTAGTTTGCTGTATGACTTCGCTTACGATGACTTTGCCAAATTAAAGTTGACATGGATACACGTTGTTAGGATTTGTTCTGATTTACTTCGAAAGATTCCAAACACTGACATGATAAGTTAATGGTAATTAAGCTAAGATAGGGCATTAGTGAATTACAAAAGCCCCCAGTAAAATGTGTTCACCTGAAGAAACTGAGATAACTGTACTGTATTTTAATCCAGTTAATTCAAAGACTTGATAGGCATTAATTTCACTTATACAAATTAAAGCTGTCTGTAATGTACCACATCCACCGTCTTATCACACCAAACCATTTATTGGTTGATATCAAAAACATGACCAATGCCACTCGAACTTCGTTATGTTTTCAACTTAGCTTGAGAAACATTGAGCGTCATGCACCATTCAGAAAACGAAAATACTTCAAGGACCCCGAATATCCATCCCAACAGATCTTGATGACATACAGATTGTCAATTGTCTTGAAGGTATTGCAGAAGGCATACATTGAGTGATCGTAGGAGCAGAGATGTATGGCAAAGTTATTCAGAATTACTGACCATGCAGAATTTGTGAAATTGCTGGAAATTACATTAACTGTGAGCCACTCTATAGAGGAATATAAAAGCGGAATCAGTCTCACAAACATTATTACAAATATGAGGGAATACCATGTAATTTTCCGGAAAGCGATGGGTGTCAAAAATAATAGTAAAACATGCGGTCTTTTAATTGCAAGTGATTTCTTCAAGTCAAATGCCTTGGGCCTTTCTTTGAAAGCAATAGTCTGAGCACCGCATCTGCTGTTTTGGGACAAGAAGTTGTAAGATGTATAACTACAAATACAGTAATTTGATACTTTTCAGTTCAAATTGTTACGTACATTAATCAAACTCTTGCATTATGCACAATTCTTATTGGCAAATTGTCATAATATTTGCTTGTTTCATTACGAAAATTGCCAAGATGCAAGTTCAAACTATGTATTGCTAAAACCTGATAAAGTATTACCAAAACAATTAATATTCGTTATTTCTTTACACAGAATATGTGGGGTCAGGTGAGATTCCACGTGTGCAACAACCATCAACGACCAGGATGTGATCCAAACTAATGGGGAGGATAGCATGGCGAACTCCAAGAATATACTGACAGAGCATCATTGATCTAAATGGATCGGGAAGCAGCAAAGGCACTGAATAGCATTGTATTTTATAAGAATATGTGGCACAAGTACAAGTGTTAATAAAATTGCAGGTACGTTAACTTCAGCACGTTTTCTATATATGTTTTATCATGTTACAACTGTAACCCAGATCTCATAAACTGCAATTCTGTAGAGGTTTTTATTATGTGCCACATTTGTGAGCAATAGTTTCCAAATTGCGTGAAGAACATGTACCTAATAATATCCATGTCGAATTATATATATATATATATATATATATATATATATATATATATATATATAGATAGATAGATAGATAGATAGACATACATGCATACATATATATATGTATATATATATATATATATATATATATATATATATATATATATATATATATATATATATATATATATATATATATATATATACACGTTTTAGGTGCGTTGTGGGCAGTCATCCCGAAAGTGGGTTTACGGGAAGGACATGATATAGTTTACATTTCAAATCAAAATACATATACATAGGTTGTATTTCTTACATAGTAATTATGTATATGTTGAAAATAAGTATATACACTTATGTTATAGTCCTATTCATGTTTTCGGTTCGTGGGCAGATATATAAATTTAATGGGCAGTTTTGACCTTTAGGTTGAAGATGACAAAGTAACTGCCCAAAAATACGTTCACGAAGAACAAACATATAGCATTCTGCCCGTGAATACGGCCACGGGAAATATATAGCGTACTGCCCACGAATACGTTCACAAGTAACAAATATATAGCATGACTTTCCGGTGTGCGCGCGCAAAATGGTTGTCAAGACACGACGATAAACATTAATCTATTAAAGCATCCTTTGCAATGGCCAGCGTACATATAGCGGACGTGAGGTTCGTTTTTCACAGCTTGTTTGAAATAAATGGATGATTATATATCCAGTGTAACAACTTGTCATGACAGCTTATGGATGCTAATGTTTGACATTTATTGTGAAGATGATGTTCACTGCTTGTTGATGAATTCGTAGCTTCTGTTAATCGATGCTATAGCTCAATTTAACTGTCATACACTGATATGTTTAAGTCTGCTTGCACAGTTAACTATGCAGAGTTATGGAAATATAACAAATTGGTTTTAATAACTTTCAGAATTTGTTTTACTATTACTCAGTATTTGTTTCAAGTACCATAAAGGCTGTGATAGGTTGGGTGGCTTAGATTACAAATCAGGCCCTTCTCACTTGGGGGGTGGGGGGTGGGTACTGCCCATTATGAATATTACTGGTCCTAGATGTCCAACCTGATATTTTTGACATATAGGTTCAACATCTTACTGCCAGCAGAAATGGTGTTCTGTAGTATTTTTCCCAGTCAATAGTTTATGGATATATTATGTCATGTACTATGCTTGTTTAATTCTCTCATCTCAGTTCTGACGTTACCATTGAATGCTATAATGTTCCCAGACATCCGGTATTCTTGGTTATTAAAATTATATATATACACAGATAACTGAAGGTGAGTTCTCATTATTCCCTAACAATTGTAATTAGTGGGGCTGTAGAAATTGATGGTCTGAGAATTCAAGTTAACTGGTTCAAAACTTGGGTAAACAACAAACTGTTTTCTTCCTTTGACAGGCATCATAAAGTTTTGCATCTTTGTCTCTCTGATGACTGTGGTACACAAGTTACAGACTTTGCCTTAGAATGAGCCTGATTTTTGATACTTGTTACTGAATGGGGTGGGGTAGGGAAGTAACAAAATTATTAAAGGTGGAATGTATGCAAACCATGCTGGAAATAGATATGTGCCAGCAACTGCAACATGTAAGCTTCAATCAATTTGGAAACTATAAGCTTTATCCTGTAAATATTAACAGTTCACACCCTGTATAAAAGATGATTTTGTGTTTGATTAACTGGAACTGTTAATTTATTATGTTAAGGAATTTATTGTTTTAACCCTAGTAAATGTAATATAATTAGGTCAAAAGTTCCAGTTTGTTTATTGTTTCCAGAGTTGATTATTGTAACTGGAAGAACCTGTTTCTAAGTGTTAAATGAAACGAAAGAGATATTGTTTACTCAAGTGATATAAAATAAAAGTTTAAAATGAACTGAAAGAAATATTGTTTATTCAAGTGATACAAAATAAATGCAAAAGTGTATATTCATTAAGAAGTGTATTGTCAATTGCAAATAAATGAAGATTTATCTTATTTTGTTCTTTACTTGTGTACAAAATTATACCTGGATTGGGCAATAATTACTTGGACTCCATTTGGAAAAGAAAAATCTATATGTCCTAAATACCTAATGTTCATATCATAATGCTCTTTTAATGGATGATTATGCTTTTCAGCTGACGTTACCATATTGCCAAGTGAACTAATAGTATGGCCTTCGGTGTGGCCCACTAATCACATTTGTAAATGAATTATGCATACAATAGAGAAATAGCTCTTAAAATATCTTATGAGTTGTACAATGTGTGTACACAAATAAACATGAAGCAAATCTTTGAACTTGTATGCCACACATGCAAGTGAATTGGTGGTTTTCATATGTAACTTGTGTACTCTTATGGCTTTTGTCTATATTACTTTTAGCCATTTCTATTCACACACCAGAACACAACCTTTTTTGTCTGATTCAGGTACTAATGCAAAACTTATTTCAGCTGTAACTGAAGTATACAGAATTTTTCCTGATGTTGAGGCCTACTGTGTAGACAGTATAGCTGTAAGTCATCAAATCAAATGGAAGACAACAGTGTGCAGTTGAAGAAAATGATATATACCCAGTACCATTTAGAGTTACCTTAAAGAAAAGTCACAATGCACACTAATACAAGTAGTTTTAGAAAATGCATTTGTTCCACATACATTTTAACTTAACCCAAAAGTTCAGTCTCTTGCCTAAAATTCAATCAGATGTATGCATTTATTCCATAAAACACAAAGATATAATGAACCAAATCATTTTCATTATTGAGTTAGGTAGTAGGCTATGTTAAAGAGTGCAATCACTTTATCGATTTTTTTTCCATTACATTTTTATTTATTATAAAATGACATTTCTTAGTGGAGTGCTAGCAACTGTAACTTGAGGAATATTTTGTACATGCTGGCCTAAGTGTCATGAATATACTGTGCTACATTTTGCTTTATTAGGTATAATACTATCATGAGACTTGCTTGATTAAATCCTGAATTTGTCAGTTACACTTACAAGTCCACTGGTAGAATTTAAAATCTGTGACAGTTTGGGAACTTTTTTTTCCAGTAACTGCAAATCACTTTGCCTTCACAGTCAATGAATTCAAGCCATTGATAATTGTCAAACCATTGTGACTGAAAATGTGATTGTATCTTAGTTGTGTCCTATTTGATAATTTTGCTGCCACAGAGTCTGGATTGTGTCTCTGAAGAAATAGTTCATCTAGACTCTGTTGCAGTATTACATTTTATATGTTCAATTTAATGAATTTTCTTTCTTTGAATCATTCTTATGTCATAACTTGCGAAAATAGTTTAGTTAACAATATTTATTCAAACAGAAAAGATAACCTCACTTGACAAATCATCCTACTAAAGTGATCATGGCATACACTTTTATCTTTGAAATTCAAATATTGCCCACTCGTTAATTAACATAACTAATATTGCACATTGAAGGTGATCATATGTATCATCAGTTTTAAAAAAATAAAGACATAATACTATCATTTAATCACTGCATACAGGAAACAGACACTTGTGTCTGTAAAATGCCTTTCATTGGATTACTTTGGTTTATTAAAACCAAACAGCGATCCACTCAGGATTTTCTAGGGTAGATACAGAGAATATATTATGGTCATTCAGAACGCTATCAATACATCAGACCAGATTGTTTTTATTATTTAGGCAAAATAACTTAGTAAGTCAGATGGCAAACATGAGGATGGTGATAGGTTATGTGGAATTTGCATTGAATCATCTGATCCCAGAAGATTTGATACAATGTCACTGGCTGTGGTAATCATCAAGTGCAGTTGCACGGCACCATAAGACTTATCAAGATACCATGAGCTAGAAAGATGAAGAAAAAGAAAAACGATGACCCAAAGACAAATCCTGCAAACTGTGTGCAAAAACGATTCCACAGATTATAGATGAAAACTTTACTATATTTAGCTTCAAGATATTAATAAATTCGGATTACTTCCTCCAGTCTGCTACAGTAATTCATGCCCATTGCACTCATAAATTGATTATAGTCCTTGCAGTATTTTGTGTGGGCCACAATATTTTAATTGATGCAGCTGATGCTCCATTCTTCAGTTCAGTGTTGATTCAAACATAGCAATGTCCCTTTGGGATGTGTGCATAAATAAAGAATGTCTGTCCCTTCATTACCACACTTGTTGAATATATCGTGTCTCTCTGAAAACTGTACCATGTGAGAAAGAATTTTATAAACAAACTGGACATAAGTATTGCTAGACATATACTCAGACCTGAGACTTCATAAAAGACTGCTTACTTGTGAGGCATTATTAGTGCTAGGGCTTGAGGTAATAACTTGCTATATGTTTGGTAAGGCAAAATAAGGGGCCTTATGACTTAAATTGAAACTGTGAAAAAACAAAAGGTTCAAATGCAATAAACTTTTGTTTTTCCTCATTTGTTATATTACAGTGCCATGAAAGGTCATTTCTTTTATCTTTTTAATCCCTTGCCAATTTTAAGTCATCATCACTAACCAAGTCTCTAAATCAATTCTTGGCATATTTAGCTAAAATGGTGTCTACTGTTCCATTATATCATTGATTGTTTAGCTTGCTTGTATGGAGCTTAACACCATTTTTCAGGACATCATAGACTTTACATGGCAGCCAACATATTTATTGGAAGAAATCAACACACATAACGCTACTGGCAAGCTTTCTCATATCCACACATTGGTTGGACTAGAGAGAGTTGATTAGTGATGTGTATGCCTAGACCATTCTATAATCCAGGGCCCCATGATTGAATACAGCTTAAAGAAATTAACCCTAATTCAATTTCCTTGTTGCATTTAAATCATAACACCCACCATGCAAAGTGACACATGTCTCAAGATTTTCAAATTTTTATATGTTTTGCAACTTTTAATTCTGAGTTGATGCATGTGGATGTGGAAATTCAGTTACTGAATACTTAGCTACTTATATAAGGAGCTCTCACACTGGTAAAAGCATGCAACTGGGATTGTATTTGCAAGAGGGCAATTAATTGTTCAAAATACTGTTTTAGCTAACTACATATGCGAAGGGTTGATGTATAAAAAAGAGGATCAAGAAATCCTAGTTGGTAAAGATAATTGTATCCAACTTGATAGAAAGTGAGAAGGCCTTTTAATTTTGTACAGCAGTTTCATTAAGGAACCAACTATAATACCATTAGCAGTTTATGAGCAGCAAAAACCACATTTAGGACCAACTAGACATCAAAGCCATATGCATAGTTCCATTTACGGCCAACCAGACATCTAGTGAAAGCACAATGTCAAAATGACCAGCCACCTAGGAGAAGTAGCAAGGAAGGGGTTTTCCAGATGCCCATTAAAACAGCCATATTGGAGGTTAGATTGGCACTATTTTCATTTACGTCCAACTAGACATAAGAAGTCTTTCACTGATATGACGATTCATTCAGGAGAAGTAGTTATACCAAGATTTTCAGGATGGCCACATTGGTGGCCTTATAGGATGTCTGTACAGCACCATAATTCTCATTCAGGACCTGCTAGACATCAACATAAGTATTTTGTACACATGTTGACACGCTGACACAATTATCCATTCAGAAGTAGCGATAAAAAGTTTCTTAATATGGCTACTGTGGCAACCACATTGTATGTGTGAGTGGCACCATCTTGTTTTTTCTTCCAGATATTTTCACACAAATATCATATTTAAAGATAACATGAATTCATACAAGATCTTGTCGGTTTATTTCATAACAGATTTTTCCCTCATATTAATATAATCTTTTGAAAACATTTATACATTTTAGTTCTAGAAATTTTTCATGCTCTCAGAAACTATTAAAATCACAGCAGAAAGTGTTATGTTATATCTTTATTCAGCACTGAAAAATATTTATGAACTCTTAAAGTTTTTTCCCCTATATTAACTTAATTTAATGAAGATTTTCAGACTATAACCTTTCCATTGGATTTATTTTTTCAAACATGGCGTAAAAAGTATGTTATAGTAACCAATTTTTACATTGCCTTCACCATTGCAGAAATCTCTATAATCAATTTCCTAGTAAAGAAAAGCCAAGAAAATAAATGGACAGTTAATATTCACTTCAGGATCACAGACCTGAGGCAAATATGTCATTGTTAAATCAAACATTTTTATTGTGTTTCCTTAGACCTAAATATATATATATACTTGCTGTTACTCTAAACGAAGGCTGGTGAAGTTGATAACCTTTTGGGGGTTTTAAGGATGTCTTTAAAATTAAGGCCTTAAAAATGTTGAGATCTTATATTAAAAATGACAATTTGAGCCTTGCAGATTCATGTCCACAGGTGCCCAAATAAAAAAAAAGGGGGGGGGGGGTGCAAGGGGCAAGCTTGTTGGTGTGTTATAAAATAACTGACTTATCATCGGTGTGCTGACAGGTGATGTGTAATTAAATCACTGTTGTAATATTAATAATGAGTGAGTATGCACAAAGGAATTTCATACAGCTAAACTAGCTCAACAACTAGAGGCAATTAAGAAATATATCCACATTCGTGATTCTGTCAAATGGCAGATACAACAGCATCAGGAAGCTCAAGTGGCATTTACAGAAGGTAAAGAGCCGCTATACTTGTTATCTTTTTAGGGATGTGCTTGGATTTTGCCCTCAAGCTGGAGCAGTCATAGGATATATAATAAATCGCCACGGTCGGAATTTATCCCCAAGCTGGGGTAATCGATGGGTAAAGTCTTATCCACAGTCGGGGTTTTATTCAAGCTTCAGGTGCAAGTTTTTGTGCATCTCCATGCCCTTGCATAAAACACAGTTACACGTTTTTTTATATAGATATTTTTCAGTTGTAGACAGGAATAATAAGTATTTGTGAGTGTTTGAAATGAATGGGTTCATTATGAATTGAGTGGCACTACATTTCAAAAGCAAAATTGGATTGAAATGCAAGAACTGTAGTACGGAATTAGTGTTGGTTCTGGATCGTAGAATGGAATTGTGTGTGTGTGATTGGATTTTTAACGTAGCTTGAATAATTTTTCAGTCATATTGCTACGATGTCTGCAGTGTGGCAGTTTATAGTGATGTATAGCACTGGGGCATCATGCTGCAAACATGTAGTATGATGTTGCACCCAGTCACATTATCCTGACACCAGGCCAATCAGTCCTAACACTAACCTCTTAATGCTGAGCGTCTAGCGAGGTAGCTGTTAATACCATTTTTGTAAGTCTTTGGTATGACTTGGCTGGGGTTTGAACCCATGACCTCCCGCTTCTGAGGCGGACGCTCTAACCACTAGGACACCGGAGTGGTCAGAATGGAATTGTAACAATTACAATGGAAGCAATTTGTATTATGCTTGTTGGGGCATTCCTCACTGATGGCTGTCAGTGACATCATCATGGGAATGTGTAACAGCCACATTTTGTAAGAACAAGGTGTAGTTGGTGAACAATACAGACACTTTTCTGCCATTTCCACTGGCATCATCTCATATGATGTTATTTAAAAAAACTTCCTACAACATACTCACAACATATAAAACCTATATGCAAATCTGATGAAAGCTGCTTGTGTTTCTGAAACACATATTCCATACTGGTGGCAAGAATGTCCAAATCTACATTACAAAAATGAAAACATTACCATCCATCTAGGAGTTGCAAATGTATGAAATCCTCTTGTTGGGTAGTTTTACTAACAGGCTTTACAGCAGGGCCTTCCATTAGATTTAAATGTGGCAGGTAAGTTGACAAAGTAGGGTGGGGGGTTGGGGGGACCTACCCCAATGGGGATAATTCATTTTTTTTTTAAAGTAGCATGGTGTAAAGTAAAAGTAGATGGGCTGATAAGGAATCCACTGAATTTACAGACTAAAGGTTCAGACATTTGTTTTTAAGAGAAAAATGAAAGAAGGAAACAATACAACAGATATTTTAATATGACTTTAATGTTTATTTTCTAGATTTAATTAAGATTATGAATCAGAATCAGTCTCCAACTCCACTGTAAAGTTTATCTATTACTTCTTCTGCTCAGGCACCTGCAAATTAAAACAAAATTGTAATGCTTAAATAAAGTCATATCATCTCAGCACTAGTTACATATGCAGAAGTCATGTTAATCAGCATTATAAAAATGTATGAAATTTTCTTCACTGCACTTGTGCTTCCCTTACTATCGTTAAGCCATGATACAAGATAACTTTGCACTTACTTGTCATTTCTGGCAAGTGGATGGTGCAATCAATTTGCACAAAGATGAATTTATTTCATCCAAATATTTCATGTGAATAAAACTTCCAAATGGAGGCACTCGTCCGATCAGACAAGATATATGCATATTGTAGTTAGCTGGACTCTAGCTCTGATAGTCCTGGGCAATAGGATAAGCTGATTTTGTTATCAGTTTAGAAATGCATCCGCTTTGCAAATACTATGCTTTAAAAGACGAAACTGAATCCAATATTGATGAAATAAGAGTCATTTGGATTACCTTGTTTTTTATCATTCTGCGTTGGTTGGGTGCATATTTGAGGGTCTCTGATATGGTCTCTTCCATTCCATTTGCCTTTGCTTTGCCATTAGTTTTCAAGCAGGCTTCTGCAAGAGTAATACAATGTTTTAAAATAAGTTTCACAACAAAGGATGCATTGCATTTTTCTAAATGCCAGCAATAATCAATGGAATATTTTTAAAACATGTACTTTGAAATGTGTCTCAAGTTACTTTATCAATTCATTTAAAAATCTCTGGCAAGTCACATGAAAAACACAATTTAAATCAAGCCATACTTACTTATCAAAACCTGACATATCACAAGCTCTTGAAATGCTTTTTTCCCTTTATGTCCCTTTGGACTAAATCTGGCCAGTCTTTTTGTTTTAAGCTTTTTCATCATCCTGCAGACACTATCCCCAATTGTAAACCTGCCAAGGGAGCTCAAGTAGCATATCTGAAAATAATAACAATAATAATATTACTATTTTTTGATTTTGATATTATTATTAGTAGTAGTATTTCATGATCGATGTGACAAAATATGCTTGTATATAGTTATTTTTTGCCATGGTTTTGCAAGCAAATTTAATTTCTCTAACTTGAAAAAAATTTGATAACATTAACTATGCAACACAATGTACTAATAGCAATTATAAACCAAATTAACCACCGTGAATCTATTAACTTCATAAATGACATTCACTCAAGGATTGAATTAAAGTAGCCACATAATATGTAATAGTGTTTATGTAGTAAAATACCTGTTACATGTTCATCTCTAAACATGTTTTGGCCTACATCCGTAAGACAAAACAGCCGACCACTACATGTTCACCCCACCCCCAAAAATAATTATACAGGCACTGCAGAACTTGCATAATACATATTGAGGTTCACAACAGCAAATAAAGGTTATAACAGTTTTTTTAAATAGAAAATAAAGCCCCAATTTACCATCTTCTTGGAGTGTTTGGGATTCTCCTCCAACCTCTGGCAAAGGCCCTCTAGTTCCTCCACTGAATCACATGGCATTGCAAGAATTTCTTCTCTATATTCTGTGTCTGGGCCTTGTGTATGAACTTGGAGGGCCAGCTGCTCCAACAAATTCTCAATATTTGTGTCCAGTTTCATAAGTACATTGAACTGGAAATCTGTAACAGATTTGTGATGAAATTAGCTTTGAAAGATCAAGATCATTATTATAAACTCCTTAAAAAGATCTGTGAACATGGGTTTAACAATGAAATATATTTATGAAATGAAATACATGGTTTTTGTACAGTTTATATGAAAACTTTTCCCTATAATCCTTTATTTTTTTATTCCCTGGATATGTTGTTTCACTGCTGGTGTCTGTAAAGTCTGCATTCAATGTAGATGGTTTAGGCGTCTGACTTACACAAGACAATGGTATACATCAGAAAGAAAAATAAAAAAACCAATGGAATGATGAACAGTCGACACATCAATGAAAAACAATTCATTGTTTATTTGCACAAATAAGTCTTGAACAGTATGTTTTATGACCTATAATTTAATTAATTAACATCTCACAATGTTCTGAAATAACAGTATCTAAGCTACAAGAGCTTGTGCTTTCATGTCATAATCTTCCATTTTGCAAACAAATTTTGATGTTGAATCAATGTATATGACCTTAGCATTGAACACTAACATTCAAAATGTCTACAAGATGACAAGACTATTATCAACTGAAGTGACAACAAACCAATGAGTTTTACGTGCATTGAACATAAGCATTTTTAAATGCTACAAAATGTGTTTTTAGTGTATGGCCACAAATTACCCAACATTTTGTCAAACATAAAACAGTTCTACTACCTTAGATGAGAATTAAATTCATAAATACAGTGTATAATTGACCTACTCGTATTTAGAGAGCTGTAAATGAAATAAGAGATTATATAAAAGTCAACACCTGTAGTATTTGTTTCATTATTCTATAATGTACATTTTTTTCCATCCTCAATACTTACTACTTGCAGAGGAACTGGCAGAGAGAAATCTTTATATTCTCCACTCCAGAGTGGATGGGGATGGTGATGGTGTTGTCCTTCTGGATGCAGCTAAGAGTATAAAGATTATCACTACTCCTTAATTGCAGTAAAAAAGAAACAAAGAAATCAGACTGGATTTTTTGGCATGTAAACAAAATGCATACTGGTTGCAATGACCACTGTATATAAAGCAGTGATACAATATATCACAAAATGCATTCTTTTTTAACAAAACATCTAATTTCATATATACAGCATCATGAGTAAGTAAGTACTCTTAAACACATCTTATTAAACAGACAGAAAAATGATGAAATTTATACATACTTTTGATAAAGAATTTCCAATTGTGGCATGGTATAAAAGCAATTGATAAAAAATAAAAAGAGACCAGATAAACTAAATAGAACATACCAGCAGGATAAGAGGAAATCTTGGAGTCTGCAAAATACTCTCCATTTCAGGAGGTTTTGGATGAGATGGCTGACCAGAAAGGTTTCCACTTGAGATTTTCATCTTTAAATAATCATCCTAGAGTGCACCAAAGTCATGTGAACTTGATCCAATTCCAACATTACTGCTGCTTGAGTGCTTAGATCCAGTATTGCCTTCACTAACTGATGTTATTAATACCTCTCTCTCATCAGCATAATTTCCATCATTTTTCAAAACTCCCATTGTAAAACCTCTGCTGAAGAAACTAACACTACACCATAAGGATTTAAAGAACTACTGCCCGGTTTCTAATCTCCAATTCATATAAAAAAATCTTACAAAAGGTTGTTCAATCCCAGCTTGCATCTTGTCTGAATTCAAACAGTCTTTTTAGCAATGTACAATCTGCATATCGCCCTTGCCACAGGACACAAATTGTGTCTGCAAATAGATTACACTCCAGCCCAGTTGATCTATGTTGTGGTGTTGCACAGGGGTCTGTTCTTGGACCTGTTCTCTACACTCTATACACTCAGCTGCTCTCAAGTGTCATAGATCATCATCCAGTGTCTCACCAATTGTACACTGATGACACCCAAATATACAAATCTAGCCACCCAACTGAAGTTGATGCTACCATCCAAGGTGTAGAGATGTGCATTTCTGATGTGAAATCATGGATGACTTGTAACAAGCTGCAGATGAATGATGATAAAACTGAGGCCATTCTGATTACAACACAAAGACTTTCTCATTCACATCCTTTACCTCACACAATAAATATCAGCAACACCAACATTAAATTCACACAATCAGTACAAAACCTAGGTGTTACTCTGGACAGTACTCTCACATTGCACCAACATGTCATGAACATATGCAAGGCTGCATATCTTGAGCTGAGACGCATCAGCTCCATTCTCAGATATCTTTCAGTTGATGCCACTAAAACACTTGTGTGTTCATTACTACTTTCAAGACTGTACTATGGTAACTCAATTCTGTCTGGTTCATCTTAATATCTACTGCAGAGACTTCAAAAAGTTCAAAACATAGCTGCTTGGATCATACTTAGAGTACCACAATCAGAGCACACCTCCCCGCTGCTCTGTACCCAACACTGGCTATCCATTCGATCCAGAATCAAACACAACATTAGTTCTCTGTGCTACGTTTCACTGACAGACTCTAGTCCAACATACCTATCCGACCTCACCTATGTGTACACACAAGCAAGATACTTACACTCCTCTTCCGACAATCATATACTCATTATTCTCACTATGAAAACAAAGTCACATGGACAGCATTCTTTTGCATACCAGGGCCCAGCAACATGGAATGAATTGCCCACTGAACTTAGACACAAAGACGCAGTGATCCCATTCAAGAGTGCTCTCAAAACTACTTATTCTGACTACAAAAACAAACTTAATGACTTAATAATGTTAACTACCTTAAATATTCTCAGCATGTTTTTTATGTTTTCTAATTTCATGGTGTTTGTTTTTGTAATCATATCATTGTGTATGTTTTTATGTTGTCTAATGTTGCAAAGCGCTTAGAGCTTCTAAAGATTAGGCGCTATACAAAGTCCTCATTATTATTATTATTATATTTAGCTTGGATGAAAATTTTTTAAATCAGTGGCCATAACTAAAAAATGGGATTTTGTTTTATGATCATAAAAGTATGTTGGACACCATCCATGATGTACAATGCTGTCTGACATTTCTATGCACCTAAGGTTTCCATCTCAAATATTAAAGCATAATGCATACCGAATTTGACAGATTGACGAAAATAAAAAAAAGCAATGCTTACCATTTGAAAAGAGGCAATTGTCACTAGAATATTCTATTCAAAATGATATTAATTTTGGACACAGGGGATACCACCCCCATGTTTTCCTGACTCGTGATATGTCGGCCTATTCTGTGCACAGCTTTAAAAGATGTAATGTTTATCCATCGAGCTATAGAAATGAAATACATTTACTGTAGACTGTTTCTGTCAGCAGTTAAGTTGAGTAATTAGGTCAGGTTTATAGCTAGTTTACAAAATTCAATGTAGAATGCCAATAAATGACAAGATATATTTTTGCAAACTAAAGTGATCTTGAAAAAAGATTAGTAAAGTTTAACATTTTATAAAAAATAAGCTATTATGTGGAAAAGAAACAACAATGAAATAGGATGCAATGTGTTTACGTCTAGTTTTGGAAGGTACCGTCTCTAAGGTACCGTCATAATTGTACCGTAGTTTAATGGGTGGAAAGGCCATTGAAAGGTAAGGGCAGTGCGGAGACCATCAAGTATGTTCCAGAATAGCTGAATCTTTGTAGATACATAGATCCATTCGTAACTTCAGTCCGCAAACGAAACACTGTACTTCGTATCCCAATCCTGACTCAGGTCCGAAGTAGACAAATCCTGTTCTAGCTAAAACATACGAAGAAGGTAATCCTTCCCTATCCGTAGGCCATTTTTGAAACGTGTCCAATCGACGGGCACAATCACAATAGTCAGGTAAGAAGACTGGAAAATGGTAGGGTTTGAACTTGGAGTTCTCACTGGATTTCTCACTCGATTCTTGCTGTGGCGAAGTCATCCTTCTGGTGGGTGGCTATCCTCTTACAACCAATGTTTTATACCGACATGTCCATACGGCAAAGTAAAGTGGGTGGGAAGCCGCACTCGCTTCTGCTACACGATTTGATAGACTTTTTCCAAGGGTCGACTGACAATGTGGTGTGTGGGTAAACGTACAATCTTGTTGGGTTGATAGGTGGTCACTTTCTCTAGACTGCAAGGCTTCTTTCAAAACGCCAAAGTTGACCACTCGACTGGTACAATAATTCAGAGTAAGTCCTTTCACTTTACACTTCGTGTGCACTTCTCCTTGTTTGTCCCAGTATTCGTAGCCGTAATTTTTGGGACCGCCACTGACGAAACTTAGAATCTTGTCATCGGGGTGCTCGTCTGTCCAGGCTCCTAAACGGTCTCCTTCGATGTCAGGGTGCTGTTGACTCGGGTGATCGATATAAATGCAACTGTCCATGTCAAAGTACAAGACACGTTCCCCTAACAGTTCTAAAGCTTCGTACAATTTTAAGCGAGCATGAGCTGTCATGTAAGCTGCAATGATGACATTTCCAAAGGGGTCATCTTCTACAAAGTTCAGATCTTCTTCGTAATTCACCAAGATCAAATCCTCACGAACGACGTCCACGTGTTTCATGAATTTGGCTTTGTCGTGAATCATCTGAAAGTAGCGGGAAGGTTCAGTCAAATACTCCATCTTGGGTAAACACGGTCATTGTGCCATTTTACCCCACAAGCAATTTAACATCACTTTGGCAAACGATCGCCTGCCTTCGTTTTTCTCAATGTGATCTTAAGTAATGCCTTCTTGTGCCCAGAATTTCTCTCTGAATGTCTTTTGGTCTTCAGGAGTGTGACACCAGGACAGATAGCCACTGGCTTCTTGCTCAGTTTCAAAAAGGCATCCACGTAGTCTGCGAAAATGCCTTTCTGCGTGGGGTCACCCTTGTGGAATTATTGTGTCTTGGGAAAGTGGCAAATTTCGTACACTTCTAACAGTTGGTATCCCATGTTCAGAGCTTTGAACAATTCTACGCTGACCCATGTCCCCGTCAAGGCCCGTTCTTCCTGGGTGTGATGACAAGGTTGATCTTGGTTGCACGTTTCAGCACAAGTACGGCACAAAGGAAACATAAGTTTGCCTTGGCAATGGCGAGGTAAGACGGGATGGTATAGGTTCGTGGGAGGCAAAACTTTGCACTTGATCAAGCCTTCGTATTGTCGAATGTTTTTTAGGTCGATGTGTTCGGTGAACAATTGTGGGTGCCCTGCAGGAAAGCAACAATATTTGCACACGTAGGGATACAGTGAACACACCTCCAAGTATTTGATTTCTTCTCCTTTCTCTTCGTCAGCTTGGTACAGCAAACAGGTGGCATTGGTCCTTCCTCCGTACAAACTATCACTTGGGTTCTGGGGGTCCATGAACTGGTAACTTTCCATGAGGCGTTTAAACTCGGGATCGGTGTTCAAACGGTGATTGTATTTGTGTTCCCACATTTCCACCACTTGGTATCCTTCCTGTTCTAACTTTAGGCGTCGCTGACAAATGGCCTGGTACAAGTCTTCCATGGTTTGTTGTAAGAACTGATTTTTAGTGCCGCGGTCAGGGTAACAGACGGGACATCCGTGAAATAAGCAACCGTTAAACTCGTACATGATCTTGGGGTTTTCTAAGTCCCAGCCATCGACCGAATGCATTCCGATGATCTTTTCGCCCTGTCCGTTGCGGGCATGCTGAATCCATTTGTCTTCTTTGTCGCACAAGTAATGCAACCAGCATGGGGCTTTGACCGAGTATTGACGTTTGACATAGTTGGTCGTTTGAGGACTGATGACAGCCACAGTGTTTTCAAGCATGAATCGTTGTCGGTAGACTAAGGAACACGCTTTGGCAATGGTGCAAGCCTCTTTTAAATGATCAACCCCTCCGTGTTCCATGAACAGTTCTCAAAATTTTCCACAGCATCGCCGTAAAATGTCCACGTCGGAACGACGATACTTTAGCATTTCTTCCTGAAAGTCGAAAGGGTCGGAGGCGTGAGCCTGGTACCAAGCGTAGAAAGTTTCTCGTTCGGTACGCATGTTGTCACGGTCGTAATAGTGAGCCTGAGGCAAATGGGGTAGAACGGCGTGTTGATTGGCTTCTGTATTGAAAAAGTGTGGAAAGTACCCTTTAGCCATTTCTGTCATTCCAAACATTTTAGGCATTCGACTCAAAGGCATGGCTAAGTAGCTCATCGAATCTTTAAACTGCACTTGTCCCACTTGCATGAAAATGATTTTGGCTCCGTTCAAAGTGATTTTAGGATGCTCAATGCCACGTTCCGTATAACATCTCAAAAGAAACTGTCCATCGTATCTGGAGAAATTGTGAGCCATCACCGTGGCATGGTGATGACATTCTCCATAATAATGTTCGATGTCCTCTTGGCTCCACGTCTTGTCGATGGGGTCTAAGACCCATTGTGTGAAATCGGCTAGTGTGTTCGGTCCTTGAAAGATTTTTTCACGCCCTCCAGGAATCTTACTGCAGTGAGGGCAATAACTCAAGATAGGTTCTTGAATCACTTCTCGCACGCTCGATGAGCCACGCAGAAATTAGGAATGTGAATACCGGTCTCTTGCATGCATTCGAAATCGAAAAAGATGAAATTGCCTTTCTTCTTCTTGTGACCATCCTCTTTCTCTGGTTGGGATTGGTATTTTTGCATGTAGCATTGGTGTTCCAAGTCCACGATGCAGTGACAAATGTGACATTTTTTCTTTCCTGAACATACGTGTGCCTTGGTACTGTTGATACATAGACCTTGTCCACACATTGGGCACAATCTCAGGAGTTGACAAGCACATTTCTTCTGTGAACCTTGCATCTTCAGATGTTGTTGGTAACAGGCAGGGCTGACAAATGTGCGCAGACAAGCAGGACAATGCACTGGTTCTTGCCCTTCGCTCAGACAGGGTTGAGAGGCCAAACATCCTGAGCATTTCGATCCACAATGTTTGTGTTGCTCTCGATTATTATAACCATCATAAGTCACATTTCTCACAGTAATATTTGTATCCCAGGAATCCAGTGATAGTGGTAATGGTATCGAAATGGTCATCGTGATGATAGAGGTGAATCCATCCTTAAAGTCTTTCCCTCGAAACAACAGAGACCCGCGCACTTCTTGAGGGTGCACTTTCAAGGTGTATCGTGGAGCTAGGGCATCTTGCAATTTTTGCATCTCAGGATTGCCACAGGATGTGTCTTTGGACAGGCATGCTTGCTGTAACAGAAGTTCTGCTTCATTTCGTTGTTTGGCTCGGTTCGATTTTCGAATGTTCTCCCAGGCTCTTTTCCATTCTATCGTGTCGTTCTTGTCGGCATAAGTTCATCCCATGACGATGGCTCGGGCTAAACACATGTGGTCTTGAAAATTGTTAATTTGGACAAGACTTGTTTTGGTAATGCGAAGGTTGTTGACCAATAAGGTCTTTCTGCATTGTCCGGTCCCTTGAGGAGGAGAGACGTGGGTCATGTCCAGTGTGGCTTTTCCATCGGTGATGTCAAACTGGTCATTAGATTGTTGCACGTGTTGAATCTTGTCCATGACTTTGGAAGTGGTCAATTCTGCAGGGCTGCTAAACTCGATCCAAACAGGGGATTTCAAGCCGTCATGTTGTATGGAAAGTTTCAAGCGATCATCTTCTTTGGGTTGACATTGTCGCTTGATTGTGGTGAGCAAAGAATCCCACATGTCGGTGATGAACCCTTCTGCTTTCTCTAACAGTACTTGAGACTTGAAATCTTTAAACTTCACTGTGTATTTGTAAGCCGTAGTTCTAAATTTTCTAGAGGGACGCTTTTCCATCTCTCGAATGTCATAGTACTTTTCAGGGTTGACTAAGGGTGGTAAACTTTGTTTAGAGGGTTTGGATTCTGGTTCACTCATGTCCTCTTCAAAATCACTGGCATGAATTTGTGCCAAGACTTCAGTCCTGGTACGAGGCGACAGATCATGTTTCTGCCTCTTACTTTCTTCTTCTTTCTTCTCAAATGAATTGGATCATTTCATCTCGATAGCAAAAAGTCAAATGACTAAAGTTTAAACACCATGGACTAATTTATAGTCATAGCAGACCAGCGTATATAAAGGGTATGTGTCTTGTCCTTTCACTATTCATTTCACTCTCAAACTGAGCACAACGATGGAAGAGACTACCAAGATCGAACGTTTCATCAGAGCTTTGCGAGGGGTCATTAGAAAATTCTCTTCAGACCAGCCGAGGGACTACTCTCCTTCCTTTCAAGATAAAAGTCAAGATACTTGCTATATCTGTCAGAAGAAAGGGCATTGGTCTTCAGAGTGTCCAGACCGTCAAAAAAGAAAAAAAAGGGGTTAGAAGAGACAAAAGTCAAGATACCTGTTATTATTGTCAAGAAAAAGGACATTGGTCACCAGACTGCCCAAAAAAGAAACAAGAGGAGTCAGAAGAAGAGAAGGATTCTTCAGAGGAAGAGGAAGAAGAAGAGGAAGAAAACAGACAGGTGAAGAAAAAGAAACAGGAGAAGAAAAGAAGGGAAGAAAGTGAGGAGGAAGAGGAGGAAAAGACTATGACGGTGAAGAAATTAAAAAAACAGAGAGTGAACAATGAGACAGAATAAGTCTATGAACTTTTTAAAGTGCTCTGTTGTGAATTGTGAATTGTAAATATTTATAAAAGAATAAATTAATTATAAAAGGTAAGTGTCTTTGGGTTTTGATTTTAAAATAAGAACCTACACTCACGTACACTCATACACAGACAGGTACTATTGGGTAAAATGGTTTTTTTTAGCTATTGGCAATTGAAAGTCTATCTCTTTTCGAGAGACGTGGATGGCCCTGAAAAGGGCCTTTTTTGGTGTAAGGGGTGAGTTTAAACAATCAACTTTAACTGTCTTAAGCCTTTGCCATGGCCAAGGCCTACTTCTGGACTGCGTACTGTTGATGATGATTTCGTTGAAATCACTAAGGGTGGTGCAGTAGGCGTAGTGACAGGGTTGGAGTGTTTAGCTTGGGAAGGTCGTATTCTCTTCGGCCGTAATAAAGAAGTCTGATACATTGTTTCAGACTTCTTAACTCCGCTAAAATGTCTAACAGTACCGTGACCGTTTGATTTTGACACCCTTGTTTCTTTGCTGCTGCTTCTTCTTGTTGTTGTTTTTTTCTTACCTCTTCTTCTTGCTGCTGTTGCTGTAGGAGAAAAGCTTGTTCCGCTTCCTTTTGCTGTTGTATAAATTTCTCCAATTCTTCTTTCTGTCTCTGTCTAAAATTTTCCATGTGCGGTAATGAAGGAGAAGGTGACGAAGGTTCAGGAACAAATTCTTGCAAGGTAAAAAAATCCACAAAATCCCAATTCACCTCTTCTGAAAGTAAGTCTGGGTTCTCTTGGGTAGTCTCCACCATCAGTGCACCCAAACTGATCGTTTTCTGAGTTTCCGTCATGTTGAAAAACTGTCGCTTAGATTGACTGCGCACAGGCGCTAGCGAATCTATATAGACTATGTGACGTCACAGACTGCTCTCTTCGGATTGGACGTGGGCTGACTGAATTTTGTAACGCGTGTTTGGATTGGTCAACAAACTCAATCCGTTTCAATCCTTCCTCCCCCTATAAATAAGTACAGTTCACTGCATTCCTTCACCTGTTACTCAGCACCCCAACATGTGGACTGACGTACAATCTTCAACGCTTGTGTCTTCGATGATGTTCCGGACGGACATATCAATGTATGTCCGATCCAACTGGACAGTTATCCACAGGACAGACACCAGCCTGTGGATGCGAAGAATCTTATGTGGAGCATCAAGGATGCCTCAAAAGAGTCTTAATCTATGGTCCTGCAGTCAGACGCAGCCTAAGGTCAAGAAGAAGATGTCACAGATGCCCTTTATGTTAAGGGTATATTAACATAAAACCAAAGGCCCTTTTCAGGGCCATTCCTATCTCTCGAAAAGATCTTGACTTTCAAATGCCTACCCCTTTTTTTATTTTTTTGTTTAAAAAAATAATAAAAAAATAGAGACCCCTCCCTGTTTCAATTTTCGCCTGTTCCATTTTCATAGACCCATCAGGTCGGGACCTTATTAAAATAGGGTCCCGACCCTGTTCCATTTCCCCTAGTCCCAAGACAGTCCCACGATTTATTCCCCATGTTCAATTTCCCTTGTCCCTAGAGTGAATAGTTTTTTTTCTTTCTCCCATGTTAAATTCCCCTTGTCCCTAGAATGGATATTTTTTTTTCTCCCATGTTAAATTACATAGTCCCCAGAGTGGATATACCCTTTTTAACATGGAAGTTCCCTAGTCCCTAGACCGTCCCTATTCACTATTACCATTGTCATTACCAGCCTGAAACCCAATTTAATGCCATTTGTATAAATTCATTTCAAATAAATATTATGATATAGTTGAAGTGTAAAGTCAAGCAAGTATTCTGTTTGCAGATTTTACATTTTAGATATTATAGTAAAGTCATATTTTCTCTTGTTTAGTAAACTTTATTGCAACTGGTTCCAAAATAGTAAATCTTATTTAATGTTCATTCACCAGAATAGGTATTAATACAATCCCGAATTAACTGTATGGTACTAAAATATACCCTGATCTTGTGTGAGATTGTAATATACAGAACTATACCTCAAGACAACAATAATATATTGAATTTATATTGTATCAAGACTGTCATGGTTATGAACTCCAACTTTATTCAGGTTTTTTCATAATAAATGATCATCTTGTGCTATGGTTGAAAAGAAATCAAAGTTCTGTTTAACTCCATTCTCTCCACATTTGTCAGTTGTTAAGAGGCATACTCATCCTCAGTGTTATAGTAAAATGTAATCTTATTTGGATCAATCTTGGTGGTGTAATATATGAATGGAGAAAGAATATTATCATCCAGATTAAAATATGTTTTATTCAGACTCTACTAAAATTTTTAGTTGGATATGGGTTACGGAGCCTGATGTGTACGAACAAAGCAATGTGTACCATGACCTTTTTAATTTAACATTTTAAACTCCTGCAGAAGAAAGAGATTTTTTAGATCCATTAAACTGTATTAACAAAAACATTTCTTCAGTATGATTTTCATTTACTTAGTATTGACAAAACTCATATTTTAAAGTTGTTGTTTTTTTGTGTTTGGTTTGGCCTTTTATGGTAAACCAACACAAGTAAGATATTTAGTGCCAAGGCACTTTAAGTATAGTGCCTTGCCCAAGGACACACCATGGTAGCTAACCCAGGTTGGTCTGATGGTAGAATTTGAACCTACCTTATTTCACAGGTCCAGAAAGCTAACCAATGAGCCACTACAGCTCCCCATCTTATAGTGGAATGCTGGTATACTTTATGATCAAGAAGGATGGGTTGGGGTATGCATGTTGCATCTGAAAAAAGTGATGGAATTTTTGTTTACATAATATTTTAGTCATACAATATGAATCATTTTCTATAGATTTAAGATGTATCAGATCAAGTTAAGAAAAATCATATATTCTGTTTCCTGGGAATGTACTAAAATTCACTGTTATTGTTTGATATTTTGGTAGTGAGCTTACTTGGTATTTTTTTCTTTTTAACTTGAATACCTAATTTGTTAACATCCTATTCTAAATCTTCATAGTTCTGTCTATTAAGTGACAACTGTTGATACATGTAGGGAAGTTTTTGTTTATATCTTTTGATTTTTGTGATTCTGGAAGTTGCAGTATTTGTTGTTGTATTATTAACCATTTCAGTAATTTAATGAATGCAGAGTATACTGTTCTATAAATGAAATTTAAGTGAAAATAATGTAAAAGTATGTTTCACTGCAAATATAAATTGTTTAAAATAATATATCATTTATCATATGACTATTCAATTGTGGTAACTAGTATTCCATCCAATATCTATATATTAAAATATGTCTTTTCATACAGCTGGTGATCATTTAGATACAAGTCCAACTGAACATAATCAAATTATCAATGCAGGTGTTTTTATTAGTAGTAGTATTGCAAGTATAAGTGTTAGTATTAAGATTTCATATACAGGTATGATAAGTGTATCATAATAGTAGTAAAGTGGGGCACATTAGGGACAATGGGACTTAGCATTAAAAAGACCCCTGGGTCAGATTAGGGACAATGGAAATTTAACATGGAGAGAAATCATGGGTCACTTTAGGGACAATGGGAATTTAACATAGAGTTTGGGTCTGTCTAGGGACAAGGGAAATTAACATGGGGAATAGAGTTTGGGCTTTTGGGATTTTTTTTAAATTTTTTTTAAATTTAAATTTAAATTTAAATTTTAAAAAAAAAAAAGGGGGGGTAGGCAATGGAAAGGCTATCTCTTTTCGAGAAATATGGCTGGCCCTGAAAAGGGCCTTTGGGTTTATGTTAATGTATTCATTAACATAAAGGGCACCGCATTGATCTTCTTGTCCTTAGGCTGCGTTTCACTGTAGGACCGTAAATCAGGACTCTTTTGAGGCATCCTTGTCTTTCTACGTAGATCCTACGTATCCACAGACTGGTGTTTGTCCTGTGGACAACAGTCCACTTGGATCGGACATACATGGGTATGTCCGTCCGGAACATCATGGAAGACACAAGCGTAGAAGATTGTACATCGGTCCACATCTTTAAGCGACGAGAACAAGTGAATCAATGCACTGAACTGCGCTTATTTATAGGTAGAGGCAGGATTGAAACGGATTGAGTTCATTCACCAATCCAAACACGCGTTACAAAATTCAGTCAGCCCGCATCCAATCCGAAGAGAGTAGTCTGTGACGTCAGTTGGTCTATATAGATTCGCTAGCGCTTGTGTGCAGTCAATCTATGCGACAGTGATTCAACATGACGGAAACTCAGAAAACGATCCATTGGGGTGCACCAGCAGGGGAGACTGCCCAAGGGAACCCGGACTTACTTTCAGAAGAGGTGAATTGGGATTTTGTGGATTTTCTAACCTCACAAGAATTTGTTCTGGAACCTTCGTTACCTTCTTCATTACCGCAAGTGGAGAATTTTAGACAGAGACAGAAAGAAGAATTGGAGAAATTTATGCAACGACAAAAGGAAGCAGAACAAGCTTTTCTCCTACAGCAACAGCAACAGCAACAAGAAGAGGTAAGAAAAAAACAACAGCAACAACAGCAAGAAGAAGTAGCAGCAAAGAAACAAGAGGGTGAAAATCAAACGGCTACGGTACTGTTGGACATTTTAGCGGAGTTAAGAAGTCTGAAACAAATGTATCAGACTTCTTTATCACGACCGAAGAGAATACGACCTTCCCGAGCTAAACACGCCAACCCTGTGACTAAGCCTGTCGTACCACCCTTAGTGATTTCAACCCAATCATCAGAAGTAGGCCTTGGCCATGGCAAAGGCTTAAGGCAGTTAAAGTTGATTGGTTAAACTCACCCCTACACCAAAATAAAAAGGCCCTTTTCAGGGCCACCCACATTTCTCGAAACGAAATACAATTTCAATTTGCCAATAACTCACAAATAAACCCCACCCATTTTACCCTTATAGTACGTGTCTGTGTATGAGTGCGTGAGTGTAGCTTCTTATTTTAAAATCAAAACTCAAAGACACTTACCTTATATCATTCATGTATTCTTTTATCCATTTTTTACAATCCAATTCACAATTCACCACAGAACACTTTAATTAAAAGTTCATTGACTTCTTCTTTCTCCTTGTTTAGTCTCTCTGTTTTTTGAATTTCTTCACCGTTTTTTCCTCATTTTCTTCCCTTCTTCTTTTCTTCTCCTGTTTCTTTGCTTCTTTTAAATAGAATTGTCTTCTTTCTTCCTCTTCTTCCTCTGACGAATCCCTCTCTTCTTTCGAAGAATCCCTCTCTTCTTCCGAAGAATCCCTCTCTTCTTCTGAAGAATCCTTCTTTTCTTCTGACTCCTCTTGTTTCTTTTTTGGGCAATCTGGAGACCAATGTCCTTTTTCTTTACAATAATAACAGGTATCTTGACTTTTGTCTTTTTTAGCCCCTGTTTTTTTTCTTTTTTGACGGTCTGGACACTCTGAAGACCAATGCCCTTTCTTCTGACAGATATAGCAAGTATCCTGACTCTTATCTCGAAAGGAAGGAGAGTAGTCCGTCGGCTGGTCTGAAGAGAATTTTCTAATGACCCCTCGCAAAGCTCTGACGAAACGTTCCATCTGGGTAGTCTCTTCCATCGTTCTCCTCGGTTTGAGAGTGAAATGAATAGTGAAAGGACAAGACACACCCTTTTTATATACGCTGGTTTGCCATGACTACAAATTAGTCTATGGTGTTTGAACTTGAGTCATTTGACGTTTTGCACTCAAGATGAAACGATCCTATTCATTCGAGAAGAAAGAAGAAGAAGAAAGTAAGAGGCAGAAACGTGATCTATCGCCTCGTACCAGGGCTGAAATCTTGGCACAAATTCATGCCAGTGATTTTGAAGAGGACATGAGTGAACCAGAATCCGAACCCTTTAAACCAAGTTCACCACCCTTAGTCAACCCTGAAAAGTACTATTCCATTCGAGAGACGGAAAAGCGCTCCTCTAGAAAATTTTGAACCACGGCTTACACCTACACGGTGAAGTTTAAAGATTTCAAGGCCAACGTACCCTTGGAGAAAGCAGAAGGGTTTATCACCGAGATGTGGGATTCTTTGCTCACCGCACTCAAGCGACAATGTCAACCCAAAGAAGACGATCGCTTGACACTATCCATAGATCACGACGGTTTGAAATCCCCTGTTTGGATCGAGTTTAGCAGACCCGCAGAACTAACCCCTTCCAAAGTCATGGACAAGATTCAACACGTACAACAATCTAATGACCAGTTTGACATCACCGATGGTAAAGCCACACTGAAAATGGCTCACGTGTCTCTTCCTCAAGGGACAGGACGCAAAAAGGTCCTACTAGTGAACGACCTTCGCAACACCAAAAAGAGTCTCGTCCGAATTAACAACCCTCAAGACCAGATGTGCTTAGCCCATGCCATCGTGGTGGGACGAACCTATGCCAACAAGAACGACACGGTAGAATGGAAAAGAACCTGGGAGAACATTCGAAAATCGAACCGAACCAAACAACGAAACGAAGCAGAACTCCTGTTGCAACAAGCTGGCCTGTCCAAAGACACACCCTCTGGCATTCCTGAGATGCAAAAATTGCAAGATGCCCTAGCTCCACGCTACACCTTGAAAGTGCACCCTCAAGAAATGCGTGGACCTCTGTTGTTTCGAGGCCAACATTTTAAGGACGGAAAATACATTCATGTTTATCATCACGATGACCATTTCGATACCATTACCAGTATCACTGGATTCCTGGGATATGCTTATTATTGTGAGAAATGTGACTATGGTTATAATAATCGAGAGCAACACAAACATTGTGGATGGAAATGCTCAGGATGTTTGGCCTCTCCACCCTGTCTGAGCGAAGAACCAGTGCCTTGTTCGATTTGTCTGCGCACGTTTGTCAGCCCTACCTGTTACCAACAACATTTGAAAACACAAGGTTCATAGAAGAAATGTGCTTGTCAACTCCTGAGACTGTGCCCTACCTGTGGACAAGGCATACTTACCAATAATGCCAAGGCACACGTATGTCGAGGAAAGAAAAAATGTCACATTTGTCACCACATCGTGGACTTGGAACACCAATGCTACGTGCAAAAATACCAACCCCCACCAGAGAAAGAGGACGGTCACAAGAAGAAAGCCAATTTCATCTTTTTCGATTTCGAATGCATGCAAGAGACCGGCATTCACATTCCTAATTTCTGCGTGGCTCATCGAGCGTGCGAGAAGTGCATTCAAGAACCTATCTTCAGTCATTGCCCTCACTGCAGCAAGATTCCTGGAGGGCGTGAAAAAATCTTTCGGGGACCGAACACGTTAGCCGATTTTGCCCAATGGGTTTTAGACCCCATCGACAAGACGTGGAGCCAAGAGGACATCAAACGTTACGGAGATTGTCATCATCATGCCACAGTGATGGCTCACAATTTCTCCGGATACGATGGACAGTTTCTTTTGAGATACTATATGGAACAAGGCACCGAGCGTCCTAAAGTGACTTTGAACGGAGCCAAAATCATTTTCATGCAAGTGGGACAAGTGCAGTTTAAAGATTCGATGAGTTACTTGGCCATGCCTTTGAGTCGAATGCCTAAAACGTTTGGAATGACAGAAATGGCTAAAGGGTACTTTCCTCACTTTTTCAATACGGAAGCCAATCAACATGCCGTTCTACCCCATTTACCTGAGGCTCACTATTACGACCCCGACAACATGCGTACCGAACAACGAGACGCTTTCTACGCTTGGTACCAAGCTCACGCCTCGGACCCTTTCGACTTTCAGGAAGAAATGCTAAAGTATTGTCGTTCCGACGTGGACATTTTACGGCGTTGCTGTGGAAAATTTCAAGAACTGTTCATGGAACACGGAGGGGTCGATCCTTTGAAAGAAGCTTGCACCATTGCCAAAGCGTGTTCCTTAGTGTATCGACAACGATTCATGCCTGAAAACACCGTAGCTGTCATCAGTCCTCAAACGACCCACTTTGTCAAACGTCAATACTCGGTCAAAGCCCTACGTTGGTTACATTACTTGTGCGACAAGGAAGACAAGTGGATTCAGCATGCCCGCAACGGAGGGGGCGAAAAGACCATCGGAACGTATTCGGTCGATGGCTGATCGTGTACGAGTTTAACGGTTGCTTATTTCACGGATGTCCCGTCTGTTACCCTGACCGTAGCACTAAAAATCAGTTTTTACAACGAACCATGGAAGACTTGTACCAGGACACTTGTCAGCGGCGCCTAAAGTTAGAACAGCAAGGATACCAAGTGGTGGAAATGTGGGAACACGAGTACGATCACCGTATGAAAACCGATCCCGAGTTTAAACGCCTCGTGGAAAGTTACCAGTTCATGGACCCGTTGAACCCGAGGGATAGTTTGTACGGAGGAAGGACCAATGCCACCTGTTTGCTGTACCAAGCCGACGAAGAGAAAGGAGAAGAAATCAAATACTTGGATGTGTGTTCGCTGTATCCCTACATGTGCAAATATTGTTGTTTTCCTGTAGGACACCCACAATTGCTGACGGAACACATCGACCTGAAAAACATTCGACAATACGAAGGCTTGATCAAGTGTAAAGTTTTGCCTCCCACGAACCTATACCATCCCGTCTTACCTCACCATTGTCAAGGCAAACTGATGTTTCCCTTGTGCCGTACTTGTGCCGAAACGTGCAACCAGGACCAACCTTGCCATCACAGCCAGGAAGAACGTGCCTTGACGGGAACCTGGGTCAGCGTGGAATTATTCAAAGCTCTGGACAAGGGATACCAACTGTTAGAAGTGTACGAAATTTGCCACTTTCCCAAGACACAACAATACCACAAGGGTGACCCCACGCAGAAAGGCATTTTCGCCGACTACGTGGATGCCTTTTTGAAACTGAAGCAAGAAGCCAGCGGCTATCTGTCCTGGTGTCACACTCCCGAAGACCAAATACAATTCAAAGAGAAATACTATGAACAAGAAGGCATCTCTTTAGACCACATAGAGAAAAACGAAGGCAGGCGATCGTTTGCCAAAGTGATGTTAAATTGCTTGTGGGGTAAAATGGCACAACGACCGTGTTTACCCAAGACGGAATATTTGACAGAACCTTCCCGCTACTTCCAGATGATTCACGACAAAACCAAATACATGAAACACGTGGACGTCGTTCGAGAGGATTTGATCTTGGTCAATTACGAAGAAGATCTGGACTTTGTACAAGACGACCCTTTTGGAAATGTCATCATTGCGGCTTACGTGACAGCTCATGCTCGCTTAAAATTGTACGAAGCTTTAGAACTGTTAGAAGAACGCGTCCTCTACTTTGACACGGACAGTTGCATTTACATCCATCACCCGAGTCAACAGCACCCTGACATCGAAGGAGACCGTTTAGGAGCCTGGACAGACGAGCATCCCGACGACAAGATTCTAAGTTTCGTCAGTGGTGGTCCCAAAAATTACGGCTACGAATACCGGGACAAACAAGGAGAAGTGCACACGACGTGCAAAGTGAAAGGACTGACTCTGAATCATCGTACCAGTCGAGTGGTCAACTTTGGGGTATTGAAAGAAGCCTTGCAATCGGGAGAGGATGGAAACTTTAAAGTGACCACTTATCAACCGAACAAGATTGTATGTTTACCCACTCACCACATCGTCAGTCAGCCCCTAGAAAAAGTCTATCAAATCATGTACCAGAAGCGAGCGAGACTTCCCAATCACTTTACGTTGCCGTACGGTCACGTTGGTATTGGTCTGTATATGAAAAGGAACCCTAGGCAAGATCGATAGTTCATTGTTCATTGAAGTAACTTACCATGTCGTTGACGAAGAAGAAACCAGATTGGTTAGGAGTCAAATGTTGGACATCACCGAGACCAGGGTTTTGAGGCTTGGACACAAGAGGTGGCCCAGTATGCACGAGAGTTATTCAAGGAAAAAAGTTACTTTTCAACCTGTGTTAGTGACGGTGCCAGAAGAACCCGTCACCCAGGACAGGACTGTCATGGACAGGCCTGAAAGACCCTTTCGGGAGGACACTTGTGTGACATTACCCCCTACTATAGAACTGGTTAGAACATTACCCAAAACATGTTGTACAGACACTTGTGTTTATTCCACGTTCATGGTTATCATGTGCCTTTTATTCTTGTACTTAAGCCTTTGGCTTTTATGTATTTTTGTCTTTCGTATTCATGTTTGAAAAAAAAACATTCAATAAACGTGTTCCGAAAAAGTATATAAACTCTTGTCTTGTTTGTTTTTCGTGTCACAAGTGACATTTCTCACACCATGGCTACCTCTGTTGTCTCTGCTCCCTCTTCCTCTACTGTCAAAGTCATCGACGAACACTTAGATCGTGCCAGTTGGGAGGCTTTGTATCTTCGCCATCCCTTTAACATGCTCATTGCTGGACCTAGCGGTTCAGGCAAAACCGAATTCGTCAAACGTTTGACCGAACATAAACATCATTTGATCGATCGACCCCCTCAACGGATCGTGTGGTGTTACAAAGAGTGGCAATCGGCGTACAACCTCTTGCGAGAAAGTCAAGGCGATTCCATCGTGTTTGTGGAAGGCATTCCTAAAGAAGACGACGGCATCGTCTCTGACTCCCGTCAAACCCATTTGGTCATTTTCGATGACATGTTAGGAGAAGACGAAGAAGAAATTAAACTGTGGTTCACGCGCAAAGGGCATCACCGTAATGCCAGTGTCGTTTACATCACCCAAAATTTGTTTCAACAAAGTAAAGCCCATCGCACCATCAGTCTCAATGCGCATTACGTGGTCTTGTTTAAAAGCCCTCGAGATAAATCGCAAGTGCAAGTCTTAGCCAAACAGTTAGGAACGCCTTGGCTGACTCAGGCGTACGACGATACCACTCAAACTCCACACGCCTATTTACTCGTCGATTTGAAACCTACGACTCCCGAGGATTTGCGATTTCGTACCCACTTGTTTCACCACTGGTGCCAAGACGGAGGGCCTGTCCTGTACACGTCTCCGTCCTCGACTTCATTTCACTCCACATAAAAAAAATCTATAAAAACCTCAGACCCTTTTTCGTCTGTCTCACTCTCATTGCGAACATGACGTCCCTTCAGTCGCATCTTCCCGTCAAATTGATTCGTGCCTTGTATGGCATCAGTCAAGAAAAAGATCCACAAACACGAACTCGTGTCTTAGAAGCTAGTCTCAAAGAAGTCTTACGATGGTTCACGGTGACGGCACATCAATTACTCCAAGGAATCATTCAGATTCCTCATCAAACCAAATGCTTTTTCGATCGAAACAAAGTCGCTTTGGTCCAACTGGCCGATCCCCGCATCGACACTCAAACCAAAAAACAAATCATTTTGAAACCTGGAGGGAGCGGTACTCTAGGAGGGGTCATCATTCGCTCACTGTTAAGATGGGATCCTAATGCCCCCAAAGTTATACCCAAGACAAAAGTCCAACGAAGCCCCAAGAAGAAAAAGACCAGGTCCCCAAGGAGAACTTCTCCAGTGGCAGGACCCTCCTCTGACCAGACACCACCACCCCGGAAAAAGAAAAGAAGCCCCCAGAAAAAGAAACAGAGAAAAAGTCCCCAGAAAAAAAAAGTCCACAGAAGAAAACTAGTCGCAAGAGAGGCACTTCGGCCAGGACGCAACCTTACACTCGCAAACCACGATCTGCCACGGCAGTGACTGCGTCTCCGGCATCCTCACGTTTATCCACTTCTGCGTTGATGACACCAGGAACTGAAGAGTACTTGGAGACGTTGATCACACCAAGAACTTCTCCGTTAATGACCCCCAAAAGAACTTCCCCAGTGGCAGGACCTTCCAATTTAGTGGCAGTGGCTGCTGCTCACAAAGTACCTTCTCCCAAAATCAAAGTTCAAGAAAGATCGGGCATGTTACAAGGTTTACTGGATTTGTCCAAGCAAGAACTGGCTCGATTTAGTCCGTTACGTACCCCTGCACAACGTGTCATGCCTGTCCTCAAACTAATACGACGTCAAGACAATCAGTGGCGACGCGCTCCAGTATAAAAAAGGCCTGTGACCAAGTCGGGTATCAGTGTTTTTTGGTGCTCCTGAAGACTCAAAGATGTCACCCTCCAGAAAACCCCAAGGAAAGAAAAGGAAAGGACTGCCACCACGTTTACCCAAACATGGGGACATGTTATCTGTCCTGTCCAAAGTTTCTCCACCCCTACGAAAAAAACTCATTCAAACGGCCTCCAAAGAGGTCATCGATACCGTGTGCGAATGTTGTTTGAACGTTTTGAAAGGCACGATCCCTTTGTCCAAACACCAGAAACAATGCTTAGGCAAACATCGTCACGTTCTTCGCCAAATGGTTCAAAAGAAAATTCCCATTCGTCAAAAAAAGAAGTTGTTAGTGCAATGTGGAGGTATTTTACCTCTCTTGTTAGGCCCCATACTGAAAGGAATCTTGGGAACCATGTTGGGAGGACTGGTGGGAGCAAGATAAAAAGGCCTCGGAAGTTCCAAGATCTCAGAATCGACCCCTGACAACCCCATGGAAGGACGAAAACTAGCTTTAGTGCCTTACAAACGATGGATGGAATACCATCGGTGGCAAGAACAACACACCCCGCATTTACCTCCCAATCCCCATTTGAGCGAGATGTCCCAGTTACAACACGAACTGCAGTCCTTGATGGATCGCCAAGATTTGTCCGAAACAGAAAAATCGCAAAAGTACGGTCAACTCTTGCAACGACTGCAACTCTTTCACCAGAAAGCTTTAGATGAAACAGCTCTACCCACTCTGAAAGATTTTAAGACCTTGATGAAAAGTCCAGCACCATCACCAGTACCAGTACCAGTGACCAAGACAGAAAAAGGAGAAGAAGAAGAAGAAGGGTTTCAAACTCCACCAGAAAAAGTACGCAAGTTAACAACACCACCTACCTCCAGAATTGGATGGATTAAAAAGATGATGGCCACCCCTTCTTCATCACAAGAGAAAAAGAAAGTGAAGACAGAAGTGAAGACAGAAGTGAAACAAGAACCGATATCCCCCGCTCAGACATCCTCCTCCTCTTCAACACCTATTGCCGGTCGCACACGCAAAGCATTGCAATCCAAGAAAATACCCCAAGAGAAAAAGAGTAGCCTCCTCCAAGAGTGGGTGCCTTATTAACACACCAACCAGCACAAAAAATGGAAAAAGTCTTAGCCAGCATTTACTACGATCCCTCCCATCCTGCAGGTTACGCAGGAGTTCAAAAATTGTATCGTGCTGCCAAAACGCAACTGAAAAGTCTCCGTTTACCTCAAGTGCAACGATGGTTACAAGAACAAGCTACCTACACTTTACACAAACCCATTCGACGCAAGTTTGCCAGAAGTCGCACCCGAGTGGAAGGCATTGATCATCAATGGCAAGCCGATTTAGCCGATGTCTCTCATTTGGCCAGCTACAATCGTGGCTACAAATATTTGTTTTGTGTCATCGACGTCTTTTCCAAATTTGCTTGGGTCGTACCCTTGACTTCCAAATCGAGCAGCGAGTTAGTGCGAGCCCTGCAACGGGTGTTGAAACAAAGCGGTTGTCACCCTCTTCGATGGCAAACGGACAAAGGTACCGAATTTCTGAACCAAGCTTTCCAAAAAGAATTAAAGAAACGTGACATTCATTTTTTTACCACCGAGAATCCCGAAACCAAAGCCAGCATCGTGGAACGTTTTCAACGCACTTTGAAAGAACGCATGTGGAAATATTTTACGCATCACCACACTCTGAAGTACATCGACATCTTACCGCACCTGGTGCAAGCATACAACCAATCTTACCATCGAAGCATCGGACGTGCCCCGCAAGACGTGACTCCCGACAACGAAGTGCTGGTGTTTGAGCGTCTGTTTGGTACGTCCCCGACGAGGGCTGTCCCCAAGAAAAGTGGAGAGTTGGCCGTAGGAGATTGGGTGCGCATTGGCAAAACCAAACGCACTTTTGACAAAGGTTACTTACCTAACTGGACGACCGAACTGTTTCGCGTCACTGGACGAGTGCATGGCCGTCATCCTGCCGTCTATAAATTGGAAGACATGAACAGAGAAGTGCTCAAAGGAACGTTTTATTTGCCCGAGTTACAACGTGTCACCAAAAAAGAAGACGACGTGTACAACATCGAAAGCATTCTCGAACGCAGAACCCAGAACGCAGAATAACAAACTGGTCAGTAGCAGCATGGATGCTTACCCTTATCGTGCCTACCTGGAAAATCTCTTGACGTACGGAATAGATGCCAAGAACACTCATCTCAATGCCTGTGTGGTATGGGAAGCTGACGAACCTACCAAGTTTGAAATATTGGAAACTGATGAAAAGAAAGACAACAATGAGGGATTTGTAGAACGAAGAAAGAGAATCACGGGAGCCGACACAAGTTTAGAACTGATGGATCGTTTGCATTTGGACATGTGGTTGCAAGAAAAGTATTTGCTGAACGGGGTGGATGTCCGCCTGAGACTGAATCGTAGCAGTGCCACTTTCCATTTGATGGCTGATAGTGACGGTTACAAAACCAAAATCCTAGAAGCCAGACTCTACGTACGCCGTGTGGAAGTGTTACCTAAAGTGGGAAACGACATCAGTCAGACGTTGAGCAGAACAACTGCCAAGTATCCCATACGACGCGTGGAAGTGAAAACCTTCACCATTCCCAAGGGACAGCGATCCATGATCGAAGATCATCTGTTCCAAGGACAGTTACCCAAACGTTTGATCGTTGGTATCGTCGAGAATACAGCCTTCAACGGAGCTGCTGAAAAAAATCCTTTCTACTTTCAACACTTTGGCGTGTCCAAAATCGAAGTCAGTCGCGATGGCAAGACCTTGTGTACCCGACCTTTCGAACCTGACTTTACCAAGAAGAATTACTTGAGATCGTACTTGTCCCTGTACGAAGCCACCGGACAGTTAGGAACCAATACCAGTCACGGTATTACGTACGAGGATTATGCAGGAGGCTACGCTTTGTGGGCTTTCCATTTCACTCCAGACCAAGGCAGCGACGAGGGACATTTCCACCCTATAAAATCCGGCCAGATTCGTGTGGAAATTCAGTTTAAAGACCGAGACCCTGATGAAACGGTGAACGTCATCCTGTATGCAGAATTCGATAATACCATAGAAATCAACAGTTTGAGAGAAGTCATCCTAGATTACTAGAAACCATGGAAGACTGTTATTCCTCTTTACCTAGTGGAGAAACTTTTAGTGTTGCATTGTTGTTAAAAAATGTTAGAGTTGTTGTTTAGTGTTAAGTGATTTTTGAATAAAAAATGTTGTGTTTTGAAAAAATTGTTTGATGTTATATTGTTGGATTATTGTTAAAAATGTTAGAGTTGTTGTTTAGTGTTAAGTGATTTTTGAATAAAAAATGTTGTGTTTTGAAAAAAATGCCTTTGTCTTTTGTTTAGCTATAAGAATGTTGGATTGATTCTCTTTCATTTCTTACTATCCCTCTCATGACACTCACTAAACGTTGCGACTCAAAAACCGTGTGGGGGATGTTTTTCTTCACGTCCGCGCTTTGACTTTAAGAAACGGGTTGTTTCCAGTCTAACCATCCATTGTCGACTCATCCTCCTAAGAAGATGTGCTCCAAACTAGCTAAACTCAACGAAGCCTACGTGAATTTGCATAGGGTCAGACACAGTCTGATACCGAAGCCAGAAGAAATAGCGAATGTGAGAATGTTAAAAATCACTGAAGACCTGATAGAAGAGCTCTTCAGAGAAGAAATGAACAGGGAAAAAGAAGAATGGACAGAGAAGTACAGACTTCAGAGACAGCAGCAACAACAACAACAAGAGCAGCAGCAGCAACCTGAAGCTGACAGAGGCTTTGTCGATTGTCGTATCGACACCAAAGAGTTCTTCTTCTCTTTCCGAAGAAGCAGACCTATCGCCAGAAAGTCTATCCTCAGAGGACACCGCATTCTTAGAAACTAAAAAGAATGCCATAGCAAACAAAAAAAAACAGCCCTTTTCAGGGCTACCCAATACTCTAGAAAAGAAATAACAATCGATTTGCCAATGTGTGTAGGTAGAGTAGTGTGAAAATAAACACTAGCTCTTTTTTAAAAAAATGTGAGGGTATGTGTTTGTGTGTTTATGTTTGTAAGTGGTTAAGTAAGTTGGTATGGATAGTAGATTAAAATGATGTCTTTTTTTTTTTTGGTGTTTGAGGTGTAAATTTGGGGTTAGATTGGATTGCTTTGCGTATGTGGATAGTCTATTGAAGTGATTTATAAATAATTTTAAAATAGTGATGGGTAGCATAAAAAAGTGAGTGAGTGTTTCTTTTAGGTCCGCGCGTTGTTGTTTTTTTTTTGGTTATGATCTAGGTAAGATCAATTTTATGTTTTTAGGGGGATGTTTTCCATCACGTCCGCGCTTTCACTACAAATTGAAACTCGCTGGGCAGTCTAGCTACCCTTGTTGATTGATCAACACAAGAATGAATAGCAGAATAAGCAAACTTCTTGAACTCCAGATACATCTGGAATATGTCAGGCGCCTGTTAAATGAACTGGCCACGAAGGCTATAGTAGAAGAGGAAAGAATGAAGAACGAAGAGGAGGAGAGAAGACAGAGGGAAGAGGAGGAAAAGAAACTAGAAGAGAGGATGTCGTACAATATTCCCGAGACAGAGGATTGGGGTGTTGAAGCGAATCATCCTCCCTCTGCGCTCCCCAGAAGAAAGGTGAAAGGAGACTGGGGAAGAAGATGCATGTGTGGCGCCAGGCCAGGAAGGTGCAACCATTAGATAGGTGCATCTGGAGTTCAAAAAAAAAAAAACAGCCCTTTTAAGGGCTACCCAATACTCTAGAAAAGAAATAACTATCGATTTGCCAATGTGTGTGTGTGTGTGTGTGTGTGTGTGTAGGTAGAGTAGTGTGATTATAAAGACTAACTCTTTTTTCATAGTGCGAGGGTATGTGTTTGTGTGTTTGTGTTTGTAACTGCTCACGTAAGTTTGTGTGAATGGTAGATTATGGGTTTCTTTATTGTTTCTTAGCGTATGTGAAGAGTATAGTTTGGGTTTTGTAAGCGCTCACGTAAGATTGTGTGGATAGTAGATTATGGATTTTGTTAATTGTTTCTTAGCTTATGTGGAGAGTATAGTTAGGGTTTTGTAACTGCTCACGTACGATTGTGTGGATAGTAGATTATGGATTTGTTTATTGTTTCTTAGCGTATGTGTTTGTGTGTTTGTGTTTGTGTGTTTGTGTTTGTACCCGCTCACGTACGATTGTGTGAATAGTAGATTATGGATTTTTTATTGTTTCTTAGCGTATGTGGAGAGTATAGTTTGGGTTTTGTAAGCGCTCACGTAAGATTGTGTGGATAGTAGATTATGGATTTTGTTAATTGTTTCTTAGCGTATGTGGAGAGTATAGTTAGGGTTTTGTAACCGCTCACGTACGATTGTGTGGATAGTAGATTATGGATTTTGTTAATTGTTTCTTAGCGTATGTGGAGAGTATAGTTAGGGTTTTGTAACCGCTCACGTACGATTGTGTGGATAGTAGATTATGGATTTGTTTATTGTTTCTTAGCGTATGTGGAGAGTATAGTTTGGGTTTTGTAACCGCTCACGTACGATTGTGTGGATAGTAGATTATGGATTTTGTTTATTGTTTCTTAGCATATGTGGAGAGTATAGTTTGGGTTTTGTAAGCGCTCACGTAAGATTGTGTGGATAGTAGATTATGGATTTTGTTTATTGTTTCTTAGCATATGTGGAGAGTATAGTTTGGGTTTTTATTATATGAAATGAGAAAGTATAGTTTGGGTTTTATGATATGAAATGAAAAAGTAGGGGGATGTTTTCCTTCACGTCCGCGCTTTTCGTATAAGAACCCACAGTATTCGTCGTTCAAACCATTCTGCAAAGAATAAAAAAAGAAGATGGCTTCTAACCAAATGGACAAAATGGAAAAATTGCAAAATGTCCTCGACAATTTAGGAATGATAGAGCAAATGTTGGTTAACCTAAACGAGGATCACTATTCTTATAGTCCCCATCGAGTGAAGATGGAGATAAACAATTTACGAAAAATGAAGGTAATCATCAGTGATCTGTTGAAAGAAATAAAGGAGGAGAAGGAGGATGAAGAGGAAAGGATAAGGATGAGAGCATGGAATGAAAAAATTGAAAAAGATGAAGATAATGAAAAGAGGAAGAAAGAAGAGGAGGAAGAGAAGAAGAAAGAAGAACAGGAGAAAAAAAAAAGAAAAGAAGAGAAAGAGTGTTGGAGATAAAATAAGAACTTGGTGGAGAAAAAGAAGAAACTAGAAGCAGAAGAAGAAGAAGAAGAAAACCCAAAGGCCCTTTTCAGGGCCAGCCATATTTCTCGAAAAGAGACAGCCTTTCCATTGCCTACCCCTTTTTTTTTTTTAATTTAAATTTAAATTTAAATTAAAAAATTTTTTTTAAAAAATCCCAAAAGCCCAAACTCTATTCCCCATGTTAATTTCCCTTGTCCCTAGACAGACCCAAACTCTATGTTAAATTCCCATTGTCCCTAAAGTGACCCATGATTTCTCTCCATGTTAAATTTCCATTGTCCCTAATCTGACCCAGGGGTCTTTTTAATGCTAAGTCCCATTGTCCCTAATGTGCCCCACTTTACTACTCATAATGTTTAAATGATGCTCCTTGTTACAACATAAAATATGTTCATTGAAACAAATGGTTCACTGGTAAATTGGCAGCAAAGGTCTTCACTGAATTATGTTGCATAAACTATTTTACAATAAAACATATATGATGCATCTCAATTATGATGAATGTGAGGAGGAGGATTAATAATAATGCAATTTAAGTTATCTTCATAACATAAGTTCTAGCAGATGTGTAATTTTTATGTGGTTCATCATCAGTTTGAAACTGGTCTATGATTTCTGGATCTGGACATATCTGGTCCCCTGCTGTTGTGCTGCTATGGTCTTTACAGTTCATTAGGATATCAGTTACACTTGGTTTACATTTAGAACCCCATGGGATGGAATGCCCAGTTTGAAACTGAGAGAATGGTTAATTATCCATAATATAACTCCTGCAGTTATTATTAGGTTTGATATCAAGGTCTTTCTTTAAAAGCTTTTCAACTCAGGTTCTGTTCTACCATACAGATAAATAAAGTCAAATTCAAGGCTTTCAGATTTGTCCGGTTTGTTTCATGTGTTGCGGCAGACAGACTGTATATTGCCACTGTACCATATAAATATCAGTGCTTAGTCTGCTCTCAGTTGCTGTGGTTTGATTAGTTACAAGTGTCATCACATGTGACTAATTATTGACCAATGTAATGAAACTTGTATAATTAGAAGGCTGTATTTAAAAACTCTAAAGATCTTAAATGTGTGCTAGAGGGTAGGGTTAGCAGTTATACTCCCAATTATGTTTGTGATGAGCAAAAGCAGCTGCACAAATTTGAGCTTTTAGTTTGGTTCTGGTAGGGTCAAAGGATGCAGGTACATTTTACATTCATTTTTTACTAGAAATAGCTATTTTCAATATTTTTCTGTGACAAGGCAACTAAAAGAATCAGTATGTGCCTTATGCATGAATAAAGTTCACTAGTACTATAACAAATTAGCATACTTTTCATCACCCCTCTACCATCAAGATTTTTTTATATTTACCTCTGTAGCAGACACAAATAAAAGTCAGCAGCTCATCTGCAGACTAAGTTACGCATATGATCTCCAATGCTCATCTAACTGTGACAGGCAGTCACCAACAAGCCAACCTATTTCCATGCCTAACTCAAAGTAAATCTGAACCACATTATACATTTAGCTTATGTGTAAATTTATAAATGCTAGGCTTGTGATAATTAGGTTCATGCCTTCTACCTTAAAAATTAGAGGGATGTCAAAATACGAAACTATCCAGTGAGACCTATGATGTTAATTTTAATCCCTATGGGATTTGTGACATAAAAAACCCAAATGCTTTATGTATTAAAAGGTAACTAATGGGGGCAGGATCTGCAGTGAATCAATGGTTAGTATGCTAGACTCCTGATAAAAATGTTTGTGTTAAAATCCTGTTATCAAGTCAACCAGGTTACCTACTGCAATGTACCCTTGCCTTACTCCAATTCCCTCAGTACTCAGTAAACAACTAGTGTTGCTGTACATAACAAAACCAGTCCATATTGATTTTACATATTTTACTAAATCCTGACAAAAATAATTCTCTAAATAAAGAATGATTAATATGTGATGGTCTCGCATGTAATCAAACTCTTCCAAGCTTTTAATGATATGAACCGATTTATCAATGTTTATCAAATTTGCATGAAAAACTATTTCTTATTTGTCATCAAATATGTTCAATGTTTTGATCATATAAGCATTTCTGCTACATTAGATCAAAATAATCTTTTTGTCAGAAATAGAGCCCTTATAGTATTTGCAAGGTCAACCAATCAGATGCAGAATTTGAGTTTAATATGAATGAATATTTTTTTTACAAAATTGCTCTTTTGCTATATCTTGATGAGATAAATCTATTCATCAAGTCTGATAAAATTAATGAGAAATAGTTTTAAGAGCAGTAGCAAGAATGGCTAGTGAGATATAGAACCACCACATTATATGCATAGATTTTGCTTATAGCCTCAGACATACAAGCAAATAATTAAACAAGTCAGATCTAAATTGGATCATAAACACTGTTGTGCAAATCATAAAAAACTCTGCCAATCAGATGCAAGGTCACTTCACTACCATACCTTTATCACACTCATAATAAGCATCATTGTGAAACTTGACTATATAAGCCCAATGGCCAAGCATGATCAAACTTGAATCAGCAGTAGTGGTTATAACCTCATGTATTTGTATGCATCTTCACTTCTTCAATCTAGATCTCATTTATATAAGCATGTATTCTAAGTTTAGTAAAAACTGCACTACATGTATAAATATTGCATGCGGTGGTAACATACTCAGATGAAAGATCACCTTATTATTATTAATGGTTAACACTCATCAAACTTCAAGGACAACTTAATGATTTTAGCCTATACTGTGGAAGTATGGCTTTTAGGCTGGTTAAAAAACTCAACTAATCTTATACATGATCACATGTATATACTTGGATTTTGCTCATTATTAGATTTATCCAAGATGTTGATTTAAGCCCAAAACCAAGTTTTATATAAACAAATTGATCAGAACTATGGACTCCAAAGTAGCTAATTTCTTACTGTTGAAAGACAGAAGGGGATGTGAAATAAATAACACACTCTGGACCATTACATAAACCCACTTAGCCTTTTGACCAGTTGAGATAAAATATCAACAATAATGTTAAATAAGATTGATAAATTATGTTTTCTCACATTACCTCTAGCCCTTTTCAACATGGATGGTATTTTTCTTCTACATATGTCAGCTCTTAATTAGTGGCCCTTTCCCATTATGAATGTTGTAGGTGAAACTCTCAGAATTAGGCTTTTTAATTTATATCTGTAGAAGAACAAAAAACTATTGGTCTGCATATATCAATGTCACCATTTCTGTATTAGATTAAAATACCATGTGTGTGTGTGTGTGTGTGTGTGTGTGTGTGTTAATTTTAGAATTTAAGCAAACTTGTCTCCATGTGTTTATTTTAAAACTGATGATGATAACACATAACAGGTTCAATGGATAAAATGTTATTTCTTACTTCTTACAACTGCTCATTATATCTGAATTTACATTCAATGTTTGTTTTAATTAACATATTTGGGATAATGGGCAAATTATTTATTTTGTAGTTTATCATTATATCATTTACCAGTCTTTTATCATTCAAATATGTAAAATATAGTACCATTATACTGACTTCATATTCTATATGATATCCCAGCAATACATATTAAGCAGATAAGTGCAAATAAAAATGTTCAGAATGTAAAATTTACTCCAAGCTCAAAGAAGATCAGCAAAAGATAATATCCAACAAATTACCAAACAAAAAGCGAAGTTAACGCAGTTACCTTTATTATGATGTCTCCAACACCAACGGTACTGTACAGCTACGTCTTCTGAGTTTTACCGTCATCTTGTCTTTCAAACCAGAATTAATTTCTTGAGCTCTTACAAAATGAAGACACTTTTAACTACTATAATTTAAGCAGCTTCTTTACATGTCATCAGATAAATTATGGCACAGTGTTATGTCTGTCAGCAAAACGCAACTTCACATTTGGACGGCGCGCTGTGTGGGCATCGCCGACACAGCAACTGACATGAATTCTCTATTAGCAGACAATGATTCGGAATAAATCCTTCGCAAATCTAACATTCTCGATTTTTCATAGTTCCACTTTTCATTGTTGCATCTGTTTGATTGTACAATTGCTAATGATGTTCAATGAATCAACTTCAATTCATCTGCTGTCTGAAATCCCGGTTCAGTTGGTATTTTCTTCCGCGCATGATGCCGTGTAAATAAAAGATACGGTCGACATTCAAAGTGGTTTAGGTTAATTTATTATTTTTCTTTATTAAGGTCATTTGCAGAAAGTGTTTCGCTAGGGTGAGAAAAAAAAATATAACAAAAAGAAAACTTTCTTTTCCAACGCTAATACTGTATATATTTCAATTTGTGATTGATGCTATAAATAAAAAAAAATGATAATAAAGCATTTTAGCCCGTGGCTTCGGCACGGCACTCGTTTTTGTGGGTTTTTTAAAATGTTGTTAGTATTGTTTTGGGGTTGTTTTTTGTGTGTGTACCACACTAAAAAACATACCAGGTATTAGGCCTAACGTAGGAAAAGAAATTATCCTCTATTTATTACTATTCTTACTGTCAAATGACGCAAAAGTGATCAAATTGCTATTAAGATTTTGTTTTGTATAACACTTTCCGCTCGTTTTCCTCGAGATAAAGCAGCCACTTCAAAATGATTATAAAATCTGTGACAGATGAAAAACGTGGTTTAAATAATTCGTAATCGCCTGCCTTAAAATACTGTAGGAATTTGCTAATGTATTTCATGGCCCTCGTTTGAATAGATACCAACGATCATGTATATCGACCAAAATTTGTATATTCCTGCCCACAATCATGTATTTTGTATTAAACCGTATATTACACGAGCGCTCTGTGGCAAACTCGGGGGGGGGGGTGTCTCTATTATACCCAGAGGCGTAGCTATGATATTTTGCGCCCGGGGACGAACTATAAAATTGGCGCCCCAGCCCCCTCCCCGTTTAATCACATTTTTGAATATTACCCTTGTTTACTTATTATAATGTAACGTTGTAAGCCTCATTTTGGCGCCCCTGTACCTTGGCGCCCGGGGACATATGTACTCCCCTTCCCCCCCCCCCCCCCCCCAGCTACGCCTCTGATTATACCTGCTGTATCAGTTGAGAAATATATTGAACAGATCAGGCCCCAATACTCTCGCTCTGAAAAACATTAAAATAATTATATGCAGAATATCGGTAGGTCTCCCTCTTGCCGAAAATGTCAGCACCATATATATTTTGCAAGTAATGTAATGGGTATAATAACACACACACACACACACTTTTTTGGGAGTGGGGTGGGGGCAACGGACAGATGCCCCCATTTCCAAAAAAAAATAAAAAGTATTTTATATTTGTGTATTTCCCCCTCAGATGTGTTCTACGTTTTATTAAAACAAAATTTTATATAAAAAATTTAGTTTTTAGAATTTTTGATGGGGTATTTATGTTTCCATAGTGTTATCTAAAGGGTTGTTCGTCCGAGTCTGGTTTCCCTCACCTTGCTCGAAGTTCCTTCCCTTGAAATGTTTTGTAACCTTTGCTATATGTCGCCTAGGTCTCAGTGTTTGCTATATGTAATGGTGTTATATTGTGTGTATGCTATATTTTCTTTATGTTTGAGACAGCAAGTATACATCAAATATCTTTCCCAGTTGTATTTCTTCCTTTATGATGTTATATTGTATCTTTAAATTTGTTTTATGGTTTTCTAATTTTGACGATGGAATGGTGTACTATTTAGATTTTGTTTAAAAAAAATAATTTCCTATTTTATTATTCGAGTGATAATATGTGTCGTTCCTCATAATAGTCTTTAAAGATGTTGATAGGTAGGTTACGCTCGATCCAAGGTTCACGCTTCTTTATTCTCTATGTGTTTTTCCTGGGTCGCGTTAGGCCTCCTTTATTTAGTTTATCTGATTATGCTTTATTGAAAGATCCAAACGTATTTATGAGACCACATTATTCTATAGTGGTCAACCATGCAGTGCGGGAGAAGTTAGTAGGGTTTTAAACTAAGTGTTATACAGTATGTATTTGTGTCTTTATTTTGTCTGTTTATGTTCTACATTGGGTGTTTTCAAAGACTCATGATGGGCCTGTGCACTTCACTGAGCCCTGTGACTTAGCCCCATGATGTCATCGCCATTTACTTCCCCCTTATATTTTCCCTGTATCCCTTCCTATATATGTCTTTAGAATTTTCTTTCAGAGAAAGAAGAAAAAAAACTAAATTACAAAATTCTTTTATTTTTTTCTTTCTTCCTTTCTTCCCTTTTCTCTTTTAAAAAAAAAATAAAGTTATATGGGTTTCTTTGAAATATTTGAAATAGAATTTGAAATTTTCTTTGAAATATGGCTGTTGTGGGGTGCGAGGAGGGGGTATGGGTATGGCATCAGCTCGCAATTGCGCTACGCGACCCTTCGGTCTGTAATACCTATTCCTCCCTCCCCCTCTCTCCCCCAATTCCAACATCAATTGCGTTATATCAACCTGACGGTAAGTATCTATTCGTCGTAAGACGTACTGAGTTCTTGTTGTGGTTAATATTCTTATTTTTACCACGTATCTTATTTAAAAATCTTTATCACCTGTCCACAGGATATCATCGTAGTTACTATATAGTCTATACATTTTAGAACGATTTTGTTTTCGTAGTCTAAATCTATGAATAAAATGTTATTTTTGTTATACTTATATTTTTTGCAAATTTTCATTATTAACTTTATCCTATTATGTTTAGTTTTATCACATTGGACAATCGTATGTAGTTTGGTGAAGTTCGCTGTTTTACATAAAGGGCATTTCGGCATTATCCTCAGCATACGATGTTTGATTGTTTCTTCGCCTGTTAGCCAGGTGTTGCGCAGGTATTTAAAAATTATACTTTGTGTTTTGACAGATCTTATTTTCCCCAATTTTTCCAATTTTTTGTCCAATTTACCCCCTCAGTTGTCCTGCTCTACTCTACATTTTATATTTTTGGTTACCTCCTCCCTAATCCAAGCGTGACTTTTACTTATTAAATTTTGCATAAATCTGTTTTGTCTCTATATTTTAAAATTAGTTCTCATATGTTTGCGTGGCACTTCGATTTTTTTATATTAATTTGTTATTTTTGTATATCTCTGGTCGGTTTCTCAAGGTGAAGCCGAACCAGTAGATGTACGGTGCTTCTCACGCTGTAGCCGGGTCTGAGTGCATTTTTTTTTTTAATCTATTGATTATGTTAGTTAATTATAGTAGTAGAGGGCTCGGCAACCCCAAGCCCCCTCTACTTTTGGCCCTATATAATGTCTCTTTTTTTACATGATGCATTTTATGATTCCATATATAATCTATTATTTCGTTGTCTGTTTTGTTTAAAATTGTATTATCCATATCTATGGATTTAATTATGTAGTTAATATTTGAGTATAAATAAGTCTTGGCCACTTGGGCCCGCTCCATGATAGGTAATGGCGCCATGGCCAGATTTTCACATTTTCTCTTATTTTATTGATAATATGTTCATAATTTTCTACAGCTTCTTTTTTTTATTACCAAAGTAAACCCCTAGAGCCTTTACAGTGTCTCTCAGTAAGTGTGTGTGTGGGGGGGGGGGGGGCGATAATCCAGGGTGGTTGCCCCTCCAGTTAACTATTTTTAAGATTTCGTGTTTGTTGTGGTTTATTTTGGAACCCGACGCTTATAGCATTTCCCCTCTCTTATAAAGATGTTGCAATCATATGCACGTTAGAGCATTTTTTAATTCTTTTTTAGGTTTGGTATTTGTATGCCTTGTATAATCAGGGGCGGATTAAGGCTCACTGGTGCCCTAAGCACTGACAAATCTTGGTGCCCCCCTCTTTTCCTGAGAAGATAACCCTAGTGTGTACCATGATCAAGAAACAGAACATCATGATCAATTTGCACTAGTTGTATCAGTTTTTTTTTACAAATCTTCATTCTTTTTTCTTTCTTTCTTTTCACCCTTTTCTCAACTTTGTGGTGCCCCCTTTGGCCCTGGTGTCCTATGCACGTGCTTAGTCTGCTAAATGGTTAATACGCCCCTGCTTGTATATCTGGGTTGTTTCTTATCGTGTGACGTAGGATTTATATTGCCATTACGTATTCTAGCATTGATAGTGGACATCCTTGTATCACTGATCGTTGTATTTCAAATTCTTTCGTGCATTTCCCGTTTAATTATCCCAGTGTGTAGGATCTTGGTGCATTTTGGAAATTGGGTCCGAAACCAAATTTTTTAAAAACATTCTTTATACAGTTTTGTTCAAATCAGTCGAAAGCTTTCTCCTGGTCGAAGAGTACCATAGCACTCATCATACCAGTTTCATTTATGTAGTTAATTATAGTTTTAATGTTTAAAATATTGTTTTGTATATCCCTCCCCCACAAGTTTGATTTACATTAATTATCTTGTTTATCCTACCCTTTACTGTATTTGTTAAAATCCTACTTAAAATCTTATAGTCCGTGTTTAAAAGTGATATAGCCTCCAGTTTTTAATCTCGTCTCTATTCCCTTTCCCTTTGTATATAATTGTGATAACTCCCTCCCTCATAGATTTAGTCATTTTATTTTTACTTAAAACTATATTATTATACAAAGCGTTTAAGATCGGCGTCAGTTCACCGTGGAACTTTTGGTAGAATTCCACGATGAGTCCATCTTACCCTGTTGACTTTTGTGAGTGTTGATATACTTTTTGTGATTTCTTCATCTGAGATGACATCATCACATTGGTCTCTATGTACTGCTGATGTCATCTCACAGTCGACATTTTTTAAGTAGCTGTCGATTGTGCTGAAGTATATGTTCTGTGTGGTGTGTGGTGTATAGTTCTTTATAATATTTGGAAATATTATTTAGGATATCTTCTTTTACAGTATGGGTTACATTGTTTATTTTGATCAACGGTAAATAATGTGTATGCGTCTTATGAAGTACGTCTTCATTTGTACGTCCTTGCGTTTAGTGCCTTCCTAACCGAATATTTTCCATATAGGCGAATAAGTCATACCAATCGCAAACAACCAACGATGTTGACAAGTTTGATATCAATTGATACGTTTCTCATGATTCTAAGTCGATCTCTGCCAATAGACATGTGTGAAAATGCAAAATAAAAAAGATTGTTCTTTTTACTGAATATCGGGTGCGACATTACCGATCTTCATATCCTTGGTACGTGAAACTACCATTGCCGTTTTGCGATTGTACCACATATTTCGATGCTAATACTATAAATTTGAAGAATATAATTAAAGCTGTACAACAGTAAATAATATGTGTGTGTATCTTATTAAGTACGTCTTCATTTGTCTGTCTTTTCTCCTAATGTCTTCTGTACGATCGTTTAACAAACAGGTGAATAAGTCATTACAATAGTAATAAACACCGATTTAGCAAAATTTGATATCAATTGTTAGGTTTCTCGTCAGTCTAAATCGATCTGTGCCAACAGAAATGTGTGAAAATGAAAATAAAATAGTTTGTATTTTTGACTCGATATCGGTTGCGACTTTAACGATCTTCATATCCTTGATACGTGCCTCTACCATTGCAGTTTGCCACGGTACCACATATTTCAATTTTAATATTATAGATCTCAAACATATAAGGAAAGCTATACAACAATATGTAATATGTGTATGCATCTTATAAAGTACATCTTTGAGTGTCTGTATGTCCGTTCAGTGTCTTCCTCAATGAGCGTTTTCCATATAGGCAAATAAGTTATAACATTAGTAATTTTTTAAAAACGCGATTTAGACGAATTTGATATCAATTGATAGGTTTCTTATCAGTCTAAATTGATCTGTGAAATATATAAATGTGTGAAAATGCAAGAAAAAAAGTTGATATTTTTTACTTGGTGTCGCTTGCGATATTACGGATCATCAACGGATCATCATATTCTATATTCTACCTACGTGCCTCTACCCTTGCCGCTTTGAGATGGTACCATATAATTCGATGATAATCATTTGAATGTTTGTGCTCCTAGATCTTTACAACACGAACGTTTATCTTGGAGTCGAATAAGTCATACCAATCGTAAGCACACACAGATTTTGACAAATCTGGTATTATTTGGTAGGTTTCTCATCAGTCTAAATTGATCTATGCCTACAGAAATGTGTGAAAATGCAACCTAGAAAAGTTTATATATTTTACCCAGTATCCTTTGCGACTTTACCATTACCAATTTTCATATCCTTGTTACGTGCCTTTAGTATTGCTTTTTTGCGATGGTATCACATACCTCGATGCTGATACTAGTGATATGAAGCATATACTTAAGCAATAAAACAGTAAAAATTATGTGTATGTATCTTATTAAGTACATCTTCATTTCTCTGTCCGTGCGCCTATATCCTTGCAACATGATCGTTTTCTATAAGGCTAAATAGGTCATGTTAATCGTAAAAAAAGCTACAAAGATTTGGACCTATTTGATATCCAGTTATTGGTTTCTCATTAGTCTAAAACGACCCGTGTCAATATAAATGTATGAAAATGCTAACTTGAAAGTTGCCTTTTTTGTCTCGGCATTGCTTGCGACTTACCGATCTTCATATCTTTGCTACCCGCTTCTACCCTTGCCGCTTTTTGATGGTTTGTATATAACCAAATAAGTCATGCCAATTGTAAAGAACCACCGATGTTAACACATTTGATATCAGTTTATAGGTTTCTCATCCTCCAAATCTTTCTGTTTTTAAGAAACGTTTTTCTAATTCAACTAACGGGTCATCACGCTAAAATTACGCTACTGACAAATGTCACCTTAATATCCTACATACTAAACTTAGACAAGCAGGTAGTCTCCTGAAATCCGACCTTTACATGGTGAATTTAGTTAACTCTTTCACGTGTGCATGTGCTTATGATAATGAAGAAGTTGAACACTTTGTCTATTGCCCCTTACCTAATGCCAAAGATCCCAGCTCTTTCGCTCTACCTTTCAATACACTTCTTGGTTAAGTCTAGATTTATCATTGAAAAGTGACGTGATTACTCACCTACAATAAGATGTCTTTCTGCTTGTGTGATGACACGTTAGTTAAATTAGAGAAACGTTTCTTAAAAATAGAAAGATTTGGAGGATTTCGGATATCATCAGGCAGAGAGTTCTAAAGACGAATCGTATATGGTAAAGGTCGTGTGAAAATATAAAGTTTGGTTGAGATTGGTGTGATACTTTGAGAGTAACGTAGACGATAATTAGATGCCTCATATCTTCTTTGTGGAAGAAGTTCGTTTAAATAGTTAGGTACTTGAGTATTTATAATCGAATACATAATGCATAATCTCTTCCTTTTCCTTCGTTGTGCAAACCAAGCAGTTTCCGCATAAAGAGACTATCTAGAAGAATTAATGGGTATAGATCTGGAACGATCCGTGCATCTTCCATCTGATTTTCCCCCCTTTATTCTGATCTTTCCGAATCTTCAATAGAACAATTATCCCAGACTCTAGAAGTATATTCTAAGGTTGGACTTATGAATAGTGTATATAATTTAGCTGAAGTCAACAATTAGTCTGCATTTAGACGGTAGTATTTTATCTCCTTTCTTATACATCGGTATGTCATACGCTAGCTTGCACTGTGTTAGGAACACGCTGGCTGGGAGTGATTTATTTAAATGTATTTGCAATGGAACATACATTTCTTCAACTATACTTGTACAAGTTTATTACTTATTGGATTGGTTCCAGCGGTTTTGTTTAGGTCAAGACTAGTTACTACATCTATAATTTATTGTTTATATATAATGATGGCAGAAATAAAAGTTTCATTTCTAACTTCAAAATGCGGTAACTGTTTATCATAATTTTTTAAACGTGTAACATATCAAACTTCCGAGTTCAACAGGTCGCACTTCTCCTGATCACTTGTTGCAAATTTAGATGATCATTTCGTACGTTTCAGTAGAGGTAATAGGTTCCATGTCTTTGTAGAATGTACTTGTTATCTCATTATTTTCCAATAAGGTCGAGGATTTGATCCGATGGGAGGGGTTGAACCTGCATCCTTTCGGTCGCAGGTCTGAGACGCTAACCACTGAGCCAATGTTGCTCCTCTTAAGATTAATATACCCATATGATATTTTCCAGTATCATACGTAACTATATGATACGTTTAATAACACCCAATAACTCAGCAAATGCCGGCATGACGACATATGAATTGAAGGTGTAATGACGAATGTAATTTAAAGTCAATTATGTAACCTATTTTTATGCTTTTTATTGAATATCATTTCTGTCATGTGATACACATAACATAATCTTACATTTAAGATTATTTAAAATGAAATTTATGAAATTCGTTAAATAGTTTCAATCTTTTGCGACTCTCGTGAAAAGATCCTTCATTGCTGTTCATGTAATTTTACATGTCATTATATTTCTTTATTGATTTGCACTTTGGTTACAAAAGAGACAACTTTTGCAATTTAAAACTTATTTGATCTATACTACACTAGTATAGCTCATGAAATGAAGGCAGTTTACTTGGCCTCTAATTCATCTATAGGGAATGATACCTGCGGGAGACTGCTCTATCTGACCAGTGTGTAACTATGGAAACGGTAATTTAGTGACCTCTTCTCCAGCCTCGAGCTTTAGGTTAAGACTGAAATTCGCTGTCTTATGTAATGTTCTGTATCTGTAGTTTAAAGCTGGGAGAATTATACACAGAGAATAGCAAGTAAACCCTTCTGTAAATGGAGCAAACTCGCACTTTTACATTGTAAAACTAATTTATCTTACAATCATTTATGAATAATTAAAAATTACTGAGTAGTAACTAAGAATATATAAATTCTTTAGATGGAGACCCAAATTTCATTTTTTAAATTATCGTATTTTTTATGTTTACTTTCCAGATACATTTTTAAAAAAAATTCTCAAGAAAATATGAAATCTAACAAAAGATGAACGAAAGTCTTATTATTTTGATTTTTTGTAAAGAGCAAAGAAAGAAAACTATTAATGACATAAGCTTTCATCATGACATATACACACTAGCCTCCACAGAAGTACCTTTATGACAGTACGGTTAAAATAGAAATAAATATGCATATACAGTTGTAAACTTTCCCGATTTATGACTAAACATTTATACTGTGATAGGGTATTCTTAGTAAGTAAAATGTGTATTATACAATGAATGAATAGGAGGTATTCGATGAATGGACTGCACGCATTTCAGGTGCAGTGGCTACTCAAGATTATTTACTGATGCACAAACTAGTTATAGTTGTCATACTGGTTGTCATTCCAGGGATACTGACAGTCAGTGATTTCCACCTTGTAAAATCTTTCCTCTAGGGCGGACAATAATAATAGTTTCTGAAGCTGATTTTATTAACAATGGTTTGCAAAATAACAACAAATATCCTTGTGTTTTATCAACTCATTATGGTTCCGCTGCTTTGGTAGAACAAAAAGGAATGTTCTTTATTGTTTTATGAATTTTATGCCCTGTGACAATGGCCAACATTTTGTAGGTCACGATCACTTTGGCATAAACTTATTTTATGCATGGCAGTTGGAAACTACGAAAATCTTCTTAGAGGCGAGCTGTATAATCGGCAGTTACATTGTTATTCTGAAAGAGTTCTGATAACTAAATAAATAAGTAAATAAATAAAAACACCATCTTTTATCATTAAAAGTTGCCAAGTGTTGTTTATACATTGTACGTGGCGTAATTCGTAAGTTTACTCGGCATATTTTCAACTCGGTAACGCCTGGTAACGGTCATACTTTTACCTAAATATGTGGGTCCTTTGAGAGCATCGTAAATGTATGGAGGAAAAGAAATAATTGTATTTTATGCTCATCTCAAAAGATTTGTTTGTATTTCTGCGAAATAGTCATGCCTAACCAGATAATAGCACAGACCCCCCCCCCCATTGTAACTACAAAGCCTTGAGCAAGTGCGAAGTTACCAGTTAATTTTATTGTTTGTTTCTATTTTTCAAGTTGTCTTCGTGTGTGCGCGCGTAAATTGAAAGCTTGTTATTACTAGTCAATATCGTCAATCATATTTGCTCCATTATTCCATGCAGATAAGAAAGGAACTAATTTTGTGTTGAATTTGTGCCCCACCCCCCACCCCCCATCCCACCGCGCCCCGGCACGGTACAATAAACAAACACTTGATTGAAAATAAAATAAAAGAAACTAACCTTGCATTGTTATAATGTATTTCTTCTTTTTTCATCATGCGAAATTTACAGAACAAAATATATCAACGAACTCAGGAAAAGGTAGCGGATGCCGGCATGCGTATGCATCCTTACTGTGTGTGTATCGCTAATGTCAGATAAAAAAAATATCGCAAAAGAGACGAAAATATCACCAGATTGCTTGAAGGCGCCTGCCATTCACGCATGATAAGTTTCAAGGTGCAAACGGACCAAGATTATATTGTATCCAGGTTAACTATACGACGATATCTCGCAAATAAAAAAAAAATCATTATTTTAAAGAACATACAATGTGAGTGCAAATGATAATCTTTCGCTAGTATGAGTTACGAAAGTATCATGGGGGGGGGGGGCACCAGACAGATGACCCCCCCCCACAAAAAATAAAGTGTTTTCATGTACTCTTGTATACCCCAAGATGTGTGTGCTTGTTTAAAGTTTAAAAAAGGAATTTTGATCAAACTTTTAGTTTATAATTAGTCCTAGTGTTTTCTAAAGGGTAGTAGTCTGAAACATGGGTCTTATTCCCATTTTCAGATTTCATATCCTTGATTTTTAGTGATCTTTGTCAAGAATTTTCTATGTTCCGTGTATGCTATGTGTATCAATGCTATGGTGTGTGTATGCTATATGGTCTGTGTGTAGGGACAGCAATACTATGTCAAATTTGTCTCTGTTGTCTTAATATATATTTTTCTATGGACTTTTCAAATTTATTTGTTTGTCCTGGTATAAATTTAGTTGCTTTTGAATTAATTTGCAATTTAGAATTCCGGCGAGATGAACGGTATACTACCATTTGAAATTAAAATAAAACCTTTTGTTTTATGTGATTGACTATGGTGTGGCGTTTCTCACATTAAAGTCTATTTTCAAAATGAGGTAGGCTGTATTCGAGTCAGGGTCCGCACTTTCTTTCTTTATTTATTTGTGTTTCTCCCGATTCGAGTTAGGCCTCCTCTCTAGTATTTAATTTATAATGTAAAAGAAGTAAATATCCAACCCAAAACCCCTTAGGAAGCTTTATACATTTACTGGTTTGGTTTTAGCATGAAAAACATAAGTGACATCTACAAAAATAATAAACTGGTAAAAAGACTAGAAACAACAAGGACCTTTAGAAGTATAAAGGAACTTTTATGTAAATATAGGGAAAATGAGGAACTTTGGGGAATTGAAACTAAGGAAACATATAATTGGATAAGGGAAAATTTAACCTCTAAAATTAAAAATAAAGTAGAGGAGGAAATATCTCGGTTAATTGGGACAGACCTTGGAGGTACTGGACCAACATCGGCTCTCCAAAAATACAAAGCTTGATATTCAAATATCTACACGACATATGCATACATGTAAAATATCTCATGTGCAAATGTGCGAACTTCACAAAATATTATGCGATGGCACAGTGCGAGTTTAGGAAACAAGACAGGATACAATTAATTATGGAGATATCCAAGAAATAAAAATACAGAAGAAACCAAGTTTTATATCAAGACGGCAACTTTAACAAAACTTTAATAGGAAAAATAACAGATAACATAACTAAAACCATGATGGCGTGTGACCAAGTCATAAACATAAAAAAAATGAATAGGCAAATTTTTTTGTAATCCTTTCAAATTAATTAGAAAAAAGAACTTCTAGGAAGATTTGTGAATGGGAGGGACGGGGCTGCAAAGGGTGAAAAGAAGGGGAGGGAGATGGGGCAATGGATAATCTCCCATTAAAGGGGACCATCACAAAGTGAACCCTTGCCCTCATACCTCCACCCCGGATTGGAATCTGCTGTAGCCGCCACCCTTTTAATTTCTTATAAATTTTCCTAAACAGCTTCAGTTTCTTTTTATTATCCATTACAATTAAAATTAAATAATTAAATAGACTTTAATTATATTACGTAAACTATCACAAATCCTAATTATCGGGACAGAGAAACTATATGGGAAAAGTACGAGATAATGACGTCATGGGGCTATGAAAGAGTCGGGAAAAACACCTCATATAGGAAACTTTACATACATACACGAAAACAAAGGATCTAATAAGTCTCTCTTCTAATTCTATTTGCTCAAAATGTGCAGCTCTCGCACTGCACGGTAAATCCCCACTGTGTGTGTGTATGTGTGTGTGTGTGTGTGTGTGTGTGGGAAGAACAACCATTTTTAGAGATTTTGGCAGAAATCCAATAAATAATTTGAGACGGCCTAACTCTAGGTGGGAGAAATACAAGCAAATAAAAAAGTGTATGGACTCCAACTCGAGTACAGCGGATTTCAATTTACAAATCCAATATGTGAATAATGACACAATATATTTGCACACAGAACACATTAAGTTTTTTTTCTTAATTAAATTATAATACACCGTTACTTAGCCAAAATTCAAAAATATATTAAATAAAAATAAACCTTTTCTTGATCCGATTATAAGGTCCTAAGATTACTGGGGAGATTTGGGAAAAAATAAAGGCTATCCCAACCTGGAAGCAAAATATAGCATACACAAACTATAGCATATATATATATAGCACACACGGGATATAGGTGACCTCTAGCCAAGGTCAACCAAGAGTATAGGGAAGGGATTTCAAGTCAGGTGATGGAAAGATGGAAACCTATTCGGAAAAACAACCCTATAGATAAAACTAGGTTTTAAAAGAAATACCCCGTTAAAAAGGAGAATTACATTTTTTTGACCTAAATTCTTTTGCATAATATAAAACATACAACACATTGGGGGGGGGGGGGAATACACATAAAACACTATAATTTTTTGGAAAAGTGGGGTGGGGGGTCTGTCTGGTGCCGGCCCCCCCCCCCGTACTTCGTCTTGTGGGGATAAATGTACGTCATTTCTTGCTGGCGTCCTCTATAGGTGGAAAATCGTATCTAAGTAACAGTGATGTATACTTTTATTTCGAGAAATTAAATTATTTTTTCTGTACACTTTATAAGTTTTTTTGGTTCTTTTTGTTCAAGTATAACTACTTTTAATCATGTTATGCAAATCTGATGTATAAAGAAAAATGTTGGTGCATGGCCGGTAACTTTTATACGTCATGGCAACGGAAAATAAATTCCGCGCATGCGCATTTTGTGTGGGAGCACAACCCCCCCCCCCCCACAAAAACAAGCAATCTACTAAAACAAGCCATTACGTGAGAACTTGGCCTGAAAAGAGCAAATATAGGTACTAAAAAATATTGCTAGTCTCGGATTTGACAATCCTTAGTTTTTTATGCTGATGAAACATTTTTCAGTAGAATATTTTTCCCTACAGTTTAAATGCCTAATTTTACTGTTTATAATCATACATGTTCAAATGTACTGGTCACATATAACAATATCGTCGAAATATTAACTGATACCATGCTGGATTTATATAGAATGTCTAAATAATCATAAAACTAAAGGTGTAATTGATTATAACCAATATATATTTTTTGCAATAACAAGATAATGAGATCCGAACATTGACCAAACAGTACTTAGAAAAATTCAATATCGATTAGTTCATCCTCAACCTCCAACTGATATACTTTATTGCAAGGGGTAAATGGTACCGTATTGAAAGACGTGTTAGGATAAAAGATACCGTTGTTAAAGAATATCCTGACCGACTGAGATCTTAACATCGTACATCATAGCTGAAATCAGTGCAAACCAGTATACATATTTGCATTATGCTCACGCAAGAAATATTGTATCAACCAAATGGGTTTCTTGACCGAGCGATGTCAAGCCCTTGCGCGAATCCCGCTACGAGTCATAGGTTTCCCCGATTCAAAGGAATCCTGTACAACTACTTCTGCAAACTGGAAAGTCCAACGCGTCCAGTCTATCAGTAATGTTACTCTAATTAATACATGACCACAAATCCCAACTTCCCAATTGTATGTCAGTGTCACAATTGCAAAGCTTCTCTTCGTTAACTTTCCGTAACTTACCGCCAGTATTTCACGCCGTGAAACTATACAACTCAACAACCTAATACAGGGAACCGTTTTTACTACGCCACCTTAGGCCTTTTAAATCATGATGTTTAGCTTCATTTCGCCTGTAACTTTGTAACATATTTACCACCACAGCAACAATAAATGGCGCCCGCCGACGGCGGAACAGTCTTTTTCTGTTGATTCCATTGTATAATTTACCAATCTCCAGTCATAAATACTGCACCTGGAGTCACACGATCAATTCACGCAATTAGATTTGAATAGGGACACTGAGTGACAGGGATACTCATGCGGCTCTTACCTGAATTCACCAAAAGTAAACCATGTCATCTTGAAACTCACTTACACTTCACTCCGTAACGTTTGCCCCTAGTAATTGGCTAATTATTTTGGTCTAAAGACTATAATCCCAGCACCGACTTCCCATATTCAAGCAAGTATATAAGGAATCCTTAAAATGGAGAGCGGTAAACAAATGCGCATACTCCAAAATATATTACAATATTATACATACCTTGGAATTTTATTAACTATTTTTGTTTACATATTTTCATTGTACTCGTGGATGGGTAATGTGATTTTGCGTTCTGCCTTGCCTATAAAATGTATTGTCTTTGGTCAACAAAAGTTGATTTAGAGAGGATAAGAAAAGAAGTTTTGTTAAACGATGATGGAATTAAATAAACACTGGGGACAATATCGTACGTTGCACATAAATCGCAGAGATTAATTGAGATTTTGCTTAACGGTCAATCAGTCCGCACTCGAAGTAGGGAAATAAGCGAATAGTGCAAAAGCCGACCATTGTCTGATAATCGACGTACATCTGCCACAGCCATATATTGTAAAACTCCCATTACTACAGGTAAAAAAGAATTAACTACAACTGCTTCTTTGGGGCGTCATGTGTGACCAGTGTATATTAGTAATGTGTTAGAAAAATATTGCGACAAACCAAAGTAAAGAAAACAGTCACTTTTATCAATCAGTCCATATCGTTTTACAAATTATACTGAATAACTGACTTCAGTAGAACTCAGAAGAATGTATTCCTGTAAGCACATCACGATTGCGGTGTTTGTACATTTATATAAAGTGGGATCATTTTACAAGCAAAGTATACATTTAAAAATTAACACTACAAATGAGACAACGCTTAAGTACATACGGATTATAATCGTGAGATGGCAAAGAATGGTTCATATGTTGAGAGGTAACCAATACACCAACAAAATAAGAGTTTGTAAGAACATCTTATTTCCTTCTTAGATATACTTAGCCATAATGCAAATTGTTTCCTAATATGAAACATGTAAACATATTCCGACCATGCTGGAAACAAAAATAGTAAATTTAATTTAGTTCAGCGTAAACTGTAAGTTAGTTCTTTCCTTTTGGCATGGTGTCTGAATAAAAAAGTATATTTCTCAAATTTGCTAACCACTACACTGTCATTATGTAATTAGATACCTAATTGATGTACCATGGTTGTATACATATATCTATAAATATATATAGTTTTGTGGACATGTACGGTTGAATAATACCATCCCGTGTTTGTGTAGGGAAATGCGTACATCACAATCGCACTCGTAAATTTGAATCAATACCATCTCATGAATGGTTAGGGGCCGTCCATTTAGTATGTACGCATAGAGGGGTGGGGGGGTGGGGGTAACCCAAGTGCATAGGCTTGAGCATGGAGGTATACTGATAATATATGTACGCATTTAAGGGGGGGGGGCGCTGAAACCTCGAAAATAAGTTGTATAATACGTAACCTGTTCGACTTGGTTCAGTAGGCTTTTGCATTTTAGCGGACATAAGAAAAACTTGTCCCACCCAGTCACACTATCCTGACACCAGGCCGACTAATCCGAACACTAACCTCTTAATGATCGGCACCAAAAGAGGCAGCTGCTAGTACCATTGTTATGTCTTTAGTATGATTCGGCCGGGGTTTGAATACGCGACCCCTCTCATCCGAGGCGGACGCTCTATAGACACATTGCACCATCGGAGAAGTCGCTTAGTAAAGAATGTACGATACTGGTTCCTGTTTTTCATGACAACTCGACCTGGAGACCTACCTGATGGAAAATGAAGGCGCATTATAAGGTTATAATATACCAGTCCATAAATACATAAATATTTTTTAAATTATAATTTTCGAGCAATTAGTGTCTCTTAGCATTTGACAAAGTCTGCTTGCAGTAGCGTACTAAGGGGAGGGGGGTTACAACATACTTCGATGCTAATACTACTGATTTCAGGCATAAAATTAAAGCTAAACAACAGCATATAACATGTTTACATATATTATTAAGTACGTCTTCATTTGTCTTTCCGTGCGCCAAATACCTTCCAACACAAAGATTTTCTATATAGGTAAATTAGTTGTACCAATCTTAAACAACCATATATTTCGACATATATAATATCAATGTATAGGTTTCTCATCAGTTTAAATCGATCTGTGCCAAAAAAAAGTCGAGAAAATTAATAATAAAAAAGTTGGTATTTATGACTCATTATTGCTTGCGACTTTACCGATCTTCATATCCTTGATATGTGCATCTACCCTTCCCGTTTTGCGATAGTAGCACATACTTGGATGCTAATACTATAGGTTTGAAGCATATAATTTAAGATGTACAACATTAAATAATATGTGTATGTATCTTATTAAGTACGGTTTCATATGTCTGTTTGTGCACCCGATGCCTTCCTATCCGAACGGTTTCCATATAGGTGAATAATTTATACCAATAGTAAACAAACACAACTTTTGACAAATTTCATATTAATATATAGGTTCTCATCTGCCTAAATCGATTTGTGCCAATAGACGTGTGAGAAAATACAAAATAAAAAAGTTCCACTTTTTACGGAATATCGGGTGCGACTTTACCGATCTTCATATGCTTGCTACTTTAATACACTCTTCCCGTTTTGTGATTGTAGCACATACTTCGATGCTAATATTAGAGATCTGAAGTATAGAATTAAAACTATACAATATTATAAAATGTGTGTATATATCTTAATAAGCACGTCTTTATTTGTCTGTCCGTGCGCCTAGATCCGACCTATACGAAAGTTTTTCATATGGGCGAATAAGTCATAACAATCGCAAAAACAACGGTTTTGACACATTTGATATCAGATGACAAATTTGATTTTAATTGATATGTTTCTAATCATACTAAATCGATCTGTGCCAATAGACATGTGTGAAAATGCAAAATAGAAGGTTTTGTTCTTTTTACTGAATATCGGGTGCGACTTTACCGATCTGCATATCCTTGCTACGTGAATCTACCATTGCCGTTTTGCGATCGTACTACATATTTCGATGCTATTGCTATATATCTAAAGCATATAATTAAAGCCGTACAACTGTAAATAGTATGTGTATGTATCTTATTAAGTATATCTTCCTTTGTCTGTCATTTCGCCTAATGTCTTCCTATACGATCGTTTTCCATACAGGTGAATAACTCATAACAATAGTAAATAAACCCCGATTTTGACAAATTTGATATAAATTGATAGGTTTCGCATCAGTCTAAATCGATCTGTGATAGTAGAAATGTAAGAAAATGCAATATGAAAGTTTTGGTATATTTGACTCTGTATCGCTTGTGAATTTAACAATCTTCATAACCTTGATACGTGCATCTTCCATTGCCGTTTGTCTCGGTATCACAAACTTCAATGTTTATAGTATAAATCTGAAGCATACAAGGAGAGCTATACAACAGTATATAATATGTGTATGAATCTTATTAAATACATCTTGATGTGTCTGTATGTCCGCCCAATGTCTTCCACAGCGAGCGTTTTCCATATTGTGTATTGTTCCACTTCCTATTTTTACACTACCTAATTTTGACCTAGTTTAATAAACACCCATTTCTACAGAGGACACATCTGTCGCAGCCTCGACATTTTTTTACACTTATCAGCACTGAGTCACTCGGACAAAAAGATTTGTCAAAAGTCATATCATTATTATTAATGAAGTGAAACAAGGACACATACGATGAAAAAAATAATACATTTCTCCAATTCACTTTTTTCCAACCAGGAAGTCCTCTTAAAATCTTTACCAGCTATTCTGACAAGGCAAATACAATTCGTTCCATACCAATCATCCAGTCTGCTACTCAACATGTGTTAGCTATGTGACTCACAGCTGATAACTGCATCTCCATCACTTTGTTAGAATTGTGTTTTGTGTTTTACGTGAATATGTCATTACTGATTTTCTGAGGTGGTTCTTGGGTATTTTACTTTGGAGTAATGAACATGAAACACACGTTTATGGTATATTTCATAAATAAATCAGAATCCTCTACATTACTGCTAATTTAAATAAAATTACGTGTATTACTATTAGGATTTTTCTCTCAAAAATAGGCAATTTTACTTTAATAGTAAATTTTCAAACGTCCATTAAACTAATCTTGATATTTAACTTATTTTGACAAATTAATTCTTTCTAAATGTCTTCTGTCTCCTATTATTTGCACTATTAGAGAAATAAGTTATGAAGTATGCAAAACAGTTTTGTACCTTAAACAGTACATGTACATTAAAGAATTGGGGTTCTGCATATTCACAATGCCATTTAATTATTGCAAGGATGTTGTACACTAAATCCAGTATTCTTTTATTATAAGTAAACAATTGTATTATTATACCATCATGATTTTCCCCCAATTTTATTCTTTCAGCTTTTCCAACAAAATATCTGTTCCAAAACAAATTTTTTGATAAATATAGGAACAAATTCTGAGTAAACACCATTTTTCTTTTGTTGTCGTTGTTAATAGTAGACTGAGAGAAGAAAATGCAGCAGCATATAATATGAACTTAAGTGAAGTTATGAACTTACTAAGCCTGGATTTAAATAAATGGTATCACTTGTATTTCTAATGACAGCCACAATCCTCTTAGTTTGGGCTCAAGACCAGCAATAGTGAATAGAGGTATTTCGAAAGACATATAACAGCTCACTCATTATAATGCTACTAATTAGCATTATTGAAAACTTCTTAGATATCAAAATAAATAGTATATATGTATGGTGCTTGTTGGCGACATTGGCAGATTATTCACTCCACATCCTGGTTCCCGGGCAGTTTTGATCTCTCACAATAATAATCACGGGCACAGTGGCTCGTTACAAAGAAAATCAACAGATTTGGGTTCTAACCTGTAACACTATTAACATATTATATTGTTACAGGTTAGAACCCCATCCCTTGATTTTCTTTGTAACGACCCCCTGTCATCATGGGCAGTAAATTTGAAACATACTACTTCCGGGTCAATCTATTTTTAAGGTGCAATATATACTAGTACATAATGGGAGGTAACTCAAGTTTTGCTATTCAATTCAATTCATTAATGAAAAAATGGAAATAAATAGGTAAAAAGGCAATTATTTATTTTGCAGATGAATATTTATCGAATATTTAACATTCAGCAGCGTAAATATGCATTTATTTTATTGATATTTGTGGCAAGAGTGCAGAAAAGGACGACGTGCTTCGTGGGCAGATGGAAATCTGCCCACGAACTTTTATCTGCCCACGAAACCGTCTGAGGACGACAAAACTGCCCACGACCCACCTTAAATAATAGTATATATATATATATATATATATATATATATATATATATATATATATATATATATATATATATATATATATATATATATATATATATATGGCGTGTTAATATGAATTATCATAACGATAAATAGGGTTGCAGACCGAGATCTGAATTTCTTTAAAAGATATTTGTTTTCTAAAATTAAAATTACTTTTGAAATTTGAATAGATTTTGTTTCGGTAGTTTTAGTTTCACATAAATAAGAACAGTTTTACCAAAGCAACATTTATTCACAGTTTAACCTAATGTAGTGAACTTTCTTTCAGATCATACCAAAAAGGGATTACAATTTAAGAACACGGAATCTATAATGCTTCATGGTAAATGGAGTGTGATAGAAAGAGGAAAAACAAGAGCATAGAGAAAGAGAAGAGAAGAAGATAAACAGAGAAAGAGGGAGGGAGGGAAATGCAATAAAGCTTTATTCCCATTCTCTCTATTCTAACCGAGAATTACTCCGTGTCGAACAGGAACAAGAACATGAGATTTTTTTTTTTCAGAGGTGTATTAATACAACTGAATACACACAAATTTCCATTTTATTACGTTCCGAAACAGGTGTCCTAATAAATAAAACGAATCCACTGGACGAATGGTCACTGAGCTATGGTATTGTAAATCCAATGTCGTAGCGACTGGACACTCTTTTTCTAGCCCATCAAACTCCCTTTGTGTGTCTTTTATGAGTCAGTAAGTCTTACCACACGATTATAAAGCATTTGTATTGGCAAATAATTAAAAGAGATGTTTTTAAATACTGTAGATTTTGTAATACTTGTCAAATAGTAGGACGACCCAATCAGAAGCTCAACAGAACGACCATTTAATGCACTTGACGAAACAATTAAAACACTAATGGTAAACTACGTCAGGAAAATGATGCTTGCTGACAACATTGTATGCGTCCACAAGTTTTGTAGAAGCAATTTATTTGAGAAATGTTAAAAGCAAACCACAATAAAAGCTTTGACAAAGAGTTTTACACTGTTGGACTTCCCAGATAGGTTCAACATGATCAAGGGTCAACTTTTTTCTGATTTCTTCAATATGGTTTGCATGAAGTAGGCATCCAACAGTTTAGATCATTTGTCTATAGCCCCGAAACTTTGGAAAGATTTCATCAAACTTTGAAGAATATTGCTACGACTCAGGAAAGGATTTGGATGAGGACGTTCGTTTGATGTTAGGAAACACTGGTCAACAGTGAAATCATTACTGACTTGAAAAGGCCCTAATCTGTAGTATTTTGGTGTGCCGAACACGAATATAACCGTGAAAAATTTGTATTGGCTCTCGTTTTGAAGATATTCATATACCTCATTTTCTATGTCTCACTGTGTAAATTTCTCCAGTAGGACTGCAGCAACATCCGGAATAATGATGTAACATTGCATAATACCATCATGCTCACATCATCCACAGTTGATTGCATCATTTTCTGATGCAATGCAATACTAATGCCATGCGGCTGCTGAAGTAAGTTGACGTCAGCAGTGTACTATACATGTGTAGGCCTATTATACTAATGCCAGGCGGCTGCTGAAGCTGACGTAAGCAGTGTACTATATAAAGCCCAATCAGATAGGTTCAGCATTTAAAATATTTTAGACGTTGTGTGAGACAGTTCAAGCTACTGTTACATAAAACTTATTATTTTATCCATTTACGTACAATAAAGAACAGTAATGCCTCGAAAGTGTGTTAATACCGCGGACAATTTTTGCTATATTTGTGGGGAAGTGACATTTGCCAACCAGAAGAAAAGTATCAATTCTCAAGTGAAGAAGGCATATCATCTTTACTTCGGATGCAAGGTTGGTGACCAAGACAAGCCTTGGGCTCCGCATATATGCTGTGCTACATGTACAACACAGCTTTCACAGTGGTTGAATTGCAAAAGGTCATCAATGCCGTTTGCAGTCCCAATGGTGTGGAGAGAGCCAAGCAACCACCTAAATGACTGTTACTTCTGCTTGGTTCCTCCTCTTTCCGGCGGAATAACGAAGCGAAAGAAGTCGAGAATAGTCTACCCAAACATTCCGTCTGCATTGAGACCAGTTCCACATGGTGAGGGACTTCCTATTCCAGAACCTCCAGCAGAATATTCTCTTGATTCATCTGACGAAGACAAAGGTGAGTCGACCTGTTCTTCTCCTGGTCCATCAGCATGCAGTGATCCAGATTTTCACTGTGGTGCATCATCAACCCCACACAGAATAACACAGGAAGAACTAAATGACCTGATTCGTGATTTGGACTTATCAAAGAACAAGGCAGAATTGCTAGGATCAAGACTCCAACAATGGAATCTTCTAGAAGAAGATGTCACAATTACTGCATATCGAAAGCGCCACCAGCAATTGGAGCCTTTCTTCAGAAAGGAAAGTAATCTGATATTCTGTTCCGATATTGAGGGCCTCATGAATGCTTTAAAAATCACTCATGACCCACAAGAATGGAGACTATTTGTGGACTCTTCGAAACTGAGTCTCAAGGCTGTGCTTTTGCACAATGGAAACATTCTTCCATCTATTCCGGTAGCGTATGCTGTCCACATGAAAGAGACATACGATAACTTAAGGCAGCTACTGAATTCCATTGAGTATAACAAGTACAGCTGGCACCTCTGTGGTGATTTGAAGGTAGTTGCCCTTTTAATGGGACTGCAGCAAGGATATACAAAATACATGTGTTTCTTATGCGAGTGGGATAGCCGAGCAAGGGAAATGCACTACATGAGGAAGGAATGGACTCACAGGCAGAATGTAGCCATTGGAGAGAAGAATATCCAACACCCAGCTCTGGTTGAGGCTCAGAAAATCTTGCTACCACCCCTTCACATCAAACTAGGTTTGATGAAGAACTTCGTGAAAGCCATTGACCGGACTTTGCCAGCATTCCGATACCTGCATGAAAAATTCCCTCGACTCAGCGAAGCAAAGATTAAAGAGGGAGTTTTTGTGGGTCCTCAGATTCGAGAGCTTTTCAAAGATGACCGGTTCAACAACTTGCTGGAAGGTGACGCGAAACAAGCATGGAATGCTTTTCGCCTAGTTTCTACAAACTTCCTCGGAAATGTTAGGGCAGAAAACTATAAGGAACTAGTAGAAGACATGTTGATGAAGTATAAGAAGCTCGGCTGCAATATGTCTCTAAAGATTCACTTCCTTCATTCCCATTTGGATTTCTTTCCTAGCAATTGTGGTATTGTTAGTGATGAACACGGCGAACGTTTTCATCAAGATATCGCAACAATGGAACAAAGATACCAGGGAAAATGGTCCACTACAATCCTGGCTGACTACTGCTGGACACTCCTCAGAGATGCTCCCGAACAAGAGACAGGCGAAGAAATCTAAGATGTAGTCAATGACTTGATTTTTTATAGGTAGGCTATTACAGTTGACCTTTTACTATTGGAATGCATTTCGTTATGTAAACATTAATTTCTTGCAGATTACAAAAAAAACTAGAGCCAATTTTGCAATTTGACTGTCATATTCATGTTCAGCACATAAAAATTGATAAGAATTGACTAATTTTATTTCAGTAACATGACTTTTGTAAAAATTTGTTGTCCAGTGAAATCAGTTCAGGAATCATTGGGTTTTAATCCTTTCTAACTGCTCTTTGGAAATACTGTCTGTAGACTATTTACGTCATTAAAAGGAAAATTTCCTTTAAAGGAAGCTTCCAGATTAATCCTCATAAATATGACTCTCTTCAAATACAAGTTGCCAAAGAAAGGAAATTAATCTATGACAGATTTACAGGAAAGGAGTTTTCAACCTGGTGATGAAGTTCTGGCTATCTTCCACTCACCTCAAATCGCCTTTTGGTTAAACTCAATATTTTCTGAAGAATGATTTTATATAATTTAAACATAACCAGAGATCACCATGTACTTTTGTGCGATGTTTAAAACTTTGTAAATGTATTCTCTTTTTCCAATTTTGTGTCTAGATTTATTTCTAGCTGTGTTTTTTGCTGCCTCTGTTTCCTTCGAAAGACCTCTTGCGCCTTAGGCATTTTATCTCCATGTTTAATTACCTAATGCGTTTCAAGTACATTCAATGTCCTCGTTTTCGGAGGGCATCGGTGCTTTATACTGATTTCCGTCCCTTTATAATTCGAAAGCAGGAACCACCGGTTCCCATATGATATCTTGAGGAGCCAGCAGAGCCTTCGTTTTTGGTTTCCTATTGTTCTTTCGCTGGCGATGTGGTCCCTTTTTGTCTAAAGATTTATTTCAAGGTTTCTCTTTTGAGGAGTGGGGAAAATCCTCATTTATGTATTTTTGGGCATTTTAATGTTTCTTTGACCTCTTTAAAGCTTCAAATGGTATTAAAAGGGACGTATATATAAAGAGAAGCTTAGATATAGGAAGGCAGCCGGAATGAGACAACAGAGAATTTGAAGAAAGAAAGCATTTGAGAGGAAGAAGATATAATTAGGAAATCAAGTAAAAACGATATAATAGTTTGGGGAAAAAGTAAGCCTAAAATGAAAGAATATAGAAAACTAAAGAATTAGAGGAATGAAATTGAGCGATAAAGTTGGAGAAACAAAGTTGGAAGTCCTAGAATCTGAAGACAGAAAAACGGAGACAGTGCAGACGATAAAAATTAATTATTAGTAGCTACGAAAGACCGGATACAAGACAATAATTCAAGAAAGATTACCCGATTGTAGGAGAACAAAGAGAATACAGACAGCTACTGGTATAAACTAACAAAATATGTCTCTTTCCAAGAGTGCGAAAGGATGTTTTTTCACTAGATGTCAGTTTGTTCCTAAAGGGTATTCGGCCATAATCGCCTAAGTGCTATGTGTGAGTAATTCAATATTCGTCTTAACAACTGGAAATGTTGATGGCTCCAGACTCTACTCTGTGTTTTGTTTTCTTATTGTACATATGGTCGAAACTAGGTGGCAGGCACAAGCGATGACTCAGCCACTCCCCACTTTAAAATCTCTGAGCCGTGGACAATGTATTGTGCGCTGAGCTTATGCGGAAGCAGGGTTTACTTCGCGTCTCTCAGCTCGATAATTAATGGAACAATTGGTAGCGTGAAACAGTGCCAAGGCAAGGAACCTTCGATTTGTTTGTTCTTCAAGAAAAATTTAATGTATCGGTAATTTGCCATGTTGGATGGTAAAATCATTTTCCAACTGGTTTTCATCCAGAAATTCATGTCCGATACTCAGAAGCCATAGCATTACAGCAATTGGAAGGGATCGCGTGGGCGAGACTCTTGCTGACATGTTTAGAAAGATACAGGTACACGAGGAAGTCTTCACGGATAGTTGGGCTCGTTTTTTCTTCTGAGCACTTACCATCAATTAGCATGTTCCTATCAATCAAACTGATAAGCACAACACCATATTACCTTTTTTGTAACGGCTTGTTCAATATATGTAATGGCACGGATGAATAGGGTTCGAAGCCCGGCCGAGTCATACCAAAGATATAAAATGGTACATACAGTTGCTTAGCTTGGTGGTCAGCATTAGGAGGTTAAAATTAGTTCTGGTCGGCCTAGTGTCAGCATAGTGACTGTGTGGGACATAATGCAATATGTCTGAGCCATAATGACACATCATATTAGCAGAGTATGATTTGCAAAGAATGAAACTGATTTTGATTTTACCATCGTGTACCGTAAATATAAAGTGTAACTTTAGTTTGCATGCAAGTCACATCCCGTGATTGACTTCTATTTGTATTGTAGTATCTGTTGGATGGGGGGGGGGGAATGTTACGATGTGCACAAGATACATTTTTTTTGTTATACTTCAACATAATAAAATGGGTTTCCAGGTCCCGCTATCCAGCCAAAATGATTTTGAAACAGTGGCTTCTTGTCACTCATCAACGTACAGAGAACCACCAGTGGTGGCCGTTTATACCGAATTCTCTGGCCGTAGAGTTTATCACATACATAATATTTATAGTGAGATTTTTCTTTATATCACCATAATACATGTAATCCTTATTAGGAAATTGAATGTCTCACGTAAGCAGTCTTCAGCTGTAGAGGTATGGAAAGATATGAAACCTCTTGCTTCAATCCGTTCTATAACATGAACCTGTTCAATATATTTAATGTTCCAACTTATTCTAAATTTATTGAGTCAGATCTATGTTACATACCGCCATGCTATCGGGTACAATATAGTATATCTTGGTTTACGCATTTTACAGCTCAAAATGCAAGTGTTTTCATGTATATGTTGACCGCATTTACGTTGAAAACAGAATAAAAGTTTTTTAACAGTAACGAGCGATTATACTTGTCATCAACAGATTCAAGTACGAAAGTCTTTTTTATTACAATGATATTGTATACTACTCTATGAAAAGAGGAATTTAATGGGTAACGTAGCTATTTGTTTAGTTTGGAGACTGGGATCAATGAAGACGTTGGTTTAATCGACTATACTAATTGCTTCAGTATGAGGGAAAAAAAGTGTTTGAAAAAAGGTTCTTCAGAACAGAAATGTTCTCCATGGATCTTTCAGCAGTTACGGAGGACTGATTACGATATATGATTCCAATTAAATCATATTATCAAACAGGGATGAATAATTTTTAAATCGTACTCTACGGAGATTTCAAACCGAGTCCGAGACTTATGTAATCGACCCCCTTACCTGCACATACAAACCACTATACCCTAAACTCTTCGTATGTACGTGTGTATGTGTGTATGGATGGAAGGATGAATGAATGGGTGGATGGATGGATGGATATGTATGTATGTATGTATGTATGTATGTATGTATGTATGTGTATGTATGTATATATGTATGTATTAGGTGTTACACGTGAAATTCAATGTTATATGTGTGACTCTGGTCATATATCATGATAAATCTACATAGCAGTAATATACGACGACACAATCCATCCATTGATCACATCCGTTGACAAAAGGTACAAAATGTGACTATTTGTTCATGAACCATGCTTTGATCATATAGGCTGAGGACATATATCATATATCCGTTGATGAACATTATATGCAGGTGTAGTGTTGTGTGTTCAGTTGTTTCAGTTTAGTGTGCGATAAATGGTAAATATATATTTCATTCAGTGCTGTTCATATGCATCTTCACTAGATCCAATTCTACCCAGCTTCATCCTCTTGCTTTGTTTGTAAAGCATCTTTGAAAGAAATGGTCATACCTGCGTATTGATATATTACAATTAATGAGGTATATATGCAGGTGGAATGGAATAAAGTAGATAAATAGATAGTGCCGTGGTAAATGTCCAGGTATAACCTTGGAATTCGATTATGCGGGCTTGAAAGGTGGTCTAGGTAACAAAACCTGTAAAAATAACATAATTACAAAAAGTTCCATGATGTGTTTGTTTATTAATGATTGAGAGAGGCACAAGTACCCGAATAAAGATCACTATTACCCAATGTGTTCTTTACTGGTATCGTCGATTGTAAACAATAAACATTGTTCGTTAATTTTGTCTTTCGCGCTTCATGTTCATGTTCTTATACCATGACATTTTGGAATATTTAGGAAGCAATGTGCAAGTAATTTGTATTTGTTAGTATTATCATGTTTCATGTTTCTACAGAGCAACATGGTACGTTTTGATCAGTGATGTTTGGTCTGAATCCACCCTAATAAGACTCATTATTTTGTTATTATTTTCCATTGAACCATCACAATCATAATTAGAGACTTAAACTAAAAACTCGTCTTCATGGAATTTACTTACTGCCTCACATGAATTTGATTATTTTCAATTCATTCGGAATTGTGTGTTTTTATTCTTTTAAGATAAGTCTCCATAAAAACACTCGAGACGGTTTCATGGTATGCTAAACGAATTTATTCAGGTTGTCTTCATCATTTAGCTAGTAAAGCAGCACTCCAGCGAAGGTACAATATCGATCATTTGCCAAAGAAAATAAAGTACCCGATTCCAAATGGAACGCCTCTATCCAAACAGACTGACCCTTCTTTAGACGAATAATGGCCGCGTTCGTGCCCTGATGCTCGTGCAGCCCAACCGCAGGGTCTGCAATAGCGTCAACCAGGCCTACACCATCGACTACTAACTTTGCCACGAGTTGGTTCTGGTTAATACGCACAATACTGAAGGTAAACAGGTAGGTGCCTTCAACGGGGACGGTAAAGATACCGGTATAAATATTATACGCATTTCCATCATTTAGTAATGTTCCAGAAAACCTGATAACCATTCCAGTGGCGAGGTCGGTGAGAGGATGGTCCAGATAAGCCGTAAACGCAACATGATCTGCCACTATTCCTGCAAAGATAGCACGTATATTATGAAATGGTCAATATCGTTATTTTATACTAGATCCACGCAACCGTTTACGTTATAGTATTCAAATTGAAACTGAAAGCTGCAAATAATATCGATTTGAAGAAAGAACTAGGAATAGTGACAGGTTACTTACTTGAGTTGATGGCAATTTTACTGAAAATTTTGCAATAACATAAAAATCTCTTATCATAGATAAAATAATTAAACTACTACCTCCTCTGTTGTTTGCATAATTAATAGGTCAAAAAAGAGCAAAATCATGCACATGGCCATCGATACTGTAAACATATTGGTATTTGCAGTTCAGTGACATTTCAAAGTCACTTTCAACACCTTTGTTGATCACTTGATTAGAAAAGGAAAACAGACAAATGAAGACTGCTCCGATGGCCTAGTGGTTATAGCGTCCGCCTCGGATGCGGAACGTTGTGGGTTCGATCCCCGACCGAGTCATACCAAAGACTTACAAAAATGGTACTAACAGCTGCCTCGCTTGGCCTCAGCATTAAGAGGTTAGTGTTAGGACTGGTCGGCCTTGTGTCAGGATAATGTGACTGGGTGGGACATCATGCTACATGTCTGCGGCATGATGCCACAGTGCTAGATATCACTACAAACTGTCACACTGCAGACATCGTAGCGATATGACTGAAAAATTGTTAAAGCTACGTTAAAAATCCAAATCACACACACACACACACACAAATGAAGTGCGCTGACTTTCATGCTTTATAGAGAATTATTATTGAACCTTTCTTGCTGAAACTTTCGAACTGCTAAAGCGACAGAAACATCAACCAAATCAGTAATAGCCTACCATCGCCTTATTTGTGGGCATTCTGTTATATTGGACTCAATACCTCAGTTCCCAAGAGCCTCGATCGAGGAGGATGCAAGCGCTGAAAACACTGGTTTCTTTTGCTACTGCGTATTTTAATTACTTATGTCCTCTTATGTAACATTTTAATCTGTCAAAGGTGTTTAAATCCAGCTGTGTCACTTTTTATTATGTGCATTCGAAAATCATCTATCTAATTTCAGTTGTCTGTTTGTCACATCTGTTTGTAAGAAAGCAGGTTCTGAATTAATAAATGGGTAATATGTTTTGAATTCGTCGTAGGATAAAGCCCCTTCAATATCTAGTTAACCCATGTCGGCCGTTGACATTCGTGTTTGTATTTTCATATTATATATTTACAGCAAACCCCAACATTATATGATTATCACTTACAAGTACACTTTGGCAGAACTGCTAAAGCAACAGAAACATCAACCAAATCAGTAATAGCCGAACATCGCCTTATTTGTTCCCATTCTATTTTATTGAACCCAATACCTCAGTTCCCAATTTCCAAGTGTTTCTTATTTTATAATTTATCAAGAAAACCTTGACAACACCATGGCATCAACATATGATCCACGAATTAGCAATATAACGACTTATTTAAAATGGACAATGGAAAAATTAGCGGAGAAACAGATGAAAAATGGATTACACGCACTCTTTCTTGAAAATTGTCTGGAAGACAATCTTGTGCCAAAGAGATTGCGTTTAAAACTAAAATTTCATGTTGGCAATGATACACCATCAAAGAAGTTTCAAGAATATATTGACTTCCTATTGGAAAAAGTATTGTTGGAAATATGTGATAGACTAAACGAAGAACATCAGAGGAGAATGATTAAAACGGGCAAAAAACTAGAAAAGCATAGAGATGAACTAAAAGCTTTGCTAAAACGAAATGCTGACATTTGTCATGAAGAACTTTAAAAAAAAATGAACCTAAAAAAGACGAACTATTATGAAGTCAACATAAAAAGTTACAGAATTTACAGAGAGAAAAACAATTTTCCTGGACAAAGAAACATCAACATTGAAAATTACTAAATTTTTTTGTATTATAATAAATCTCCTATTCTTTCTGATGTTTGTGTTGTTTTTGACAGATCCTTGAGGTTTTCCATTAGTCTTTGTATTGTTGCTATAACCGTTATATATAATTAGATACTGAAGGGGCTTTCTCCTACAATAACCAAAGCGCATGATAATATTAATTTAGCAGAAGCATTTTTCTCATAATCATGTACATCTTCACAATATGAAAATAGTTTTCATCTACAAAATAAGCCCTTTTTCAATAAAAAAAGAATCAACATTTACACCTTCTAGTTGACGAGATATTTTTTCTCGATTTTTAGATTGAAGCATCTAAACAAGAAATTTTAAATAGCAGTCCTAAAAGAAAACATTTTACAAACATATCTAAAGAAGAACTAAATTCTTTACGTACCTTATCACAAGACGAAAGTATTATTATTAAAAAAGCTGATAAGTCTAGTACCATATTAATAATGAATAAGGGGGATTATATTAAAGCAGTAGAAAGACAATTCAATGATGACGAATATTACACAAAACTTTCCTATAATCCTTCTGAATAAATTAAAGAAAAAATAAGTAAATGTATTAATCAAATCTCTGTACACAATTTTTCCATATATGATGAACTAGATATCTTCTCAAATAAAATACGCACACCTCAGTCTTATATTTTATCAAAAATACATAAAACGGTTGATAAGTCACTACCATTAGCATATCCAGGTAGACCCATTATTTATGCATATAACTCAATTACAAATAACATATCGCAATATATTGATCACATTTTACAACCACTGATGAAATCAGTACCTTCATATGTCAAAGATACTTTTGATGTCATTACCAAATTGAAATATTTACCGAAACTAACTGAAAATTCAATCCTTGTTACACTTGATGTGGTTTCACTCTACACGAATATACCACACAATGATGGTATCGAAGCGTATAAATATTATCTTGACGAAAACGAATATACATATAAACTATCAAAATAACATGTTTGTGCTTTGATACAACTTGTGCTCGAAAATAACTTGGTAATACAAACTATCTCCAAAAAATGGAAACGGCAATGGTTAGTCCTATGGCACCTGCTTATGCATCTTTATTTATGGGAAAATTAGAAAATGATTTTCTAAATAAATGCCTCTTAAAACCAGATGTATGATTAAGATTTTTAGACGATATCTTTATGATCTGGAGTTATTCATTAGAAGACCTTTATTATTTTACAGACAGTTTAAACAAATTACATCCAACAATAGAATTTACCTTCAATATGTCTAAAGCTAAAGTATCATTTTTGGACGTATATGTCATGAAAAATAAAAATAATGAAATTACGACTATGGTTCATGTTAAAAACAAGAATATTTATCAATATGTTTAATAGCATTTATGCCATCCTACATCATGTAAACACGGGATACCATATGGTCAAGCAGAAAGATATAGAAGAGTTATTTCGGATGATGCTGTTTTTAAATCATCTATGACAGAGTTTGGTCAGCATTTTTTAAATAGAAATTACCCCACTGACATCATTAATACTGCTTTCCAAAAAGTATCTTCTCTTACACAGCTTGAATCTTTACAATGTAAAATCAAATGAACAAATGAAGATATCATTCCTTTTGTTATTGAATGTAATCCAAGTTTGCCTAATATAGGTAGGATTATCAACAAATATTGGGATGTATTAAACTTATCATGTAAAGCAAGTGTTAAATCGCTACAAGAAAGCAAGCCCACGCTTGCTTACAAAAAGACTGAATAGCTTAAAGATTTTCTAATTCTAAATTAGAAAAAGAAATCGTATAAAATAGGATCATCAACTAAATGTAATAGACCTACATGGTGGCTCTGTTCATTTACTAATGAAAATGCTTCTTTCAATAGTAATAATACGAAAAAACTTTTAATAGGCGTTGTGATACTAATTGTGCAAGATCAAATGTTATTTATTTGATAACATGCAAAAAAATGTTTTGTGCAATATATTGGACAAACCAGTCAACAAATATCTAAGTGTATGAACCAATATAGATCAGATATAAAAATTATATCGATCAATCATTTTCATCTCATGTTGCCGCACATTTTAACACAATTTCCCATACCTTGCAAGATTTCTCCCTCCAACCTATTGTTAAAGCTGATTCTGAGATGGAACTTTTGCTAAAGGAAACATTTTGGATTCACCGTCATAATACGGTATACCCAAAAGGTCTAAATTCAAAAACACTATAACACTATAATGACATTTATTAATCCTGTTTATTTTATTTTTTTATTTATTTTTTTATTATTTTTTTTTGTTGTTGTTTTTTTTATTATGTCCCATGTTTACAATTAGTTAAGAATATTTTTATATTATTCTACTTTGCAGAATAACTTTATTGGTAAAAGTATAAACTAATACCATAAAAATAAGTTTACTAATTCTTTAAAAACGAAAGTGCATTTTTAAATTAATTCTCAATATAATATGATTAATTATTTATAAAAGACTTGATAGCAAGTACTATGCACGCCATAATCTTTTATTATATAAACTGAGTTCTGATCAAATATTTAACATTTGTCAAGAATATGTCAAGATATAATACTTTAATCTTTAATACGTATGCATTATGCATAATAAAAATATTGATAAAACTTTATCTCTATTTAGTCCCCTGGGAAAATATACTTTACTTATGATAATAAGGTAAGAAAATGTTATCATATTCCGCGCCATTTACCAGGTTTTCCAATATAAAAGTACTAGTGAAGTTTGAAATCGGAAATTATGCTCAGACTATATGAATTAAATCCTCTATTCAATGAGCTTTATCCTTGAGAAAAGAACAAAAGATATAAGAAAAAATTAAAAAAAGAGTAAAACAATGGGAAACAGGAAATAAATGGGTACAGAAAACCAGGAATATACATTTTAGTGTATCTTATGGGGCACATCCAGTTTTTTGTTGAGAATTGCACGTGTTTTCGTTTGTTCTCTCATATTTATTTCACAATGCTTATATTTTGCTGGTCAAATATAACTAGATATAGAAAGCAAATTACCCCTGCGAATGCCACGGCCTGAATTATTCACGCTTTTAAGTTTGTTTTTGTTCTCGCTAATCGTTTTGCCTGTGATGTTCTCGTAAATAAAATCAGCATTTGACTCCGTTTCTCTCCAAGCACGTGTTACAGGTCTTTTGACCTGATCTACCAACTGTTCAATTATTCTGCCCTGTTCAGCAACTTTGCTCTCTAATTCCTCCATTCGACTGACTTTTCGCTGGAGCTCTTTAACCATTTGGTAGAGATCTCGATGGTCTTCTTCTTCTTCTTGCAAAACCATTTCTCCGGCTACGGATCCTTGCTGGTACTGTTGTACCACTGTAACAATAAGTACAATAATCGCCAGTCGGTAATACATCTCTCTGTCAAAAACTGTTACTGTGCAGCTCGCGACTTAGTGAACTACCAATTATCACAGCAGATTATACGTGACCCTTATCTCCGCCTTCGCTGATCTCACGCCAGTCACGGAGTCAAGATAGGGTTTTCGCAGTGTGAAATTATGTCACCCCAGTACAAGTTAATAAGATAGCATAATGGCAATACAAGTTTTGAATTTTGGAGACTGGAATTCTTAACATCATATATGTATTTTAGCACAACATGGAAAAGTGAATTTGATTAAAAGTTAATATTGTACATATCTTCCCTAAATAAATAATGTAGAGGTAATCGACAACAACACACACACACACATACACACACACACACACACTTATCTTTTCAGCATGTTGTTTATGTTTTCTAATTTCATGGTGTTTATTTTTAGTAATCATGTCATTATATCTGTTTTTTATGTTACAGATATTGTCTAATGTTGTAAAGCGCTTAGAGCTTCTAAAGGTTAGGCGCTATACAAAGTCCTCAATAGTATCATATGTATATATATATATATATATATATATATATATATATATATATATATATATATATATATATATATATATTTCGACTTTCACTGACTCCTTGTCCTTGACAAAGGCTTAAATAAAACACAGAGACAAACAAGGCAAGCAATATAAACCTGAAGAAAACATCGCAGTTCCAGCACTTCACAGTACTAAAGAGCTGATAGAAGCATTAATTTAAATTGTGAAGATCATTCATTTTGTTTATAACTTCGATATATATATATATATATATATATATATATATATATATATATATATATATATATATACATGTGTGTGTGTTGAGAGAAATCAAGATATCATTCGCGGCCGAGAAGCTGCTTTAATCTGTTCACAATTTGTGAAACAAGGTCACAACGTTATAAAATAAAGCATTCAGTTTGAATGTAAACGATTACACTAGATACATACTACAAGCGTTTTACGAGGTTAGCAGCATGAACGTAAAATTCACTGATAGTAACAGTGAATGTGTAGTGATGACCAAATAGAATTATAAAATCCTATATTCGGTCAGTAATCCAAATCAAACCTCAGATACCGCTGTCCATTCTTTACAATATCTACTGCTACCAGCCTATATTATCTGTAAGACTCTTGCAGGAAGGCTTTTACTTCGTTTTCCTAAGAAATCGTCAAAGGTAACTCAAATCAGAGAAATGTTCAAGCCATGAAATAAAAAATCTAGCACTGTAATTCTTTACTTACTAACCAATGTCGCCTACAGATAATTCAAATTAATTTCAATACAAATCAAGAACTTTGTGGTCAAACAGTTTAAGCGGGTACATGCATTGTTTACCAACAGAGTGTAGAAAAAGAACTATTTTGCAACTTTCATTGGTCTAGCATTATTCTATCCGATTCTGTAGGTTCTTGAAATCAACATGTGTACCCACTTTTTCTCTAAAAGGAAGATAAAAAGAAATATGTATCATAAAAAATACATAAGGGTCGACAAATATACCTTGTTTACTTACTTTTTTATATTCCTTTTATAGTATACTAGTTATTGGATCCTTTGTGATATTGCTACAGGAGCGTCACTAATTTATCTGCAAAGGCACTGGTATCATAAGAAGAAAATTAGACTTTCTTTAGTTGTTTACAAATGGCATATTGCCAATAACATAATATAATACTGATATGCCAAACTGAGTTCATTCAGTATTAATGGAACCTAGATTGATATTGAAAGATGTACTGTATTTAACGGAGGGAAAACTATCTATCACCTCGGTCTATACTATGATTTTCTCATCTGTAAAGAGCATCAGGTCTGCCCTCGGAAACTTCTCTTACAGGGCGATGACTAATTTATACTCCACTATAATGTTCTCAATTAATATTGATACAACTTAATTATTACTGTGACCATTTGATTACACTTTCCACTCAAATATGTCGTCGAAGCCCTATAGTTATGATGTCAGTTTTGGTATCCATTCCATCTACACACGTTTTGCTTTCCACATGAAGCCTTTTCTGGGAGTTGTATTTTAGCAACATTTGGTGTACAACGTTATACTGATTAGGCCTCACACGGTCTGGTTACCGGACTGGTGTCATCATTTAAAATAGTTAAGAGACCTGATTGAATGTCCCTTAAGTTTTCGTTTTGTACTAATGGTACTCACTCTCTGAAAACGAGGCTTAACACGATGTTGTTTCAGAAATAGGCAAAACACTGGAATTAGCAAAGAACTGTAACTAAACGCGTTGTAGTAATACACTATGAACTTTCTCAACTACATATAGACTGATTGTTAGTATATACATAGTATATACATAGTTCTTTAAGCATGTACTATATTTATTATGCCATCGCTGTCAGTCGCAGCAGTAATTAATGGTGATACCTTAGGGCAAATGAGGGCATGCAAAGGAAAACAGGGGGTTCTACTATATGCCACATTATGGGAATTTAACATGGTGGGACTATCTGAGACACTAGATAGGAACTGAACGTGGATATTAATGTATAAGAACAAAGGGAATTGGATTGGGGTGACGTCACGGTACTGGACAATGGATAAACAATGGCAACAATGTTGCAAGTGGCTGACCGTAATCGAGCGGAGTAGTTAGGAACAGTGTTGCAGGTGGCTGACCTGAATACGCGCTACTCTAGGTAGGGACAAACACAATATATACATAGACATAGAGACATATGTAGAGACATAGATCTATCACACAAACATAGATTTAATTATGAGACATACATCTATCAAACAAACAACTATACAATCGACTAAAATATTTTAGGGACGAGATAATAGATATCTTGTCGAGACATATGAGTGGTTCTGAACAGGACCTTTGGCTTTCTTCTTCTTCTTCTTCTTCTTCTTCTTCTTCTTCTCTTTTCTTCTTCTCCACCACATCATCATCGCGTTTCTTCTTTTCATTTTCGTCCTCCTTTCTCTCCTTAACCATCCAATCTTGTACCCTTTACGTTTCGCCCTTGTCTTCCTTTTCCTCTTGTACCTATTTAATCATATATGTTAACATGTCTTTAGCTTTCTTAAATTTTTCAGAAGGGGAACTGCTTGGTATCCACAGCGCAGTCTACAAAACAATCTCTTTCTGGCTCATGTTGCTGTTGTTGTTGTTGCTGCTGCTGCTGCTCACCCTACTGTTTCAGAGCAAAGCAGGAGACTAAATGTTGTTATTGTTCCTATCCATCTGGACATGTCCTATTCGACTTTGTCTTTGTTGTCAGGTGGTCCTTCTTCCAAGATATCCTTGGATTCAATTTCCAAAAGAGACACCACCATTTAAAGAAAAATGTGTATTTCATAGCTACTAATAGTCTAGAATTACTTCTTTTAAACTGTTGACTTCTAGAGTATTGTAGAATTTGGCATGCAAGATGACGTTCACCGTCTCGGATAGAGCTGTAGCAAACTGAAGTTCCACACGCAGTTGATAGAGAGAAGTCAAAGAGCATGTATAATGATAAAAATTGAAAACAAACGACAGACACAGTTTTTTCAAAACACAACAGTTTTATTCAAATAACTAACAACAAAAAATTAACAATTATTCAAACAAACAAACAAATAACAAACTATTCTTGACAAGGTTGACAACGTTGTATAGTTAAGCTCGACTTCCTCTGATGGAAGTCATTGGGCCATTGATGTACACTAGGTTTCCTAGCTAAAGACAAAATATAACCATAATGGTACAAAATCAACGATCTACTTTGTCATCGTTTCTAGAAGAGTGGCGATCAAAATAAGTCATAAATGTTCTAAAGAATATCCAAGACTGCGGTGATGAAGCAAATACACAATATTGTCCACACACCATGGAATCTGTGCCTTTTAATTTCACATTATTGAATCGTGTCGTCTGGTCATTTCTTCTCATAAAGACGATGATATCGTCTTCCAAAGGTGGCAATCCATACGAATCAAAATACTCCACACAAACATCACGGGGAAAGTAGACGGCTACCCAGTGGGTTCCTGGGAGAAGACTGTCGTCCGTGTTGATGACATAAGCTTGATAGTCTTCATGCTTGCAGTTTATCTTTAGCACACACCACTGGATTCCAAGAAGCAGTGTACGAACTGTTATTCAAAAGGTAATAAAATTCCCAGGTATCCATTTTTTGTGGGTTTTTTTTCTTCTTGATTTCTTTGTCTTTACTGATAATGATAAGTCATCAATTCAAATGCAAATGTCTGACAAGTAACCGTTTGCTCCCTTCGTCTCCGCACTCTGGACCAAGAGAGCTTTGATGTGATGCATCTCTAGAGCCATCAATGGAAGAGAGGAATGATCACGCAAGTCCTTATACCACTTACGCAGAACTGTTTCATCCGAGATGAGACTCCAAGCTTCATCTAGATACTCGTCCAATTTTTCTTCTTGACTCATCATCAGACATATATCGTGTTGCATTTGACTAGTATAATCTTTTTGACATCCATAGCAATCTTTCTTGATCAATTTCGTACTTTTCCTGCCAGGTGTTTGGCAAAACAGGAAACTAAATGTTATTCTTGTTTTGGCCATCTGGTCTTCATCACTATATCCTCTTCGTCTTTGTCTTGGAAATCTACTTCCAAGGTATCCTCCCATTCCTTTTCCATAGGTTCTCCGCTATTCAAAGAGAGACTACAGGCTTTCGTAGTTTTTTCAATAGTCTAGAATGACATTTCTCAAAAGTTTGATTTCTATAGTATTGTCAAATTCGGTATACAAGATGACGTTCACCGATTCGGTTAGAGGTGTAGCAACTGAAGTTACACTCGAATCTGGCCGGATTTTTTAGGGTGGAAATGTCCATGATAGCTGCCTTGGCTTAGAGTGAAATCAAAGACCCACAAAGCGTAGCCTCCTGCATAATCGCGGTACGAAATGCCGTGACTAGTGTTGGTCCATAACTGTCCCGTGGCTTCAGATAGGGACAAGTACGATCTCAAGTAATTCTTCTCGGCAAACTTAGGTTTAAAGGGTCTGGTACACAAGGTCTTGCTATTGCGACTGACCTCAATCTTAAACACCCTGTAGAGCTTAAGCTGGAAAGGTTTGGCAATGGTGAGGGCTCCTTTGCTGACGATACCAACGATTAAATGTTTTGGTATCTGTCCTTGGAACAGATGATCTTCAGTGTTTGATGGAGTTCAGCGGCAGCGGTGAAGGTTTTCACTTCCACGCGCCGTATCGGATACTTGATGGTCGTTCTGCTCAAAGTGTGACTGATATAGCTTCCACCTTACGTAACACTTCCACGCGTATTGGATAATAGTTTTGAACTTATTGGCACTGGCCATTAAATGAAAAATGGTACTGCTTAGATTCAATCTCAGGCGGACATCCACACTGTTCAGCAAATACTCCTCTAGCAACCACACGTCCAAATGCAAACAATCCATCAGTTCTAATCTAATCTCTCTTTCGAAGATCGTTAAAGACCACATTATGAGGATTGTCAGATATTGTCACGAATTTATCGTTAAACGTATCCTCACCTGCTGTATCATGTTTCCATACTACGCATGCATACATATGCGTTTTCTTGGTATCGTTTACGTACGTCAACCCTCGGTAAGGGTAAGTATCCATGCTGCTGCTTACTATTTTGTTATTCAAGTACAAATCCACTTCGTTGAACAACGAATGCATGAAAGTCTTCATCACTTTGACTTCAGGTATACGTAACTGCTATTTAGATCGAAGTAATCTTCGGGCTGTAGGTTTATTTCAAATTCGATGGGATCTGAGGTCGTTAAAGAGGAGATGGGATAAAATTCTACCCATTGGGATTTATGCATCATCTTCATAGTAGGTGGCACGGCAAACAGATCCGGTTCCGGCATGGAATATTCGCAAACCTCTCGGTGCATCATTTTTTTTCTCTCTGCATTCTAATAATCAAAGATGTCTAATTATCTGACGGTTCTTACTTTCTTTGCCTTTCCGGCTCTGTGTTTGTGAGGTCCACTTCACGGGTGTCTTCGTCGCCTTTTTCTACCTTTTCCTTGCTGTTACGTCAGGGAAGCATGAATGTTAGACTGGGCAGCGTCCAGTGCATTTATAAGAGTTTCTCGTCGGCCCAAAATATTTTTTCCAGTTTGAAGCAAGACATTTTTGCTTCCTCTAAAGAAAGCTTTTTGGGGATTTTGTTTGTCGATGATGACATTTTGGAAAAAATATTTTCCTTGCGTCCAAATAGCATCTCTAAAGGCATGCGATTCTCGCGTCACCATCGATTTCAAAACGGGGACCACCGAACGAAACGCAGATTTTAACATATCTTTTAAACGGTGTCCTCGCTGTAGAGCGACTCCTGGGTACACTGGATACATGACATACGAGTCGTTAGAAAATCTTTTTCGAAAATAGAGTTTCACCGTGACAGTCCCTTTCGAGAATGGAATATCTTGTCCCAGATGTCATTTTATACCAATGTTGACACCGTCGAAATACGACTTAATGACGGGTAATTCATGAGGATGTAACAATTCGCGATGAACGGATAGGTGTTTCCGCTTTCCTCGTCAGCAGTCAAGGCAGAATCCACCTTGAAAAGAATGACTCGCAGTGACGACGCTGCCGTATGTTCCACCACGTTGTACTCCACCACACGGGAGTATCATGATCATCATCATCAGTCTCATGACCTAGTGTGGTCGTTCAGGCACTGTGCTGCTGACCATCTGACCAGTTCCCGGGAGTATAAAAAGATTAAATCCAATCCTTAGTTCAATTCTACCGGGTGACGAAATAACTTTAAAAATCGACAGTTGATGATGATGCTAATGGAAGGGGAAACCTGATTATATGATAATAAGATCTTCTCTCCACCTAACATGTCCAATTAACTGTGACTGAAAGTGATGAACAACGTCAGGACATCCCTAAATTTTATCAGTAATCGACGAGCCACTTTATCTTCCTCGATCGTGACAGTTATATTCTGTTTAGTCAGGGCTATGCAAAACTGAGTGTCGAAAATACACCAAATGTTCACAGACAAATTATAGCCTGCATGAATTTTCATCTCATAGATGCTCAGGGGAGAATTAATTTGTGATGGTTTGTTGGACTGGTAAAAACCAGGATCGTTGGTATCAACGTTTTCTTGTACTTGTCTATTCCGGATCTCAACCCAAAACTTCGTTTGATTTTCGGTGAGGTGTAGGATTTGTGTGGGATGAATAATTTCGACCAAAGCCACTTACCAACGTGATCCAAATGGAATGGTTCAGGAAATTTAGCAGTGAAACAGCACAAGGTATTGTGGGGAAACACATCCTTGGAACTATCACTGGGTAACGTTAAGTAAACTTCGTTATTCATAATTCCAGAGTTCTGCTGATCGAGGGGAAACTCGAAGTCAGAGGAGTGTCTTAAAGAGGGTTGTCGTTGTGGTGGTGGTGATGGCTGTTGGGAGGGTGATTGGCGTTGGTCGCAAGACTCTCATTATTGCCGTTAGAGTATTGTAGGGACGGATTGGGTAGATGGTAACCGATGCAACTGCTCAGTAAAATGGTCCACAATTGTTTGTCTCTTTGTTGCAAACTCAAATTGGCAATGGCAGTACCGATGATACAATATACAAAAAAGATTTTTGCAGACAAATACAATTTGCGTTTTAGGGACACGTTCTCCACACCACGCCAACGTGTGTTGCTATTGTATATCTTGCACATAACTCGGAGAAACAGTGGTCATTGTTGTTGTTGAGGTTGTTTCTGAATGGCATGATGGTCACTTCCTTTTACAGTCAATGACTTGCGAAGCGTCGATCCTCGAATTATCCTTTTCAATGTACTTTGACTTCTTCGACACGATGTTTTCCAACTTTTAAGGTTCTTTGATCGAGAATGCATTCGATGTAGTAAACTTCGTCTTCTTTTTTGCTCACTCGTTGTAACTCAGGCAAGTAAAAAGTTCCTTTCAACACTTCCCCGTTTATTTCTTCCCATTTACAGACAGCAGGAAAAGGGCCACGCACACGTACAGTGACACTAAACAATTCGGTGGTCCAGCTGGGTAAGTAATCTTTGTCCAAAGTGCGTTTGATTTTGCCAATGCTCACCCAATCTCCCGTCGTCAACACTCCACCTAAGTTGGGGACAGCCGCAGTCGGGGAGTCACTTCTTCTCGGGTACATCTGATGCTCCGATGGTAATATTGGTTGTACGCTTTGACCATGAGTGGTAATACGCCGATGTACTTGAAAGCGTGTTGATGCGTAAATATTTCCACATAAGGTCTTTCGAGGTACGTTGAAAACGTTCCACGATGATTTCTTTGGTTTTTAGATTCTCGGTGATGAAAAAACGAATGTCTCGTATCTTCGATTCTTTATGGAAAGTTTAGTTCGGAAATTCTGTGCCTTTGTCGGTTTGCCATTTTGTTTCTATAAGAGCTTTAACACTCGCGTTGATGCTTGATTTCGAAGTCAATGGCACAACATACACAAATTTTGGGAAAGACGTCTATGACACAAAACAAATATATCTAACCATGATTGTAGGTGGCCAAATGATAGACATCGGCTAAACCGGCTTGCCATTGATGAACGATGCCCTTCACTCTGGTGTGACTTCTGGAAAATATTCGTCGAATGACTTTGAGTAATGTGCACGTGGCTTGTTCTCGTAACCATCGTTGCACTTGAGGTAAACGGACACTTTTCAGTCGATTTTGGTAGCACGATTCAATTTTGGAACTCCTCCATAACCCACAGAATGGGTCTGATCATAGTAAATGCTGGCTAACAAATTCTTCATTAGGACTCTCTCTTTAATAAGTCATACACTCTTCACGGATGCTACTCTGGCTTGGATGAGGTGGTGGTTCGGAAACGGCTTTAAATGTCCGATGTGCCACGGGAGTAGAAGTCGAGGGTAGTGGCTGTGGTGGGGGTGGTAATGGGATGGCTTTGGTCTTGTTGTTTTATTTCACCTCTGCTTTCCCTTCTTTCTTTTTCCCTTCTGTCAAAGGAGGAGTGGACATCATCTTGTTAACTCAAGCTTTGAGTTGTTCTCGTTGGGGAGTGGGGGATTGGGTCAACAAGGATGCTGCAATCCTTCTATGGATGGGTGGCACTGAAGGTGTTTAAAAGACGTATCGTGTGTCATTCATAGGGCTGCGTCTGCCTTGGTCACTGGGGGTCTTAAACTCTTTCTAAGTCGGTGGAGCTATTTCGTTTAAAGCTTTTTGGTGAAAGAGTTGAAAACATTGCAAAACCACTTGGCCGTATCGTTGCAATTTTACCATTTCTGACAAATCGCTGAGATCCATCAACAAATGCAAATCGTGTTGTAACTGGGACATCTCGGTCAAATGAGGATTGGGAGGTAAATGTGGGGTACGTTGTTCTTGCCAACGATGGAAGTCCATTCATCGTTTGTAAGGCACTAAAGTGAGCTTTGGTCTTTCCTTCAGATTCCAAATTACTAGTATAAGATCTTTTCAACCAAGAGGTCCCTTTCATCTTCTTTGTCTTTTTTCCATCTGGACCACTTTGTGAATCATGAGTTCCAGTGAGTCCTGACATCTTTTTGCGTTCAGGAGCACAACAAACACTGAGACGCACCGTCTGGCACGTGTCTTTTCTTCCGTAGTGGAATGCGTTGCCACTAATTGTCGGTCCATCATATCAACTTTATGGCAGACAACACTCGTCGTTGAGGGGTTCGCAACGGACAGTTCTTGCATGGATAAGTCTAGGAAACTCTGTAGCATGTCCGATCTCTGTTGGTCTTTGATTTCAGGGGCAGGTACTTTATTATCAGCTACCGCTGCAACTATAAAGGAGGCAGAGGGTGTCACCGCTGGAGAAAAAGTTCCTGGAGACACAAGTTCATATTTTGTTTTTCTTGGGACCTTTTTTGGCACATTCATTTCTGGGGCTGTGACCTGTTCTTGACACTATTGCTCTTTTTCTTCTGGATACGTGTGGGTCAGGGAGTGGCTCTTTTTTCTTGGGGACCACTGCTGGGGCATTGGGATCCCATTGTAAGAGGGAATGAATGATGACACCCGTAGAGTACCGGTACCTCCAGGTTTTAAAATGATTTGCGTTTTGGTTTGAGTGTCGATGTGGGAATGCCAGTTGGGTTAATGCTACTTTATTTCTGTCAGTTTTGATGATGGATGTTAATGATGCCTTGACGAAATTGACTTTCTGACACTGTAAGCAATCGTAAGACGTATCTAAGACTGGCTTCTAAACACGATCACGTATTTTGGGATTTTGTTTGTGACTGATGCCGTACAAGGCACGAATCATTTTGACGGGAAGATGAGACTGAAGGTACGTCATGTATACGATATGTGAGACAGACCAGAAGTGTCTCAGGAATTTATAGAATTTTGTTAAATAGACGGGGACGTGTACACGACAGGCCCTCTGTCTTGGCACCAGATATGAAACAAATGAGTACGAAATCGCAAAACATTGGGGGTAGTACGTTTTAAATCCACGAGTAAATAGGCGTGAGGGGTTTGAGTGGCATCGTTGTATGAGTCAGCCAAAGAGTTCCTAAGTGTTTGACTAACACTTGCACTCGCGATTTATCTCTAGGGCTTTTAAACAAGACCACATAATGACCATGGGCTTTATACTTTGCTGAAACAAACTTCGGGTAATGTATATGACACTGGCATAACGATGATGCCCGATGCATGTAAACCACAGTTTAGTTTCTTCTTCGTCTTCTCTTGACATGTCGTCGAAGACGACCATACGTGTATGACCCCAGTCAAACACGTATGGTCGTCTTCGACGACATGTCAAGAGAAGACGAAGAAGAAACTAAACTGTGGTTTACATGACTGGGGTCATACACGATCCCGTCGTCTTCACGAGGAATGCCTTCCACTAACACGGTGGAACCTCCTTGACTTTCTCGCAGGAGGCTGTACGCCGACTGCCACTCGTTTTAACTCAACACGATACCTTGAGGTGGACAATCGATAAAATGACTTTTATATTCGATCAAACCTTTGACAAATTCGGTTTTCCCTGAACCACTGCATCCGGCAATTAACATGTTAAAGGGATGACGAGGATACAAGGCCTCTAAACTTGAGCGATCTAATTTTTCCTTGATGATTTTGAAGTCAAGGAAGAGGTAGAATATACAGTAGAGGTAGCCTTAGTGAAGGTGATGTCACTTATGAAACGAACACAGACAAGACAAGAGATTGTATACCTTTTCAGAACACATTTATTCCAAACGTTTTAAAATTTAACACGAAAGACAAAAGGCATGAAACCCAAATGGTTAAGTAAATCAATAAAATACACATAAAAACGACCAAAGTGGAATATAAAAAAGTTAATGTACAGCATTATCTTTTGACGAAGCTGTGGTGTCGTAAGGACGCTGGGTAATGTTCTTAGAGTCTCTACACTCGGCAAAGTCACACAGCTGTCCTCCCGGAGTGACCTTCTGCGGTGTCGATGTTGATGATGATGCTGTCCTATATGGAATGGTTTCCCTCTGTGTCGGCTTCTTCTGCTGACACTGTTGCTAACAAAGGTTTAAAGGTTACCTTTTTCCTTGGAGGTTTGGTTTCATTACCACAAATCTTTGGCATATTCAGACACTTTTTCGTCCTAGTCTCAAAACCAAGTCTTTTCCAGTCACGTACACCAAGCCAGTGACGATGTAAGTCGCAAGCTATACACACATCTTCATAAACATTGTCAGTGGCTAAACGTTAACGAATCTTTTTTTCCCTTAGAGGTAGAGAAGTATTATTTGAAGGAACAACACTCATGTTTATGTGGTAGGTACTGTTCGTAAATGGTCCACAAGGAATAGGCTGGTAAACGAAATACCAGAAAGGAAGTCACTAAGACACACACCACAATTCAATGGATACAGTTCATGTACAAAGTGTTGGTAATCCTCCACAGACTGAATAGTGTCAATGACTGCCTTCCACGGAATTTGTTGTATCACGAATGATAAAGGTAGCATGACAGCAAGTTGGTCTACCTATTTTTGTCGTAGGTAATATATGTACTTTCTGCACAGAGCTGATCATACTCCAGTGGCGAATCTAAATTGTCTAGTTACTAACGTGCACACCACACACCGTATAGTAGTTTCCTCTTCAAACAAAATTAGATTGTGTAAAAGGATTGTGTAACCATCTAAGTTTCCCTCTGGAATTTGTTGCAGCAAGGTTACCTTGCAGAAAATATAATCAGCAACAAACCAATCCTTCTTGTACTTGGGTTGTTTATCAATGTCTGACCACTGGAACGCATTCATCAGAATCAGTCCTTTTACAGCATTCAGATATCAATGGTTCAAACATTGGTGACGTAAAGAATGCAATTGTTTTGTGAGTTTCACTTGTATTTTAACAAACTCTTAGTAAATGCGTTATCACAACTCCACTGGCAAACCGAGAATGTTTTCGTCTAAAGTATCCATGAAGAGATTACTTCGGTCATACTAAAGGTAGGTAGTGACAGTGTGGAGACCATCGAGCATATTCCTGGTAAGCGGAGTCCTTTTGCTCACACTCGTGATGTGACACACCGCAACTGACAAATCCGACTCTTGTTAATTCTTCGGGTGAAGGTCCTCCCAGATATTCAGACCACTTTCCTTGATAGGTTTGGAAACAACTTTCAAAGTCACAATATTCAGACAAGTGGACAGGCAACGAATATTGTTCTTTCACAGTTTCATTTCTTTGAGGGAACGGTAAGACCCAAAGTAGTTTGCTTAGAAATCGATGACATCCGTAGGGAAGTAGCCGCATGGTTTAATGTTGATGATAAAAGCCAGTATAGAGTCCACGATAACGAGAGGCATCGCTTATCCATCCGTCAGGTTTAACGCATAGCATCACTTTCCATGGTAGGTGTGGTACTTGTAGTCTTAGCGAAGTTCCCTTGATGTTGTGCTGAATCGCTTAGGTCGCAGCGTTCGGCATCCCTGCAATGGCAAGGCACAGCATCGCACTAGACTTGAGAGTTACTGAACTTAAATTGTGTCTGTCTGAAAGGGTTCATCTTTCTTGTTTAGCGTTGGTAGTCACAATGACCTATCGATCTAGGACGTTTTCCCCTTTTATATGCTGACCATTATCGGTGTGTAGTAATGTAAGGTGAAGTGGTTGGAAAACCGCATTCGCTTCTGGTACACGATATGATACACTTTTCTAAGGGTCGACTAACGATTTGATGTGTGGCTAAACGTGTTATCTTGTGAGGTTCGTAGGTGATCACTTTAAGGTCTTGATCCTCCCTATATTGCAAAGCTTACTTCAACATGACAAAGTTCACCACTTGACTGGTGCGATGATTTAGAGTGAATCCTTTCACTTTACACTTGATGTGCACTTCTCCTTGTTGATACCAGTATTTATATCCGTAATGTTTGGAACCGCCACTTGCAAAACTTAAAATCGTGTCGTCGGTGTGCTCGCCGGTCCAGGCTCCTGAACGGTCTCCTTCGATTTCAGGGTGACAGTGACCGAGGCGATCGATGTAGATGCAACTGTCTGTATCAAAATACAGCACATGATCTCCTAACAGGTGTGGGGCTTCATATAATATTAAACGATCATGGTCTATCATGTAGGCCGCAAATGTGACATTTCCAGTTCTTCATAATTGACTAAATTCAAGTCTTCATGAATAACGTTCACGTGTTTCATGTATTTCGTTTTGTCGTGAATCATCTGGAAATAGCGGGAAGGTTCGGACAAATGCTTCGTCTTGGGTAAACACGGTCGTTGTGCCATTATCCCCACAAACAACTTAATATTTCTTTGGCAAACGATCGCCTTCCTTCGTTTTTCTCCACGTGATCTAAAGTGATGCCTTCCTGCTCAAAGTATTTATCTTTGGTCCTCGGGAGAGTGACAAAATGAAGGATAGCCGCTGGCCCCTTGTTTCATTTTCAAAAAGGCATCCACATTGTAAGCGCAAATGCCTTTTTGAGTCTCGTCACTCTTGTGGTAATGTTCTGTCTTTGAATTGGTATCCCAGGTCCCAGGTCCAGAGCTTAGAGTTCGTATCCCAGGTCTAGAGCTTTGAATAATTCTGAAAGAGAGGGGTTCCAAACAGGAAGAAGGGGTACCCTCCGAAACAGAAGAAGAACCTATACACGTACAAAAAGAGAAAAAATAAGGCAAGAAGAAAATGAGGAAGAAGGGGAGGAAAATGAAAAACATGTGACAGTAAAAAAAATTCAAAAACGAAGAGAGTGAAAAGAGAAGAAGAAGCTATTGAACTTTTTAAAGTGATGTGTTGTAAAATTTGATTGTAATTTGTACCAGAAAATAGAACAGAAAGAAAAACGTAAGTGTCTTTTGGTTTTGATTTTTTTAGTAATAAGGACATACACTCACGCACTCACATACGTACAACATTGGAAGAAAAGGGATTTGAGTTTAATTTGATTTTGGCAAACGTTGAGTAGTCTATTTTTCTCGAGAGGTTATTTTTTACAGATACAAAATTTCCAGAGAGGAAGTTAAAAAAGAATAAAAGTGTTATTTCATCATCAGTGAGTGTTTTGCAGGTTAGAAATGTCATATCACTAAGGCATTACAACGAATGCATCTTTTACCATGCAAAAAACATCCAAGAACTAAAAACACTATTATTTGCTATTTATTTGTGTGATTTGTAATTTGACAATAACGACAAGAACTACTCAGTCGCCACTGTAAAACAACGCAATACATTTTACATCAATTAATTGCTTCCTATTGTTAAGGAGTTACAGTTATTCAAATCATGATCCAAGACAATTTCATACCCAGTAATCGTCCTTTGAGTCGTCTTCCATTAAGCATTGTAAATGTCAAATTAGATGGGTACCTTCTTATTCCATTCTTAGCCAAAAACATGTCTGCATTATCCGTTTCTGACGATTTATTAAGCGAGAGTGTTTTTCAATATTATTGCGCTTTTATATTTCTCCTCTTCAGTCGTTTTCTTTTCCCCACTGAAATATTTGCATTTGCATGATATGGCGTAGGTATTATTCATTATTTGGTTTAAGGTCAGATAAAAAAATGAACACGTCCTTCATGTACATAAGCTAGTTGATGCTTTCACATAGAAAGAATGTCGTATGCACTTAGGGTTACATGTGTATAACATGTACATAATTGGTATAAATAAGACATAATTTTCAATGTTGTTGTTAAATCTCGTGTTTTCTCCAGGCGCATCAGTGACCCTCGTTCGGCCACTAGAGCTATGCAACAACATATTCGTGTTGGAGAGGATCACGGCATATTCTGCATCATGACCTACACGTGGTTTGAAATACATGTTCCCCTCGGACTAGTTCTAGACGCTTGAGAGAAAAGTAATAAAATAGGTACAATGTAGCAAGCCCTAGTTAACACTTTGTTTTCCGACCATGTGCCAACAGCCGGTGATAGACATGCGCGACATTATTGTGTTCGAAATCAAAAACAAATTGTCTTAGGTGGGTTCTTGCTTGACTTTTAACATCAACCACAATCTCTTTTGAAAATATCATCGGACTTATAAGTTGATTTTTCAGATTGAAAATATGCTCTCCTAACTTGAATTCTCCTAGGACATGGCTTGGCAACGAGTAAGTACATATTGCGAGGAAAGAACACGTAGATGTTGCACCGAACTCTGTAAACGACATTAAACTTGTATCTGTTGCCACATATGGACTTACTGAGGGCATCTAAATGTAAGTTTGATAAAACAACTATACCGTCGGTGAAGGCATCGTCACACCTAATTGCATCGTTGTAGATAGTCATGCGAGTTAACAAGACTGCGTGTTTGGCCCCGAAAATAACATTACAAAATGTCTCTACAAACAAGGATAGTGTGCTTGAATGTAATCGATCAAGTTAGCTATCCGCGCTCATTAATCTGAGCTCGATGCTGCGCTAATTCGAGTTTGATATTCGTGTTTGAAAAGTGTAGCTTCAGTGCTGACTATATTTACGATATACTACATTCCAGGCACTTACTACAAGAGTGAAGCAGCCGTTACCGACGGAATCGCCAGAGCATGGCTGACTTACCTACCCGAGCCATGGGATATTTCCAGTTGATGGTTTAATTCGAGGAAACACGGCGAGATTCACCAGCTGGATATTGTGTATCCCCCACACCATGAGATACGTGGCCAAGGACGTGGTCGTGAACACAAATACAAATATGCGCTAAGCATTGTGGATGTTGCCAGCACATATAAAGAGACCGAGCTTGATGTCCAAAATTTCAAGGAGTTTAAACGGATCGATGATCGTAGATCGCTAGCATGGATGATGCTTCGGCAGGTGGGTCCAGGTAAAGAATTTCTCAGAGCCATTGCTGCGTTGTTGGCGAAACACCGTGTCGAACTAGGCATGCAGTCCAGGCCATTGTGGATCGATTCAACCGCAGATCTCATATGCAAACTTAACTGCATTTTTTCCCTGTTTTTCCGATACAAAAACGAAACCATTTTAGAATTACCTTCCATAGCAGTTTATTTTCGAATGCAATAATTGTTCATAGGGCAATTGTTCTTTATGATACAATGACTGTCCAACATAATTATGGAGGCCGTATACGTGACCACGCACGTAGACTTCTTGTTACGGAAACTATAAAATTGCTTTATCTCGAAATTATTAAATTGGCACGTTCACCAACAATAAATTTAGTCATTTGTACTTCGAACATGGATAAGTGTGACACTTAGGAACCTGATCAGAGAACTTTTCAATGCTCCTTGAGAATTACAAGCACACATAACTGAAATAGTTTCTGATTCAGCAGTTTCGAACAACAGGACTAAACTTATGAGCAAAACAAGCAGAACATTAGTTCATAGCAGAACAGGGATCGATAACAGCACGAGGTAGGAAAGCACAACTTCCAGCGAGAGGTGCATGAAGGTTTTCTGCAGGTAATCACCGAAACCGCACGTGACTCTACGTCTGCCTGTATTCGTCAACCGCCGATATGCAGTCACGTGTGCAACATGGCACCAAGTGGTAATACTCATTAGCTCTGGAACTCCTATCAGGCTCCATGTAATGTTGTTCAAGACCCTAGTATATATTCATGATAACGATGACAACGACGAGGATTATGTTTAGTAGTAGTAGTAGTATTAGTAGTAGTAGTGATGGTCTGTTTTACAAATAAATTATCCCAATACAAACTTTGAATGCATGAACATTCCTGGTTCTGAAGCAAATGGATATAATTTTAAGGAAAAGTATGATGATTGAACAAAAGTGTACATGGCCTATCTATGTTTAAGCGTCTGAGACTGAAATAGAAACAGACAAAATAAAATCGAAGGTCGATACGTACGGCCTCATGACGTAATCAAGAGCTATAAATCCCTGTGTATTGTGAACTTAACGTTCAAAGCAGTCATTAAAACTTAAACGAGTTGGCTCCCTTTAAATTAGTACTGGAACGGCCGGGCTAGATTTTGATAAAACTACATTGGAGATTGATAAATGGCATGAGTATGCTTCTTACCAGCTGACTAAGGAGGGGAGAATGGAGTAAACTCGAATTCTTGATTTCTTTTCAACCATAACTCAAGCTGATTCATTTATTAAGAAATATTGAATATAGTTGCAATTCATAACCATGACAGTCTTGTTGTTTTGTAGACAAGGAAAAAATAGTATCTCTGACTTGAAGTACAGTTTGGTATATGACAATCTCGCACAAGGTCAGGGTATGTATTAGCACTATTCCATTAAATCTTCATTATACTGATACCTCTTTGATGAATGAAAATTATACAAAATGTACTATATTTGGATTCACTTGCAGTCAAGTTTACTACAGACGAGACTGCTCCGATGGCCTAGTGGTTAGAGCGTCCGCCTCGGAAGCGGGATGTCGTGGGTTTGAACCCCGGCCGAGTCATATCAAAGATTTACAAAAATGGTACTAACAGCTGCCTCGTTTGGCGTTCAGCATTAAGAGGTTAGTGTTAGGACTGGTCTGCCTGGTGTCAGGATAATGTGACTGGGTGGGACATCATGCTACGTGTCTGCGGCACGATGCCCCAGTGCTAGACATCACCATAAACTGTCACACTGCAGACATCGTAGCGATATGACTGAAAAATTGTTAAAAGCTACGTTAAAAATCCTAACGATAGACACACAAACACACACACACATACACACACACACACACGATTGTAATATGTGAAATGTAAACTCTGCGAGGAATACACTTGCTTCACTTTACACTTCAACTATAGCATTATACCTATTTAAATTGGATTGATATAAATGGAATAAAATTGGCTGCCACGTCGGTGAGGACAACACACACAATGACTTAGACAACTAGTAAATGATAAAAAAGAAACATAAATAAATTATGTCTGTATATATGGCTAGATTAATCAGGTATTTTTAATTGCATTTAGATTATCAAAACAGTAAGGATAAAACTCGCAATGACTTGGACATGTGAGCTTCTTATGAAAATCGTATCAATCAAGTGATAGATTAAGTAATGACTACACTGGATTGACAATGTCAAATCGGTGATTTCTGTTTCCCTAAGAACATTGTTGGACCTATAATTTAAGAAAATTAATTATCTATTTGCAGTGTAAAGAAATGTATCTGTGTATATTTATCCTCTTACAATAACTTCATAAAGAAAATTAGTACATAAATAAGTATTAGTATTGGTCTGTGAGGAGAACACTTTGCTCTATACTCTAAGATGTATTTCACACTTGTCTTGAAAAAATAGCTTTGAACTTTCGACCCAAAACGTATTTGTTGTTCATCACAGTGGCGCATCATGATGGATTTTTCTGTATGAAGGTCGGAAGATACAAAGACTCGTAGAATTTACAAGTGTATATCAGAAGTTATCAGACAAGATGTTACACATCACGATATTGCATTTTTACCGTCTTGCCTTAGAAGATGATTACCACAATGTGTGACATCGACTGCAGCGGAAACAATGATTACCACAGTGTGTGACATTGACTGCAGCGGAAACAATAGGTTTCGCCTGTTAGTGACTTATACCAGTTAGCATTATACACCGGGTATGGTGTATACTGATAAATTCGCCCAGTCACGTTGGCGGGATGTGCTTGATTATTATTCTGGTTTTGTCAAGGGAAATGTCCCGTCAATCCTATAACAGCGACTGTCGTCAAGACAAGAGCATTCTGAAGGAATTGACTTATACAAGCTGGTACCCATAGGACTCCTGTAAGGCTAGACTGTTGTGATGTTCAAAGTTCCCTCCCTTGTTCGTCGAGGAAATGGCACGTCGATATTTAGACATTCACTAGTGTTGAAAGAATGAACGATATATCCCTAAGGAGTGACTTATACGGGTGTTACCAGAAGAATTCCCGTAGGGTTATAACACAGTGTCAACCCTTGTAAGTCATCCACCCTGAAAGCTCAGTCACTTCCCTTCCCTTAGCCTTAAAGGCTGCTCACCAAGAACTTTGACATCGACCGCTACAGAAACAAAGTAAACCCCCAAAAATGACATAAAGTATTTAGTAACCAAAGGCCCTGGTATGGTGTATTTTATCATTTTTTAACTAAATGTCTCATTTATTTATTTACTTGCTTAATTACTTTACTAAATGACTGAGTGACTAGCTTGTTCATTAATGTTTTCATTTATTTAGTTATGGATGGATGGATGGTTGGATGGATGTATGGAAATTCAATACTTCCTTGGCATTACCTGCAAATGTCTCTAACTCTTCTTGTCTTTTTTTTTTTGTCTTTTTTTGGGGGGGGGGGGAGTTGCCTGGATGGTGGTGGTGGTGGATATAAACAGTTTCAAGAAATTGACCAGAAATTGCGTGTGTTTCCCTATGAAATATGTTCCTCACAAAGACGAATTCTTCTCATTCCCTGTTGTTGTTGTTGTTGTTGTTGTTTTGTTTAACTAGTATTATGAGAGTAGGATCTCAAGCAGGATTTCAAAGCTATTGTCCGTATGAGGTTCGATTAACTAACCCTTATGAGGTTCTATTAACTTAACCCCTAATATTCAGAGGCACCGCTCCGGTGGTCTAGTGGTTAGAGCGTCCGCCTCGGATGCGGGAGGTCGTCGGTTCGATCCCCGGCCGAGTCATACCAAAGACTTATAAAAATGAAACTAAAAGCTGCCTCGCTTGGCGCTCAGCATTAAGAGGTTATTGTTAGGACTGATCGGCCTTGTGTCAGGATAATGTGACTGGGTGGGACATCATGCTACATGTCTACATGTCTGCAGCATGATGCCCCAGTGCTAGACATCACTATAAACTGCCACACTGCAGACATCGTAGCAATATGACTGAAAAATCGTTAAAGCTACCTAAAAAACCCAACTCACACACACACACACACACATACACCCAGAGGCATGAAAAAACTTAAGAAACTGTTGACAGTGTCTACATCCATAGTACATGTTACAGGTTTTATTAGTATAGGAGGAGTTCAGCGACATGCATGCCTTTCCAACACATTAATAATGGATACCTTGAACATCTGAGACATACTGATAAAATAGCAAGGTTACATAGCATGAAGTCATACAAATAATATTACAAAATTATCCTAAAACAAGTTTTTAGCATTGAGTCAATTGAGACAGTTAAAATAACGTTTTAAAAACCAACCATAGATAAAACTAAAAGCTTCTTGTAGCATTCACCAAACATATATAAAAGGGAAACAAGAACATAGTGCTAACATAAAGAATTTAAAACAAATGGACAATACATGTTAAGAAATTATACAATTATACGTACGTTTTTAAAATGAAACAGTTGTACCACATTTATTTGTTATTTTATAAACAGCAGTAAATAGTGTGCAATCGACAGTTTTGTCTTGTGTTCCTGCTACTGCTTGAACCCCTGACTGACGAGTATCGTGAGGATATAATTTTTGTTTTCAGGTGTTATTATTATTCTTATATTCATTATCTAACTAAACGTATCTTTTCACTGTATATCTTTACTAACAATCATCTATATTGCTGAACCGAGTGAATTCCGACCACCTCAGCTATTCTGCGAAACAAAACAAGCTGTCTGTCGGCTTAGTAATTTGTAGAAAATTTGTAAATTGCTCCCCTGAACTTTCTTCGCAAGAAAAGTAACTAGCATTTAATTCGGACCAACTCAACTATTTCTGCTATTGGATTGACCAAGAAGTGGCGAATAAAATTATAGTTCGACGGTTAGTCGGAATGCTTTGGTGTGGCAGCTGTCGTCATACATTCAAGGTGTAATCACTACTGACATCATCTACATCATTTTAATGGTGCAAGTAGAGTTTAAATCTTACCGCTTTGGTACCGAGTCCCCGACCCGACTTTCCGGTAGTACATGGTGAATGTCTTGCTGATACTTGGTAGCTGATCGTACCTCCTAACTTCTATGTCTTATCATATTTTTTTTCAACGGTTGAAATGTCATTGTTCAGCTTGCCATTTCTTTAGAAATCTTGTATCTACTAGTTAATACATTTCATAAAATATTAATTTTAATTAATCATTGCAAGTTTTAAAATGCAAAGATGAATAATCAAAGAAACAAAAGGGGGCAATTATCTCTCTCTCTCTCTCTCTCTCTCTCTCTCTCTCTCTCTCTCTATATATATATATATATATATATATATATATATATATATATATATATATATATATATATATATATATTTCTACCAATATTACTTTTACATTCGAAATGAATTCCATAACGGCGAACAAAAGTGCATACTATTTGCCAAATATGTGGTCGCCTTTTGTAATTGTTTACCAGACTAAACGTCGCGAAGTGTTTAAATTAGTTGACCACATCACGCACTTCTAAGCTGGTGATATAAACAGGGCTTTGTCCAATATTACGCAGGTACAACTGCGTTACGGCTTTACCTTCTCTTGCCCGGTTACCCCTAAAAGCGGTGACGTAGTTAGCTCAACGTACAGGGGCGGATGGAACAATTTATGTGGTTACTTAGCTGGACAATTTAGATAATCCTCAAGAAACACTTCAGATATGTGTCTAATATCGAAGGCATTCGTCCCAGTGATCAGAATTTTGACCTGAAATTACCGTTTAATATTTATCGTATGTATGTGAATACAAGTACCAGAAGAAAGTTCGGTACTATCATCATATAGCGTAATGTGATACAAGTGTAGGTATCCTTGTAAGTTATTTTTAAAGTATATTATTTGTGCCATAATTTACTTTAACTGAATTTAAAGGATTAATCCAAGTATAAGATATGGAGAAACTGTATAATTAGATGTGTATGAACTATATTTAGATGTGTATGAACTATATTTAGATGTGTATGAACTACGGAATATGTATATTTCATATTATCCCATCGAATGTTTCCTTCCGTGTGCTACATTTAGATTTCCATCAAAAAGCTTAAAGTAGAATCAATCAACTTTGTAAAACGTGTTAACTTTTAACGAGAGGAAAAATAGAGTGATGCCTCATCTTTTCGATTTTCTTTGTCGCTGGTTTGGGTGAAAGGATTATAAACATGATTCGCAAGCTTCAAAGAGTGGCAAACTGGTAATATAGAAGTAAAGCGTATCAGAGAGAGAGAGAGAGAGAGAGAGGGAGAGGGAGAGAGGGAAAGAGAGCAATTTCTAGACTTTTGGATTTAAACTGAAAATGACAAGACAAGTTTAGAATATTCTTTTTGGTACTAAATTATATTCACCGTAACATAACATTTAATTACTAAATGGGCGACTTACTTATTTAAAAGACGATGCCATGCCTTCTTATCGAACTTTCTTTTAGATGTTAATTCTTATAGTTTATGCAGTGAATTTCTCCGCGAGAATGACATCGAAAATGCCATATTACCTATCGCTGTTCGCGTGCGTTTGTGTATGTATATTGTTTTACATCTGCACCTATACCGTGAAGATGTTTTACCTTTGAACCATGCTGAGCATATATGAAGATACAGAGAGACAGACAGACAAATGGATATCGCTTCTGAAAATCATTTATAAAAAGATCTGGTTCCTAAAAATGAGAGCGCTGAAAAAGAAACAGGCGTGTCCGTACCATATATATATATATATATATATATATATATATATATATATATATATATATATATATATATATATATATATATGGGGGGGGTAGAAAATTGTTATGTTGTGAACCGAAACTGAAATGAAGGTGACACCTGTCCATAAAAAACGTGTTCAGGAATCTTCAATGAAAAAGTTTACAATAATTGTTCTGTGTCTGACATGGGCTAATGGCACTTTGTTTTATTTACTGTCACTACTTTAAAAGGATTTTGTTTCACGAAAAGACTGCAGCACCAAATATATGATGTAGTTTATCCACCTAGTAGATAATAATACTAACACGCATTTATTTGTATTTCATTTTTATTTTTTACTTTACTTAGGTCATTAAAAACATCATTTCTTTGGTAAATCTAGATGTTTAATTATAACGGGTATTGGCAAAACATTCAAACATTGGTGAAAGAAGGGTTTTATTGTCGAAGGATATGTTGCCTCTTTATCAAAGCCTTTGAACACCACGTCAGGTCGTTATTAAATTTCACCTCAAGTAAGCCACGTTGGTTCAGTGGTTAGCGTACAGGACTCGCCACCAAAAGGATGCAGGTTCAAAGTCTGCTTTGACAAAACCGTCGTAGTTCGTCTCGGAGCAAGACACGTTTCTTCATTTGCATCGGCATGTGCTATCGATCATCAGTCTATCAACCAATCTTTCCAAATTCCACCAAGTTTGGAAAATGGGCAAACGAACTAAGGCTCTGAGTATACAAGTTTTTTTCAATATACATATACATAAGTCTAGAAAATATGATATTCCACATGACATTTCGCCTCGATATCAAATCGTGGTCGAATTGTGAATTCTCTTTGAGAAGATGCATGAAATTATAAACACTTTATTGGTTCAGCAGGTTGATTGAAAAGGTTTATCATCTCAAGCCATGTGAGACATAGGGGCGCATTGATTCCTTTAGGCGGATCTGAGGACCGTTTTAGGGTTAGGTGGAATGATCTCGAAACAACTGGAACGTTTCCTAGATTTAGGTTTCTTCAATGCCGCATGTTTAAACGTATGCCCGTCCACCCATCCATTCCAAACGATTCTTGAATGCATTCATGGGTCCGTCACAGCCTTGAGTGTAATTTACTCATGCGGGACAACTCGAATCGTTCCGTACACAAATAGCCTCATGTCGTTTTGTCGGTATAAAGTTGTCTTCTATATAATATGAAACCTATGAAACGGTGGCTACTTATAATTAACTCCTATCACAGATTTTCAGAAATGTCAATTCCAGGTATTTTTTGTCATTTATATCACATGCATATTTAGTAAGAGTGCCATGTTAGTGGATATTAGTTTGCTCTGTAACAGTACATGGACAGGATGAGAGACCAGTATGACGAGGGACATCGCCACGCTATAAAACACCTTACCAGGAACAGTGTATGGACAATCGGAGACACCAGTAGAACGAACGATGTCCCCACGCTATAAAATACCGTACCGGTTTTATAATAACAGTCAAGTGTATCGTCCTGTATAGACATTATACCATCAGTCAAGTATTTCGTCATAAACAGGCTTAATAGTACCAGTTAAATGTGCCGTCTAATATAGGTTTATAGCATTAATTAAATGTGCCGTCTAATATAGATTTATAACATTAATTAAATGTGGCGTCAAATATAGGTTTATAGCATTATTTAAATATGCCGTCCAATTTAGGTTTATAGCGTTAATTAAATGTGCCGTCTAATATAGGTTTACAGCATTAATTAAATGTGGCGTCCAATATAGGTTTATAGCACTTATTAAATGTGCCGTCCAATATAGGTTTATAGCATTAAATAAATGTGGCGTCCAATATAGGTTTATAGTACCAGTCAAGCGTTCCGTCATGTACAGGTGTGATACCATTAGCTTCTTTGCTTGGAAAATGTTCCCCTTTATTCGGACGTTTCGAAAGACAGGCACAACCTATAACAGGCGCATAGCCATATGATCATGCTTATTCTTTTATAGTGAAGATCTGGGGAGAATAAGCGATTCAAAACATACGTGCGTTTGCATCGGTGTGTATGGAGATGGCTGCAAAGGGGCCCTACAACACGACCTCATTTGCTTTTGAATGCAAATTAAATGTGTTGAAACTAAGACACTGTTTGTGAAAATGATATTAGATGTAACCTTGGTAATCAGCATTCGAAAATAAACGAGGTGACATTCTGAACATATAGCTTTAAAATAGTTGAAAATGCTTGTGTACGTTGAAATGGTTATGGCGTACGTAATGTTCATGGGTGGGACTCTTGTTTCTTGTCTACATTGAAATGGTTATGGCGTACGTAATAGTCACGGGTGGGACTCTTGTTTCTTGTCTACATTGAAATGGTTATTGCGTACGTTATGTTCATGGGTGGGACTCTTGTTTCTTGTCTACATTGAAATGGTTATGACGTACGTAATGTTCATGGGTGGGACTCTTGTTTCTTGTCTACATTGAAATGGTTATTGCGTACGTTATGTTCATGGGTGGGACTCTTGTTTCTTGTCTACATTGAAATGGTTATGACGTACGTAATGTTCATGGGTGAGACTCTTGTTTCTTGTCTACATTGAAATGGTTATGGCGTACGTAATGTTCATGGGTGGGACTCTTGTTTCTTGTTACATTGAAATGGTTATGACGTACGTAATGTTCATGGGTGGGACTCTTGTTTCTTGTCTACATTGAAATGGTTATTGCGTACGTTATGTTCATGGGTGGGACTCTTGTTTCTTGTCTAAAACACGTCTAACAATTTAAGTTCAGCTAATATAAAAGACGAAATTGGCAAAATCAAAGTCAATATTACATTTATTTTGTAATGGACAGTTTTTGTCTTATTAATGTTATAAGTTTGGTTTTATTTATTTAAAAGTGCTTTTGCAGCCCTATGTTTACATTGGGGGCGGTAATATGAATTAAAAGACATGGATCAGATATTTCTATTCCCAATGACAGTAACAGACGTCATCATCCATTTACCAGTGATTGTAGGATGGTTTTCAGGCCGCATTATTTGCTCTTCGATATCTCTTTGATATGGCCATGCAATTTATGTCTTTTAATTTCACACGCCTTGATAAGATTGTCCAGTATATAAAGGTCTCATCAAATTGCTTCGTTGGTCAAAGGTATAAAACCACCTCAAAGGGTTGAAATTGGGAGGAAACAACAATCACAGGAAAGGATTTGATTACTTTGGGCAAGAATCTTCCTAAACGGAATAAGAAAATTTATAGAGATCACATTTCGACACGTGGGATTTACATTTTCTCTATATTTTTGATTGAAGTAAACCAGAACCATGAGATTATTCTTAGTTTATTTTGCTGTATTGACTTTGGCAAAATCAGAACCAAAGGTAAGTGAGATCGTTAATGTTTTTGGAATGCATTTGTTCATAAGTGGATTTTTGTCTTTTGAATGTCATCGTATCTGTCTGATTAATGATGGTGGTATACTGCAAGTACGCTTACTTTTGCTGTAATATTTATTTCCTTTCCGCGCTGACCTATTGTGTGCAAATTTATGTACAGCACGAACATTACCTTTGCCCATGCAACCAGCGTCTCCCCGTAAACAATATTTCGCATAAAGGTTCAAAAGGCAGAGTTACACAAGTATTGTACTTTGCAAAGCTTTCTAAAGGATATGAAACATTTAGCTCAAATTATTCCAACAAATACCTATGAAACCCAGAACGGACAACAAAAAAGTAATATGTTATTGTATAAAGCAAAGCTTAATCTTGAAAGAAAATTAAATAAAAAAGTAACAAAACCCTCCCAAAACGGGGAAAATATACACCGAAGTAACTTTGCAAACACTCTTGCATTGTAATTGCGAATTACATGCAGCTTATTTATTATAATGGAATTTATTATCTAAATTAAAAGCAGCCAGATGCTCAAAATAAACAATTAAATCTGATATTGTACGTGTTATACGTGAAATCGTTAGAACACCTTGCGAATTTTGCATCAAGAAGTCTGCAATATATTAACGAGCACTTTTGCTTATGTAAATATCTTCCGTGGAATAAAAAGTAGATCTCATATATGAAAGCAAAGCCACACTTTTTGATCTAAATTATCAAAGTGAACCGGTTAATGTTTCAACTTAACAAATCATGTAAGCTAATTAAAATAGTGACTAACTCCTCTTCTCCTTGGAATATCAACTTGTTGAAAGATTTTGTTATGAAAATTTGTATAGATAGATAAACATGCCTTGTGAGTCACTACTACAATGTTTGTTTAAAATCGGGTAAACGGTATCAAAAATGAATTTGAGTATGTTATTTTGGGTTAAATGTCTACTTGTAGGAGTTCGGTCAGAGAGGACACAGACACGCAAGCTATGTAAGGGTAACTGTATAACAACTGTCAGTTGACTCGCAGTTAGAGGTGCAGGGGAATCACGTACAAATAATATCTGATTGACAGTTATCAATAGATCAAATGATTATGTATAGATCAATCACGAATTGAATATAGTATCGACAATAAACCTACAAAACGCGTCGTTTATAAAATGGAAACTCTGTATCAATTAGCAAGTGTTATTCGAATATTTAAAATAGAAAGCGGCACAAGATCATACCGTACATTTGGTTACCCCAACCCGAAAAGAAACGAGATAAAAAAACAAAACAGAAAACAAATATGAAAACTACAGGCGTTTTTGTAAAGGTGTCAAGGTGCAACATGTATACTACTAAGTCTACAAGTCCGTTTTTCGTGCCACAATTTTACCTAGATTCGAACCCCAACTCTGCGAGCCACGTTGACTAAGTGGTCAACATGCCTGACCCGCGTCAAGATGATTGTGATTTCTAATCCAGACTCAACATAACAGTGTGCGAGTTCTAATCCTGCCCATACGGGGTTTGGGTCGCAATAATATTATGTCATTGGGAAAGACATTTTGCTCCAATTATGTCGTGTATGTGTTAATGTACAAATTACACATAAATCAATCAATTAATCGACCTTTCAGTTTAAACATAACTTTGAACAACAAGAAATAGCGGCCTCTTGTAAAACAAAGTTCAATACATAAGTTTTAAAGAAAATATTCTCATTCCTGGTTGACCAATTTCTCTCCTTAAAGGTATAATTCCTGGTTAGTTAATTTCTATACTTTAAAGTTACATGTCCTCGTATAATAATACCTGTCTTTTAAAGGTCGGTGAATTTCTGTTCTTAAAAGTATAATTTCTAGTCGAGTAATTTCTGTCCTTAATTGTATAATCCTTGGTCGATTGATGTCTGTCCTCTAAAGATACATTTCCTGACCAACTAATTTCTTGCCTTTAACTCCACTGACCGATTCACAGAGATTATTACCTAAGAAAAAAGAAAGTTATGTTTTAACACGATACAAAATCGCTAGGTTACACGTTGTTCAGCTTTTTCGATCGCTTTCAAATTGTTAATGTACTGTGTTAAATGTGAGATATCGGCATACATTTGATCGAATTTCCTTTGTTTGTCAGCCTAAAATTTATGTTATAATTCATGCAGTGCGTATGAATCAAACGATGTCAACAAATGTCGGGGAGAATACAAAATAGAAAGCCAACAAGGCAAAACAAAATTGCCACAGTGTTGAGTAAACGAACCCATTAGCAAATGCAAATTTCAGTCTTTGGAATGTATTTCATTCATGGAAAAACACAATAAAATCATACACTTTTGATTGTATTATAGTTAAATAGGAAATCGCTATTTATTATTTAATCGGCTGGTATAAATGAACTGGATTATTTATTCTGTTAACATCAATGGCCCTAGATCATCGCCTATGCAAAACTGTATGTGATAACACAAAGAATCTAATCCATGATATGGGAGGGTGAACGTCTTTGCCATAGATTCAAAAGAGAAAATATTGAATCACTACAAAATCCTCACCCTTTACACCGATGTGAAATTTTCCGAAATGAAATTTCAAGTTGTCGACAAGTATTATAATCAAGAGTGTTTTCGCGATGGATTTGCCTTTACTTTGTGGTTCTTTAGCAAATATATTCACGACTTAACCTTCGAATAACACTATTGCAATTATGGGTTCATTTTTATTCCACTGGGTTGCTCGGTTTCTTGAGCCTAAAGAATTCCGCTATATAAACAGTTGTATGTTGACTGGCACACGGTATTTGCTTTTAGTGCTTGCGACAACAAAAAAATTAAAGTACAAATATTTTGTATCAAAACTCCAGAGTTTTAGAGTGTGTCATTCGGGCAAGCGTAAAGGTCGGAAAAGACGATTCAGTTATCCACACTTCTTGGCTGCCCTTAAACTTAAAACAAAAATGCGTATAAAAAGCTTTCATCACATTTCTATTTTAAAAAATCATGAGAATAAACATGTGCTTTTTCAAATTTATATGTGTATTTACTCTAAAATTAACTGTTATCTCCACATTGCAACAGAAACAGAAATGCTCCATCAAGTGAACAATTTATTTCTGTAAGATATTTATCAATATCTACCAAGAGTGTAATTCTTAATGTCGCGAATTACTTTGAAAACGTCTCACTCAATCAGGATTACATTCCCTCCCCTCAGTTCATGTCTCCAAATTATGTTTGATCCTGTATACATGTTTGTTGTAATTTAGTCTCATGTTATGAAAGTAAGATATAATGATGATAAGAACACATTAAGATGTTCCAAAATATTTTACACGCTAGCCTCTGGGCTTCCCAAGGAGGGGGATACTGTAAAGAAGAAACAAACTCTTTCCCTCCCTCACTCCCTCTCAAAATCATGTTTCTGCAGCCCTTGCTAAAGAAATGGCTATTTAATGACAATATTCATTCAAGTTGCAAACTCGAGCTCAATAATTTATAACCCCATTTCAAAGCGGAAACTTTGGTTCAAATACTACTATTCATAAGGACGTTATGTTTACATGTGATATCATATTAGCAGATTATACGAGATCGAGCATGTAAAAACACTCTCGGATATGCATGGACGTTGTAGGTAAGATATCAACGTAAACTGAACATGATCGTTCTTTAGTTTAATTGCCTTACATCGTTTGACATTTTATATACTATCTTCAATACAACACATTTACTTGATTTTATTTGTAAAATTAACTAATATTTCAAATTATATATGTGTCTCATACCAGTTGTCATGTGACATGAAGGTAAATGAATAGATATCAAATGTGCCTTTAAGGTGGAGAAAATCGCAGAAAACATTGTCGCACAGCAGTTTAGAAAAAGAAACGTCTATAAAGAAAATACTTTGGGTGGGCTGTTGTATGAGTTACTCCCTGAATCTAACCTAGAACTGTAGATATTTTGTCACATTTTAAAATAATTCAGTGTTTTCCTCAAACTGAATTTTTCAGGAGCATCAAATAAAAATTTTGACATGCGATTTTTTCAATGTAGTCTTAGAATATTATAACTTTTTCTAAATTCTATAAGTAAAAAAACAAACTCTTCCGAGGTATACAAGTTTCACTGATAATACAGTTTTCACTGTGTACAATTTTCAACAATAGGACAGACTCTTTGATGTACACTTTGTCAATAATGCTACAGATTCCGAGTATTACAATTTGTCAATAATAATAGTAATTCATATGTGTACAATTGTCAGTAATAATACAGATTCATTAGTGTAGAATTTTTACTAATAATAAAGATTCCCGTGTTTACGATTTTCAACAGTAATACAGATTGTCTTGGTGTACAATATCCATTAATAATACAGATTCATTGGTGTACAATCTCCATTAGTAATACAGATTCCTTGGTGTACAATCTCCATTAATAATACAGATTCATTTGTGTACAATTTCCATTAATAATACAGATTCCTTGGTGTACAATTTCCATTAATAATACAGATTCCTTGGTGTACAATATCCATTAATAATACAGATTCCTTGGTGTACAATTTCCATTAATAATACAGATTCCTTGGTGTACAATTTCCATTAATAATACAGATTCATTGGTGTACAATCTCCATTGATAATACAGATTCCTTGGTGTACAATTTCCATTAATAATACCGATTTCTAGGTGTTAACTCTTCACTAATAATACAGATTTAGAGGTTTATATTTTCAATAGTAATACAGATCCCAAGGTGTATAATTTTTCACTAATATTGCAGGTTCCTAAGTGTAAACTGTTCAATAATAATACAGATCCCTTGGCTTGTAATTCCCAATAAAAAGAGTTATTTCTCATCACCCCAGTCGTTTCTGCATCAGGTATAAGAAACACCTAAATGACACGTATGAAAATTAAGATACGAAATTTAAATTTGATTAGAAACTATGAATTAAATGGGACCTGTAGGTCCGTGTCTTTCACTCGTGTAATATGATACACTGATTTTGGTATCTGGTTTGATTTTTATCTGTTGCTCTATCTCCTTCTCATTGTGAGTAAACTTTTTATCTGTAGCTTATTCTCCTTTCTTCCCACTGTGGGTAAGCGTGAGCCCTTCTAGGACAAGCAATTATTTAGCACCTATTGTATTAAAGCGTGAAGATTAAATTAGTATCTTAAATTTCGTTTAATACTCAGTTGCAATCGGCGGTGCTTGTAGATTTTAACTGTTACCGGAACTATACCGACACCCAAACCCCGTCTCTCCGGTACGGCCGTACAAAGTGATTGTTGTCTTAATACATAGATCTGACAGACACTGACTTGATGTCATATTATGTTAACCTTATGAATTAGTATCCAATCACAGCATTTATTCTGCTGAAAGTGACAAACGCTATTCAGAACATATCATTGCCAACCATAACTCTTCCTAACACGACATACAATACTTTATTTGATATGCAACTTCAAATAAATGGACACAGAATTTCATAGATCACCGAAACATTACAATGTATCCCTGCCTCTCAGATCCCCGTTCTGATGAATATATTGATTTGATTTTGATTGCTATTCGAGCAATGACCCTTTGCAAAAGTTTCAATATTTTTCTTTCCAGAAATACAGACATAGTATGGCATGAGATTGTTTTTGTAGAATCATTTCACCTTTTATATAATCTGATAACATTCTTGAAATTTACTGATATTCTTATTTTGTAGTATATATATATATATATATATATATATATATATATATATATATATATATATATATATATGTATGTATGTATCTTTTGAAGTCATATAGTTTTCATTCCAGTTCCATGACAATCTTTCCACTGAAGAATTGCTACATTATTTTGGTACAAGATCCCCGGAGAAAGGTAAGTTGCTGCGGTTATACGCAGGGACGTCATTGGTGGGGGGGGGCAATCAGGCATACCCCCTGATATTTTTTGCATGTGCTGTAAAATTGCTGTAGCCAAAATACGAAAATTACTAAGCTCGTCAAGATTTGCCCCCCACTCCCCAATCAAGTTTCGCCCCCCCCCCCCCCGGTTGAAATTACGTCCCTGGTTACACGAAGCATTTTTATTTGACAAAATATCAAAATAAACTATGTTCTTTCTACGGTATTGAACCATCCCGTAATATTATTTTGACTACAAAACTCTAACTCATGTTCAAAGTCCTAAAATTTTGACATAAAATAATTTTAATTAAAATAAAGCTATGAAAAATATCAGGATTTTCATAGTATACGTCCCTTAGTGAGACTGGTGAATTTAGATGACGTAGGTAAATTCCAGGTATCATATTCAATTGTATGGCTTGAACTTTTACCTGACTTTCGTGGTAAGTGTTTAAGGTAAAGGGCCACATATGCGCAGAATGGTTAAATTTCTGTACACAATTATCCTATAAAGCGATTCAGAGGGCACTTTTAACACACATCTTAAACAACGGAGTGAGAGAGGTAAATGCGACAGACAGACCGACATACAGACAGACAGACGGAAATTATACTGAGACTACTGACTGTTGCCTGGTTTCAGCTGATGCACGTCAGAACGAAACCCAGCAATAAACTATGCATGTTTTCATGTCTAAAAGGCTGAATAATATCGTGACTGTCATGTCCCACTGTCCTCATTCATTATTTCAGCACTGTGTCATCTGTTCGGACTCTTCGGAACAAAACCTTGCGGATATAACCGAATATATTGATGTAAAATGACATAACACGTATCAATAAGACGCGTAAAAAAACACGCGTGCTTTTCAGAAAATAATACACAGATCAACAAAATGGGACAGTTTTGAAATAGGTTTTAAGAGATGTGAGAAATTATGTTTACATAGGCCCCGGCTGGTACTTCGACTTTTCTTGATCATAAAAACGGACGATCTTGGGTAAAACAGAATAAGAATAAAACAAATCGACCCATTTTCTTATTCTCTTAACTTTATTTGCTAAACTCGTTCTTTATATTATCCCCATGGTAGTTCCTAGGTACGAGTATGCCACCCCCAAAAAAATCATGGCTCAGGCTGTACGGGAAAGAAGGAGTGCGAACATGGCTGACTTGATTTACCATCTCAAGACTCTAGGGGAAGAGATCAAAATGAACCTGATAAAGAATAAAGACTTATTCTCAACAGGTAAGATTATACTTAATTTAATTCAGTTTTTGTTTGTTGTCTCGGATATATTGTCCTATGTATTAATTAGAAATAATTATAGAGAATTATAAATATACACCAGACAGAACGGAAATTCTATATACCTTGATTTCTTTCATAGGAATCCGGAATGACTGTGTAGATACATGAGAATTAATTACTAGGCCGTCATGCGAGTGTGTCTCCTACACACGAGTACATATAACACCGATTGAGTAACATCACTTTCTTGGCGATGTGTGCTTAGTCATGAAGGAATATGGGCTCGTATGTGCAGGCAAGGCGATTTGTGCCGTTTACCAGCGGATCTGGCTTCGAATCTCCGTAGAGTACGAATTAATAATTCTCTAACTTGTATGAAAGTATAATTTGAATTAAAATAGTATGTGTGCAAACATGATTCTACTGGAATCCAGGGTTAGCACTTCCGGTGTGTGTGTGTGTGTGTGTGTGTATATATATATATATATATATATATATATATATATATATATATATATATATATATATATATATATTAGTTGCTAGTTTTAAAAGGCTCTTTGAAAAGAGCAAATTGTACCGATATTTCGACGCAAAGCATGGTTTTACTCAAAGGAGAATAAAGAACAAACACCGACACACAGACACACACAGACAGACAGATTCACCCGCGTAAAACAATACATCTTTAATTTGGCAGAGAGGGGAAAAACTATCCATAACAGTTAAAGGAGTCTAAATTAAAAAAGCTTACATGAAAATGCAATAGACGCACTTGCAAATCATGTCTAATGATACACATTTCTTCTTACTATTATATACGAATAACACAATACTATAACGTTATTTGACATCGATGAAAATAACTTCTGAGTGGAATAATGATTAATAGGAATTCAATTGTATATATAAATTAATTCAGATATTAATGAATAAGAATTTAATCGAATTTTTTGGGGATAATTTGGATGAATCTGCAAATGATGATTCATAATTTCCTTCTGCTGTTTCTACGCATCTTTAATAACAAAATGTTTTTCATAAGCAAAATGCTGTATGCATTGTTTTCTACATGTATCGAAATGTAAAGTTTCAGAACAAATAATGAATCTCGTCGCATGCATCGTTCGATTAATACGGAATACGCATACGGTCTTCAATATCTCCATTACACGGACTTCCTGGTTATTCTGCTAGTCCATCGCCGGATGTTCCAAAGTTAATAATAAGTTTTTTTTGCTTATCTGTTTCAATATGCAGGTACTTTCCATTAAGAAAGTTATATCGGACACGATTTTACATACATTGTCTTTATATTTGCTTTGGTATATAACCTTTTGATTATTCCATGTGTAGCGTATGCAAGAGTCATTAAAAGTTTTATTAATACATTTTATCCACCTCCTTCTCAATATACCGCTATTAATGTAAACGATTCAAATTTGACATTAAAACTAATAATTTGTTTTTGTTGTTTTTTGCCAAGCACAATTTTTCAGGGGGTGGGGGATTCTCCCGAAACGTATTCTTACAAGTCAGGGGTCTTTACTTGACCGAGTGGTGTCAAACCCTGGAGCGATTCCCGCTAGAAGTCATAAGATTATCCCAAATTTCCAAAGACTTCCATACAACTTCAGTTGTAAATTAGAAAGCCCGACGTGTCCGTTATATTCATAAATTTTACTTTAATCAATGCAAGACCACACAAACTGCCAAATATATATCAACCGCAAATCTGCATGGTTTCTCTTCGTTAGGTTTCCGTACTGCCAGCAGTTCACGCCTTAGAAGCTATACGACTGTCCCTTAACACATGGAACTATTTTCACTACGCCACCTTAGACCAGTAAAACTATGGCTTTCAGCCAGATTTCGCCAGTACACCATGGCGACACAAACGGCATCTTCCGAGTCCCTTCTTGTTAATTCAGTTGTGTAATTTACCGGTTTCCTACCGCACATAATGCAACTGCAGTCACACCACCAATGTTCACAATTAGGTTTTAATTTGGACTATGGTATTCCAGGGACATTCATTCGGTTGTTACCTGAATTTACTACTAGTGAACCATGGCATCATGGAAACTCACTAACACTTTACTCCACGACGTTTGTTCCTAGTAATTGGCTAATTATTTCGAGCAAAGGAATATTTATATTGCACCGAATTCCAATAATCAGACAAGTAATCACAAAAATCTAAGAATTCATTTAAACGGGGCGCTATAACCAAATGCGCATACTCAAAGTTTATTACAGTACAGTCTTCATACTTGTATGTACAAAATGTGGTACTCAACATAGGTCTCCATATTCCATATCAATGGGTTCCAGTTGTTTACATTTACTGTCCTACAAAATTCACTGCGAACTCGTTTGACTGAGGTAGTATTTTCGGATGTTCGCATCCCTTATCTCTAAGTTTAACGTTAGCACGATGGTATGAGCAGTTCCAATTAACTGTCTATCGGTAAGTCTAACTGTAAAGATCTTATACAGCAAGACCACCTGAAGTTTGGTTGATTAACATTGTTCCATTGTTTATCATAAATCTGTCGTTTCTATCAACTAAACAATTCCAAAGTACATAACTTAAAGGGGGCTAAGAAATTAAGAAAACTAGTCCCAGAAACAAAATAGGATACATTAAATAGGGAAATACCATGACAGGATTGTGAACAGAAATAAATATATTTGATGTACTGAATTTCATACTTTTAAGGTGAATGACTAAACAAAATGATAACATGCTGGCACACGGGTAAGCACTAGCACACAAGTAGAATATACAGTTTTCCTAAACATTGACCTAATACCATATTGCCATTACAAATATGCAGTTTTTTGACAAATGTTGATAAATGCTATAACGTGAACATTAAAAACAGATAAACCTTTGTCTAAAGAATGCATGCAGAGAAATATGTATATATGTAGGTGAATATGTACGTTCATAGATCGAAAATGGAAAGACCAATGATTGGTTGAATGGATGGATCAAAAACATACAGGAAGATAAATATTTAGATGAATGGTTGAATGAATGAATATAGCTCATATTAAGACAGTCAAATGCGGATAGAAGTTTAAAGAATCTATAGTTAGAATCTATACTTGTGATTTTAGTTTTGTGTCGGATACTGTCTTGATTTTTATTTTGTTCAGGATGTGTTGTACATCACATAACCAGAAATGGCACGGGATCATTGTACCCCTGCTCAGGCCCCGATGAGAATTGTTATTTCTTCGGCCATGTGGAAAATCACAATGATTCCTGGGTAGCTCTGAGCATCTGTGAGGGCATGGTAAGTCGCTAAAAATATGATAGCATACATCCTTTTTTTACATCTAAAACAAATAAATAACTAGTGAATGAAATCGAAAATTTGAAACATAAGCTAGATAAATAAATGTATGTGTTCAAGTAACTTGTACATTAAAGGAGCCTTTTCAGAGAGATAATTTCAAATAGGTCTGTTTAGTACGTTCTATACCTCACAACAACAAACAATTAAAGTTTCAATAAATCAGTTAATAACTTACATTATTTGTTTATTTCAGAATGGAGTGATCAGTCTCCCTCACAAGAATTTAGTGGTAAAATCAATTAATCCTATGCACCTAATACACGCACAAAAGGACACGGAACTATTGGATCCGCATCTGGTTTACGAAACCTCAAACAAAGGTCATACTTTTGACGCCTTAAGTGAGTGATATTTGGTAATTTTAATATTTTCAGAGACAATGTTCATCTAAAATTAGTTACATTATATATTTGACACCAAGATTAAAAGATATTTTCTACGATATATATATATATATATATATATATATATATATATATATATATATAACCGATAGGAAAAATTCATTATTTCGATACAGAAGAGAATGGTATGTGAAAAGATTGTCTGTCTTATAGTAGAAGGGATATGTATGTGAAAGGATTGGTTATGTAGAATAAAAGAGAAACGTATGCGAAAATATTTGATGTCTTAAAATAGAAGAGAAAAGCATGTCAAAAGATTGGCTGCCATTCCGTATAATGGCTATTTTAAAACAGACGAGAAGCTTATGTGTATATGTAGAAGAGAGCTGTACGTGAAACGATTGTCTTTCTTTTAGTATTGGGAAATATGTGTGAAAAAAACCTGGTTATTTTAGAATAGGAGAGAAGCATATTGAAAAGGCTGGCTGTCCTGCACTCTTAAAGTAGAACTGAAACGTATGTGTTAATATTGGATTTCTACAGTAGAAAAGAAACATGTGAAACGTATGTGTAAATATTGGATTTCTAACAGTAGAAAAGAAACATATTGCAAAGACATTCTGTCTTGCCCCAGAATAGAAACTTATTTGAAAATATTTTCTGTCTTAAAGCAGAAGAGAAAAGTAAATCATAAGTCTGCCTGTCTTACTGCAAAAAGTGACACGTACAAGAAAAGATCATGTTTCTTACGGCAGAAAAGAAATGTACTCATAAAAAGAATGCATTACCTCTCTGACAGTCGTTTACATTTTCCGATGACTCGTTACTATCATAACCGCGAAGTGTGGCGTTAAATTACACACTTAGTACATGTATATAACAATTAATCCCTCTATATTTATCTTTGATTTCATTAGAACATCATTCTGCCTATACATTACATTCATGCTTTCCTTGCAAAGAAAACGTTACGTGTCTCATACAAAGTGGACATGGTAGAAAGATATAAATTTGATACTTGAATATACCTCATACATTCTTCTGTTGTTCGTATTAGGTGTTGATATTGCACGACTTGATACGAGATTTATTCACGGTTGTTTAGATGATTCGCACATAGAGATAGACAAACGACGCATACAGACATAAATAAACACACACATATATAGACTGTGGACTTCATTTCTTTCATTTATCTAACAAAGGGAATTTCAAGCCTTTCACAAGAGGCGCTTCGAGGCAGAAAAGGAATGCTGGAAGCAGATACATCGAAACCTTGGTAGTAGTTGACTCCTCTGCATACCGTTTCCATGGTCCAGATACTAGCAAATTCGTCAAGACTGCGCTCAACGTGGTACGTAAATTAATTAGCTGCATGTGAAGTAATATGTATATAACCTTTCCTTTTACTTCCGAATAATACGTTTTGGGAAAACCATGCATGTAGATATTAATAAAACTTTCTGATGTACGAAACTGGAATGCACTGAATACGAAATAATGATAAGAAATTGATAACTTGCAAAGGATACGTAAGCGCGACATGTTGTATATATATATATATATATATATATATATATATATATATATATATATATATATATATATCAAATGCCTTACATTTGAAAGAACTAAAGTAGCTCCCATTTTTGCGGAACGAGAGAAAATTAATGTGCATTGCATATTGTACTTGCTTCTGAGGTTTATGTGCCACTGGCAGACCTCTCAGAATCCCGACGACGACCACAACTCCCAGCATTAACAATGTTGTCAAACGTTGATATATCAGTACATTTCCACTTTAAATAACACAAAATATGCTTACGTTTTCTTCGAGGTATATGTTGTTTTCAAAAACATCATGACACTATGTTGTGTCATCAATTGGAAATAAATGTCGAGTTGATATGAATTTTACGAAACGAGTTTAAAGACACAAAATTGCAAAACTATCATACAGTTTTATTCAGCGATTTTCGTTAACTTTATGTCCACTGGGCTTGAGTAGATGATTCTTTTGAACAAATAACATTAAGCCATTACATTACCCAGATATATTTTTGGGTGTCATTTATATGTTATATCAGTTATCCCACAATGTGGCATACGCTATGTATGAAATGGCGTCATGATGATAGAAACTATTAATGTGTTGCAATAATGAGAAAAAGAAACCTTTTGATGTGCACACCATTATCCGTGTTCATCACAAGTGAGCTTAAAGAAATATGATTCTTTGACTTTTTTATTTAGGCAGCACAGCGGTTCCTGGATTCTGCTCTGCCAGAGAAACTCTATATGACCCTTACCAAACTTGTAATATTGGAAGATGATCAGGTAAACAAAGAACATATGATTGTACCCTTTTCTCTAAACCCAAATTCCAAGAGCGTACTCCCAGCTGTCATTCAGTTAGTTTTATTTGTTTTAAAATTTAATCGGACCTCTAGCAAATTTCTCCCCGTATAGACACTTACGCAATGACACCCACTGTACAAATATTATGGTTGAGGATACGGTCTGCTCTAATGGTTAGAAACCTGGACAGCATGCGCTTTATAATTTGTATTAATTCACTTGCAATAAATTCATTACTTTTCATCCAATTTAAGTGAAATTATTACTATCGACTGAAAATGTATCTTTAATACTTGGTTAACAAATAGGCTATTCAACTTCAGTTGACTGTTATCTCCACTGAGTACATGTATGACATTAATTATTTAATTTATTTAGTTTCACTTCGTTTGTTTGCTCTGTCGTAACTTGTCAGTTTGCCTGTTCATTGCGTATTTGGTTATTCGTATGTTTCATATATTTTATTTCTGCCTTGTTTTGTACAATAATATATACATAAAGGTGGTTCACATATGCAGAATATACACAACCTTACTTTTCCGTCCCTTTTGTTTTTATTATTTTACTCAGGCTGACCTTGAAATAGTGGAGGACTCTTCCATTACACTAGATAACTTCTGTCACTGGCAGGCCTCTCAGAATCCGGACGATGACCACAACTCCCAGCATGCCGATTACGCCATCCTTATCACAAAGTAATACTTTGCTGTCATTTATTTGCCAATAATAACATTAGTCTCGATCTATTCAACACACGTGGCTTCATTTGGCTGAACGAGACGTTTCACTGAATACTGCATCACACTTTTACCAGGGTTAAATTCGCGTTAAATAAGGTTGCATTATTATTATTATTATTATTACCTCGTTTTGCCTAGTCACTTTCAACCAGACTCGCGCGTGGTTCCTTGAGAACTTTGATAATAAGGGACTGCTAAAAATAATTATGAAAGCCTGACGTTTGAACGTAAAACAAGAACTAGGCTTGTCTAAACTTTGAAAATGGGATTTTATTTGCTGATGAGATGTGGTTATGTATTCCGTCATTGTGGTGATAAAATGATATGCTTTACTTACATTTCATGGACTTAATGAGACACATTTCACGCATAGATTGTGTATGGGTGTTAAATTATATCGTCTGTTACTTATTTATTCATGAATGACTTCATAGAATGTCTGGAAATATTCTGAAACTGGCAGAGAGCTGTTCTTGTAGTTTCACTTGTACAAACCTTTTTGTAGTTCAAACACCTTATGTCGGTAATATGACACATTAAATCAGTATGCCAGACACACGTATGGCCGATTGCAACATCGCTCAGCCCTTTCCCATAAAGTCAAGAGATAACCTCGGAAGTAGTTCTGGGAATTTTCACACTAATTTGATGCGTGCCGCTTCCTCTTATGTGATTCTAATTGCCCCTTCTTTCGTTGAAAGAAATTCAGACATAGTATTTAGTCTGTAATAGACGTTTTTTATTATTTACAGTTTAAGCAACAGCTACGTGTGCCAAAGAAAATAAACTGCAATCTAAAGATTAGGTTTATCAATACAGTGTTGCCCATGGAAATAATTTGGACGCACAAAATATGTTACACACACACACACACACACACACACACACACACACATAGAGCTGCCATAAATATTTAAGACAAGTAACTTGGATATGATCAGTATTTCCAGCTTAATTGTTTCCTCAGAAATCCACTGATAAAGTATAAACAAGTTTTAATTGAACATATGCGAGCTTTCAAATTTTCTTGTCTTTGCAATAACCTTTTCAAATGTGACAAGTGCATAAATGTTCATTTTGATAGCACGATTTTTTAGTATTTTAATTCCCAATTCTTTTGTATCTTCACATAAACCTTGTTTGACCGTGCTTATTTCAGGGTTGACCTTGTGAATGATGGTAACCATGACAACTCGGGTCTGGCATATGTTGGGGGAATGTGCGGAAGGACAACAAAATGTTCCGTGAATGAGGATAGTGGACCAGGAACTGGGATGACTATTGCTCATGAGACAGGACACTGGTAAGGACCACAATGCACTTGGCAATAAATAAGTTCACTCCAATAAAAATCCCATTAACTTTAGCAAGTAAATGTAACGTTTTCAAGTGTTCATCACCAGCAGTGATAGTGTACATATGGCTGTAAATTACATGATTATTATTATTATTGTTTTAATTATTATTAGTAGTAGTATAATTATTAAGGCATCAACTTCATTATCACTGCTGTGATGATGATGATGATGATGATGATGATGATGATGATGATGATGACGAATATCATTGTTTTTATGATCTTACTTCATCATTGTTTTTTTTATATATTTCATCATCACTGTTATTGTTATTGTCATGATCATGATCGTTCATTATTATTATTGTTTCTCTCTTCCACGGACATTTTATATTTTTGGCTTCTCCTATCTCTTGAAATATGAGGACACACATAACCTTATTTCTCTAGAACTTTTGCACTTATCACGCTATTCTTACTACAACTACTGCTGCTGCTAGCATTATTTATTATTATTATTATTATTATTATTATTATTATTGGCATCATTATCATTACAGCTTTGGAATGTCTCATGATGCAGATGGGAACAGCTGTCCTAACAACTTAAACATCATGTCCAGTAAAGGCAGTTCAGGGCATGAGGCATTCAAGTGGTCATCTTGCAGTGTCACCTCTCTGAAAAACTTTCTACGGTATGTCAGTAGGCTTTTGATTTGTTTTGTACCATCAACTGTACCAATCTGACCTGTATTACTACTCAATTTACAGCACTTTCTATGATTTAGAAATAATGTTGTCAGGGCCGGCGCTACCATATAGGCAAACAAGGCAGCCGCCTAGGGCGCTGATTTCGGGGGGGGGGGGGTGGGGGGGGCGCATTTCTCCAAATCAACAACAGTTTTGAAAAATAAATAAATACATTTCAGTTTTATTGAGGGTCGTTTTTTATCCTGGTTTATTTCATACAGGGTCAAATAATCGGGTAGATTCAGTCTGACCGAAACACCAGGCTGACCCGAACAAGCAAAATGACTGAGTGAAAATCGCGCGTATACGAAACTGTCAGGACGTATTTACGTTCGCGTGTTTTTATAGGCCACGAGTTTTTCCGTGGAATCACGCGTATACGAAACCTTCATTTTTCCGCGGAAACCAAATTGGGGGGGGGGGGCCTAACTCCTTATTTTAATGGTATAAACGGGGGGGGGGGGGGGGGGGGCGCCAGAATCTAACCTTGCCTAGGGCGCCAGATAGTCTGGCACCGGCCCTGAATGTTGTTTGTGTGCCTTTCTTTTGGTCTTCTGTCACTTGATTTATTTTTGCAAGCTACTATAAACTTGTTTTTAAAAAAACATCATCCTCATTATGGGAAGCTTACGACACAAAACATTAACTGTTCATTCAGCATTGTCAACAGTATTGGACAGTTAAGACAGGAGCTATTTAAATGGTCATACAGTGACAACAGTGTGGCACAGTTAAGACAGGGGCTATTTAAATGGTCATACAGTGCCAACAGTGTGGGACAGTTAAGACACAAACTATTTAAATGATCATGCAATGACAAGAGTATGAGGCAATTCAGACAAAAACTATTTAAATGATCATACATGATTGACAACAGTATGGGACAGTTATGGCAAAAACTATTTAAATGATCATACAGCAATGACAACAGTATGGGACAATTATGACAAAAGCTATTTAATGATCATACAGCAGTTATGATGGCATGGGACAGTTAAGACACAAACTAATGATCATACAGCAATGACAACAGCATGAGACAATTATGACAAAATCTATTTAAATGATCCTACAGCAGTTATGACAGCATGGGACAATTATGACAAAAACTATTTAAATGATCATACAGCAGTGACAACTACATGGGACAATTATGACAAAAACTATTTAAATGATCATACAGCAGTGACAACAGTATGGGACAATTATGACAAAATCTATTTAATGATCATACAGCAGTTATTACAGCATCGGACAATTAAGACAAACAATTTAATGATCATACAGCAATGACAACAGCATGGGACAATTATGACAGAAGCTATTTAATGATCATACAGCAGTGATGACAGAATGGGACAATTATGACAAAACTATTTAATGATCATACAGCAGTGATGACAGAATGGGACAATTATGACAGAAACTATGTAATAATCATACAACAGTGATGACAGAAATGGGAAGTTTAAGACAAAAACTATTAAAATGATAATTCAGCAGTGTCAGTTCACTCTTTCAGGAACTTCTCATGTACATAAGACACCAAACTCTTGTTGCACTGCTTATCTCAACGTTTATTCAGACATTCCAAACTTGAGAACCTTTTGCATTTCACTTATTTCTTGTTATGTGGTAATATTCAAACTTAAAAATGGAAGAGCATTGAAGAATTAAAATCAAGTTCTAATATATTAAACTCCACTGACTTTTAGTTTCCTCTAATCTCTCTCTCTCTCTCTCTCTCTCTCTCTCTCTCTCTCTTGGTCTCTGAGAATGAAATTTAAACTGAAAATGGAAAATTTCATTATAAATAAAAAAGAAAATTATTTTACTTTTAAACTTGAAATTTGTTATGAACTTGGTCATTTAAATTTTTCTCCTTGGATAGTTTTAATTGAAAAAATTCTTAATTTTGTGTTGTAGTAATAAATAATCTGAGACAAGGTAACTCATTAGTGTTAGTTCATTTTAAAAATTTACTTCAATACTAATTTACCTTACATTTATTATATTATAATGTAGATGTTTAATCAAAGACTTGTTGAAAAACACTGGCTGCTCAATTTACATTCTACAGCATTAAAATAATGGAAAAGAGATAAAAGAAAAAGTTAAAACATGCAAATATTTTCTCAAGTAAAGAGTTTGATCAGAGAGAGAGAAAGAAAGAGAGAGAGAGAAATGTGATGAATTATTTAGTTGTAGTTATATGACCTGGATTTCGTGATTTTTTACTCTGACAACAGTCAGAGGCAGTACATATTCATTAACAAATAAAATTAAAATAATTTGATAATATAGAACAATCAATGTACCAGTCTGTGTCATGATGTTTTTGGAGGGGGTTATCTTCCTTATAATAATTTCAATGGCAATATAGATAACTGTATCATTATCATTATCATCATCATCATCATCATACATTTTATTATTATTATTATTATTATTATTATTATTTCAGATCATCAGATTCATCATGTCTGAATGACCAGCCATCATCCTCACTGGAACACCTGTACAACAACCCCACTAAGCCAGGGACTGCATACTCAATGAATGGGCAGTGCAAGCTCATATATGGACCAACTAGTGACTCCTGCAAGGGAACCAATCTGGAGGGAGATGTGAGATATATATATATATATATATATATATATATATATATATATATATATATATATATATATATATCCATCTGTGTTTCACGTGTCAGAAGATAGTAAGACATAGCTATACCTCATCTGGTGACATATTTTTATGTAGGATTCTAAAGTTAAACATGTGATGTTGCACTGTTTACAGGCAGGGTTAGTAGAACCTACAATATGCATTAATATAGGATAGGGAGATCCCACCTGAGGTTATATGCACTGACGTGTGATAGGGAGATCCCACATGAGGTTATATGCACTGATGTGTGATAGGGAAATCCCACCTGAGGTTATATGTACTGAGGGAAATCCCACCTGAGATTATATGTACTGATGTGTGATAGGGAAATCCCTCCTGAGGTTACATGTACTGATATGTGATAGGGAAATCCCACCTGTGGTTGGGAATCCAAATGGTGTCCATTATCAATTGATGTTTGCTAAAAGGAGGTGTCCACAGAGGCATGGGATTCTGTATAATTTGTCACTTATTCCTAAATATGAAAATGTGCAATTATTTAGTAAAACAGTTCATTGTAGAAAAATGTAAAGTACAGAAAATAATTATGATTTTAAAGAATTAATGGTGTACCAAAAATAACAGAGGTTAAAAATCTTAGTGCGATCATCAGTTATCTATATTTCCAGAATATTGCCATGTCCATTTCTGATATCAACTATTTAAACTGAACTTACTATAAAGCAAAAATTTCACAATACTTTGTGTGCAGATGGTATCTTGGAATTTTTTTTTTATATCTAATTTAGTTTGCATATCTAAAGTACTGTGTTATAATTCACCAATATGACAGTTTTTATCAAATGCCAAACAAAATATATTGTTCTAGGATAAAGATCAACACCATAATTCCCTTATTATAGCACAGTAGTACATCATTTCCATGCTGTAAGACCCTTTATCATAACACACTAATAAATCATTCCCATGCTGTAAGACCCTTTATCATAACACACTAGTAAATCATTCCCATGCTGTAAGACCCTTTATCATAACACACTAGTAAATCATTCCCATGCTGTAGGGCCCATAATTAATACACAGTTGTACATCACTCCCACACTATAAGGTCCTTTATCATAGCACAGTAGTACATCACTCCCACACTATAAGGCCCTTTATCATAACACACTAGTAAATCATTCCCATGCTGGAGGGCCCATAATTAATACACAGTAGTACATCACTCCCACACTATAAGGCCCTTTATCATAACACACTAGTAAATCATTCCCATGCTGTAGGGCCCATAATTAATACACAGTAGTGCATCACTCCCATGCTGTAAGACCCTTTATCATAACACAGTAATGCATCACTCCCACACTATAAAACCCCTTATTATAACACAGAAGTACATCACTCCCGTGCTTAAGGCCCTTTATTATAACAATAGTACATCACTCCCATGCTGTAAGTCCCTTTATTATAACACAGTAGTTCATCTCTACCACACTATAATGTCCCTTATTATAACACAATAGTACATCACTCCATGCTGTAAGACCCATTATTATACATCACTCCCATGCTGCAAGTACATCACTCCCATGCTGTAAGACCCCTTATTATACATCACTCCATGCTGTAAGACCCCTTATTATACATCACTCCCATGCTGTAAGTCCCTTTATTATAACACAGTAGCACATCTCTACCACACTATACTGCCCCTTATTATAACAGTTACAAAGTACATCACTCTCGTGCTGTAAGGCCCATTATGTTAACACAGTAGTACACCATTCACACATTATTCAGCCCTTTAACACAATAGTACATCATTCCCACACTATAAGGCCCTTTATTTTAACACAGTAGTACATCACTCCCACTCTATAAGGCCTTTATTATAATTCAGTAGGAAAATGTTTGCACCCATTGAAACTGCATGATGACATTATACTTATGATGTCATGAATGTCTGCAAATTATTCTTGCATGTTTAGGACTGAAGGATGTATGTTGGCAGACTGAAAACAATAATCCTTATTTACAAGAAATTTGTAAGGTTGTAAGTTAAACCTTTTATTCTTTTTCTTATGCTGTACATTTCTATTTTAGAATATACTTTCTATTTTAACACTATATCCATAACAATGATATGCTATCCTTTTTCTTTCTTCAGCACTTTTTGCTTGTGAGAATTATGAAAAAGCAATCTATCATTTATGGTGGTACAGGATGGGAAAACCCTATCCTCAGGAACAGAACTTGTGTGAAGGAATGCCTCAGTCTTGCCCATAAATTCTTATCCTGTAGTGGAATTTCTCTATACCAAACAAACACATGCGATGAATTTTATTATCTACATTACAAATAATATGGCATGAAATGTGGTCTTATTAAGGAGCATGGTTCTATTATAGGATAATTATGTGGCACATTAAATATACCCAGTGTGATATCAATCATAGAGCAGGGACTTATCATGAAAAAATTATATCCTACATTAAATATACCCAGTGTGATATCAATCATAGATCATGGATATATCATGGAAGAATTATATCCTACATTAAATATACCCAGTGTGATATCAATCATAGAGCATGGGCTTATCATGGAAGAATTATATCACCACATAAAATATACCCAGTATGACATAATTTGTAAAGCCTTTTTTATTCACCAGGTTGTATGTAGGACTATTGACTGTAATGACAGAAGAACAGATCCAAACAACCCCAAATGCTTGTCCTTTTCTTTTCCTGCATTGGATGGTACTGAATGTGGGCACAGAAAGGTAACTGCAAAATATCCATCAGAAGAAGAATTCAAACCATGTAAACTCACTTCTCTGAAACCTGTTCATGAAATGCAATCCAGGAACACAATGCGATAGTCTATCACTTTACTGGACATGTCCAATTGCTAGCAATAAAGACCCTGATCAGCATTCCCATAATGGGCTGACTGATCAGTGTCTATGTTATTTTTTTACTGATTAGGCCTAACAAACTGCAGAGACTCAAATTTGCCAGCATATGATGTAAGGACAGATCTGGATTTGTACAGTTTATAGTTGGCTCTGACTTATCTGGAAATATGTATATGATATGAACAGGTGCCCTGTATATTGAGTACATACAGTATAAACAAGTATGCCTGGTATATACAGATCATAATTATATTGGGTATTTTTATTTTTTAATAAATAATTCTTTTTTCTTTACAAATTTCTAAATTTCTTGGTTTAAGAATGTGCTGATGTTTATTTGTATATATTTGTATGTGTAACTTTACTTACAGCCAACAATCATTGGAAAAAAATGTAAAATAAATTTACAGAAAATAACAGAAGTAATTATACCACTTCTTTGTGTAGTAGTTATTAACTGACTCCTAACTATCAAGTGAGAGGTGTATATTTTTCTGGAGCTGGGGACAAATACTTATTAACAACCCTCAGACCAAGTCATCTAATTGACATTTCAGTGGTGTATTGAGGGTCACTGTGTACCAATGGGAGGCAGTGACCCAGCTCCTGTGAATGGCGGATGGTCAGAATGGGATCATACAACATCTGCATGTACACGAACATGTGGTGGTGGTGTCAGAACACGGAAACGGAGATGTGATAATCCAGAGTAAGTTAAGAGGACAAAGCAAAAAAGAAATATAGCTTTTAATTTTGGAATGAAAATTTTCCTCCATCTTTAGTTGTTCTGGTTGACATATACATGTTGATACATTAGATGCATCAAATCAAACTTTTATAAATCCTAAATTGTTTTGAATTTTAATGAAACAAAAATCATTGCAAAAGTATTAATGACCATGTGGATGATAAATATAAACAAGAGTTGCATTTTATTTTAAATCAAAAGAAAGAACTCAGCTGATAGGGCATATGAATATACCTTGGTTTGATGGCCTTGATGTATTCCAGTGCCCTACATATAACTCATTGATAGGCCATATGAATGGCTTGATGATCCTGATGTAGTCCAGTGCCCTACCTAACTCATTGATAGGTCATATGAATATATCTTGGCTTCATGGCCCTGATGTATTCCAGTGCCCTACCTAACTCATTGATAGGTCATATGAATGTATCTTGGCTTCATGGCCCTGGTGTATTCCAGTGCCCTACCTAACTCATTGATAGGTCATATGAATATATCTTGGCTTCATGGCCCTGGTGTATTCCAGTGCCCTACCTAACTTATTGATAGGGCATATGAATGTATCTTGGCTTGATGGTTCTGATGTATTCCAGTGCCCTACCTAACTCACTGACAGGTCATATGAATATACCTTGGCTTCATGGCCCTGATGTATTCCAGTGCCCTATCTAGCTCATGTAATTTTTTATATTTGCTAAACAGAATCATTTAAAATGGATATGTTTTGGCATGTGTGCTTTGTTGCTAAAGAATTATAGTAGTTAAAAGAGGACTGATCTAGTTCTGAGAAAATCCAATAAATGAGACCAAAAGGTCATGCCATGGCAACCAACTCATACAATGTCAACCAGAAATGAATTGGGAAGAAAGGTGCTTGTTTTTACAGTCGTGTGATCATTACCATATATATATATGCTTATATGTTGAATCTAGCTTAAAAAAGCATGGATCATGATTTTCCAATCATAAAATGCATCAGGAAATCAAGTTCCATGTTGTACTCTTAACAAACTGCAGACACCCAGGCCTGCCAGTGCATTACAGTTTGCAGTTGAACTCAAATTACAAGAGAGTATATGTGGTAACTAAAATAATGAAAGATTAGACATAAAAAAATAACCATTAATCAGTATTTAATCATAATTGAAGGAAATTTTTTGTTTCAGAATATTTTGGTTTTTACACCTTTTGCACATGTTTACTGGATCAATCTTAAACCATTTCAGACATGTGCTCAAATACCCAAGAAGTAATTCCATGAATTCTTTGATGCAGAGAAATATTTTCAAGTATGCAAAAATGATATATGCCATGTAGAATATAGAAATTATCTTCAGCCGAGTCAGATCAATGGGTGATTGGTTCTGATCATTGCTTATTAAATCTTAACACAGTCTTTACCAAATCTCACCATACCAGGATGAAGCAAGTGATTATTTTTTAAAAAGCACTGCACTGTTATATCTCTTATTTAAAATTGTCATGTTTGGAGACCCCAGTCTAGCTTTTTAAACCATAAGGTCAGAACAATTGTCACCTTGTAGTCATGATACAAAAGCTCTGAGAACTACTTATGTTGTATTTCCAGGCCACGTTATGGTGGAAGACTGTGTGAAGGGTCAGATGTAATGGCAGAAATATGCAATATTCAGGTATGGCCTGCTCATTAAAATTATTTAATATTTTTCAAAGCATAACTTTTTAACTTTCATGTTGCTATTTTCAATATTTCAGAAAACTGATACTACTTACATTAAGATTTAATAAATATATTTTGCAAGATAACTGCCACATTCATATCTTAAATAGCTCCTAGAGAGTTATTTCCCCCTGATAATTTATATTTCATATTCTCACTATAAGGACCTTCATTATAACCCAGTTCCTCTTATAATGTGATTGTTGTCCTGAATACATACACACACATGAGCTTAAATTGAGATAATGGGCTTACATTGTCACATGGGGTTACATGCACACACATGACATATTATGACTTACATTGACACATGGGCTTACACTAACATATGGGCTTACATTCACGCACATGAGGTTACATGCAAACATGTGCTTAGATAAAATCCGTAACATGGGCTAGATAGACATATGGGCTTAGATAAAATTCACATACAGGAGCTTACACATAGATATATGGGCTTAGATAAAATTCACATAAATGTGCTTACAGTGACTGATCAACTAATTGATCCATATAATTATCTAAGACTTATTCACACACATGGGCTTACATGCACACACATCATATATTATGACTTAAATTGACGCATGGGCTTATATTCACAGACATGGGCTTACATTCACACACATGGGCTTAAATGCACACATGGGATTACATGCACACACATCATATATTATGACTTAAACTGACACATGGGCTTACATTCACACACATGGGCTTACATTCACACACATGGGCTTAAATGCACACATGGACTTAAATAAAATTCACATACATGAGCTTACATAGACATATGGACATACATGCACACACATAAGATAACCTACCAACACATGGGTTTACATTGGTACATGGGCTATAATGTTCTCACACATACATGAGCTATCATTCACATACACTGGCTTGCATTGGCATGCAGATGTATATGCATACTTGGGCTTACTTGCACACACATGGGGTTACATTCACACACATGGGGTTACATTCACACACATGGGCTTACATTGACACATGGGTTAATCATTGAATAAATACATCAAGTGTTGTTCTGTTTTTTTTGGTGACATTTCATCTCTTTTAAAACCAGGACTGTCCCACATCACAGCTGGATTACATGGCAGAGCAATGTGCAGCTACTGATTTGGAGCCACTTAATGGGAAGACCTACCACTGGGTTCCTCTACATAGCACCACAGGTTCAAATACAGAGTTATCTCCCTTAGTTAAATGATTGATTATTTGTCATTATTCCATAGTCAGCATGTAAACATAAACATAAACTTGATGTGATGTAAATTTCAAAACTAAATTCAACCACAAGAAAATCACCATCATTGTATCTTGTGTAAAGGTTTCTTAGGAAGCATAAAGGAAATTAATGGCTGAAAATGTACAATTGGAAAGAGAAAAAAATAAATTACTTTTATTTCGACCTTATACCCTTAATATTTTTCTTGGGTTAATATTTCATTATATATGTAATACATGTAATACATAACTCCTGTTACAGACTGGGAATTCAGGTCCAATTTGATCACGCTGCTTGTAGGGTCAGGCCACCTGTAGTGTGTACAGATGGCAGGGGGTAAATATGGAACTTTTAGTTACAGAGCAATGGAATTCCCTAATTTTACATATCATGTAGACCAATAGGAAATGTTCATTCTGGCCAGAAGTCATATTCAGTCAGTCAGCTATGAAACCTAGCTATATCAAAGTCATACGGGATCTGTTAGTTAGTTATATGGCTCATTTAGTGTTACTTAAGCATTTATTTATATGACTTTGTTATAAAAGTTAGCCATATGGTCATATGGCTCAGTTAGTGTTAGGCAGTTATATTATATATATATATATATATATATATATATATATATATATATATATATATATATATATATATATATATATATATATATGTGTGTGTGTGTGTGTGTGTGTGTGTCTCAATTTGTGTTAATTATTTATATGGCTCAATAAGTCTTAGATAATTATATGGATCAATTAGTTGTTGTTGTTGTAGGGTTTAATGCCATTTTTCAGCTCACGATAGGCTATACATGGCAGCCAGTGTTAATGGTGGAGGAAGAACCTGGGAAAACCCTGGAAAGAATCACCGACCCATGAGAAGTTACTGGCAAGCTTTCTCACACAGCTACATTGGCTGAATCTGAGACTCAAACCCATGCAGACAGAGGTGAGATGGCAGTGATCCGTAATGGAGAGCGCTTTAGACCACTCGGCCACTCAGGGCCTCTGCTCAATTAGTGCTAGCCAGTTATATGGCTCTGATAGTGTTAGACAGTTATATGGCTCAATTAGTGTTAGTCAGTGATATATATATATATATATATATATATATATATATATATATATATATATATATATATATATATATATATATATATATGACTCAGTGCTAGTTAGTTAGTTATATGATTCAATTAGTGCATTAAGTTTATTCAGTTTTGAAAGAGATGCTATGGATTGACTAATATAACTATTAATATAATTAAGTATTGTTTAAACATAAATATGTAGACATGTCACAAACTATAATAGAGCTAAATGTGTGTTAATTCCATATCTCACACATGCAGTTACTATCAATTGCCATGCGATATTTCTGTCAAAGTCATAGAGATGAACAAAGTTCTTTCAAATGTGAATGATATGTTCATATGCATTATGTGATACAAGTGATAGAGCATATGATACATGTGATACACTAAGTGATACATTAAGTGATATAACTGATACACAAGAGATTCAGGTATTACACTAGTTGATACAAGTGATGCACTACATGATAAAAGTGATACAGTAAGTGATACAAGTGATAACTACACAATACAAGCGATACACAAGAGATACAAATGATACACTAATTGATACAAGTGATACACTACACAATACAATTAATACACTACATGATACAAGTGATACACTAAATTATACAAGTGATACACCAAGCGATACAAGCGATATGTGATACAAATAATGCTCTATAATGTAATGTAGTATTACAAATGATACACTAAGTGATACAAAGCCATTCACATTTGAATGATATGTTAATATGTACTGAATGATATACTAAGTGATACAGATCACTAATTTTTACCATATATATCTGATGTCTTTCATTTATTTTTTATAGAGACCATGTTAGCTGGAAGCAGGATGTAGCAGTCATGTTTGTAGTGCCAATAGTGGTAGCAACATCACTGTCAACTGTTTGCTAAGTAAGACAGCAAAGTATTTTTGCAGTGATTTTATTAAGGATTTTACATGCAGACCCTGGAAGTCTTAAATCCGTAGAAAACATCAGACTTGCAATCCAAGGGTCAAGGGTTCAATGCCCTTCTTGGGTCAGATTGGATTGGCTGCCTTAATGTGTCCTTGGGACAATTACTTATCTCCCATTTCATTGACATGACATGGACAATGCTGTTAACAACCAACAGCAACTCCTTTGTTCTTGACTTTTTACAAATGGCATTTTTTATACAAACACCTATATATTTTTCAGGACATGATGCATGTAAAATGAACTGCTTCCAGGAAGGAACCAATGTGTTCTATCTACGAAGACCAGTTTATGCTGATGGTACAACATGTATCTCTGACAGTTCCACCCCATTTAGTAGATGTGTTTCAGGACAATGTAGAGTATGTAAAACAAATATGATTTATTCTTTGAGGTAATTTGTAGTTAACAAAGTTTCAAAAATTATATTTCTTAAATTGCCTTATAAGCAAAGAAGCACAAACATGTTCAGAGTATTGGATGTTCCCTATGGTATTTCCACATTACATGTATACAAGTCAGGTGTTCTTCTTATATACAAGCTATCATATTTATTCCAATTTAGGCACCCCTTCTTTAGCAGTTTACAAACATATATCAAGCTTAGAGGCACCAACTTTAGAGGTTTCAGTTTTTAGAGGTTGAGTGCTATTTTTGTGCAACTGAAAATGATGGTAAGTATGTCTTGCTTTCATGTACATATTCTTTCGTAATTGCATGAAGAAAAGTTACTGGCAGTAATTCTTTCTAGTTTTCATTAAATTTATTCTTCATAATTAAAATAATGCCAACCAAGTTCCCAGCCCCTCCCATGAGAATACCTTATACTTATAATGCTGCTAAACTGCTCCTGTGGCCTAGTGGTTAGAGCATCCACCTCAGATGCAGAAGTTAACAGGTTCAAACCCTGGCCAAATCATACCAAAGTCCTATAAAAATGGTATTAACAGCTGCCTTACTAGGTGCTCAGCATTAAGAAGTTAGTGTTAAGACTGGACAGCCTGGTGTAAAGATAATGTGACTGGGTTGGACATCATGCTACATGTCTGAGGCATGATGCCCCAGTGCTAGACATCACTGTAAACTGCCATGCCGCAGACATTGTAGCAATATGACTAAAAAAAATGTTAAAGCTACATTAAAAATCTAAATCACACACACACACACACACATAATACTGCTACTTGTTGGATAACTCAGGCAAAGGATTATTGCAGCTCTATCACAAGAAAAATTAAGGTCAATTTGTTCTTCATTGAAGAGTTATAGGTGTTGACCATTAGGTGCTACAAGCTCTAGAGTACAAAGCACCTTATCTTTGAAACCCTCAGTCTAAAGCATGATTAGGTCACAAGAGCTGATTTCATATTTTAAATATCAAACAATCATTTCATATTTAAACTTATCTTGTATCATATAAAATAACAAACAATCAGTTTCATATTTAAACTTAAGTTGTAACATATAAAATGTCAAACAATCAATTTCATATTTAAACTTATGTTGTATCAAATAAAATGTCAAACAATGAATTTCAATTTGTTTGAAATATAATGTTTACCCACTGAATGTTCTTTTGCTAAGGGCTGTTCCATTATAACATACATGGGACTCAAAGAAGGCACATTTAAAGTGGGGTACTGACTCATAGATGAAATTTAGAATTTTCTTATCATTTTAATATGAACTCTGTGAAATCAAAGAACCCTGGCATATATTTTTTTTAAACTGCTTTCCCTGGGTACCATGTATGTTTAAATGGAACAGCCCTAACATACTGTTTCTGAGGTGTAAAGTATAATAGTTCAAAGAAGTTTTTGTTGTTGGCATTACTGATAAATGAACCTAGTGTATCTTGTAATGTGTGGTACACTCAGTTTGTATCAACTTCATCTTTTCCTATTGATGATACATTTTGATAAGTAACATTACCATATTTGAAGAAATGGAATATCAGGATAAAGTACAAATCAGGTCTAAAAAGCAGTTTGATTTAGCTAGCAATATTTTAAATTGGGAATGCCTATATTAAAAAAAATATTACAAGTTCAAAAAGCAGTGTGTCAACTTAGCAGGAATAATTATGGTAGATTAAACTGATATGATTGACTCAGGATGAGTGTTTGACTTGGGGAAAGGATTTGACTCAGAGTGAATATTTGACTCAAGGTGAGTATTTGAGGACAACAAAGAATATAACACTGATTAAGTACATTTAGCATAGAAGCAAATTTCAATTTTCCTTTTCAGAATAAAATATTCCTATAAAATTCTAAAATTTTACAAACAGGGTTGTAAACTCCACTGCGTAACTTAAGTTGTCACAGTGTGATAATCTCAGGAATTGTTGGACAAGTTATGTTTATGATTTTGACTTGTAGTAATAAAAAAAAAACCATTCATGGAGTACCTTTGGATATCCCTTGGTTGTATTGGCCTTATCATTGCAGGATGATTGACAGATCTTTAGTGTAAAAATTGGTAATTAAGTAGATTTGGTGAAGAAGGGCATATGTGTTTATCATTTTCAAAACATTGAAATATTGTTATATTATTCTTTAATTCTACAAATGTTGTTCTTGCAATTCAGGACTTTGGTTGTGATGGCTTGATTGACTCAGGACAAGTGTTTGACAAGTGTGGGGTGTGTAATGGTGCTGGAAACACATGCAGGAAAGAGTCTGGAACCTATCATGGCGGGCAGGGCACCAGTAAGTCAGGACAATTACAATCTTGTATTAGGGTACAAAATCAAGTTGTTGAACCTTCATTTGTGAGAGAATGTTTTATTAATGTTTTTTTCATAGTACCCTGATAATAAATGGATTTTCCAGTATAAATAGTTTTGATATTTCACTTGAATTACAAAAGCAAAGAAACAAACATTGCACTTAATGAACATCTTTAGTAAAAATGGTAAAGAAATCTGATCTTTATTCATTAGATTTGTCTACTGGAAAGTATGGCCACTTGTCCCACAAGAGTAACCTGTTCAAATGCTGTAACATTCGTTTTTTCCAAAATTGTTTTAGTTTTTGTATTTTCGACCTTAAATATACAAGACACAGTAAAACATAAACAATATATTGTAATATTATCTCCCAGAATATTGTAAGAAATATGTTCACCCTCTTTCAGCTAATATGACTGTGCACAAAACAACAAAATAAATTCATGTTCTGAGTGAATAATGAATATATTCCATCTCATGGAGGAAAAACTAAAGTATTTTCACTCACTCATTATTCAATCCAAGCAAATATCACACACATAGATCAGACTGTATAAAAATGTTAGTTTCTATCAAAAAAATACTTTACAAGAAAATTGTTTTCTTGTTATTTTTAAATGTAATATTACAAGAAATTCATATCCATGTTTAGAGATTATAATAGCTATAAAAACATGTTCATTATGCGTATTCATACGCCATGGGCAAATCACAATTTGACATACCAATACTATTGGTATATCAAGTTGCTTTAAATCAATACTTCAAAGGCCATGTTATTGTTAATGTATGTGGTATATATATATATATATATATATATATATATATATATATATATATATATATATATATATATACTTAGATCAAACTACTTCTCAACTTTTCATGTTACAACATCCATAAATTATTTAGCCCAATATTTCTATTCTCAGTTAAGTTATAATATTTATGAAATATACATTTTCATTATAATTTTAATCTAATGACCATATATTGTTTGGAGACTTTTTATTAGCAATTACTCTATATTAAGTAATCTAATGTTTTTTTTTGTTTTGTTTTGCTTTCCTCAGGGTTTGTAAGTTTTCTAACAATTCCAAAGGGAAGTACAGGAATAACAATTACACAGAAGAATATGTTCTGCTACCTGAGTAAGTTATAGAAGCATGTTTCAAACTGCATGTTCATTTGTCTGTACGTGTGTAAATGTGTGTGTATCTATGTTTTTTTAGCAGTGTTTCAAAAATATTTGATCCCATTCCCTGTAGATATTTGATCTTATTGTCAAGGAAATGTTGTCAACAATTTGGAACCCATGTAACTTGTGTTTTGCATAATTTGATACTGTATGATGGTATACTGTAAAAAACATTTATCTGCAGAATAGATAAACAAAGAAATACTTATTTGGAATTAAAATTATAAGAAAATGGTAATCATTTTATAAAGAGATACAATATGATGACAAATTTATCAAAAATATTTTCCTTATTTGATGTAACATTTGCACATGCCAAAACATAGTGTACAATCTTCTTTTATTTTGGTCCAAACTTCTTGATAATAGCCGCTTGTCAGTGAATGTGCCTCAATACCATCTTGGCGTACTGGAGGGAAGTGACCGCTAAAATCCATCTTATTTTCACAACCTACCATCATGCATGCTTGTAGTCAATTTACCATGTAATGTCTTGGGTTAAATCAGTCTAAAAATAAATCTGATCTGGCCGCAGACCACAGTTATGTTTCTTCTTTGTTATCCATTCATTTTTGTGTATTTTTTACTCTAACTAATAGATCTTTGTAATTGTATGCATGTACTAAGACACCTTTGTAAATCATAATTCTGAATGCTACATCATGGGCTGACCAGCATATTTTTATGAATTATGATGTCAAACAGATTGACTAAAGGGAGGTAACAAATAAGAGCTCGACTGACATACAATTCAATGAAGATTTATATATCACTGTCAGCATTGTAGAGCAGGTCAGGTTTATATTTTACTATTTTCCAGAATAATTTTAGCAAGTAATGGCCCCTGTTTCATTAAAAAATTTGACCTTCAATTTTAATTGCATCATACAGGTGGGAGTCATCCATGACATATGGACACATTTCATGTTTATTCAGAATTATTCTGAATCTACAATTGTTTTAAAAGGTAATGACTTTTCTTCTTCTAAATTTTTACCAGGCATTGCTGTTGGCGGTCAACGACTCTTCAATGATGATGGGTCTCACAAGTCGGGTGAATTCTCAAGGAATGGTGTAATGGTCAAATACAGCTCTAACCCTGAGAAAGTTGAAATAGTGGGACCCTTGCCTGTCTCCATACAGGCTGAGGTATAAATCGTGTGTTTACCTGCAACCTATTCTTGTCTTTGATAACCTAGGTTTATTCTGTTTTGTAGTGTTGTTAAGCTAGATGTCAAAGCTCAGTTTTTGATAAAGTGATGGGGTTAGACATTACCACCTTGTAGGCATGTAATCATAATGACCATTTTCAGAGGTTTGACTTTTGAATCAAAACTTTATCCCACTTGGCTTTTGGCATTCACAAGGTGAAGGTATGTATGGTTGATGTGACCACAGATGCTGCACAACTGCATTTTTAAAAACATTTTTCATATTTGTTTCCAATCGGAATCTCATTGACCTTTCCTTTTGCATTCTTGAAGTGCTCAATCCAGTGGCTGACGTAGATCATTCTAACTTTATTGACAACATTAAAATTGGCTTAATGATGCACCAGCGATATCAAATAGTTGAAAGTAAAACGATAAGATGGTAAGGGCAATATATAAAGCTTTCTGGACAATGGGGGATGTAAATTCCTGGTGCAGGCCATTTCTTTAAGGTACATTGCAATGAATCCCATTCTATACATCTGTAGTTTTTTTTTAGCTCACCTCCAAGAACTGCAAATTAAAGGCTAATATTTTAAATTTTAACATGAAATGGTGAGATGTAAAGAGACAAAAATCATGAATAAAACTTAGTCAAGTGGACTGTATTTCATTGTCAGTGTAGCTTTTGTATAAGCTTATGTTTTACATGATGACTAAATGTTTATAAATGATTATTTGAGTATGCTAAAATCATTGGTAGTTAATTTATTTAATTGTCAATTTCACTCTTTTCTGTATAAGCAGAAAAATATTTGGTTTAGTTAATCACTAATTAACTTTAATAAACAAACTTGACACTCCAGGAGGAAGACAGAGAGGAATCAATGGATATCTGAATGTTTGAAAATGTATTATCAAACCTGCAGTTAAAATAAAAGATAAACTAAGTTTTGGATATAATAAGAGTGTATTAATTTTAGGTACACATTATGCATGTACTTGGATGTGCTAAATATAGGTTATCATTTCGTTAGAAAGTATGACACCATGTGAATTATTTCAATAGTCCATTTCAGCATGGTGTTAAAGGTATACTCTTCTAGTTTTCTAAGAAAATACTTCACAGGATTAAAAATGATAACTACAAACCTTGACAACATGAGAGCACAGTTAACATGGGTTTTGTAAATGAATGTCAGTTTCAGTTGGATTATAATTTATACAAGATGAAATAGTCATTACTGCACATATTGGTCATTTTTGCAAGAGATTATTGATAATTGTCTACAAGGTATTATGAGTGTGACTGTCATTAGATTTTTTTCTTTTTGCAAACTTTTGTTTCTATATATGGGGTAAATTTGTAAAAGTATAACATTGGGAATAGTAGCAAATGTTCTGGGATTGCTTCGCAATGTTGTAACTGGGATGTTATAACTATATGGTCACAAACTTAAGTAACAGGAAAGAAATAAACCAACAAGTTTTGTAAAACTTAATAAACAATTTAATTATCAATTTATAAATGAAAACTTGATGGGAATGTACAGTATTATAAAGTGAATCCAACTAAATCCTTATAAAGGTCTATGAAAGTCCTAAATGAATGAAAAGTAATCTAAATTTCAATACCAGAAAAGTTCTCAGGTCCTCCATTGTTATTGTCAAGATAGCATTGTCTAGACCTCCCCTGAATAATCTATAACAGTTCCAAATAATGAGCACTTTCTATATCTACTAAACCATTCAAACAAATGTTTTTCCTCTTGAATAATATCTAAGTACAAATTAAAACACATCTGCAAACTTACAACAGTAACACAATAAGTGTGAATGACTCCAAAAATCGGAAAGAATCTGACTCCTTAATTTTCTGCTTATATACACTGTATATTGCAACTGTACTTCACTATAGACCCCACATGACAGCATACACTATTGATTTTACATCAAATTAAGCATATTTTCATGACTTCATGCAACCAGTGGGAAGCCACATAAATATTCTCAAAACACTGATATCCCATCAGTCACTGAGAAACTATACTACAGGTGCCATTTAAGTTTTATTATTAAGATTATTATTAATAATTGTTAACACATTAACACATACATAATCACCTATTTATAGATCCTATGCAATATTGTACTCTTAGCAGATTTAAGTCATGTAGACCAAACTTAACTAAAGATATTTTGTGCACATTACAGCCATGATTAACAATTATAGTATAAAAGGAGATGGATCAACAGAGGATGTCTATAAGCATTTCGCTTTTTTCTCCAGGTGTACCGACAGTATCCTGCAAATGCTGGCTATGTAGGTGTGGACCCAGACATAAATTATGAGTATTATGTTCCAGTTGGTAACTCCGCTAGTGTTCAGTACAGTTGGCAGACAACTCCAGGGACATGTAGCAAGCCATGTGGGGGAGGTACGTTTTATATAAAATCAAGGATTCCAAGAAATTGGGGTATCCACATTTATATGGTTCCAAGGTTCAAAACAACTTTTCATGTGTATATAGCATTAGTGTGAAAACTAAAAATAGACTGTATACCTCCTATATTTCTAGATAGTTGGGGGTGTTCAGACTAGAGTAGGGAGTTTTGTGGTCCCATGGGGAGTTGTTTTCTTTATGCAAATAGTACATTTTTCAAGATGAATTAACATTTCCCATGTTCTTTTTTCCAAAAAAGCCTGTTTTATGCAGAGACTTTTCATGAATATGTATGTAGATATTAATAATTTATGAAGTAATTGAAAGAACAAACACTTTGTGAACTTAGTTACAAGAAATGTCTATGCAAACATGTGGACATGCTATATTTTAGAATGTTTACAATTTTATGGTTTTAATTCTTTTAATAAACCTTTGCCTTTCTATTCTTTCATTTTCATTGCCATATCTATATTGTTTTATTTTATTACTTTTTGAACAAGAAAGACCCAAATTTGGCATGAATATTATTTCTGGATTTTATTTCATTATCCATTTTTTCAGGGTTGTAAAGGGGTCTCGTAGACTACCTTAGGTTGGGGTGGGGTGCTCCCAGTATTATCTTTAATTATTACAGAAGACCCACCCTGGCTCATTTTTGTTAGAAAATGAAGTAGTGATAGAGATGCAAATTTCCGAGCCCCCAGTCAGTGATGCCGACAGTTAAATTACTGAATACACAAAAGGTGAAATTCAATTAAACAACTAATTTAATGCCATTCAATTACAGATAATCCTTCCTCAAATGAAATTCAATATTCAAAACCCTATCACTCGTCTTTCACTCGACCAAGTGATGGCCTATTTCATCATCTGACTTAGTGTGATAGATCTCCCTCCTGTGTTTCTTCTCATCTGTAGTATTTCTTGACAGGTATCCAGTACCCCTTCAGTCCAACAACCACGTCCTTCACACTACAACTTCCTCCACTTTTGTTCTCTCCTTTTCTTGTCTCCCAGAGACTTGGGACCAACTGTACCAGGGTATTTCCCTTCTCTGTCTCCTACAGCTCCTCCGGTCCCTAAAAGCTTCCTGTCCGAACACACAAGGACATTAGTATATTCCTTTAGTTATCTAGCCTCACACTAAACAACAATCTATCATCAGATAAGCCATTACCTTCTTTGGTCACGCATTTGTGCACATCGAAATACCCATACTTTCTGGTATGGTATACATGGTATCAACTGCTTATCATGCATATATCAATAGATTTCATCACATCGGTATATATAGATTCTCAATCTTATTATACAGAACAATATCACATAATCAGATGCATTTCACACGAGGTTACTACGAATTAACCAAATAGCGAATTACAATATTAATTCTTTACATAAATATCGCTCATATCTCAAAATATGCATGTAGATCAAACACTACAAATGAATCAAACTCTACAAATGGCAATTCTACGTACTAATGATTCTAGTAATGAAGTATACATACTGCACATAATTAAAGTACAATTATCTTGCTGTAATAGATTATGACAATCTGAAGCCCTTTTGTAATTCCCAGAATAACAATGTTTCCTGCCAATTTCAAATGATGTCGGAGTAGCTTTTAACATCCTTATGTAATTCCCGCAAGATGGTTTAGCGACTACTGACATTTAGTTTCAAGACACTAGATTTAAACTTGTGATTCCATTGGTGGCTATGCCTTGCTCAATTCTGAGTGGATGTAAATTCACCCATGGTCTACATAATTAGCAGACATTGCCCCTTCTCCGGCAGTCTGTCAAGGGTGGATTTACAACCCCCACTTGATATTCCTTTGAGCCAACGCAGGCAATTCCTGCCACTTACCTGTGAATCACATACAGCAGAATAAGGGGCCAGTAACAAGTTCCTATGGCATGTTATATACAACTGCTTCCCCTCTGTCTTTTTGATGTCAGCTTACACTTGCAACATTTATGAAGCGAATAATTAGCCTCAGGGTCTAGCTTATACATGTTGCAATCTGACTATTTTTCCTTACTCATACAAGGGTCATTTTTCTAAACTGTGTTTCACTAACTATAGAGAAACTATGTAGCTTATTGGATCAAGCAATGCACTGGTAATCTAAGGGTCTCAGGTTTGATACTGAAACAGGTCATCCTGGGAAGACTGCTTACGTGTGTTCTTTGGAAATGCACTTGGCTCCAATTTCATTGGCATGATGTAGCTAAATAAAACTGCCAATGAAAGCAATCTGATTCACCAAAAATAAACATTCAGTCAGTTATCTCAGTGTCCAAAGCTACAAAGTTACCATTATGTTTGAAGAACAAAAGTTATAAAAAATAGCGGACAACTTGTTTGTCTTTGTTGGAAAAGCAAGTCTACCTTAATTTGGTTATTAGTACAATTTGAAAAGATAATGTTTTAGGAAATGCTGAATGTGTTCATTGGTTTGGATTTTTGGAGTGACATAAACTGAAATGGATGGTATGGGAATGTTTTCCCATGGCTTCTGAATGCCATTATAATTTTCCATCAATTAAATGCAAAATAGTTTCAAAATCATCACATCATTAAGTGTGTGTGTGATTTGGATTTTTAACATAGCTTTAATGTCTGCAGTGTGGCAGTTTATAGTGCTGTCTAGCACTGGAACATGATACCACAGACATGTAGCATGATGTCTCCAACCCAGTCACATTATCCTGACACCAGGCCAACCAGTCCTAACACTAACCTCTTAATGCTGAGCATCCACTACCATTTTTATAAGTCTTTGGTATGACTTGGCTAGGGTTTGAACCCACAACCTCCAGCATCCAAGGCAGACACTCTAATCACTTAGGACCCTGGAGCAGTACGCATCAATATAATATGTCATGTGTGTGAATGATAAATAACTTTATGAATAAACAGAGATAAACAGTTTTATTAATATTTTTATTATGTATAATGCACATTTTTAAAATACATTACACCTTGATATATTATGGATGAATGTTCGTCAATAATATATCAAGGTATTATAAATTGTTTTAAAAATGTGTATTATACTTGAAAAAAATATTAACAAAACTGTATCTCTATTCATAAATTTTTATATAGTTATCAATAGAGATATATGTATCTTTAAGATCCAGTTTTATGTATTTTTATGTCTTAAAACATAATTTATCTATAATATATATGCATTTTTCAATGTCAATTATTTGTTAAAGAATTAAACAGTTATCTATGGTAAAAATGTAATCTATGATGTCATCTTGTTTATGTCATGATGTTTGTATCACCGATCACTTAGAAACAGAATTATACTCAATTAAATGGGGCCCAGAGTGGCCGAGTGGTCTAAAGCACTCTCCGTTACAGATCATTGCCATCTCACCGCTGTCTGCGTGGGTTCGAGACTCGGATTTGGCCAATGTGGGTATGTGAGAAAGCTTGCCAGTAGCTTCTTGTGGGTCGGTGGTTCTTTCTGGGGTTTTCCCAGGTTCTTCCACAACCATTAATACTGGCCGCCATGTATAGCCTATCATGTGCAGAGAAATGGTGTTAAACCACACAACAACAACAACAACAACATACTTAATGAAATAAGCAATGATATTGAATTCAGTTTGAATTCAGTCAAATGAAGCAATAAAGTGAACCCTATCACACATTCTACATGTTGGTGTTGTTTATTTTATTATTTATAATGATAAATAACCTCAGCTATGTCACTGTAAAAGTTTGGAAATTATTTTTTTAAATTTCAGAATAAGATATTATATTCTTCAAAACTAAATGAAATTAAAGAAAATCATTGATGATTACCAGTATTTTCTATCATAGGGCAACAAGTTCCAGAAATCTCCTGTATTGACAAGAACAACAACCCAGCAGAAGACTTCAGATGTAGCATAAGTGATAAACCATCAGAAGTTCCTCAGCCATGTAACACATTAGCCTGTCCTCCCCGGTATATATCAATCATATTTTTGTGTTTTTTGGGCTGACACAGAGGCAAATAAGAATCAGTTTAGCTTGTCTTAGCATGACTAAGCTTTTGTATGATTGATTAATTAGTGAAATTAATATCATGACAAAAAAGCTAAAGGAAGATAAAAAAGAAAGTAGATATAAATAAAGTAAGAAAAACATTGAACAAGAATTACTTTTTATATTAGGATAAGATAGAAAAGTGAAAGATTGAAGTGTTTACAGAGTGAAATACAGCACTTGAAATGATGTCCATAGGATGCATGGATTATACACCCATACAATGAGACCATCTTATATAGTATAAGTCAAGCAGGTCATGTAGGCATTCACCACCGACTATTTTAGTAATAGGTGTCCTTTTTTAGAATTTGATTCAGCACCTTGAAGTGGCAAGTATTCACTTCATCTGGATACATATACATCCATATTCATTTGGAAGGTCATTATTTGGATGCCTCAATAGGTGCATTTGTCAAAATCAATGTTAAGGTACATAGACATTTTTGGATGAGATGAACCTAAAGGTGTAATGCAGTACAACTGAATTTCATGTCGTTGTTGTTGTGGGGTTTTAACGCCATTTTTCAGCACGATAGGCTATACATGGCGGCCAGTATTAATGGTGGAGGAAGAACCCGGAAAACCCCGGAAAGAACCACCGACCCACGAGAAGCTACTGGCAGGCTTTCTCACATGCCCACATTGGCTGAATCTTAGACTCGAACCGCCGCAGACAGAGGTGAGATGGCAGTGATCCGTAACGAAGAGCGCTTTAGACCACTCGGCCACTCGGGGCCCCGAATTTCATGTCATGCAGTGTGATGTCACAATGAAAGCTCCACATGATATGTTCTTATTTTAACCCAAGTTTAGTACAAGGCCATAGTGATAGATCATTTTTTGGGGGAAGTTTCCTGGTGACAGTTAAGGTGCAGAACATTCAACAATCAGAACTGAATAAACTTTGGTTAAAGAAAATTAGTGTTAAATTTTAAAAGAACAATTGATATTTAATTTAAAATGAGTAAATGTGCCTATCTTCAAATCAGTACTCCCAAGAGGGTAGTTTAATTTGAGACTAAATACACTATATCAGTAGCCCCAAGAGGGCAATTTAATCTGAATCTACATACCCTATATTGGTAGCCCCAAGAGGGCAATTTAATAATAATGAGAACTTTGTATAGCGCCTAATCTTTAGAAGCTCTAAGCACTTTACATTAGACAACACACCTATAAGATAAAAAACATATATAATGATATGATTACAAACACAAACACCGAGAAATTAGAAAACATAGAAAAAACATGCTGAGAATATTTAAGGTAGGAAACATTATTAGGTCTTTAAGTTTGTTCTTGCAGTCGAAATAAGTGAGTTTTGAGAGCACTCTTGAATGTGATTACTGTGTCTTTATGTCTAAGTTCAGTGAGCAATTCATTCCACATTGCTGGGCCCTGATATGCAAAAGAACGCTGTCAATATGACTTTGTTTTCATAGTGGGAATAATGAGTATACTTTGAAACAACAAACACTATATCAGAAGCCCCAAGAGGACAATTTAATTTGAAACAACATACACTATATAGCTTTGAGACTTCTGTTTTCATTGTCATTTGTCATTAATAATGATTCTTCTTTTCGAACTATTTTTATTGCCATATTTTCCCATAAGAAAAAGAGACAAGTCATAATATCATTAAGTGGTCCACAAGGGCTACCTGATTTCAACATATAGTAGCCTGTGCCCAGTGTTCTGTAGCTCTTGGACTGCAGGCACAAAATTTGCTTGGACCCAAAATTAACAGATCTTTGAAAACATGCTTCTTTGAAACAAATGGCAGTGATACTTTTGTTACATGGCAAGTAGTAAGATGGATATTTGAAACAAAAGATCTGTCCTGTGTTCAGATTAGACACATGTTCTTTAAAAAAATTGATTTTTATTAGTATTCCTGTCATTATCCTTATAAACAGATATCCCTCACAAATGAGGCATCCTTGAATCAAGATTTTGTGTGGTTCGGTAACTCTGAATAATCAGTTGGGTGTTTAGTACTCAACTCACTTTATAATCTAGTGGTTAAAGTTTAGGGAAAGTTATTTCCAACATGAACATGTTATAAAAGTGTTTAATTACATAACACATAAGGTATTTAATGATCTGATGTAATAGTGCCTAATAACATAATAAATAGGGTATTTAATGATGTGTTATAATAGTGTTTAATAACTAAACAAATAGGGTATTTAATGATGTGTGATATTAAAAACACAACAGATACGGCATTTAATGATGTGTTATAATAGTGTTTAATAAAAAAACAAATAGGGCATTTAATGATGTGAAAACATATTATAACTGTTTTCCATTACCAGGAATACAAATCAAATAACATGGGTAACAGTAGAAAGCAAAAACTGGAGGTCATCTAAGAACATATCTGTCTTATAAGAGAGTAGTGCTATATGGAGGGCCTTAATAGTGAGGGACTGCTGTTTTCTGATAGTGCTAGAAAATAGGACTAAACTGCAATACAGCATAGGTATAAATGTGTGTTGTTAATGATCCATTCTGTGTATTGGTCAGGTGGAGGACAGGAGATTGGGGTGCATGCTCCAAATCCTGTGGTGGAGGACAGCATCACCGCTCTGTTGAGTGTGTTCAGGAAGATAATAACATTGAAAAGGTATGATTGATAAATCCAACAAATTTGGGTAAAATTGTATTATGTAAGTGTTAGCTAACTTCCTATAAATTCAGCTGATTTGCTATTTAACATTTTTGCATTTGTAATTTGAAGGTGTGTTGACTGACAAAGAATGCTGTCAATTAAATTTTTTCCTGGGTGTCAGTTTTTGTGCTTTTGTAAAACAGATTAATTTTCTTGGGTACCTTAATTCATGGATTTGCTTCAATCAAAATGTACTCATTTGTAGGTATTTTATTTTGTGCATTAACCATTGCAAATACCTTGAATAAAAGATACAAAAAGGGCAAAATGACAGAAATTTGTACATTGCTTGTCTCTTAATGTCTAAAATGTCTGACTTATAAAGATGTGTAATAACTAATTGAAAAAGAGTCTCTCTCAACATCAAAATAGGATGCCTACATTACTGAAATGTGTCACTGTGAATGCAAATGCCATTAAGATGCAATTTAGGGCTGGGTGACATGTTGCAAAATAATATCTTAGTAACATTTGCCTATTTTAGTATCAGTCTTATGTATCAGGTTCCAGTGTAAAAGAATGAAATCATTTACTTTGCAAAATGTTCTAGACTGTCAAGTATGTATGTGGATTGTGCGTAGGTTATTTATAACTTACACACACCAAATGTTAAGTGATGCTAAGCTTCAGAGGTTGCTACAGGTAGAAAATGCACTCAGAGTTATCCTCATGGTTGGATTCTGCATCTACATTGCCCAGTGATAAGTAAATACCGATAGTAACGTTTTACTTGGCCCAGGATGAGTAGATTAGTGCTTTTCCTGAGCCCTAAGACCTGTTTATCTCAGGTACCATTAAAATAACTTTTAGTTCTCTTTGTATTGGTGTATAATTGATAGGTGTAATTTGGATTTTGGTGTATACAGCTTCGTCTTTAACTTCAGATGCGTATTTCAGACAAAAATTCTTGCTCCCTTTGGTCATTTTCACTTCCTGGACTTCAAAGGTAAATTGGAAATGATACAAGCAGATATCTTGTTTTCAATTTCATGTGTTTTATAATTCATTTATTGTACATTCAGAAGCTGGTATTGTCTGCAATAGCAAAATTAATTTTACCTATTTTAGTGACTGCTAAGTTTAGTGTATTTTGGACTAGTTGAGGCTCACTTGAAAGAGAGAAAATAGAAATATTTGTATGGATAGATGGTGTAAAATAAGATTGTAAATAAATTTAAGACTGTACAGTACATATACGCCAACTCTTTTGATTTAATTGGGAGTCTCCCAATTATGTGTAGAAAACCCAACAGTCCTTAGCGGGAGCCAAAGTCTCCCAATTAAAAAAACAAGATAAATGTTTTTTAGTCATTCCAAGTCCACAAGAAGTAATCATTGCAATTGTTGTAAAGATGGTAGGGTCCTCCTTATGTGCAAAATATCTGGATGGCAAATTCAAAGACTTGCCAGTCCTAAGTTAGCCACCTGCTGAGTGGGAAAATATGTTGATCAATTTATCATTTTATATGTGCTGGTATTTATAATGACAAAAATCATTGGCTGAAAGACCCTCAGATGTGCATTTTGTCATTACAAGTGTCCATGAAAAGAACATGATGCAATAGCCAAGTGGCAAGTTCAAATATTTCATCTAGCTGTTGAGTGGGAAAATGTGCTGATATTTACAAAGAAAATGTGCTGATATTTACAAAGAAAATGCGCAGATATTTACAAAGAAAATGTGCAGATATTTACAAAGAAAATGTGCTGATATTTACAAAGAAAATGTGCTGATATTTACAAAGAAAATGTGCTGTTATTTACAAAGAAAATGTGCTGATATTTACAAAGAAAATGTGCAGATATTTACAAAGAAAATGTGCTGATATTTACAAAGAAAATGTGCAGATATTTACAAAGAAAATGTGCAGATATTTACAAAGAAAATGTGCTGATATTTACAAAGAAAATGTGCAGATATTTACAAAGAAAATGTGCTGATATTTACAAAGAAAATGTGCAGATATTTACAAAGAAAATGTGCAGATATTTACAAAGAAAATGTGCAGATATTTACAAAGAAAATGTGCTGATATTTACAAAGAAAATGTGCTGATATTTACAAAGAAAATGTGCAGATATTTACAAATGCAGATATTTACAAAGAAAATGTGCAGATATTTACAAAGAAAATGTGCAGATATTTACAAAGAAAATGTGCTGATATTTACAAAGAAAATGTGCAGATATTTACAAAGAAAATGTGCAGATATTTACAAAGAAAATGTGCTGATATTTACAAAGAAAATGTGCTGATATTTACAAAGAAAATGAATTCAGTGGCAGACAGCCCATGGTCGTTATAAGCTCAAATCAGATGAATAGCTTTAGCTTTCATTATTGTGTTCGTTTCCGAGTGTAGCTGAATAAGCGGTACCTTTGACCTCGATATCAAGACAAGTTGAGACTTAGACAAAATGCCGTTTGCAAATTTAGATAAGTGGTTTAGGGTTAAGCATTATATTCATAAAGGTTGTAAGAAAGAAAAAGTTGCTAAAACTGATAGTTCAGATGGGACAGAATCCAAGTGTAAAAAAAGTGTGTGATGCCTAGTTTAGTGTTCTAGAAACAAGACCTTTCTTCGGATTGACAAAATTCAGTCTCACTCTGATGGACAAACAAGAGCTATGTGTCAGTGGTGTAAACAGTGTGGAAAATTAAACTCAATCGCAACATCTGGTTCTTCAAATTTGTAAATTTTCACATTTTCTGAGAGGGGAATGCAACTTTTGCTGGTGGTAGTCCTGTGTTTACCAATATAGGAGTCCTGGACACCTGTTTGGCTTTTGAATCCCTGTGAGACTCTTGGTAGGCATATAACAAAAATCAAAAGGTGACCAATATGCATTTGGTAAAGTTTGCAATTCCAACAATGAAATATTTCATGGAGGGAAAAATGATGTTGAAAAGCATAGCAAGAATTCCACTCATATAACTAATGATAAAATGGCCAGGTCAGTGCCAGAACATGTACAGACTGATTGATTATATAGTGTTATGACCTGTTATGAGAGACCACATGTCATGAGAGACCATCATAGTTTGGCAAAAGGGGTGGTCATTCAAGACAGGTTTCACTGTACCATAAAAGCTGGAATGTCTGACAGTAATTCTATATTTTTTCATGCATTCATCCATCTAATCATTTATATCTGCAGGTTTTGTCAGCCTTCAAGTGTAGTGGTACACCCAAGCCATCAGAAATATCACAGTGTAACACACATCAGTGCCCTGGTGTGTGGAAGAATGGTCCATGGGGCTCAGTAAGACAATGAAGTTATCATTTACGACTATAATTTTTAGTTCCATCATTTTTATTCTTCACTGTAAAGTGCATTTTTCCATCAGTATTCTGTAGCATTTTCATTTTCAGAAATATAATTACATTTCTTGCTTAATTTTTCATATGTTAATCATGTCAATTAACAAATTATTTTTCAAGACACATTATCTTCTTGACATTAAAAAATTTGTCATGGAATTGATCTCTGCCATATATAAGAAAGATGATGTGTTAGTCATCAATATCAACTGTCAAACTGCAGACATCGTAACGATATGACTGAAAGTTTATTTAAAGCTATGATAAAATTTCAACACACATACACATTCAAATGCAGAATACTTCTCTTTTGAACAATTGGAATGCTACATGGAGGGAGAGGTCAAAATGAGTTGGCTTAGCATTGTACAAACTTGACCAAAAAAATCTTCTAGGCAGTAAGTCCAGTTTATAGAAACTTGAAACATTTTTATTGATGTCTCACAAAGTTATCCAAGTTCATTGATGACTCACTAATTAGTGCATCCAAGTTCACTGATGACTCACTAATTAGCACATCTGCCACAAAGTTATCCAAGTTCATTGATGACTCACTAATTAGTGCATCCAAGTTCAGTCATGCAAACATAAGAATGAATAGAACATTTTAAGGCTTGACTAATTTTTAATAATGGCATGCACGCAGAAAAGAAGTTCTAAATGATAAATAGTTATATTGCCAAGAGCAATTTCAATTATCAGTAGTTTCATGGAGTTATAAGCATAAGACCCATCATTAACATGTGAAATAAATAAGAATAAAATCCAATCCCACAAATGATTGCATGACTGATCATAATTTTAAATGTTGTGGCTGGTGAACTTCACATGTATGCAGTTATATTTTTGCTATGCTAAGCATTTCATAGGAAGAATACTTTCATTTTACCCTTTTTCAGTGTTCAAAAACTTGTGGCAGAGGTGTAAAGACTCGAAATGTTAAATGTTACCAAAGTTCATCTTCAAATACACCCATACCAGACAGTCAGTGTCTGACCTCAAATAAGCCCAGTGACAGAGAAGTCTGTGTTGAGAGGGCCTGCAGGACTGACATCAGTGAGTATAAGATGATGATGGTGATGATGATGGTGGTGGGCAATGATGATGAAGATGATGAAGATATTCTTGATACAAGCGTGATGACATAAAAAATTTGATGTTGACAGCAATAACAATTTTGATTAAGCATTGTAATATTAGAAACAGTGATAATACATTCCTTAAAGTAAGGCTTTAAGGATATCACAATTAGGATGATTATAAATGTCTGAGGTGATGGTAAAGATGATGGTGAAGTAGGAAATGTTTATGATGATAAATATATGTACCAACTAAAAAATATATGATATATTAAAAAATGCTAACTGTTATGTGGCCAAGTTCAAAATAGTTATTAAATTGTCTTGGCTTTATGTTGATGTTGCAAGTAATATTCAATCCTGTATTAAATCTAATGCCATGCATAAACTTTCTGGAATTAATTTCTCAGCTGCTTATTCTGTTATAAGCAGGCATGGATCCCATTTTTTAAACCCCAAAATACCCCTGAAAATAAACCCTATTTGTTAACCTTGAAGAAAATCGCAATTAAAATTGGTAACGGAAGCTTTGATGTATCACTTGTTTTATCGTTGAAAACGGTAGATAGGACCTGGAAATTGTAATCAACACTATGAAATATCAAATTTAAAAATAACTCATACAGTTTTTTACATTTTCTTTCCAAACGACATTCCTAGTACACCACAATTAACGATATGTAAGGAAATTTCGATAAATGAAAATGTCACTTACACTGATCAGTACATTACTTTAATCAAAATACAAATTAAATACAATTTTTTATCAATTGAAATTTGTGTTCTAGTTCCATCTTTTAGTTCCTTTTAAGTGTAATCATCACAAGTGCAATGGGTCCTCTAGTAATTAAACGTAAAATGCGTCAATCAACCGTAACAGCTATGTCCACAAGCATTAATCTGAGAACCTAATTAAGTGCCGACCGTGTTTTGATAACTGACTTACAGAAGTATTTGTTGAATTGTTGCACTGAATTAAAAGCTGGCCTCCTTTATATTATCATGCTAATTATGTCTTTTGAATAAAAAGAAAAGGAGGTGGAATAAAAGAAAAGTTAAAAGGCATAAAATCGGACTAACTTTAAATCAAGCGGCCTCGATCGTATGTTAGGTGAACTAACTTTATTTGATCAATCAAACACCCTAATAAACATTATTGTGTATGTAACAAAAAGCTTAAATTAACCAACTCTTTCATAACTGTGATCAAAGATAACAAGTCAGCAAAGCAAAAAGAATACATCATAAAATAAAGAGCTTGATTTCACAGATATGGACCATTGTGGGCAAATGTGTTTCAGAGAATTCTTGAACTGGCATTTAGAGATATCCTCAGGGATGATAAGAACTTTCATTATTACTTCCAATGAAATCACAACATTAACATTGTACTAATTGTCATGAAATAAATGTCGCATGTTTTTGAAGAAAAAAAGAATTTTGTTTGGTGGTGTATCAACAGTTAGTCTAGTTCCTAAATTGTGGACTACTGATTTGGCAAGATACTATTAAATACCACTAAGGGAACCAGACTCATCAAGAAAACAACAATCAGTGACATAATACATAGATTTCAGGAATGCTTTCGACATGGTGGATCATGAAATCCTTTTGAAGTAACTGAAAATCTACCAGTGTGATGAAAGAACAATTAGATGGTTTACTTCGTACTTAAATGAGAGAACACAACATGTTTACATATATAATGTTCTGTCTGAACCTGAAACAATTAGATATTGAGTACCACAAGGCTCAATTCTAGGTCCATTACTATTCATTTTATTTATTAATGACCTACCACTTTTACTAAGAGACTCAATATCATGTACAGATCTCTATGCAGATGACACAACATTGTCAGACATCCAAAACACAAAGCATGAGCTCGAAATTTCTTTACAGAATGCACTAAACAAACTGGAAAATTGGTGCACATGTAATGGCATGGTGGTAAATACTGGTAAAACTAAAATATTACTTATCTCAACATGGCAAAAAAGGACACATCTTGATAGTGATGAACTATGTCTGACATGGAAGGATACAAATCTTACAAATCTGCAAATGGTCTGTCATGATAGACTACTTGGTATTCTGGTAGATAATAACCTATCATGGACTGAACATATCAAATATACCAGTAAAAAAGTCAATTCAAGTTTATGGCTTCTCAGTAGGATAAGACATTTTCTCCCTGAAAGGCACAGAAAACTATTTATAACAGTTACATACAACCCTATTTGGACTACTGTAGTACAGTATGGGGTAATTCAAATGATAAAAACATAGCAAAGCTGGCACATCTTCAAAAAAGAGCATTTGGGCTAATAGTAATCCAGAAAGAAAGCAAGGAAAGTTTAGCTGGTGGTTAAAAATATTACCTATTAAAGACCGAATCTGTTTGAGAAAAGCCAAATTAATGTACAGGATATCTCATAATAGTGCTCCTGAATATTTACAATCACTATTCCAGTATAGGCTACCTGGTAATACTCCCCACCTGCGATCCATGTCTACCAAACAGTATAAAATTCCCAAACCAAATAAGGAGTTATTTAAAAAAGTTTCCAATACTCTGGAACTCTGCTCTGGAATAGTATTCCAGTTGAGATTAGAAATGCCCACTCTATTTCCTTCTTCCAAACCCAATATATCCAGTGGCTTCAGAGATGCAGCTTAAATAAATGAATTCCTTTGTATGAGGGCCTCAAGGTAGATTAGTTTTTAGCTAATTGTGTTACCCTCTTTAAATAAGGTCATTATTATTATTATTATAGATTTTTTGCATACGTGTGATGGTTGTTCAAACCAGTTGGAACGATCTTTCATATGTTGGATATTTTGAGGGAAAAAAATGTTATTTAAACAGAATAGCGAACAACTTCATTAGAAAAAATGCATTATTAAAAATTATTATCGATAAAATGAGGATTCAGTCATTAAACAGCCCAGTTCCCTAACGCTGCCCCTCCCCCCCACGGTTTTCTCAATGTCAAAGCGATTTTTTATTTTATTTTTGGATGTCCCTCAGTAACTCATGCCTCGCTTATAGTGTGGTCTATGTTTGTGGACCCCGTTGTGTGTAAGTTATCGAGGGAGAGGTGTATAACCTTTATTGGACAAGTATCTAAATTGTTGCCTACTGATATAGGATGTAGACAAGGTGATCCTCCCTCCCCATATATCTTTATTTTTGTTCAGAGATATTTGTTCAGATGATAAGGTAAGCAAAAGAATATTAAAGGAATTGATGTTGGTGGTTCAACTTTTAATTATTTTCAATACTCAGTCAATACATCAATGATTCTTGATGGTTAAGACAAATCATTGAAATTGGCCTTAGATCTTAAGTAACAGTATTACTATAGAAAAAAACACAAAGTAATATGGCTTGAAAGCAAAACAAGTAGAAAATTTTACTTCTGTTCCAAATATAAATTTAATTGGGATTATAGTGATTTTGCTTTCCTTGGCTTTTTAAAATTATTTTAGAGAATATACCAATTCTTAACTGTCTCATCCAAATTATACAAATTAAGAATTTGCTTTTATATAAGCATATTATTTCATCACTTGGAATGTTAGCAGTAATAAAAGTCATACAATCTTAAATTTTCTCACCCTTTATTAAGTTTAACAATCCAGCCAAACAGGTACTTAATGAACTTAATAAATTGTATTACAAGTTTCTATGGAAAGAAGAAAAGATAACTTAAAAACAAACAGTTTTAATAAAAGGGTTCTATAAGGGAGTTGTAAAGATGATATTATTTTTAAATTTACACATGCTTTAAAACTTGCTTAACTTCAGAGACTATTCTCAGGGAACTCATAATGGAAAAATCTATTACAAAGTTCCAAAATTGATCATTTCTTTCTTAAAGTGGGTTTTGTTCAGTTTCCAAAAAATAACCTAATTCATTTTGGATAGATTTATTTGTTGCTCTCAGAATTATTTAAATCAGTATCAAGTTAGTTGACCTGAGTATTTAATGCTCACATCTGTATGGGTTAACCCTAGCATAAAAATAGAAGGTCAGAGTGTTTTTATAAAATCGTTTGAAAAAGATATGATCCTTGTTAATGATTTCATTATTGATGATGGCACCTAAATATGTTTTGACAACATTGAATTAAATTCTGCCATGTAACTGATGATGGGATACTGAAGTACATGTATCACTATGTAGGTGTGATAATTGGAAACTTTGATGTCATGATACAGGTGTGATGGGATACTGAGGTGTCACAATGCAAGTATGATCATTGGATACTGAGGCATCATATTAAAGATGTGATGATTGGATACTGAGGTATCACTATACAGGTGTGATAATTGGATACGGGGGTGTCACTACACAGGTGTGATGATGGGATACTGAGATATCACAATACAGGTGCGATGATGGGACACTGATGTATCATAATGCATTTGTGATCATTGGATACTGAGGTGACATAGTAAAGGTTTGATGATTCAATACTGAGGTATCACTATGCATGTGTGATGATTGGATACTGAGATATCACACTATACAAGCGTGATGATTGGATACATGGGTGTTACTACATAGGTGTGATCATGGGATACTGGGGTATTACTACACAGGTGTGATGATGGAATACTGAAGCATCACAATACAGGTGTGACGATTGATTACCAAAGTCCACGTCATAAGTATCTATTGTCAAACCTGACATACTTAAACAAATCACTGAATTACAATAATCAATAGGTCTGCAATAATTATTAATTTACAAGGTATGCTAATTGGCTTATATTGTGAGAACTACTGTAATTATTTTCAGCTGGAAGTGCCTGCCAAGATAAGGAGGCTGACTGTTTTGGAAGTTTTGGTCAGAATGTGTGTGAGGAATATGCCAGCTGGTCCACAGAACACTGTATGAAGAGCTGTGGAATTTGTCTTATTGAGGGAGGTGGAGGTATTTATATACATAATCATTAGCCTCCTCAGGATTAATCCTGGCTTTAAAAATTAGGTTTAATGTTTCCCCATATTCACTTCCACCCACCTCACCCCTACCTCACTACAACAGCTGCAGGGGATATTGTTTTGCTGCAAACATTCTGAAGTAGTTTAAGGACAGGCACACCAAAACTGCTTGAGATCAAACACTGAAATTTCCTGTGCATTTAATTGTATGCATAGCGTTGTTGCTATGGGGTTTAATGTGATTTATCAATGCAAGATAGGCTATACATGGTGGCCAGTATAACTTGTGGATGAAGAACCTGGGAATACTCCAAGAAAAACCACTGACCTATGGGAAGGTTCAGTCAAGCTTTATCACATACCCACATTGGCCTAGTCCAAGACTTGAACCCATGCAGACTGAGGTGAGATGGCAGTGATCAATAACGAGAGCACTTTAGACCAATCAGACACTCAGGGCTCCTGCATAATGTTGAATATCTGTTTAGTGTTGCAGGCTTTTTTTGTACAATTTGTGTATCATTTATTGCTGTATTGTGGACCTTTTTTCTATATTTTTTGCAGGCTGCAGTAATATTTTACAAGTACAGATTTAATCAGTGTAGTTATGTACCTACTAGTGCCATAGTCCATCAAAGTACTTTATTAGTTTCTGTTGTAATAAATTTACTATAATGGTGAGATGTTGGATTCTTTATTTAATTTCTAATACAGTCCAACCTGTCCTAATGGTCACCTGAGTTAGCAGGCACAATGTCACAGTGGCCATTCTAATTTTCCCCTGGAAAATTTCCTATATAAATGCAATGTATTCAGTGGTTACATGTCTTCCGTGTCCATGTGTCTCTCAAATGAGTAGTGGTTACACCCTGCCTTCTGCAGTCTGTGGCTGTGTGTTTCTTAACCAAGCAATGGTTTCACCCTGCCTTCTGCAGTCTGTGGCCATGTGTTTCTTAACCAAGCAATGGTTTCACCCTGCCTTCTGCAGTCTGTGGCTATGTGTTTCTTAACCAAGCAATGGTTTCACCCTGCCTTCTGCGAGCACTGGAATGTATCAGCAGTGATTAAAGTTCTTTTTGTTTGATGAGCAAGGCATGATGTATATAAAGGTATATTAATTGATTCAATGTTTAAACATTTAATATTTCAATTATAAAGTTTGCAACCATAATCAACTGAAACTGAAATGTATCAATGTGTCAGCTTCCAAAGCAAGGCACCTTTTATTCTTACACTGGTACATGGCACTAATGATATCCCTTACAGTTTTGTAATCTGAGTTCCCTCTGACCCTTCGCACCCCATCTTGTATATTTGGACATTTATGTTGGGTCACTAAGAGTCTGTATGGGATAACTGCATATTGAAAATCTGGAATTTGCCATCACCATGCAGCAGCACTATAGAAAAGCAACTTACCAACAGGCCTTGCAAACTTAACCGATGTTTTATCAAGACATACCTGCATGAAACCATATTAGGAAAATGATTTATTCTGTTATGAATTGTGAGTATTATAACCATACTTCTTTAATCTGATGACAGATGATATGAAACTACAGAAATGATGAGATTTGGTACTTGCCATATACATTGCTAATCACGTGACTACACAACTCTTGTGACCAACATCTCCATGACACCAGAAGTCCAGTATTCATGTGGTATCAACAACAAACACCCTTTCCAATGTTGTTGTAAAAAGATTTGAAACCTCGAAGTTAAACGAAAGCGACTTTATGTGTATGTTTGTAAAAAAATGAAAGAACACATGTTTCTCAAGATATTTATTCTTTGAACAATGACCAGAAAACCGATGCTGTTGCAGCAGCTTAGAGAAAGTCAGATTCTTGAAAAATAAAGCAAATGTCAGCGGTTTTTTTTGTTGTATTCCATGTCTACTCTGCTTTGTGGCAGTGAAGTCCAACCTTCTGATTGACTCTGATGAATCTGGCTTTGTGGCAGTGAAGTCCAACCTTCTGATTGACTCTGATGAATCTGGCTTTGTGGCAGTGAAGTCCAACCTTCTGACTGACTCTGATGAATCTGGCTTTGTGGCAGTGAAGTCCAACCTTCTGATTGACTCTGATGAATCTGGCTTTGAGGCAGTGAAGTCCAACCTTCTGATTGACTCTGATGAATCTGGCTTTGTGGCAGTGAAGTCCAACCTTCTGACTGACTCTGATGAATCTGGCTTTGTGGCAGTGAAGTCCAACCTTCTGATTGACTCTGATGAATCTGGCTTTGTGGCAGTGAAGTCCAACCTTCTGATTGACTCTGATGAATCTGGCTTTGTGGCAGTGAAGTCCAACCTTCTGACTGACTCTGATCCTACATCTTTATATAGGGGCCCCGAGTGGCCGAGTGGTCTAAAGCACTCACCATTGTGGATCACTGCCATCTTCACCTCTATTGGCATGGGTTTGAATCTCAGATTTGGCCAGTGTGGGTATGTGAGAAAGATTGCCAATAGCTTCTCGTGGGTTGGTGGTTCTTTCCGGGATTATCCCCGAGTTCTTCCCCCCAACATTAATACTGGCTGCCATGTATAGCCTATCTTGTACTGAAAAATGGCATTAAACCCTACAACAACAACAACAACAACACCTCTATATAAATGTTGAAATATCAAAATTGGGTTCAGTCTAGGGTTAGAGGAAACTCTGATTAATATTGAAAGTACTACTAACAACAGCCCCAAGAAGCTTCTTTTCCTTCTCTGATCATCAAAGGTTGCTAACAAAAGCTAGCTTTTGATCTCTGTTAGTTTAAACAACAGCTTATCCATCAATTGTTTTAAAGTGTGTAGACCTTTGTTGTTGTTGTTGTAGGGTTTAGCACCATTTTTCAGCACACGATAGGCTATACATGGCAGCCAGTATTAATGGTGGAGGAAGAACCCAGGAAAACCCAGGAAAGAACCACCGACCCACAAGAAGCAACTGGCAAGCTTTCTCACATATCCACATTAGCCAAATCAGAGACTCGTGTGTAGACCTGTTTTCATCCCTAATTATAGTAATGGCCCTAACACATAAGTCAGTTATTTGTTTAACATTTATGGCTAAGCTGTCAGTTAGTAATTCTACTTAGTAGTCATTTCTACTGACAGTGAAATAAAAGTGTATGAGAGAGAGAGAGAGAGACAGAGAGAGAGATGTATAAAAATGAGTGCACATACACAGTTGTAGTTTTCTTGATTTATGCTAAATAGTTAAACTAAATGCATGTACATGTATCATGGTAGCCCACTACTGTTGCTAATAATAATAATAATAATAATAATAATCATAGTAATACATGTGAAATAATAATAAAGCTAATACTACCAATAATAATGTTAATGCTTTTCAGTTCATAGTACATAAATTTGTCATGAGCTTAAGAGCTGAAACTGCCTTTCGAGGCCACCTGTCTACCAAGGCCAATTTTGCCATTTCCCATGGGTGACTGCTGTAAACAGGCTTGGCTATAGATCACTGATTATCTACAAACATATATAACTCTCTTCTTTTAGCTGCATTCAAAATCTCTAGCCATTGTGTTTATAACTTTTGGTTTTAAAAACCTGAAACATGAAACTATTTAAAAGTCTGAATGTATACTTAATACTGCGAATAAATCATTCTCTTAAAACCAATTATTTTTTGGTTTTGAGTGTTTCTGACACATCCATCATTCACTCAGGCTATTTATTCCACATTTCATTTATCTCATCTCAATGATCATCTATAAATAATGCTTAAAGTGTATTAATAAATTAAAATATTAAAACACTTTTTGGCAACAAAATTAAATGTTCTTTTTATTTTAGTTAATGTTTTGTCTAGCCTTTATTTTACAAATATCTTAATATCTTCTTCCATGTAAAGAAAAGTTTAAATTGTATGAATTAATACATTTATTTCATTTAGCATTTTCCTTTATCCCAGCATTTTCCTTATTTTTTCATTCAGCATTTTCCTTTTTTTTTCCAATCAGCATTTCCCTTATTTTTCATTCAGCATTTTATATTTTTCGTTCAGCATTTTCCATTATTGTTTCATTCAGCATGTTCTTTATTATCGTTATCTTTTTATTTAGCATTTTTCTTATTTTCCATTCAGCATTTTCTATTATTTTTATGCAGTATGTTCCATTAATTTTTTCATTCAGCATTATCCATTAATTTTTCATTCAGCATGTTCCTTATTTGTTCATTCAGCATTTTCCCTAATTTCCATTCAGCATTTTCCAATACTTTTAATTTAGCACTTTCCATTATCTTTTCATTTAGCATTTTCCCTTATTTTTCATTCAGCATTTTATATTTTTTTATTCAGCATTTTCCATTATTGTTTCATTCAGCATGTTCTTTATTATCCTTATCATTTTATTTAGCATTTTTCTTATTTTCCATTCAGCATTTTCCATTATTTTTATGCAGCATGTTCCATTATTTTTTTTCATTCAGCATTATCCATTAATTTTTCATTCAGCATGTTCCTTATTTGTTCATTCTGCATTTTCCCTAATTTCCATTCATCATTTTCCATTATTTTTAATTCAGCACATTCCATTTACTTTTCATTTAGCATTTTACATTATTCTTTCATTCAGCATTTTCCATAATTTTTTCATTCTAGCACAACTCATTTTTCTTATTTTAGAATTGCCAGAGTTAAAAATTACAATCTGATAAGAAAATGTCAGGATTCTCTGTAGTTGTTTAAATAGTCAAGATTTCTGTGGATGGCGGTTTACAGAACATTGGAGGGTCCTCCATAAAATTGATATCTTTTGCCCTTATCATTGGGCTGCAATTTATTATCAAGGTGATGCTGGCAGTACAGATACCACCTGTGTTGACAAGACAGATTGTGCTGCATATGGGTCATCGGCATGTACAGAGTATAAACAATGGGCTGAAGATAACTGCAAAAGATTTTGTGGATTGTGTGGAGTCAAGCAATCACCAGTGGTGGATCCAAGTAAATCTTTTACTTATTTGCTCGCATCATTCTCTAAGCCTTTGCATGTGAATAAGCCCATCAATCACTTTTGAAAAGATATGACCAATCTTCATTTAAAAAATAATAATACCTATCTCTGCTTAGGAAGGACTCTATCAAATAAGGGCTGTTTTCTACCTTTTCTGTGACTTTCAGATATTAGGTGGCTTAATTTCATTATATTGCAAGTTTTGGCCTCATTTGCTGGTTGCCATGGAAATGGTTTGTTGAGAAATATAAAAACGTTAAGAAAATTTTTCTTCTTCTCTGTGTACTTCTCATTGAAATGGCATATCCAAAACGTTTTCATTATATTTAAAATGACAGATTGCAGTTTTGAAATTTTCTAGCATAAAGTTGGATCAAATTAAGACTTGAATTTATTATAAGATTCTACACAAAAATGATAATGGTAGGGTGGTAGACAGTGACAAATCTAACATACAGTTCCAACTAAAAACTGTTTTATACACTATGACATAAAAAGACAGCCATTCATTAAATCAAAAGTGCTGTCTGTTTGATCTTATGTTTAATATTGTCCAAAGTGGTAATTTCACAGTAGATCTTGGTAGTTGTCTCATGTACAATGACCGTTTTACCTCAGGTGATTTGGAGTGCATGCCACCTTGGAACAAGAACGAGTTAAGTCAACATGCCACACTGAAATCTTTACTTAGGATAAAAACTTTAACTGGTATCTAAAATGTACAAGTTTTTTTCTTCTTTTTTCTGTATGAAATTCTTATAATAAATATGGTTTTTGAAACCCTTGTCTTTCAAGCTTGGCCATTATGTATTATCCTGAAATCTTGGATTTCAACCAAATTTGACCTAGAACCTTGAAATGTTAAAATCTTGAATGAGTTTGATTTTCTGCATTCCTTATATCATTGCATGAGTTATGGCCCCTGATTTCCTGTTTTCTAATTCAGATTTCAACAACACAACTGTTTTAAAAATTATTACTTGAATATGCATGCAGATGTGGTGGCTGAATGTAGTCATATCTATGTATCAGATTTTATATTGCAGGTCTTGCTATACTTACCAATTTTCTTGGCTGCAACCAACACAAATGATACTTCATCTTGCAACACCTGTTAATTGGTTGAAAGTGTGCAATCATGTTATATTGTCCAGTTGTAAAGAAGAAAATTTATTTTTTGCCCCTATGTATTTTATTTACTCAAAGTGATAGAAATAAGAATGCATTGAAACTTGTACATAAAATGGGCAATGATTAATTGGCCATTATAAATGTATGTACAAGATATAATAGGATTTCTTCTGAAATCAAATAATGCACTGTAACATTCACTATGAAAGTCCAGGAATGTAAATGTCAAATTCCAGTAACAGTTAATCTAAAGAATAAAATACACATTAAGGTAACAAATTAAACTGTATTTAAAAATGCTAAGGACTAACAGGAGCCACTAGGGCTTCTGCCTCAATTACTTGCAATTTGCTACATGCAGGAGACATATAGAGATTTCAGTGACATATGTTAGAGTCTATGCTCTTAAAATAAGTAGCGGAAAAGAGTGAAGATAACAAGCTTTGTAAAATTTAACAAATAATTTATTTCCCTAGAGTAGAAAGTAAAAAAAATAAGGAAAAAGAACTTACAGTATCGCAAATTAAATCCAAATTGTAATCCAAGAATTAAAAAGAACAAGTCCTATCATTGAAAAGTTCTAAGTAAATAACAGTTCAAATCCTGATGAAAATCCAAGATCGAAGACAATGACATATGCAATAGTCAGCATTGTACTGATGTGTCAACATTCTCTTGTTGAGTCACAGAAAATATTATTCCAGTTTTTTTAATTCCATATAAATTCTGGTAAATATATTTGTCCAAGAATTTTCAGAGCACTATAGTCATTCCAGAGAAAATAATCACTTGAAATTCAATAATTTGAAGAAGAAAAGAAAATTCTACCCCAAACTGGACAAAATATAAAACAAATTGACTTCTCAAGTGTTAAGGCATGACTGGCAGAATTCTTTTCATAACATCAGTTATAAGACTAACTAAAATGCAAAACAGATTCCCAGATGGGGGTCAAGAGTTCATCATTCTAGAAAAAATAGAAGTTTGTTTCTGAGTTTACACATGTCTCATGTCACATAGTCCAGGTATGACCTTGACACAACTCAATGATTCTTACTCTAAGACAGATAAAAAACTGTCACTGATTTTGGAACAAGGTCAGCAACAAGATATGATGTTTCAATTCTGGACAATATCAAATCCAATTAACAATGTTACATTACAATAGCATGTCATGGAATACAAAATATTTTCAAACTAACAAACAAACAATTAATTTTATTGTACATAAACACATTAATAAAATTACAATGCAGAATATTAGTAACTTCTTGAATTTACCTGTCAAGCATTTGGTGGATGCTTTTTGCTCAAAAGGGTGAGAATTTATGCTGAACAATTTACTAAAGTGATTATTTCTCAATAAATATTGATGTTTGCCCTTGTGTAAGATGCTTTTTGACCATTTATATCAGCTGATCTTAAACATGTGCTGTTCCAGGAAAGGAACATTAATAGAGGCAAAGTGCCTAATTGGCACCTTTGCTAAAGACATTTTAAATTAATATTTATGTAAGAATAGTGAACATACATTGTTATTTACTGGTATCAATATTTGTAATGTCCCTTGAGTTTGTTGAAACCTTCATCCATTGGGATTCAATTACCTACTTTGGATTCAATGAACATTTATGTGTAAAAGGAACTCTGATTCTTATATTCATGCTGTCATTTTTGTAATAAGGAGCATTCCATCAGATAAGTAGACTGTATCATGTGTGACCCTTTGTCATGCATGTATTACTTATTATTATTATTGTTATTATTAGTGAATTACTTAATTAATGACAATTATTATTATTATTATTATTATTAATACAGACTGTATTGATAAGCTAGATAACTGTGCATCATATGGAAGTGGAGTCTGTGAATCGTACAAAGCCTGGGCTGGTGACAAGTGTGCCAAATTCTGTGGTTTCTGTGGAAGCAGGAAAAAAAGTGAGAACATTTTTTTTCTTTTTTTTAAACTGATCTTTCAAAATAATGCCACTGAAGAAACTACGCCATAATTACATGCATAATATGATAAATGAGGTTGCCTTACAGTAACATATGTTTGACATCAAACCTACATTTATCCATAAAAGTGCAACACCTTATAAATGCAGTTCCTTTACAGTGAGGTAAATCTGATATCAAACCAACATTTATCCATAAAAGTTCACCACCTGATAAATGAGGTTGCCTTACAGTGAGGTACACTTGATATCAGAACTAAAATTATCCATAAAGTACACCACCTTATGAATGAGGTTGTCTTACACTAAGGTAGGTTTGATATCAAATGCAAATTTATCCTTAAAAGTGTACTACCTTATAAATTAGGTTTCCTTACATTGAGTACATTTGATATCAAACCTAAATTTACCCATAACATGTACCAAATTATAATCAAAGTTGCCCTACATTGAGGTACATTGATAAAATACCTTAGTAACATTCATAAAAAAGGATGTACAAATACCTGTGCTAAATAAGGTACCATGTTATACTGATGTGTCTTATATCAAGGGACTGTAACATTTACAAGTAATGCAGTAAAATGTGCAATTTATAAGCAAAATGTGGTTATTAGTTATAATAAATTGATGACTATTATGCAGTGAAATCCGAATGTAAGTACAGCTACATCTGATTAACTGGTACTGATTTCAGGGATCTGTGTGTGCTCGTGTGTGTGTGTGTTTGTACATGTGTGTTGGATTTTTAATGTAGCTTGAATAATTTTAGTCATATCACTATGATGTCTGCAGTGATGTCTAGCACTTGGGCATCATGGCATCAAGATGTAGCGTCATGCCCCACCCAGTCACATTATCCTGACACCAGGCCACCTCCAAATGCTTAGCGCCAAGTGAGGCAGCTGCTAAGTACCATTTTTATAACTCTTTGGTAGGACTCTGCTGAGTTTCAAACCCTTGACCTCCCACATCCAAAGTGGACATTCTAACCACATTGGGCACTGGAGTGGTCACAGGAGTCATGTAATATGAATCTCATGACAAGTACTGGCACCTAATGACTAACTGATGCTAATTTCTTATGAATGTGCTATTATTGTATAACAACTGATGCTATTCCAAATTTGCACTTATAAAGACTTTTTAAGTACAAGGAGAATGTAAAATATCTTGCTGGTTTAGTTTTACTTCATGTTTAAAACTTGCAGAAAATGTTTATGAAACACACAATGTCTGACATGATTATTATTATATTCCCTGATCAGATTTACTCAAACATGAAATTATTACGCAAAGTACAGTCTTTTGATTATAGTGCATATGGGTGGCTTCACAAATTTATCAAATGAACACAATTATATAATGACATGAAACGAGAACAATTATGTAAAAACAAGAAAGGAACACAATTATATAAAAACATCAAAAGAAAAAATATTAGCATAAGAAATGGAGAATTCTCAGACATTAAACCTGAGGCAAGAAATGTTTAAATTGACATTTTTTGGCACACCTATGAAAAATCAAATGACTAAATATGAATCTATATAAATAGATTTTCCTTTCCATTTTTCCTCATTAACTTATTTCACCACATAATAAAAAGGATAGTAAAAACAATCAGCTGAAGGGACTAAGAAAAAGAAAAACAATGATTCGATTTTATTTTGTACATTCAATTTTTAAAAGATAAGAAGAACAAGGATAGGATGTGAATGAAAATATATATTAATGTTGAAAATGGATTGAAGAAAGGCCAAGAGGATCTATTATTGAAAAGGAATAGGAAACACTGAATACAAGCCAAGATAATCTATTATAGAAAAGGAATAGGAAACATTGAATACAAGCCAAGATAATCTATCATAGAAAAGGAATAGGAAACACTAAATACAAGCCAAGATAATCTATCATGGAAAAGGAACAGGAAACATTAAATACAAGCCAAGATAATCTATCATAGAAAAGGAATAGGAAACATTGAATACAAGCCAAGAGAATCTATCATTGAAAAGGAATAGAAAGCAGAGAATACAAGCCAAGAGAATTCTTGATAAGGAATAGAAATAAGGAATAGAAAAACTGAAGAAAGGCCATCAGAATCAATCCATGAAAAGGAATAAAAAAAACATTGAAAACAGGTCAAGAAAATCTACCTTGAGAAGGGATATAAATCTCTGAGAAAAGGCCAAGAGAATATATCCTAGAAAATGAAAAGAAATCGTTGAAGAAAGGCCAAAATAATTTATCCTTGAAAAGTAATAGAAATTACTGAAGAAAGGCCAAGTCGAGAATCTATCCTTGAAATTCAAACCTGGAATCATATTTCTATGATTCATCAAAAGACTGTTGACACATCGACACTCTTTATGCTATAACAGACACATCATGGCCTTCAGTTTCTGGATATCTTTGGGACTTTTACTGAATTTAATTCAGGGCTTTCAATTATCTGGACTTGTGTCTTTAATTTTTGGATTATACTGGGATTTAATTTGCTATACTGTAAGTTCTTTTTTTCTCACTTTTACTTCATATTATATGGCAATAACCTATTTGTTAACTTTATAAAGCTTGCTGTCTTTCACTCTTTTCTGTTACTTATTTTAAGAGCATAGGCTCGTAACAATAAAAACACTCAATCCAGGACATACCCACATTATAAAAGGAAGGGTGTTTTAATGATGGGCTTTATAGTGAGGGAGTGATGCATGTATAATTTCAAATTTCATATTTTTTATAGGAGATGTGATTGACAAGAACATGATGGAAACATCACCAAATGAAGATGTCAAAATTTCAGGTATTTTAATTTTCCTAATGCTACAGGATATAGTCTCAATATATTTTCTAACTGAGCTTCATATGTAATGTACTTTCTGATTGGATGAATGTTATAAAGTATTGGCAGCAAAATGAACAAAGCATCTTGGAAACTTTAATTCCATAATGAAATGTTGTGAATCTTTCTATGAATTTGTACCACAGAGAATTACATTTTCTGCTATTTTCCAACATGTTTCCAAAGCGTGTTACGATAGAGATAACAATATTGTGTTGTTCGATTTCAGGATGTTCATTGTGGTTTTTCTGCTGCAAATAGCTAGTATACTTATTTCACTGAAGCATCTAAATCATTCAATACAAGACCCACATGTAAATTTAATGCCAGACCCATACCTGCCATCATATGCACTATCAGAGTTGGTTCTATGTAGTTTATTGGACTCACCAATATAATAAAGACTTTGAGCTGCTGGCATATTATGCAAAGGCAATTCAGGGTCTATGTTGTTTCCAACTTGTATAGAACAGCTGCATGCTAAAATCATATATATTATTGAACTGAAGTGGCACTTTATTAGATCACATCAGTAGCATCAAAGCTATGTAAAATAAGTAACTGAGATTTACAAATAACCATTATGTTTAAATGCAATCTACAATCATGGACAAAACTTATATCACATCAGCTGCATCAAAGCTATGTAAAATAAGTAACTGAGATTAACAAATAACCATTATTTTTAAATGCAATCTACATTCATGGACAAAACTTATATCACATCAGTAGCTTCAAAGCTGTGTAAAATAAGTAACTGAGATTTACAAATAACCATTATTTTTAAATGCAATCTACAGTCATGGACAAAATTTAAGGATGCAGTATAACTACACATAATACTTCCAAGTCATTCAAGGCTATATCATGCTGAGAAAATAGGGGCTAAGTGCCTTCCCCAAGGATATACATGGGCAGCCAACTTAGGATACCCTGAGTAGGTATCAAACCTTTGATCCATGGATCATGAGTCCAACACTTTTCCAACTGAGCCACTGCTTATGTATGGAGGATTTCATTTTCATTTTCATCAGGGATGTTGAATCAATTTGGTGTTATCTATACATATATCAATATTTTTTTGTTACTCTTGGTTCTTGACAGTTTATTATGTGTAATTTGTGTTCATGACTCTAAATTGTAGTGATTATCTAGAAAGATATCACATACCTAATTTTGTATATTGGTATTGATTTTATTTTAAGATATTACAGGTCCTGTAGATGAGGGATCTATAAATAGATGTCAAGTTTCTAATAATAAAACTTGTTGACATGTTTAGGGTAATTTCTCATTGGCTGGTAGTGTCAGGTGGGTCCTTAGACGAGTTAAGTTATCATCTATCATGTGGGGTTATAGTACAACATATAGTTGTAATAGACTCTTGAATATATTATACATAAGGAGAGAACTGAGCAATGAAATTTATTCCTGTTTTGAATTCATTCCTATTATGGGTCCTTATTTTATATGTTAATGTCAGTATGCAAATGTTTTCAATGTTGTGCTTAGGTAATTTGAGAGGAAACATATTTTAGGATTATTCATTGGAACTGCAAGGTTCTTATTTGACTAGAGCATTATTCTGGGGACTTAAAATTGTGAATTATACAAAGAAGTTCTGGACAATGCCATTGTGATATTTGAGGATCTGAAATTCATTTAGAACATTCATTTGGACCCGAATAGAAATCTTTAGGATTATTTTGGATTTAATTTATAATACTGAAAGTTCCTCTTACATTTTCATTTATAACTATGATAATAAATTATTTAAATTTTAGAAAACTTGTTGGTTTTGTTCCATTCTGTTACTTACTGCTCCGGTGGCCTAGTCATTAGAGCATCTGCCTCGGATGCGGGAGGTCATGGGTTCAATCCTCAGCTGAGTCATACCAAAGACTTACAAAAATGTTACTAACAGCTTCCTCGCTTGGCACTCATCATTATGAGGTTAGTGCTAGGACTGATTGGCCTGGTGTTAGGATAATGTGTCTGGGTGGGACATCATGCTACATGTCTGCAACATGATGCCCCAGTGCTAGACATCAATAAGAAATGCCACAGTGCACACATTGTAGCAATATGACTGAAAAATTGATAAAGCTACGTTAAAAATCCAAATCATACACACACACCATTCTGTTACTTAGTTTATAATAGAATATCCATGAAATTATATACTACAAAAATGTTTGTTAAATATTATTGAACTTTAAAACATGAACAGTGAGACATCGTGAAACTGTATCTCACAAAATTGTTCCAATTGTCCCAAAGCCAACAAATGTTATTTGTTAATTACTGCAATAATTACTTATGAATCTCAAACATTTTCAAATTATCCACAATGTCTGATTTCTTGGTTGTAAAATACTCTTGAATAAAACAAATTTTTTATACTTGTTTTCATTTGTTATAAAATTAGAGAAAAATGTGATTACAGTATTTACTGGGAACTGAATTTACTTTCTATGAATTAAACACTGTAAGCATATAATTGAAAAAATAATTCTTATTTTCTTAAATAGAAATAAGTTTAGCAGTTAAAGGTGCCACAAAATTTATGAATGTGATTTGAGAAACTTTATACATAATTGAAACCTGTTGTACAAGAAATGTATAAAGAAAATTTTCTTGCAAGGGCAAACATTTATTATCACTCCAGCATCCTTCACAGAAGGGTTTCCCTGTGCATATTTTTGCTGGATTTCCAAAACAATTAAATGATTGGATTTCTGGATACTGAGGTATTAATTTGAACATGAGGCCCATGTGCGGCTTTAGAGTGGTATTAAGCTCAGCCAGTCAGACGCATGATCACCTCATTGGTATGTGTAGATCTCAACCATTACTGAACACATCTGAGACCTAGAATATGTAAGCATATGTTTCAAATGTGATCTGAATCAGAGGCAAATTCACACCATTAATATGCATGGATCTTGCTTTTGATTGAATTCTACAGATCTTGAGGATATAAGCCCACATTCCAAGCTTGATCAAAATCAGATCAGACATTTGGCCTTCAGAATGGAAACAAGGAGTTGCTGACAGATAGATGATGGGCACAAGATGCATGTAAAATGTTTAGTCTAACCAAGTTCACTTGGTAACCTAAAACGTATTTTTTTAATACATTGTCCGAGATCAAGTAAACGTTGTGAAACTGTCACATACAATCAAAGTAAAGCATCATTCAGTTACCAGTTTTATTTAGCAATCTGGTGACAAAAAATGTAAACACTTCATGTGCAATACATTTAGCAATTAGAGTGAGACTTATGAGGAATAAAAATGTTGCAGACTTAGTTAAATCCCTAGAATGTGCTCTTTGTGAAAATTGTGTCGCCAAAATTAATTGAGCTCCAAATATTGCACATTTTGTAGTAAGAATATTGTACTTTAAAATAAGAAATTTTTATGATTTATTTATTTTTATAATTTATTTTTATAATTTATTTTTTTCCAGAGCTTGGTGAATTACCGGGTGTTCCATCTCTACCATTTTGTGACACAGTAAGAACTGTCAGCCATGGGGTTTTGGACCTGATTGATAAGCTCCCAGATGGTGCCACTTGTGTCCAGACCATTGCCCTCCCACTTGACCAACGTGTTCTCCTCAGGTTCAACAATATCAATATGGACTGTAATAAAGGTAAAAATTTAAAATTCTCCTCTGGTTCAACACAGTAAGGATGAAATGTGATTAAGGCAGGCATTGTGAGTTATCCATGGGTTCAATATCAGTATGAAATTTGATTAAGGCAGGCATCATGAGTTCTGAAGTTCAGCAACACTCATATAGCCGATGATTAAGGTGGGTACTAGTCTGCAGGTTCAGAAACATCATTATGGGCAATGCAGAAGGTAGATATTGGGAGTTCTCAGGCATGGTAACAATATGGACTGTGATAAAGGTAGGCAATGTGAAACATCAATATGGACTGTGAGAAATATATTATGAGTTCTCCTCAGGTTCAACAATATTTATATAAACTTTGATAGAGGTAAGCATTTTGTGTTGTCAATATCAGCAATATTAGCATGGACTGTGATAAAAGTAGGCTCTTTGATTTCTCCTGATGTTGACATCAGTATGGACTGAAATAAAGGTAGGCTATATGAGTTCTCCTCAGGGTTGACTTCAGTACAGACTGCGATAAAGGTAGGTTTTGTGAGGTCTTCTCAGGTTTGACTTCAGTACAGACTGCAATAAAGGTCAGTTTTGTGAGTTCTTCTCAGAGTTCACATCAGTACAGACTGCAATAAAGGTAGGTTTTGTGAGTTCTTTTTCTCAGGTTTGATATCATTGTCGTTGTAGTTATTGTAGGGTTTAACGCCATTTTTCAGCACACAATAGGCTATACATGGCGGCCAGTATTAATGGTGGAGGAAGAACCCGGAAAATCCCTGGAAAGAACCACCGACCCTCGAGAAGCTACTGGCAAGCTTTCTCACATACCCACACTGGCCGAATCTGAGACCCGAACCTACGCAGACAGAGGTGAGATGGCAGTGATCCATAATGGAGAGCGCTTTAGACCACTCGGCCACTCGCGGCCCTGGTTTGATATTGTATGGACTGTGATAAAGGCAGGCTTTGTGAGTTCTCAGGTTTACATCAGTATGGATTGTGATAAAGGTAGGATTTTTGAGTTCTCAGGTTGGACATCAGTATGAACTGTGATAAAGGTAGGCTTTGTGAGTTCTTCTCAGGTTTGACATCAATATGGACTGTGATAAAGGTAGGCTTTGTGAGTTCTCAGGTTTACATCAGTATGGATTGTGATAAAGGTAGGCTTTGTGAGTTCTTCTCAGGTTTATATAAGTATGGACTGTGATAAAGGTTACCTTTGTGAGTTCTCAGGTTTGATATCAGTTAGACTTCAAAAAAGACAGGTTTTGTGAGTTCTTCTCAGGTTTACATCAGTATGGTCTGTGATAAAGGTAGACTTTGCGAGTTCTCCTCAGGGTTGACATTAGTACAGACTGTGATAAAGGTAAGCTTTGTGAGTTCTTTTTCTCAGGTTTGATATCACTATGGACTGTGATAAAGTTAGGCTTTTGTGTTAATTTATTTTAATGAGTAATAACATGCTTTCAAGAAAAATTAAAATTTTGTCACTACTTACATTTATGGATCTGGGAAAGATTCCTATAGTTTCTGCAGAAGGATAATTGTTAATGGGTTTTTTAGTACATTGTTTGTAACAGTAACAAATCCAGAAAAAAATGTGTACCTACAAAAATTCACACAGTTCACATTTGAACAAGATGATAAAGAACCACAGCCACAAAGTTGTCTCTGTTTCATCATGTCCTCATAATGAAAATTGTATGCACTTGCCCATAAGTCCATTTTCAAACAATATAGAACCCGATCTGCCATTGCATAATGTTTTGGCAGATCAGGGATTGTGCTGTTTGTTTTCCTGATTAATCCTAACAAATTGCAAATACCAACATCTCCCAGTGTATTATGTGATGGCAGATACCAACATCTCCCAGTGTATTATGTGATGGCAAATATCAACATATCTCAGTGTATTATGTGATGATGGCAAATACCAACATCTCCCAGTGTATTATGCAATGGCAAATACCAACATCTCCCAGTGTATTGTGTGATGGCAGTTCTTGGTCTATGCAGTTTGCAGCTGAACTTGACTGGTACATGAATATACACAGTATATGGCACATTTTATTTGAGGTATGCATATTTTCGTCCCACTAACTGTAAATGTGTCATGTCTGTGCTCATATTTAATTATGCTTTACTGTCAATAATCTTCCTAACTGGATTCACTTTTTATGATCACATTCATTATAGTTTTTGGGGTAATCATTTGTTGGAGGGTTAAACAAAAATATGGACAACTTTTGCCTCGGGTAGTAAATCTAAATTGCTGAAAACTGCTGTACTCGATACATGTTTTGTTTCAGGCAGCATCCCAATAATGTTACTATTCAAGAACAAACCTCCAAGACTTGTTGCTCATAGCATGTTTATTCTCCCATCAAACTGTACTATCCAATTTTTAAATAATACAAGATACAGCCGGTTGTATGTTAGTGGCAAAAGAGAGACAACTCTTGCTAAATATAGGGACATGCAATATCATGAATTACTCTCCTTGAGCTATAAAGCAGTTATTATATTCCATGGTAAATCAGTGCTATAACTGAAATCTAGTGAAACAATATTAATCATGAATATAGCACTACCTACAACAGTCTCTGAAAGAAATGTCATCAACTTTAAAAGAAACCTATTTTCTATCCAATTTCATGATATTATAGTATGTGTAGTTTGCATGTTTCAATCAGAATATTAGTATCCTGTGTGATGTTATTGTAGTAACCACCTCATAAATGTTCCAAATTACACAGTAACCACCTCATAAATGTTCCACATTATACAGTAAACCACCTCATAATTGTTCCACAAGATAAAATCAATTTCCAACATAAACAGATGCCCAAACAAATGCTAGTAATTAATACAATTAAATCTACCATAGTGGACTCCTATATGAAGGAAACCTGTGTGTACATGATGTTCAGAAGCAGCCCCCTTTTTTCATTCAATAGTAATTGAACATTTATAAAGAGACCTGTAAAGTACTTCAAGGAAATGATGTTTTGTATATAAAAAAAAAAAACATGACATAAACTAATGGAAAGAACCTCATTAAGACAAATCTCCATAAAAAAGAACACTTGTCCAAACAGGACACCAATTCAAGGTAAGTGTATATCAGATGTGTTTTGATGGGTTGCATGTTAAAAAGCTACCCATTTAACCTTATATGAATAATCAAATGTTCAATGCAGATATTCTCTCTGTAATATACCCAGATTTGATCTGTGATCACTAATACCCAGACTTGATCTGTGATCACCAATACTCAGACTTGATCTGTGATCCGTGATCTGCACATCAGTATTGCTAGATGCACCAAATCAAAATGTGTGTGTGTGTGTGTGTGTGTGCACGTGTGATTTGGATTTTTAATGTACCTGTAACAATCTTCTAGTCATATCACTATTGTCTGCAGTGTGACAGTTTATAGTAATGTCTAGCACTGGGGCATCATGCCACAGACATGTAGCATGATGTCCCACCCAGTCACATTATCCTGACACCAGGCCAACCAGTCCTAACATTAACCTATTAATGCTGTGTGCCTAGCAAGGCAGCTGTTAGCACCATTTTTATAAGTGTTTGGTATGACTCAGCTCGGTTTCAAACCCATGACCTCCCACATTCAAGATGGACACTCTAACCATTAGTCCACCAGAGAGGTCCCCATTTAATCTTAAATGATATATCAGATGTCCTCACTGTATTGCTAGTATCTGGACATAAGTATTTCTAGATGCACCAAAAACAAAAAAAAATTAACATATCTTCCAATTTTGTTCTGAATCTTAATTTACAATGTGTAATTATGTGCTTATTTCCTATGAAATTTATGCAATGAGGTTAATAATTTTGTAAACCATGGTAAGCAGCAGATTGAAATTACTCCATGAGTTTTATAAATTCTATTTGAAATGAGCACAAAGGTAGGTCCCCTTTTCTTAATACATGTGTAATGATTTTACTAAATAAAATCATAACAGAAGTTTGTAAATATGAAGACTCTAAGCTGCATGCAGATGTCTTGGACATTTGGTTCTTATCATCTGTCATTGACTTATATGGCATCATTATGTCATTTGTGATAGCATGGGAGTGTTATTTAATGATGAATGTTATAGTTTGTTATGATATCCTGGGTACAGAAATTGTTTTGTTAATAGCAAATGAGGTTGCTAGTTCACTATGCCAAAGCAATTCCACCAAATATATCAGACAGTAAGCATAAATAATTGGCCAATTAGCAGATGGGCTTGCGAATTCACTTTTCCAAAACAATTCCACCAAAGATATCAGACAGTATGCTTACATTAGTGACCAATTAGATTGCTAATTCACTTTGCCAAAACAATTCCACCTGAGATATCAGACAATTTGCATGCAATAGGTTTTTTTTATTACATACTTTGAATTATATTTAGCAGCAATTACCACATATCTCAACATCATTACATGGAAAAAGTACAAGTCTTTGAATAAATATGCTTTTCTTAGATTTTACTAGACTTTATACATAATGTTACTCACAAGGTGAAAGAATATGTCTGGCAAAATGGGTGACATAACAATATGTAAAGAGTTGATACCATGGTTTTATTGAGAACTATACCACCTGATGACAGCATATATGGAATAATATCGTTCAGTTACCCTATATGTTAAGTCAATGTGACATAATATATATTAAACATTATGAATTCACAAGCCTATATAGTCTATAGTCATGTGCAAATACAAAACTAGCTTTCTGGGCCTATTATTGACCCCTAAGGCTGATGCTCATTGTAAATTATGGACCCCTATTATTGAGCCTTAAGGCTGATGTTATGATGCTCATTGTATATCATGGCCCCCTATTATCAACCCCTAAGGCTGATGCTCATTGTAAATCATGGTCAAATAGTGCTTAGGTCCCTTTGAATTTGTCCCCAGTCCATTGCAGGTTAACATACTCATGTAAAGCTGTGTTAAGCAAAGTTAAGGATCTGCATTCTGTGCACCACATCTAATGCCTCCAGGACGAAACTAAGATCCATACAATGCTCTTGCATGGATTGACTGCAACCTTGAGAGTGAGATGCAGTCTTTACTTTGAATCAAATAAAAGTGATGTTACAATTGAAAAATCATTTGATTTACTCAAACTCCAGGACATATCCGAAGTTCTATGATTAAATGCATGTTTCTCCTAAAGAACTGAAATATATCTTTTCTGATTCTCGTAAATGTTATAGGAATGTTTATTTTATATTTAAATATATGAATCGACTTTGATGATTGTGCATGCATTAAACTGCTTGCAGCATAGTTTCATAATTTCATGTCAAATTAATACAAATCTGAGATTTTTTTTATTATATAGCACTGAATACATTACCTCACTATGAATTTGCATGTGGTATTGCTATTTATTATATGCTCATTTTTTTCTCAATTAACTTTACATTGTCAGAATCATGCAATAATACGCGATACTGATTTCACATGCAAATACACATACAGGTGTATTGCATTCATGTGCATAAAGGAACTACTTTCTATTGTAAACAAACAATGGATGCAGACACCAGCACTTTTGATTTGTAAAGAAATTATATACACTCGTGTAGAAGGCACTTTACCTTGTGGTTGTTTAAATTTGTTTCTGAATGAACTAAAGCAGATGTTATGATGCAAATAGAGGTGAACATTCAGTAAAAAAACGATGAAAGGAAAACACATACATTTTGAAATATTTTCTTGTTAGGTGATTCTTTTGAACTTGTGGATGGTGAAGATAACCTGAAGATTCCAATTTGTGGCTCTGTCCTTGACAATGAGTGGCTATCATCAGGCAGTATTGTGACCTTGAAATTCAGGGTCAGAGTTCAAGGCCATGGATACAATCTGACCTATGAAGCTTATCCCAAGAATGCTAGTATTTCAGGTAGGTAATTTTGATTGTGATATTTAAAGAAATGGCTGAATATAACTCTAATGTAACTTAGTTGTTACCTTTGAGTTTGCTGAGTACCCAGAATCAAGTAAAACATGGATGCAACCCCATTTTAATTTACCTGGAATATAACATGATTTCTGACAAGAGGAAGGGGATGTAATGGCAGTGTCTGCTGATAACAATATGCCATGAGTTGTCTGCTCTTGTATCAACTTTATTAAAGAAATTTTTTTGTTGAAAATTAGTTTGATATGAACGTTGCTTTCTTCCTATTTAAAATTATTATTTCGTTTTTATCATTTTTTTATTTGGATAGGATGTAGTAAGCACCTGACTGATGCAGTTGGAATGTTTAGCAGCAGTAACAGCATTAACAGCTATGAGTCAGACACATGTTTGATCTACATCACTGGGACACCTGGCAGAAAGGTCCGGCTTGAGTTCAATGAATTCACTATGCCTCCAGAGGATGGTGAATGTAGATCTGATATTGTTAAGGTATTAGTAAATGTTTGTCTTCATGATTATTTAATATATTAACATGACATCTTATTAAGACTCATTTTTCTTGTTTAAAAAAGTACTACCTATTACTTTAAGTTTGCTTTTCTCTCTTTCTCTCCCTCTCTCTCTCTCTGTTTTTTTCAGTAAAACTTCCTTTTTATTAGAGCTGTATCTGATAACTATCCCCCCCCCAATATAAAAATATTAAATGTGGTCACCGGTCTTAACATATAATAAATTATAATTTTAACCATTATTTTTATTTTTTGGTATTCTGTGTTTTATTGTGGCTCAATGGAAGATCCAAGTATTGTATGATTTATACTCTGAAATCCTCTCATATATATATATGTTATTAATCACTTGTCAGCAAAGTCTATAGGGGATACAACAGTTGTCCTTTTTATTCATGTGTTCATTTGCATGTTCTTTTGTTTATGTGCTTCTTTGTTCATTCCGAGAACAACACAACCCAAGCCCCCCCAAATTTCTTTGACTCTATTTCACCAACACTTGTATTGCAAGTAGATTCATCTAAAGTACACAAACTAAGGCATAATAAAAACTAGGTCACCAAGACCAAAGTTTCATGATTGAGATGAATTTTGCAATATTTGCTAATCAATCAATTTTATCTAAACACTTGAAATATGTGTCTGTTAATGCATTTCAACTAATGCAGCTCAACCGTAGCAAAAATATCTGATTTAATTTTCATGTTTGAGAGGCTTTTGTATATTAAGCTATCATTTCATCACACCTCTCAATATCTTGGACCCTGTTTAACCTAAACTAATGAAACTTGATATGTAGATACATGTCAGTGTGACTTAACATTCTAAAACTAGTTCAATTTGACCTCGTTTTCAAGCTTGAATGACACTAGTATGTTTGGCTTTTTGTTCATTACATTCTCACACCTTAGACACTATTTCTCCTACACGTGAAAATAAGATCTAAAGCAGAGTAACCAATGATACCTAAAATAGATCATTATGCCCTAATTTCATGTATAAGCAATTTTGGTATTGATAACTATTTATTAACTGTAATCTTTAAACTTACTGCACCTAATGAATATGCATGATTTCAAATACTGTAGTATGAACAAGAATACCCAAAGGATGTCACTGGAACCTACTTTTCTGACTTAAGTTACCTTAATTTGTTGTGACTCCTTGGTCATACACTGAGTAACAGAAAAAAAGTGAAAACCAACAAGTTTTCTCAAATTTAACCAATAATTTATTTCCTGAGAATACAAAGTGAAAATTTAACAAACTTACAGTATTGTGAATTAAATCCCAAAAACTGCTAAAAGATTTATCACAAGTCCAAATGTATAAATTTCAACTGAACTCCAGTGGTATTCAAATTAAATTCCAACACAAAATGTGATCATATGCCTGCATTCTCATATATGATAATGTGCCAGTATCCTGTATTGTGGCAATATGCTAACAGTTTTTGATGTATAACAAGAATATAATCCAAATATGTTCATGTCTGAATTTACTATAATTCCAAATTAGTGTTTTAGTCCAAGAATATTACAGATCATCATCTTGTATTTTCAGTGAATAATAATTTGACCCAAATGAAAATCTGAACACAACAAAAAGACTGATTCTGCTAAAGATGTTAATGCAACAATGAGTAATTTCTCAAGTAAACAAGATTATATTAAAAGCTAAAACCACCATATGGGTCAAAAGTTCATTTCTAGAATATTCTAAGTTGTCAACAAAATAACGTCTATTACTAAAATTATAATAAAGAAAATGGGAAGCAAGTAGACCAAGTTTATCCAATGTCCAAGACTCAGATTACGATAAACATGTTTACCTCAATGTAGATTCATCTTGAGGAGAGTAACTCATCTGCACCAAATGTAGGTCACTGTGACCTCATTTTCTTCATAAGTGATTTGGTATTTTTCAGCCATTTGTTTGTTACATATTTAATATCTTTAATTCTATAGGACCTAATCAGTCTTGCATATGACCCTTCACATATCAACTTTTTATGTTGAGGAATCCAAATGAATAACATTACATGTTGCCATAATATATCCTTCCTCCACATGGTGGTTCAACCAGTGTGTACTGGGTTCAAATCTTCTCCACACCAGCCTGCAATAGCATATCACTTTGCAATGCTCTTATCTACCATTTCCTCTCTACATCAAACATTATATTGCCAGCTACTCCCAAAACACTCCTTTTGGTATGCGGGATTAGTGTCTACATGTAAATATCATATTTTATTTCTATAAATATATTGAGGGTAAATTCTCACTCTTTGATTAGTATATCAAATTCAGTAGTTTGAATGTGTGTGTTTTCACACATTCATGTGCATGCCTGTGTATATGTATACACACACACACTTGTACACATACATGCATGCCTGCCTATGCGCGCACACACACACACACACATGTACACATACATGCATGCCTGCCTATGCACATACACAAACACATACATACAAACACATACACAAACATGCATACATACACACAGTCACATTTTACACTTACTGATATAGAATAGGACCAATGAAACCAAATAGGAATGTCTTTTACTGCAGACTACTAATGCATGTTATTTCATGTTATAATGCTGATATATGTAATGAAAATCTTGCATGATACATATTTATCTGAAATTACAGGTGGATGATCTGGAGGGAGGAGAAAATAAGAATTTCTGTGGTAGGAAAGAATCCTTTTCATGGGAGTCAAGTGGAGCCCATGTGCGTGTTTCATTTAAGAAACCACAGCTAGGCTCTGGTTTTGGATTTATAGCAAAATATGCTGTTTTGGACATTTAAAAATAAGTAACATGATATGATTTCTTTGTCAATTCTTCATGACTTGTACATTTAATAAACCCTACTTGAGAGTCTGTTTTTATTGAATAATGTCCTGCTTTTAAAGCCACCCAGTATGGCAAGTATGATAAAAAAAAACTTGTGCAACACTGTCTTTACTAGACAAAAGTTGTCTATCTACTTCATTCACATTGACACTTAAGACATTTAACTTGCTGAACAGTGTCTACTGCTCTACTATTGGATTGGATGCAGTTTCAAAACACTGGTCCAATCAGATTGTCAATTATATTTACCTAACAAGATAATTGGGAATAATCACAAATGGCTCAGTAGGCAACATTGTTTGTGGCAAGCAAATTTATCCAATTTAAACTGATCACAGGTGTTTTTCTTTCAATCTAAAGCAAGTAGACATGATAAAAATTACCATACTGAATTCCTAACAGGTTATGTATTGAGCCCTTTGATTGTGTGATTGATGCAGTTGCTATTGACAGTAAGTCAGCTGCAAGAGGGTTCCTGTCAAAAACACTACTTAAGCTAACTACGCATGTCAAGAGGCAATATGGAAAAAGTGGATCTCTGAGCATTAGCTAGGAAAATTAGTGTAGCACCAGTGTTATTACAGTTGAAAGTAAAGGTTGAAGAAAATGCAACAACTGATATTTTTACATCCTCCTCACTTCCCAGAGTGTATGCACTTGTGTTGGTTGTTGTACTCTTTCAAACACTGTTTTCTCCTTGCACTCTTGGCATTTTGCATGATGCTAATGTAGGTTGCTGTATTTCTGTATACTCCTGGCATCTTGCTTTTCTCACTGCATAGATGATACACACTTGTGTTGATTGCTGTATACTCTTGGCATCTTGCTTTTCTCACTGCATAGATGGTACACACTTGTGTTGATTGCTGTATACTCTTGGCATCTCACTTCTCACTGCATAGATGGTACACACTTGTGTTGATTGCTGTATACTCTTGGCATCTTGCTTTTCTCACTGCATAGATGGTACACACTTGTGTTGATTGCTGTATACTCTTGGCATCTCACTTCTCACTGCATAGATGGTACACACTTGTGTTGATTGCTGTATACTCTTGGCATCTCACTTCTCACTGCATAGATAGAACACACTTGTGTTGATTGCTGTATACTCTTGGCATCTCACTTCTCACTACATAGATGGAACACACTTGTGTTGATTGCTGTATACTCTTGGCATCTCACGTCTCACTACATAGATGGAACACACTTGTGTTGATTGCTGTATACTCTTGGCATCTCACTTCTCACTACATAGATGGAACACTTGTGTTGATTGCTGTATACTCTTGGCATCTCACTTCTCACTGCATAGATGGAACACACATGTGTTGATTTCTGTATACTCTTGGCATCTCACTTCTCACTACATAGATGGTACACACTTGTGTTGATTGCTGTATACTCTTGGCATCTCACTTCTCACTGCATAGATGGAACACACTTGTGTTGATTGCTGTATACTCTTGGCATCTCACTTCTCACTACATAGATAGTACACACCTGTGTTGATTGCTGTATACTCCTAACACTTTGGCAATTCACTTCTTGCCCTTACAGATAATACACACTTATGTTGATTGTTGCATTATCTTGGCACTTTGGCATCTTGCATAACAATTGTGTTGATCACTGTATTATCTTCATACTAATATAATATAGCATATCATTACCATACATTACTGTAATCAGTTCGAACTCATGGGATCTAGCAGAAAATTAATGTTGATTATTGTATTATCTTATCACTCAAGACATTTTGCATTCTACATGTTGGCTGCAGTACACTCATGCATATTGCATTCTACATGTTGGCTGCAGTATTCTCATGGCATCTTGCATTCTACATGTTGGCTGCAGTATTCTCATGGCAATCTGGACATCTTAGATGACATTAATGCTGCAATTAGTTTAGTGTTTAATATTGACCAATCAAAATTACCTTTAGAATTTCTTTAAACTATAATTACATTTAGTATTATGCAATCATTATTGAATTAATACTAAATCATACAACAGTTTATGATATTCATATGATTAATATTGCAATGTATCTCAAGCATCTATTTCTAAAGAGTACTTCTTTTCTTTTGTTTCATTCACTTGACCAAATTTGGTTTTAAATCTCAACTGTAAATATTGCAATATAAAGACTTGCACTTAATGGCTAATAAACCGAACAGTCTTTAGTTGTTTACTACATAAAAATGATAAAACAACATATTTTTTACAACTTTATACCAGACCAGAAAGAAAAGACAAATACACATAGAAGGGGTAACATTTACTATTACCGTATTTACCGCATATGTTGGGACACAATAAAATAATTATTTTTTTTCCTGTCCCAGTACTTAGGGTGAAACATTTTTTCACATTGGTCATATGTCCCAAGACTTAAGAAACGAAATAAAATTGTATTGCATTTGTGCTTCCCCCCACCCCACTGCACGTTGCAATAAAATAGATAAATAAAACGTTGAATTGATAATAAAAAGAAAGAAACTAACCTTGTGTTGTTATCATTTATTCCTTTTTTCAACATGAGCATTTAAGAACAAAATATTTCCACAAAATCCGTAAGCGTAGGATTCCATACTGTAGCGTGTATCAATTATGTCCGATACCACACACCACGTTGTTCACATGTACACTGAGAAGCAATTGTGTGTGGTTGTGCTCCAAAGTTTGAACATGTTATCCGACTGAAAACTGGAGCCAACAAAATCGCAAACAGGAGGGAAATAGTCAACCTATATCTTGATGACGCCATTCACGCATGATACGGTGTTGGGTACAAAATGATCAAGATTGAATTATATCCAGGTCTACTGTATGACAGTATGTTGCAAATAAAAATTATCATTTGAAAACACATTCACTTAAGTGTAATTGACAATATTTTCACCAGCTTGGGTTACAAAATTATCCTTACTATTTACCCGCAGACGTCAATGATACTTTGTATTAATTGTAACCACATATGCCAAACACAAAGAACACAGAAGCCCTGGTGGTGAATAAACACGACTGGCAGCAGTCAGTTAACTCCTTCTTTGAACCTACCGACAGGATATCAAAGACAAAAGGTGATTTTTATTACAAAGCAAGCCGATCTCAGAAGCCAACTTTGATTACTTTTTTTTGTGGTAAAGGATATCAGTACAAAGGTTATTTTATTGCAAAGCAAGCCGACATCGGAAGCTGACTGGATTTTGTGAAGTGAGCCGATTTTTTAATATTTTTGTTTTGTTTGTTTAATATACAAAGACGGCCGAGATATGGAAACAAACTTGGGTTCCTTTTCAATTATATTCACGGGAATTTTGAAAATAAATTGAAACAATGGAACAAATTTTGACGCAATATAGTGCTTTGTGCACAGATGTCGATGAATTCGCAAACGAGAGGGAAATAATCAACCGATATATTGAAGACAACTGCCATCCACGCATGGTACGGTGTTAGGTTCAAAATAGCCAAGAATAATTTTTATCCAGGTCTGCTGTATGACAGTATCTCGCAAAAAAAAAAAAAAAAAAAAAAAAATTACTTTAAAACACATTCACTTGAGTGCAAGTGAAAATCTTTTCGCCGAAGCGGGTTACAAAAGTATCATTACTATTTATCCGCAGACATCAGTGCACCTTTGTAATAATTACTACAAAAAATGCCAAGCACATAGAGTCCTGATGGTAAATAAACACAGCTGGCAGCCAACAGTAAACTTCTTCTTTGAACTTACCGACAGGACATCAAAGACAAAGGTTATTTTTATCATAAAGCAAGCCGACGTCGGAAGCCGACTTTGGACTCAGAACCGAATTTTTTTTTAAAGGATATCAATACAAAGATTATTTTATTGCAAAGCAAGCTGACCTCAAAAGCCGACTTGGATTCTTTTACGTGTGCCGATTTTTTATATTTTAGCTTCAAATAAACAAAGACGGCCGAGATATGGAAGCTAACTTGGTTTCTTTTCACCAGTATTCACGACATTTTTTAAAATAAAGTGAAACAATGGAACAGTTTTTAAAGTTTACAATATAATGCTTCGTGCGCGAACATCGACGGCCCAGCATCATCCAGAAGATTTGGAGCAAAATAAAATCACGTGATGAATAGATCATTTCGCCGACAATATGATCATTAACATGGATAAAACTCATGTGTACTTTGATCGCATTCCTGGATGGACTGACTATAAGATGGGCGTCAAAAGTGTGAGAATTAGCAAGACTAGTGCAGATTTGAAAACATCTGACTTTTGTCCTTGCAGTTTCCGCTTTAGGTGATGTGTTGTCTCTAACATGTTTTCACGGTATGAGAAAGCTAAACATATATTCATGTACCAAAATAATAGATCGTACGTGTGCAGGAGAAGGGTTGTGTTGATGAGATGCTGCTTCAGTGGATTGAAGAGTTTTATGTCAAGTATACAGTTTTATATTTTTTAAAATAAAATTTCAGTTGGAGTGCAATTTCCGACATGTAATTTTCGAATGATTTAAATGGTGTCCCACAACTTACGACTCGATAAAAACGATGTGTCCCAGAACATACAGTGCACAAAAAATTACTTTTAAAATTAATTTATTGTGTCCCAACAAATACGATGTCCCAACATATACGGTAAATACGGTACAAAAGCTGACTAATGCCCAACTACTTTCATTGTTTTCATTTTAAAAAAAGAACGAGTGTGCTACAATCTTCTCCTCTAGATTTTACTAATCTTTATCTACATTTAGTCTTTAGAGATCTTTGCTAAATAACTTCTTTTTGCAAAACAATTAAAAGGCTAACTGTCTGCATTTATTTCCTTGATTGGTTCAGTTAATATTGAAGGGAGATAATCTTTGACATAAAAATTAAAGGGATACAACCCATAGATTTATTCTGTACCAAATGTTAAAAACTGAACATTGGCCTCTGTTTAAACAACATAGAGTTGCTGCATATATCTCATTAGGATAAAGACATCTTCTTGACTAATGCTAGGGTATCATGTAGTGTAGAAATCTCTTTTTACAGACTTCATTTATCTATATTGCAAAGAAATTTATGAATATCCATACTTGCTGGATTGTCTGTAGACTTCATCTGAATTTTAGAAATATTATATTTTTTCTGAACCTCAACAATTTACAACATGATTTACAAAATGATTAACGCAGTAGAGAAACTCTGCTATTTGCCTTGACGTTAAACTGTATAATGGTGTGTATGATGTATACGGTGTGTATGATGTATATGGCGTGTATGAGGCACACCCTGATGTTTGAAAATGCTTGAAAGTCTTCATGAGAGAGTAGTTGAACAAGTTGCTAGTTTCTTGTGTGTATTTCCAGTTGAGGTGAAATTAGTGAGATGAAATTAGTTTATTATAAGCATTCAGTGCTAGTAACAAAGTAGTTAAAATGTAATGAATTCAGTATTTCCCAAGGGCATGATGTCTGAAGACAGCTTTTATACCAGGATCATCTCATCAGTTCGACCTTAGAAAAAAAAACTTTATTTCGTCCATATCAATAAAACAATTACCTCCTCTTGAAAATAGAAACAACAGGGATAAGAAGTGTACATTATATACACTAAATTATTGTATATTTTGAGCCTGTGGTAGTGTTAAGCAAGATATAAAAGGCACATTTCCAGCAGCAGCATCTTCATTAGCATCAACAATTTGTGAAAGTTTAGGTCAAATTTTCTGTTTAAGTTTTGCTATTTCATTTCCTAATATTTCCTAAGCCCCTTCATGGATTTTCTTCACAGTTGAAATGGCTCAATATGAAGCTAAGACAAGTCTTTCTTTGGTGGGGCCCCGAGTGGCCGAGTGGTCTAAAGCTCTCTCCGTTACGGATCACTGCCATCTCACCTCTGTCTGCGTGGGTTCGAGTCTCGGATTCAGCTAATGTGGGTATGTGAGAAAGCTTGCCAGTAGCTTCTCATGGGCCAGTGGTTCTTTCTGGGTTTTCCCAGGTTCTTCCTCCACCATTAATACTGGCCGCCATGTATAGCTTATCGTGTGCTGAAAAAATGGCGTTAAACCCTACAACAACAACAACAACATTCTTTGGCATACTTACTCATCCCTTTTACCATGGGGTTAAAGTCACACTCCTACAAAATTTGTGTGATGGTGTTTGTGAAAGGATTTATAATTTGCTTTTTGCTGGTCCAATGATGGTTATCTTTACATTTTGGACGAATCAAGCTGGAGCTAAGATAATTCATTCTGCAGCATGCTCTCTCAACATATATATGCATGTCATGACCTTCTTTTTATTATAAACATACTAATATAGCCTGTATTATTTCAGTACTTTAGGGTGCTTTAATCATTAAAAGAATAATGTAGACAGTATGATTGGAGAACTTTAGGGTGCTTTGATTTTGGAAAGAATAATGTTGCCAGTATAATTGGAGAACTTTAGGGTACTTTGATTTTTAAAAGACTAATGTAGACAGTATGATTGTAATACTTTAGGGTACTTGGTTATTAAATGACTAATGTAGCCAGTATGATTAAAGCACTTCAGGGTACTATGATTTTTAAAAGATTACTGTAGCTTGTAATATTGCAGTATTTTAGGGTACTTTGATTTCTAAAAGACTAATATAGCCAGTACTATTGCAATACTTTAGGGTACTTTGATTTTTAAAAAGACTAATGTAGCCAATATGATTGCAGTACTTTAGGGTATCTTTATTTTTAAAAGACTAATGTAGCCAGGACAATTGCAGTACTTTAGGGTACTTTGCTGTTAAAACATGACATTGGTAAGATTATACTGTTTCAGGAAATAATTAATTTTAGTTCATATATTACATTGTTTGTCTCGTATGCTCCTTCATATGGTATTCAACTATTTTTGTTCATTTGTTTTGTTATACAATAACAAAGATTGCCATTACAAATATTTCCAAAAATTTCTGCACTACTATCATTTTTTCATACTTGTTAATTGTTATAATTAAATAAGCACTTTTATGCCTCAGTAATTACATATATTCTAAATGTTGATCATACATGCATGATTAGCAATTTTTCACCTGTGTACAAAAAGAAATGTGTCTCAATCTAAAACATATTTCAGGAAATATTATTTTCTTTTGGGTGAAAGAAGTTTTGTTGTTGTTGTTTTGAATGCCAATTTTCAGCAAAAGACAGGCGATAGGCTATACATGTGGCCTGTATAATAGGTGGAGGAAGAACCCAGGAAAATCCCAGAAAGAACCACCGACCCACGAGAAGCTGCTGGCAAGCTTTCTCACATACCCATATTGGCCGAATCTGAGACATGAACCCAAGCAGACAGAGGTGATATGGCAAAGTATCCATAATGGTGAGCACTTTAGACCACTTGGCCACTCGGGGACCCATTAACTTTTGTAAAAAGAATTATTTTTATATTATCTTGGCTAGGTCAGCTAATCTGCATGCGTTACTCATGAACTTATTTTATTTTTAAAGAAAAGGAGGATATTTCAGTACAACATAAGATATATTAATATAAATCAAGTGAATTAGGCAAAATATGTCACCCATTTATAATAATGTTCGTGAAAAATATTGTTAAAATCCTTTTAACAATTGGGAGTTCCTTGACTCTTGCAAATACAGGACACACCATTAATAAATTCAAATAACAAGATCATTTCTGGCCTGTTTGATTTGTATTTCAGTGATTTTCATTTTCAGTTAAAAGTCTGTATAATTTCTGAAACATTCATTAGTCAGGTTTCAGCATGGTATTTGATATTTGCTTTCTCTGAATGTAACACTTGAGTTTGCATTTAATTGGCCTGTAAAACATCACTTTGCATTTAGTTAAATGTTTAGTTAATTTGTATGCTTTTGTTGTTACTCCCAATCTAAAAGCTTTATGACTAGTGAGAAAAGTTTTTATGTCAAGTGACAAAATCATTATATTTAGGGATGTAATATCAGTGTCACATTTGCTTAGCACCCAGCTAAAGTTATTTATAAGTTATAATTTACCTGTTTGGGGAATTTTTCCATGGCCTTGGATTTGATCTCTAAAGACTGCCGTGGGATTAGTGTTGAAATACTTACTCAAGGTTACCATGACCAGCCAGAGACGGTTGCGTCACTTAACATAGGCTTGCCGTTATCCCACCTATATGTTTAAGGTTAGTACAAGGATCAAAAGGAAAGTCAACGGGGTGAACGGGGCATGTTCTTATCCGTCCCACATTGGCAGAAAGCGAGAGGGACATTGTCCGCTAAGTTTGAATGAATCGGTTCACAGCAAAATCCAATCGAAATTGAGATAGAGGGATTACAATTCAGACCCGAATGATACCCTCCGAAATTGTAAAGAATAATTTATTATTTGCCTGGAAGGATTGCAGATCAATAGGGCTTACTTCGAGAAAGAAGCCACTCATAATCTGGCGGCAGAACTTAGAGGGAGATTCTAAAGAAGACAAGGCTTCGAAAAGGAAGCTGTTTAGGGGACAGAGAACTTAAGGTTCCATTCTGTCCCAAGTCTTCGAGAGTTGGAGACGGAATTGATACTGTAGCCGAGACAGTCGAAGTCGACAGATGTATAGTCGTGGAAGAGAAAGTGGAGGAGGAGGAGGAGGCGAAGGAGTCTAGAGAAAGTCAAGGAGGAGAAGGAATTTGGAGAAATAAGAGAGAGAAAGGATACAACGGATGAGTGTAAGGATACAAGGACAGGTGGAAATCAATCTCACACTTCTAATCAAGTGATGCAATAGGCTTATTAAAGGGTCGAGTGGAATGAGTGTAATTGGAAACTTGAGTCATTTGGTCATTGAATTGTTATTAAATTGTTATTCATTGAATTTCAATCTTTTTCGTATATTTAACCTTCTAACCGTCGGAATTGCTGACTGGGGGCTCGGAGCTTTACCTCTATCTTTCACTAAATTTAACTTCCAACAAAATAGAGCCTGGGTGGGACTTCTATAATAGTTTAAATAAAATATTGTGAGTACCCTACCCCAACCATATAGTTAGTCACAATCAGTTTGTTTCAGATATTGTATTTACCCATACGTGAATCTTATAATTTATTTGTATTTGTTTCTTCTACATAAAAATTTACGCAAACAGTTCAGATCCTGATGTGAAGGTGTTGTTCTTTCTTCCAGTAGAGTGTTAGATCCTTCTCAGTTTTTAGTACAAGAAATATGCACATCACAGAGTAGCATCTGGATATACTTCTCAAACTCTGAGTACAGTTGTTGGGATCAATTCCCGTTCATTCTCCTCTTCAACCATATATATAACACCTGAATTGCAAGCTAGAAAAAACCACTTTCTCAAAATGATATTCCTGACACTATTTTCGGTTTATCTTGCATCAACAAAAAACTATCTCAGGCATGCTGATCTATCTCATTATTTATTTCAAGACTACAAAAGTTTCTTTTTCCACGATGAGTAACTTGCAGATATTGCAGATATGTCTTCAAAGAAGACAAATACAAAACTGGTAGCAGAGGTGAGGGAAAGAGGAATTTCAATTCTTGTTGTTTGTTTTAACAGCACGTTGAACACATTGTTTGCTATATCATACCAATTCAATTGGAGCTCAGAGTCTTTTGCAAAGACACGCAATGGTAGCTTACCTGGGCTTGCCTAGGTGGTATTGTACCTTTTGGATTACAAGTTTCACACTTTATACCAACTGAATTCATTTTTAGCCTATAATGAAAGTGCAATGTCATTGTAGTTGCCCATTAAATATATGCGAATGTACCGGTAAATTTACACGCAACTTCTTGACAAGTTAACAAGTGAGCAATGCATCCACAAAGGCAGGATATTCAACTAATTTGAATTGAACTGTAGCAGTTATTTCCCTTTGTGATTATTGTTACATTGTATTCTGTTAAAATACAACTAAGGCATCTAATGCATCTTTGGTAAAGTTATAATACTTGAGCCTTTATTACTGATCCCAAGAAGGCATTCAGACAGGAAATTTGTCCAAAACCATTCTGAAATTTCCATCAATGTTCTAACCAGCATGTTTAAATACACAGTGAGAAACAAATGCTGCCAGCTACTGGTTGCTTTTTAATTTCATTACTTTTCCCCCAAAATTACACAACTCATATATTAGACCACCATCATCTGCTAGAAAGAAGTGGACGCTCATAACATGTTTGTGCAGAAAGATCAGGTTCCATGGTTGAAGTTCCAGAGGCAAAAATACGGTTTTTCTTTATTAGTTCTAGTTCAAATATTACATGCATTCATATACAAAACGATATAGCACTAAGCATACATTTGATTATAAACATTATAATTTTATCCTATGTTTATGTGTTGACTGTGGCATTATAGCATATGAATCGTGACGCTAATGATAGGATAACATTTAAAACTTATTTACCCTGTCTGTACGTTTTAGCTATCTGCGATAACCAGTGTTTTTCTTTGCCCTCATTTTTTTATCAGATACCCCGGATTTTGCTTTCATCTCATTTTTTGACACAAAGGTTTTTTGTTTTTACTCAGTCTGACCCTCAGTTCAGACACCATAGTGAGTTTTCACTCTCAGGATGTATGTATGTATGTATGTATGTGTGTGTGTGTGTGTGTGTTTCACTTAACCTAAGGCATAATAGAATGCCTTGTAATTCCCTATATGTTAGTCACTTCCAATGGAAAATTCCATCAAATTGAAATCAACTTCCCTTACAAAACTTTTTAAGCTCGTAAACTAGATTAGTCCTTGAACTCAAATTTAGTAAGCATATTGTTTACCGCTTACACTTATGACAAGTCAGGTAGACAAAACTCCATTCGCAACCCTAGGTCACGGACAAAATTAAAACACTAATTATATACATAACACTTTCGACTCTTTTGCTTCTAATGGACCAAATCAAAGTTTGTCTTTATATTTCATGTTTTTTGCATTGCAAAGACAATCTAGTTTTTAAGCGGTTTTTAAGCGGTCTTTTGATGACAAGCGTCTGGTTTCTAAATAGGCTTCACAAATATCAATCCATTTTTTAAACAAAGCAGAGCTTTAATCTGATGTGAAAATAACTTTATCATATCATCACAGGGTATATTTATTCCAGTAACACATGTAACAATCAAATTTATTATAATGCAGCCTAATTTTATGTTTTGTTATATGAGTAATCAGATATTTTGTTTATAATCAGGACTTCTTATAAAAAAACAGTTATTGTTATGTGAAGAACAAAATTTTATATTAGGCTGCTTTTTAAAAGGAAACTTATCTCCAAAACAAGAGCACAGTTATATAATTATTTGTTTTGGTTTACATCAAATGGACATTTAAAATCAAAAGAATTATAAAGTACACACGAGGTTAAAATTAATATTCAACTCCATTAAAAAACATTGGACCTTAGTGGATATTGTGCACGCTTAAAAACAATTAATTTTAATCAAATTTGAATAATAAATATTACAATTTTTGAAATATATGTATGAATATATGAAATATAACTCCGTTTATGGCGACCAACATCCATGCAAACTAACCAACAACATGGGCAGGAATATACAAACACATTATGCACATTATCACACTCAAATTCACACAACTGGTAGGATTCAAAAGAAAGTGGATGAAAATGAAGTTAAACCCCTTATAAACAAAAACTAAATCCCTCTACTCATATCTCTTTACTCTTTGGCTTGAAGTGTAATGATGTACCAACATTCATTTGATGATTTACGGTAAGATAATCAACGAAGTCCTTGTTTTAATTCATTATAATTCCACGTTAATGTCCCTGTCTATGAATATTGAGCACTTTGTAATTCCAGAGAATACATAACAAGAATAAATAAAGTCCAGCCCAGTTGAAATATTGAACACAACTATGATTCTGCTTCAAATTCTACAGCAGGAAGGAATAATTCATAGATAAACAAGATTATAAAGCCCTCTACTTGACTTAGGCCACAAATAGCATTTTCTAAAATAAACTACTTAATAAAAAATTTCATTCAAGAATATTCTCTTTCTAACGGTATGACAAGCATAAAAAGAGCATGGTAAACACGATGTCCTTGACTCAGACCCAGATAATGATCCTAATATTTAACTAACACTCATAGAGAAAATATTAGCTATGAGCTATGTAATATTTGTTTACAAAAAGTTATTGAACCGGTAAAACTTGAATTTTATTTTGGCTAAGGTCAAGTACAAAAGTATATATATATATATATATATATATATATATATATATATATATATATATATATATAGTTTGTTACCTTTTTAAATTAATTATATCCTATGGATAATTGTATTATGTTTCCGTCTTTGTTGGTCCCCGCTGATCTTTCGTTTCTTAATATATTGTGATTTTTAAATAGTTATAGATCCTTTTATTATTTTAAAATTTGACTTGTATTTTTGCAGCCATGTTTATTATTCAAACCGACAGTCTTATGCACAAAATGAGCACATAAATATGCTTATCATATAGGATTGTTGTGAATTATGTTTTTTATTGGCTAAACATCCTTCTATCATTTAAAGTACAACTTACATGGGTCATATACGTGCTCTGAGTTATTTTTTGCAGGTATATGTGCCATTTTGGAGAATTTGAATAAACAGAACTTCAAATGCGTTTACTCACTTTATTTCGCTCCTTGTTCATGGAAATTTTATTGAGGATTGTTAAATAAATTCCTCGTGAAATGCTTAATGGCAAATTCAACGATAACGTACGTCGACATTTTAATACACAGTCACCAAAGCAGGGTGACCATGTTGCTCCTGCTGCTGGGAAGAAGTTGTACTACAAACATGTGTAGAGATGCGACAATGTCGCCATTTATAAACAGAGCCTGGGAAAACATGGTAGGAAAAAAACGTATATATATATATATATATATATATATATATATATATATATATATATATATATATATATATACTATTTATGTTATACTGTGTCTCATTTCAATTTGTACATAATACATATAATCCATGCAAATATTTTAAATATTTTACTTCATGCACATAAATGACGGTATAAGCGCGACAGTCAATTTTGATTAACATTAGCTAAATTTTAATTGATGCTAAATTATAATTTTGAGGAAATGTCATGTGTACATGTGAAAAATAAAAGAAACATAAAACATGTATGCTACTAATCTGTCCCATTCGTAGTTAATATCCATGCGTGAGATTAATGTAAATGGACGCAACGTCTTTGCTCACACGTCTGTACATTAATTCCCCGTGCACTAATAATAGTTCCATCCAATATCAACATTCTTGACCCAGTCTAATCCCGAACTGCCATTATTAAGGTGCATAGCGATCTATTATTTTCGTCTGGAAATTTTGTTATGAACATTTTTGTGCAGATCACTCAAAAATCAAGATTGAATAAACTTTGATAGAACTATATTATGATCAAGTTTTAAAATTAAAATTAATTTTTAAATTTATATCTGTAAATGCGCTTATATGATCCATACGACTTTTACTAAAACAAAAACAACAGAATACTTCAGGCAAATTATCAGGTGACTACTCTCCTCTAACTTCTTAAAACCCTGGCCGCTCCGTTGGACAAAGTAATAGAGCAATCGCTTCGAATACGGGAGGTCGTGGGTTTAATCCCCGGCCGAGCCAAGTCAAACACATAAAATTGGTACCATAGATGCCTCCCTATGCGCTCAGCATTAAGAACTTAGTGTTAGGACTGGTCGGCCTGGTGTCAGGATAATGTAACTGGGTGGACCATCATGCTACATTTCTGGATCGTGATGTCCCAGTGCTAGACAGCAATATAAACTGTCATACTGTAAACATCGTAGTGATACCACTGAAAATAGGTTATAATATGCTAAAAATCCAAATCACACACACACACACACACACACACACACACTCACACCTTGAAACCCTTGTGCTACTGCGTGGCGAACTACCTTTATCTGCTCTCTGACAAGTGTAAGAATTTAGATTGTTGACAGTGGTGCTGCTGCAGGATCTGGTGATGCAGATGATATCTACGACGACAAAATTATGACGGCTTTTTCGTTGTTTTGGATGGTGACAATAAACGTGTTGTGCTGTTGCTGCTTTTGCTGTTACTTCAAGCTATTATATTCATTTCTACTGCGGAGGAGACCAATGAAAATAAAACTTATTTTTGTCCATACCAGCATAGTATAAATTTGTTTATAAATAAACTGTAGCGCTCCTACATGGAGGTGTTATTTGTTTATTGCCCCGAACGAGCATTTAACAAATAACTACTGGTGTCAGGTGACATATACTAGCCAGAGATGTGCTGAGTATCTGTCAAATGCATGAGATTTTTTTAAATAGAGATCCCTCACTGTAACGATCCCGAAACCCCTACATTTATGGTCATTGCCTATATCAGCCAACCAACGTGCACTTTAAGGGTCTGATCCTAGGGAGACTTTCTTTTGTTTTTCATAACATTTTATTTATGAATATATCTAAAAATTATACGGATCCAATATCATTTACAATACTCATTAATCTGTTAAAATGCCACAGAAACAAAACATTACAAGAATTTAAACTGTCTAAAGTGAACAGATAATGTATATGTTATAAGATGCGTGCGAAGGAAACAAGTGCCGGTAGCACGTGCAACCCATGCTATTCATGTGGTTGGTGTGCAGACATGCAGGCTAGGGTGTAATATATAACAAAATTCAAAGTGTGAGCATTAAAGAAGACAATGGAATATGAAAGAGCAAAAAGTTCTAAAAGCTATACACTAAAAGAAAGAAGGAATGCGTATTCTGGATTGTACTAATCAAAGGTAAGACGATTGTTCTTTTAATTACTAGCACGCGCAATTGAACATTGATCAAAGGTGAGATATAAAGGTACATGTAAAATATAAAGGGGCAAATACTGCACAGCGCATAGTAAGGATATCGTAAATGTTAGAATAAGTTTGTCAGTTTCTAATTCAAAAGTAGGATAATCCTGCTATATACCATTTTTCAATGAAAATGAATTAGTTTAAGTCGGAAGAAAAATCGGTTCTAATTCAAAGACTGGAGAGAACAAAAGATTGCACTGGATTGGTAGTTACAATTTCAGGATAGTAGTAACTGAGCGAATACATTTAATCCATATAGCATGTTAGTACCCCGCACCAAAACAGGGGTAAAGGTTCTCGAATTTATGCCCCGTAAAGGAGGACACTTTTGGAAATAAAAAGTACAATTTTAGAAAAGCGTGAAAGGTATTGAATTTCCTGATTGGTTCGTTAACCATTTATGATTTATTAGTAATACTAATAGGATTGAAAGGGTGGATGGGTGTGCTTTGGCCAAATATTGCGTATTGTATGTAATAAGTAAGAAGTTGTAAATTAATTTACAAACTGTCATTTAATGTTCAGGGATAATGTTCTGCGGAATAATTTTTAAAACTAAAATGGGCAATTTAATATTGTATTTTACAAGCAATAAATCACAGCAATTGCGATAGTATGAGTTATTGCATTATAATGATCCTGTTACGTGAGGACTAATCCAGATACGAACGTTACATTTTTATAGACACCGGGTGCATAGCAAAAATCAAGATGCCTTGCAAAGGGGCTGCCATATTGGAATTCTAGTCAATCCGGTCTTCTGATCGACATTAATATTACACGCATACTTGTAACGCAATGGCTATTAAACTATTCGTGGTCGGCATTCGTAACAAGGAGAGTCCCTAAAAATTTCCGAAATACGTATTACAAAATGACTTATTTGCTTGCTTACACTTGACTTCGTTTCCTCCCTTCATTCCAGGTACAGTATTTAGTTCTATAAATATCAATAACATCCATATTAATTCGCCAAAGTCTTTATCTTCGGGTACCGTCATTACTTGTTTTTAATACCCATCTAAAGATAATGAAACGTATTTGACATTTGCTACCTCAACATCTTACCTTTAGATCAGTGGTGAAATTCAAGACTGTCCGAATGCTCAAGACATCTTCCATCGCCGTATTTGTCCGTCTGTCAAAATTGACAAACAATTGTCGAATTTTCTCCAATATGTCACGAATTGAATGAAGCATGTGGAGCGGTTTTGAAAATTAAACTATTCTTGATTACGGCTGATTACGTTGGAAATGGGCAGACAATAATATGAGAAACTAGCAGGGCTGGAAATATCGAAATGTGCGTACTCGTGTCTGTCATGTTACAGGTTTGATACCCCCACCCCATCCCTCTATTTATTGACGGGTACTCGTAACTTATTTTCCTCTGTGCAAGGGGCTGCCTATAAGGAAAGAGTGAATCTTATTTGTATAATCACTTACGTACAGATAAATGGTGATGTAGTGACGCATTTATGTATTTGCGATGAATGGTTGTTGTATGAGAACGACATTTGAACACTGGGTAAATTAATTATTGTCGAACAGTGTATTCGTTTATAAAGACACGGCGTGCTTTAGAAAGATGCAAAGAAGCATATTAATGTGGCTGGTGTTCTACATAAAAGGGAATGTTAGACCAAAATCTTACTTTATTCATACACATTGCCTTGAGCCGATTATTAAGATACCAATGAAGTGGCTAGAGATTTATTAATTAATAACGTTTAGCAAACTGAATTACGACTCGTGGTAAAAGGTCAGTTCAGCATGTATAGAGACACGTGGACAGAGATATGAATATTTCTGACTTTTTACTTTAGGGATCATGTAACTGTGTACGAATTAAACTTGTTATTACCAAAATACGCGGGGAATTGTCATTGTCTTTATAAATTGATATTTATGGCTAAGATAGGCCTTAGTACCTCTTTTAGGAATTACTTTCAATGTTGTTCAGGGCTGACTAGAATCCATTTTGCTTGCTAAGAACTGTGCCAAAAAACCCTCATCCCCAATTGCACACGTTGCTAGCTTCAAATTTAAAATATAAAATCGAAGTAGAGCTCTTACAGGTTTGATTTTTTTGTTTTGATATATATATATATATATATATATATATATATATATATATATATATATATATATATATATATATATATATATATATGTTTAACAGAAACAAAAAGGTTGCAAAATAAACGTTTCTTCTTCTTTTTTTGTTGACCTTTTATCAGCTGCGAAAACAATAGGAAACTGTAGACAGTATGTTATGGTTAATTCTAAACTGAAACCACCATCATTTTGTATCCAAAGTGATTTTATACGGAATCGAATGAACCTTATTCCACAAATGTTGGTCTTTTGGAAACTTTGAATTTAACTAAGAAACGTTTCTTGAGCTTTGAGATAATTTAATAATGACTATCAGACTGTTATATATCTCTCTACATCCTTTATTTATTCCTTTATTTATTCCTGAGTAGAACTTCAATATTCTTCGGGGAAAAAGGGTGCAGATATTTGTCTCGTGTTGCAAATTTGATTTATTTTTCAATATAGTCTGACTGAACTTATAAAACTGTAATATTTTGTAAACGGGGTTGAAACTTTATATAGATTACAAAATTCTTCATAAGATAAGTATACCTTGTTCATCCAAGAAATGGTATATAAATTGTACTCGCTCGACAGCAACGATTGATGCTAAACTGGTATGTTGTTAATCGTTATATTTTTATTTTACAGACACCCTCCTGTGAAATTTCATGGAAGTTTCTTTTTCTATTGTCATAATGTCTGCCCATGCTAAAAGAACATCCGTCCAAAACAATTTTCAAAAAAAAATAAGTTTTGGATACGCAATATTTGCACATCGTTTAATTGAATACAAAGAAACGTGTAATAGGACAAATTGTATTTATCAACGCAATAGTCTTATTATATTTTGCCATTTTGGATTAGTCAGCTAATTCCTTAAGCGAGATATTATTAAAGAGTTGATAAAAGATGCTAGATGTTTCAGGCCCAAAAATCCACCTTCTAGCTTATTAAATTGTTCTATTAATTTTATCAGGGCCGTAATTCCACAAAGTTTTAAAAAAATATTTTTGTTCGATTCCCTTTAGAACCCTTGCTGTTTGATTCAGTAACATTAAGAATAGAAATGTCAGTTTAGACAAGGCAATTGAAATTAAAGGAACAATCTTCCAATATAAGAATTTTCTCCGATTCTATTCCCTTAACAGTTTTTTTTACATCTTGAATTTTGTTTTCAAAATGTATGTCTACAATGTCTTCTGTATGACAAATAACTCAAATCCTAATGGGGAGAAATTTAAAACCCAATCGAGTTTTAAATCTGTACACATCTGTGTCTGTGAATTCTTTAATGCCTCTATTTTTAGTACCTTTGTATTGTTGATATTCACCTTTAGTCCCGATACCGATGCAAATGCGTCTAATGTTTCTACTGAATCATACAAAGAATGTCATCAGCATATTGAGCCAGTTTATTTTCATATCCATGTATGAATATACTTTAAATATCATTATTGTTTCGAACCATAATTGCTTCAATTTATGCTACTAATAAATACACAAGGAGAGAGTGGATACCCTTGATGACAACCACGTGCAATACAGAAAACTGCGGCGCAAGTCCATTGAATCATACATACTTTTGCAATATATATCCAATGTTTCATTTTCCACCAAAATTAAAGAAATCGCTTCCTGTACTCAAACTCCATGAGACAAAGTCAAAAGCTTGCTCAACCTGTAAAATTTTACCATTCATATTCTCTTTTGTATATTTAACCTTCATGTATTAAATTTGGCAATTTTATTTTTCATTTTTCTAGCTATAACTGATGAAGCTCTTTTATAGGAAATATTTAACAATGTATTTGGTCTCCAATTTTTCAAATATTCTCTACATTTATTTTCCTTTGGCAATAATGTGATAATCCCGTCCCTTTGTGTTAAAGATAGAATCCCTTTTTTGAATCTATGATTTTTCGAGTTTATAAAACACTGTCCTAAATCTTTCCAGAAGAATTTATAAAATTCAATAGTGAATCCATTACTTCCTGGACTTTTACCATTACTCATGTTCTTTAAGCATTTCGAAGCTTCCAAATTTAGGATCCTCAGATCTTCCCAGTATACCCTCTAGTTGCATTTGACTTGTGTTATTATCATGTTTACTAAATGTATAACTTTTTCACGTCATTCAAAATTTTAAACTGATCAATGTGTTTTTGCCCCGACTTATCACTTTATTGTTTTTGTTCTTCAAATGTCTTTTGTCCAAGCTACATTTTTTATATCGTTTATCTCCTCCTGCAATGTATTTACTTTTTGATGATAGATCTCCTTTACGTTTCTTTGTTTGTTTAATCCGAATTTTCAAACTATCAAGTACTTCCGATCTCAATATATTAAACTTGTTTGTAATATATTTTCCAAATATTCAATCTCCTTCAACAGTTTTCTTTTTCCTAGTTTCCTATGAGGAAAATAGTCTCTTGTGTGGGCGCGGATTTCTAACAAAATAATTTCGAACAATTTATCATCCATATTATTATTGTTATTGTTATTATTATTATTATTATTATTGTTGTTGTTGTTGCTGTTTTTGTTAATATTATCAGTAGTAGTAGGATTAGTATACATTAACTTTATTTCTTCTAATTTCTTCTTTAACTTTTCTATGTATATTTCGTCGTTAAGCAACGAGTTCTTGAATTTTCAAAAGCCTGGTCAGTTTTAAGTTGTGTAAATTGAAAGGTGAGTATTATCGGGGAATGGTCAAACATATAACTGGGACATGTGTGTGCATTCTTAATATCAATAAAAATTAACTTCTCTTCGATTATCAAGAAAATGCCTAAACGTGCCATTTTAATTGAAATTAATATCATGGTTATAAAGCCAAGGATCGCAGATATGTAACTGATTTTTTTGGTCTAGTACCCTGTTCCTTCTTCTTTGGTTATTTAATGTTATTTAATTATATGCAACTATATCGCAGTCTTGAACTTAGTTCTAGTTTTAACTTTACAATTGTTATTATTTGCGAGGAATATTTCGACGCCACGAGATCTGCTTGTACCAGAACTAAAGCAAGATTTATATCCCCATTCTGTTTCAACATATGGATTGATTGCTTCTGTGAAATGAATATTTTGTAAACAATATATGAACATATTGTTTCCTAACAAATTCAAACACATCTTTTCGTATTTGCCAATATCCTAATCCCCTTATATTTAAAGACAAAATACCAACCCTTTTCACATAAGATTGAATAGATTGTACAATTCTTACAAAATACCTATATACCATAAATTGCAAACATGGCAACAAAAACTTCCACACTGTGAAGGATCCCTTCTATGACCAAAGATATTAAAGATATAAACATAAGAAGCAAGAGAAAATGTAGACACGAAGATCACAAGAAAAGGCAAACAAAACAAAATTCATAATCGAGGTTCAAGTACGCGTTATTTTTGGAATGTGAAGCACCGTAAATATAGTATAGTTATGTTTTTTAATTTATGTACATCGTATGATTTCTTGATGAAAGAGCTGACATCCGTTGCAGCGTTTATGTAGAAAAAAAGATGTCTGACATGTCCTAAAACTGTTTCATCTGTTGCTAGAAAGTCTTCACACGTGTTGGTATAATTTCACTGATTCTTTTGTCCCAGAGTTGTTAAATCAGTTTCAGTGGTTACTGTTTTCTACCGTTCTGCAATTTTACGAACACTCTGTAATCATAAACCCATATATTTTCCTAGGAGATAATTTTTAATTCCATCGTTACTTTAAACATATCCTCTCTTGTAAGGGTTTCGGATCCTTTCAGTGTTTTCCGCTGCTGTAGTACATCCAACTTAGTGGTATGTCTTATGAATCGGCAAAATATCGGCCTGTTTGCATTGCCATCAAATTGACACAGTCTGTGTGCTACACTAATGTATTGAGGTCCAATATTGATGTTGAGATTATTTTTACAAAACGACATGACCTTCTCCTTACTCTGTTGAGGGGTTTCATCCTTGTCCGAGTCATCTATCCCGTACAGTTTAATATTTTCATTCCGTCTGTACTGGTCCAAGTCATCAAATATGTCCTTCAATGAAGCTTTCGCAATTCGTATTACCTCCCCGATTGTTTCATTTTCTGTCTCAAGCTTATTTGTTGTATCTGTTAAGGAAATGTTCTCCTGCCTTGCTTTGAAAATTTATCCGTCTAAATTGTTTCAACTGGTTCCGCCGATCCTAAACCTCTTTTGAAATGTTTCATTTGAATTGTTCTTTCGTCTTTTCCGGAGAATCATACATTCCTGCTTGAGTAACAATTTCTTTTAATTTTTGGTCTATATTCCTTTGATACCCCTTCTTCTAGGGCCTTGGAGACGGCTTCCATTTTTTATATATCATTTCCATTATTGTAGTATCTTGATGAAGAATCTACTAACCTAAGTCTAGGTGGGGTGGGGGTTGGGGGTATACGCCGATATTGCTCTATCTGGCGTTAATTTTGGGTGATACTCTACTTTCTGGACCTCGACCTGCCGTGTATATTCCTTACTTATATGTGAATTTTTTGCTGAACCTTTAGGGGGCATTTTCTTTTCAGGTGCAATCATTTTCCACGAACTCAACAACCACTTTTCTTAGGTAAACATGGACACACATGCATTCACTGTATACATGTATTGAACGATCTTCACTGTAGTTTAAAAAATATATCATCAATTTATTCTGCTAGATATTTCTGGTCCACTGTTTAACATTATATAAAATTGATTATTTTTGTACAGTATCGTACATATTGAATTGTTGATAAGTGGTTGGAGGTCATATTACAACATGTTTATCTGTGTTATTTGTACTCACACGTGTGCCCATGCTTCGCGTCCTTAGAATAACCCACTGTTTGATATTGGTTAATAAAATGTTCCAATAAAATTCTAATGTTTAGCCTTACTGTACCTCCATGTGACATGTCTAACACGGACGCATTTTTAGGTTCATTCAGATTTCTTTCAGTGATCGTATTTTGTTAATTCATTTCCAAAATAGAAAACTATGGACATGTATCCATTAAATGTCGAAAGAGTAATCACTGCGACTATGACATTTTTCCTTGGATTTACGGAAATTTACCTTGGCCCAATGGTTTAATTTATTTGAACGTTCGTATCCAAAATGCGTACTATTTAATTGTGCAACAGAAACCCTTTTTATCATAAAGAGGGGCTTTACATGCCTATGTTGAACCTGGATGATTTAATTTAACACGTTATATGATCTCTATATATCAGTCCTCAAAGAAAACAAAACTGACACAGACCCAGGGCTGGTGGCTGTACAAACATCACAGCCCTGACTCAAATAGTACTAGCCCGGACTACAATTTTCATGTGCCCAAAATGACTTTTTAACATTGTCAAGCAAAGTTGCATTTGCTGTACTTCAAATACGAATTTAATAGCGTGTTTCAGGGTAATGCAAGTGGCATTAGTTTTCATTATTCCAGTCAGTAGAGACTGGATAATACTGGTGTTCAAACGTCCTTGCTAGATTCTGAGGGAAAGCTGTTCATAACCGAATTGTCCTTGGCTACCATAACGTTAGCATTATAAAAATGATGCAGCCTGATAAAGGTAAGCTTTTGTTTATATAAAAATTGATATATATTGCATTTGAAACTGATCGTGTCACAGGGGGAAGAGGGCATGCTATGCTCAAATTTAATTTGGACTTTACTGGTAATGCAACAGTGATAAACGTATATGTCCAGTATGTGTACTAACGCTTTATCACAATATTTCAACTGTGCTTAATTGGGGCTTTACTAGTAATGCATCAGTGATAAACGTATTTGTCCAGTATGTGTGCTAACGCTTTATCATAACAGATCAACTGTGCAAACACGTGTGTACTTAATTTTAGCTTTCAATCAATATTATTTCATGGCTAAAAGCATATGTCAATTAATAGTGGGTATTTTAACAAGATTAGAATAACGAATACAATAAAGTGAACTAAACTGAATGTTCAATTCAACGTTTTGGATATGGTACTTACAGGAATATGGTACTTACAGGTGGTGCTCCTATTTCGACAGACATTTTACACATAGGAATGACTGTCGATAATTATGTTGTTTGACTTTTGTAAAATTTTGACCATAAAGTAAAATTAAAATATCAGTATTATCGGAGTTAATTCGTTTAATACATTTTACTACATGCATTCTTACTAAGTTTTTATTTGGAAGTGAAAAACAAAGGGATAAGATGTTATGAATACTGAAGTTAGGATTGTGTTGAACTAAAATTGAGCGGAGTAACAATGCACTTCACGTGCACCGGAGTTAAGTGCGCAACAAGTCCCCCGATAAAGATGTGGAAGGTAAATGAATTATATAAAATCGGTTTGTAGTGAATAATTTAAGCAATTATTTTCTGTTCTATGAGTAATATGAGAATTGGTGTGTAAGTAAAAACAATACAATTATAGACAGAAAAGAAACTATTGTGTCATAGTGTGTATTCCAAGGTAGAAAACGGATAGAAAAGAAATCAAAGGTTGAAAATTTATAATACAAGGTAAGAGATGCATATAAGTTGTACATTGCACAATAACAATAGTTTCAATTTTGAGATCCAATCTGAATTCGACAGGTATAGTCATGAGATAATGCATCCGACATGCACAACCATTATCAATTTTCCTCTCTTGGTCACATTCATTTTCCTCTCCTGGTCACATTATCCATTTTCCTTTCCTGGTCACATTATCCATTTTCCTCCCCTGTTCACGCTCGGTCATATTGTTTCCATCATTTTACGTCGGCCGTCCTTGATCACGAATCTTTGACATTTTCTTCAATCTGGTTTAATTTTCTTCCATAACTTCTTAGACTGTATGGTCTTCTCTTGATTTCTTTGACACTACATGCTGCTCTCCGGATTCTATGTCAAATAACTCCATTTTTCTTTTTCGTGTGGCTTATCCTTCATGGTGGTTCTTTGATGCCGCTTTGTCTCCTACTTGGGTTATTAGTTCTACCTCTTCTGCTGTAAGTTGTGGATTTTTGTTCCACTCTCTACGTATATTTATTTATTAGGTGCTGTAGGGCTTGAGTTTGTGCCTGTGGGCTTAGCAGTTGAGCAGGCATTGATGCCTTAGCTGCGCATGTTATATTTTCAGGGAACTATATTTATGGGCAAAGTGATGGGCAGACTTGCCATTGCGAGTAAGAGTAATATCTCATACATGCGTCGAGTCACAACTGGTTGGATGTTTCTCGATTGAAATTCATTTGTCTGAACAATCTGGTAAAAAAATTTACGACAGTGTCCTTTTTCACTACAGTTTCGTTCCGTGTAAAGATTAACACAGTACCAAACCCTTTCAAAACGTCTTCAATGATGTGGTCATTCAGCAAGAGGGGATACAATGGACTTTAACGTCCATCATAATGCCCTCATTGGTGACTTGATATGCCATCTATTGGCAAACTAAAACTGCACAGTGTCGTCCTCCTCACCACCACCCCCGTACATTCCACGAATGTTAACTCCATAACTAGATAACTATTTTGTGTCCTCCTCCACCCTTAAATTTGTGGCTATTTTAGCTATTAGCCTTTTAGGTGCTCCCATTGGGTTGAAAAGTTTATAAAGGATTATGTTTATCTTTCTCCGAAACTAGTATTCCATAATATAAACAGATTCATATCAGCAGGATTACAAATAGTATTCAACGTAATTCAAACATATTTAATAATAGTTTTAAAAAGCGTGATATAGAACTGTTTTGTGAGATTATCAGGTACAGGGGATTTATTTGCGTCCATCAGATTTCCAAACTTCTGCTGTAGTAATTTGGCTAATAAGAAAGAGGTCATCTTCTGTAGTTAATTTTCAGGTAACCCAGTTAAAACTTCATCAACGAATTCTTCATAACTTGTTTCGGTGGTGAATACAATTCTTTAAAACAATTTCATATCAGCAATGGAATCGTATGTCACTTGATATTAAATTTCGGTAATAGGCTTTTGTGAACCCTTTTTTCCAATTAAAAAAAAGTATTGGCTTCATTTTTTAAAATTTTGGCTTTACTCCTAATGACTGAACCGTTGTCTTTTTCAATTTGTAATTCTTTAATAGACATACGAACGTCCTGTAATCGATAGAAAGGTTTTTCATTATTATTTAAGTCGTATTTCGAAGAGTTTGTTAGTTTGTTTTAATAGTTTTGATTTCAGAAATTTTAATTATGGTGGGTTGCTTGGATGTTTAGTTCGTCCAAAAATTCTAGCGTAAAGCTGTGATATTTTAGTTTTCTGTTAGGTACGTAATTTGTGTTTAATATGGTATTATTTAAATGTGAGTTATTGCATTTCCAGTAACCGATACCATATGATATTGACGAGTTGCATACAGTAGATAAAAGTGATGTATCAAGAACAGACATCGACTATTGTCGAATAGAAATCTGCTATGGTTTTGGAACCCTAGTCGATCAAATCTGCTTGCTAGTGTTGGTAAGGAGATTTCTAGTGTAGTTCGGTTCCTTTGTGTAAATTTGCAAAGCTTGGTTTAATTTGTTAAAATTGGCTATTAGGTTAAAATTGGATAGAAGAGATTTTAGTTCTTGAATGGACTATTATCATTATAATTGGTTAAATTACCTACTCGATCAAGACTAGGAGTTCAGATGACAATTGAAGTCTACTGTGATGATACGATAATGTTGTCCAGTTATATACGTGAACAGTGAAGAGGAAATTTCACTTTTTTCGAATCCTAGGTAGGGCGTAACTGTTTTTGGCACGAAATATTATAAAATCAGTTTATTCAGCCTTCAAAATCAGTTTCGTATTTTGAAAAGGTAATTTTGTATTAAAATGGATAGTGACGACTACTAATAATCTGATTTATGACTGCATACATACCTTCATTAATTCTCTCTCTTTAAGAGTCTGCTAAACATTTTGTAATCCATATTCAATAATGAGATGGGCCTCCAATTGTTTTATCTTTATCCACTTTCTTTTTATATAAAATTATTATTGCTCCCTCTCTCATCTGATTATAACACTGGCCAGATTTCATGCCTGAATTCTCAGTAATATTCTGCGTAGATTCCATCCGACCCTGGTGATTCGCCCTTGGGCAGAGATTTTATTATATGACCTATTTCTTCCCCCGAATGAACGCATCACATCCAACTTTCTGCTATGCTAGCACATGCTTTACATGAATAGTTTGCAAGTAGGCTTTGATGTCTGTATCCTCTATTGTAATGTCTAAAGTGACTGATAACATGTTCTTATTTTCCCTTAAGTTTTTCTTTGCCCCAAACAATCGAGTCCGATTCCCGTATACATTTTATATTCAGTTACTTTCCCCTTCTGATCGCCTCCCTGTCATATAAGCCCTTCGCTTTTTCATAAATATCTCCATATTTCCCCGATCTTACCTTCTCGTCTGGATTTCCCCTTTCTTGATTTGATATAACTCTCCATTTGCTTGACGTTTAAATACATGATCTATTGTGTTGTTGTTTGTAAATTGTTTGAGTTTCCATCCTTTTTAGTAGTTTTTTTCTATAAATTATTTTCTAATCAGACAATGTTATTTTGTTTCATTTTAATATGTCCCATTCACTCCTAACATCCATACGATCTTTTTCCTTAAAGTCCTTTCCCACTCTTTTGAGCGAATTATATCACCTTCTATACTGTCCACTGCAGCAACATTTGAGATGCTTGTTACTTGTATCTCGTACGTCCCTTCTGCAAGGGGTTCGATCACTGGCCGAGTCATACCAAAGACTTATAATAATGGTTCTAACAGCCGCCTCGCTTGGCGTTCAGCAATAAGAGATTAGTGTTAGGACTGGTCGGCCTGGTGTCAGAATAATGTGACTGGGTGGGACATGATTATGCATGATTGCGACATGATGCCCCATTGCTAGACAGCACTATTAACTGCCACACGGCAGACATCGTAGCAATATGACTGAATATTTTTTTTAAAACTACGTTAAAAATCCAAATCATACACACACACACTTTCTGCAAGGGGAATATTTTATGTGGGTTGATCCGCACTTGTATTTTCTGTTTGGGTGATTGCTACTTGAGTGTTTAGAGTTTAGAGGGCTACTTCGCTTAAAACCGCGTTGCATTGTCTTCAGGGTTACCTATGGCCGGTATAGGTTGTAGTATTAGTTCTCCACCTGTTACGTCTGTTCCGCTCAGTTGCATTGCCTCTTGAGCGACGAATTGTATTTCTACCGTGTATACCTCCTTTCTCCTATTGCATTTTTATTAAGAAAGGCGTTGCCTGTTATCGACATACGTTACCTATACAGGCAATGTCTTGCAATCCCGACGGCATGGCATATCGTGCACCGTCGGTGGTGTTCATATCCATGTTTACGTCTTCAAAAATAAATCCCATGACTTTAAAAAGAAAGCTGTTATCCTTGGAGCATCTTTCTTTAATGTTGTTACTAATCTTATCTGCGATTTTACATTTTGGAAGCTACATAAATTGATTAGCTTTTGATTTATTACTTTTATACTCAACTTTTCCTCACAATCTTTGATAGTGTATTCTTTACCAGTAATATGTGAATGTGTATCTGTTAGGTTCTAAGTTCCTTGTTATTAGGGGAGCCTCCCTTATTCATGCTAGTTGCTCTTTTATTTATCTTCTTCCAAAAGGAGTAATGGTTTATTAACTTTAGGGTAAAGAATGAACGTCCCCACTCCCCATTGTGAAAGACATAAATGGTCTCTATTTTGTATCCCCTTGCTTGCAGTACTGTTAAAATGTTTACTTGCCATAAGCAGTTTGGACTGCTGCCAAAGTTTATTTCCTTGCACTTTGTGGGTGGTATGCCACTAATTTGTTTCATCCTTCCTCTTTCTACTATTATGTTGAAATATTTATTCAGATTAGTTTCAATGTTTTCTCTGACTTGGGATCTCGACAATGTTTGAGCTGAGCTGATCACCTATTGATTTGTTGTGATCAGCATGGAAAAACCTGGTTTTTGTAAAATTGTATACTGTGAATATGTAAGTAATAAGGATGCAATAGCACTTGAGTCAAACACGCCTGTTTTAAAGGTGTGCAAAACAATTGTACATGAGACTGGACTAGAATCATTATAATTAGTTAAATGTTAAATCACCTACTCGTCAAGATTAGAGTAAGGACATAATCCTGCGAAGATAAGATTATCCTGTCCCATTAAATACGTGAATAACAAAACTGAAAAATCCATTTTTTTGTTGCGAATGAGAGATTGGGTTCGAAATAGTAAATGATTCAGTTTAAAAAAAACAGCATATTATTCTGCAGTCAAAATAAGTTTCATATTTTTTGAAAATGCTAGTATGGGGACTACTAATGGTCGATTCTAGCTGAACCTCATCATTGCATTAGAACATTGTAGGTTGTGTTGAGTTTCTGAAGCAAGGGTTTTGTTTTCTACACTTGAGTTTCTTGTAGAAATACAAGGTCAGTGTGTTAAAGGAAACCATGTTTATAATCTCGTACAGTTTTGTGTTCATGATAGTTCAGAGGATATTAATTTTGCTCATGTGTTTGCTGCGATGTTACGTACCAACCGGGTTAAAAATCGTAGTTAAGCATATTCAGAATAACGAGACGCGACAGCTCTGTGCAACCTAGGGGTACGGAGCTAGCCGGTCTGAATTCGAGATGAGAGAATTTATTACATGTGGTGAAACGATTCGTAACCAGAAATGACTTATTGGGCGATAACTAGTAGGGGGAAGGTGTGTGATTAAAGTGTAATATGTGATTGTTAGAAAGGTGAAAAAATGAAAATATAGAAATATGACAACGGTTTCAATCTTAGAAAAGTGTATGAACTATAAGATGAAAAAAGGCAATACGAGTAATATTACACATTTGGAGAGAATTACTGAATATAGATTTGAATGAAAACAAACATGACATCTTTGTGATGGAGCATATACGCAGGAAAATTTGAGACACTTAGACATTAGGCTTCATCACTATCCGTATATCTGCTTGGTCCATTTTATTGCATTCCTTGTCCGATGGCGTATCAAGTTTGTTATTGCACATTTCATATGTTATATTCCAGATTAGGAATGTCGCACGTCCATGCTGGGATCTTCCTAAACACGAATCTTTTTGGATCTCTAGGTCTTTAATACTTGCCATGATTAAATGTTCAAGTAAAATAGTCCCCTCTTGTCTGGTGATCTAGAATGGGTCGAATCTTGGCCCGAAGGTTTTCCTGACGTTGCATTTTCATTCTGTGTAATTATCGCATCTTCCTTATCCTTCAGTTTCGAAAGGGTTTGGGTGATACTATAGTCTACTGGGGTATTCTCCGCCGATGCAGCGGTTGTTGAAGTCAATGGTGTTTTAGCAATTGTGGTGCTGGTGTACGTGGCACTGGTTAGGGGTCACATGTGTTGACAACGGATGCATAGTTTTTTGTTCCTTTACTGGCAATCTTTCCGAAAGTGTTCCGGCTCAAGGCATCTGAAAATAATTGGGGGACGATAGTTCATGGTAATTAACATCCCACATATGACAAGTGTCATAATGTGGGAGATGTTTCTGCTGTCAAACTCTGTCGTTCGCAGTTTTACAATTTTAGTGACATGTTCTATCATTAGTGTCTTTGTAGTAGGCTTTCATTCCTAGTTCTTTTGAGGTCTTCTCTGTATTCTTTCAGGATCACTCTGATGATGTTATTGTTGACGAATAGGCGCAGCCACTAGATCCTTAGGTCCATAACCCGGTTGGCGATGTATAGAGTGCTTCCCCGGTGAGTTCCTTCGTTTTCGTATGCGGAGCACGTCGGTCCATATGGCTTTTTATCCTTCTCTTTATAACCCTTCTATCTCGGATATGTCTACAGCAGCTGCATACAATTGGATTGAAAGACCCTAATTTCAATCCGATCGAATATCTTGCAAGTATTTCCATTGTATATGTCGTCAAATACAATTACAAACACATGATTTGAGGGATACAGTAGAAAGCATCAGCTTCTTAAGCACGGTCTCCTTAACTGTAGCAAGAACAAATTATAACATCAAGGATCTAGACACCATTACTCATGAACGGCGTTTGGAGGTGGCAAGTGGGTCGACCGCCCCTGGCCGTGCGCTTCAGGCCTAAGGTCGTCCTTATTAGTTTGTCAAGCTATATTCTCTGGTAAATTGGAAACGCTGATACAGGACGTACGTAATGCTCGCAAAGCTGCTAAGTCAACTTAGTCACGCAATTAACAGGTGGCAGCACAGATGCAGATATTTTCTCAACGCCACAAGCGAGCAAAGGCTGTCAGATAACTTGAATCTCGGTTTTTCAACTTTTCACAGGGTTGCGCAGGAGTCCTTGAACCGATGTCCCATCTAGCTTTAGTTTATGGTCATTCCTGTCCAGATACCTAGATAGACCATATATATACCACAGCAACTTAGTTCAGTCTGCTTCTTGAAACAATGCGTTCAACTAGAGTCTCAATAGTGGTGTGCGCGGCAACATTTATTAACAGTGGTTCAGTGTGGTTTCACCAATTCGCCGTCGACGAGATTTGTGTGCGGAACTAAAGATTTTTCGGGAGATTGTGCCTGAAAGTGTAGGAACAGCCATACAGTGCCTTCAGTACCTTTGGACAATTGGGGATTCATTTCCAAACACCGCGATAGGGTAAAGAATATTACTAACCGTTCCTGTGACAGACGCAAGTGCGGAAAGAAGTTTCTTGAAACTGAAAACGATACAAAACTTCAGGTTAACCATGTTTGAAGATATGCTTTGCGGTCTGGCGATTATATCAGTAGAAAAAGACATTGCTTCCACTTTGGACTACGAAGATCTCATCCATGAAGTTTCCACACGGAAGGCAAGAAAAGGGGACATTCGTCTGTGAACCTGGAAACTTGTAAGGATTTCATAACGGTACATTAATGTAGAACATCTCTTTTGAACACACTGAAACTGACGTTATTGACTGGAAGACTGTCATATATTGATATAGAGCATAGGCAGCAGCTCTTTATTGCATGTCTGATATTTACTTATTGCCAGCTGTGGTTGGCTAATGAGCAAGATGTTGACGTACTCTCCACTGCCGAAACATTTCAGATGCTTGTTACTTGTGTCTCATATGTCCCTTCGGAAAAGGGAGTATTTTCTGTGGGTTGTTCCCAGTCTGTATTTCCTATCTCTGATTGCTAGTTGAGTTAATTGTTTCTCTAGCTAATTTGGCACTTGTTCTGTTCTAAATAGTTGCATTTTTCTGGAGCGACGCCTTGTATTTTTTACCGTTTCTATCTCGTGTCCTACTGCATTTTTATTCAGGAAGCCGTTGCCCGTGTAAGTTGCCTGTATTGGCGGATTCTTGCCATCCTTCGGCACCCGTCTCAAGGTCTCGCATCTCGTGCACCGTTGGTGATGTTCGCACCCACTGTATCCATATCTTCGAAAGAAATCCCATAACATAAAAGTTGAAATCTTTGGAGAATCGTCTTCCTTTTATATTATAGTGCTACAACGTATCCCCATCATTAAATTTTAAAGCCCAATTAAATGGCTAGCCTTTGATTTAATACTTTGACATTTTTTTAATGTTCCTTACAATCTAGATACCTGATGTGTGAATCGTCTTTTATTTTCATTTCTCCCTAAGGGAGTAAATGTTTGTTGTCATTGGAATAAAGCGTAAACCTCCATCAACACCCCATTTTGTAATGTATCTGGTCTTTTACCCCCTTGCTGGCAATTCAAGTAAAATGTCTACCGGCCAAGGGCAGTTAAAACTGCTGCCAAAGTCTATTTTATGGCACACTAGGGGTGGGTGGGTGTGCCACTAAACTGTTGACCTCTTCCTCTTTCTACTATTATTTTGAAATAGTTCAAATTAGTTCCCATCTTTACTCTGAAATGGATCTTTACACTGAGTTGCGATGATCTTGACACTTGATTTGTTTGTTGCTAATGTTGGTAACGAGGGGTCTAGTGTTTCGATACCTTGTGTACATTATCAATGAGGGGTTCAGTTTGAAAAAGGTGTCAATTAGTTTAAAAATTAGAATAGATATGAGATTTTAGTGCTTGAATAGACTTGTCGCTATAATTAAAAATTTACCAACTCTATCAAGATTAGATTTAACAACACAATTTAAATCTTCTACAATTATACATGTATGCTGTCCCGTTAGATAAGTAAATTACGAAGTGAAAAATTCACTTGTTTCAAATCAGGGATGGTGGAATAAATGTTTGTGGCAGGAAATATTATATTGTACAGTTAATAATGGAATGTCGTCATGAATAAATCTATCTGAAACCTTCATGTTATGTATAGCTACGGCTGCCTTATATAGGGGACCTTTTCTCTTAGGACAAGTTGCATTTAATTGGCCCCATTATTTACACTGTACACGATGACGTGTTGTTTCTCAACCAGACTTACCCATCTCAGTTGGCTCTCTGGGAGTCAAACCATTAGACTGATTCTCAGACTTTCGAAACCACGTTTTGAGTTCCATCATGTGCTTCATTGAAACGATCTGATTGCTTAGCCATGTCTTGGACATCTGCGAGCTCTTTTTCATTATGAAATCAGTTAAACTCCCACCCTACGTAATGACTGATCTCTAAGAAGAAATCCACTAAACCCTCATATATTTTGTTCACTATAGCACATTCAATTCAGCATAGGAAGTAATATATCCTAGCCGTAAATTGTCCAAAGGTTTCCCCATATTCATATTTACTATACCTAAATATTTGTCCGGAAATCTTGCTATGTCAATTTATACCGCTTTAGTAGTGCTTCCATCCAAGTACTAGTTAAACCCATTGCTACTAGGAAGTCTCGATTATACGTCGTGAGCGTTACCTTTTAACAAAGCAATGAGATGCAGAGCCCAATCATCTCGCTTCCATTTCTGGTTATCCGCATATCGTTCAACCGATGAAGATATCTATCCATGTTATCTTTTTCATCGTCAAAGAAAGGTAATTTAAGGCAGAATTGTGTTCTCCTTTTCTAGCGTGTGCAAACTCGAATTGCCTTTCATACTCTATTTCATCATTCTACCCTTGCTTGTTTTTTTTTTTAATTGAACAGTTCTTTCCTCTGCTTCCCTTTCTAATTCCCTTTTTCTTTCTTAGAGTTGTTGTTCCCTTTCCAATATTTCCCTTTCTAATACCAAACTTTCCTTTTCCGATTCCCTTTCTTTTGCCCGTTCATCCCTTTATAAGTTGTTTTCATAATTCTTCTAGATCTTTTAGCGAATTTACGATCGTTTGGTTATCAGATACAAGTAAAGTGGTTGTCAAACAAAAATAGTCTTACTTATCAAAGTAGCAAAACTAAACATATGTTTATGTAGGAACCCCGCACCTGCATTCACTTGTCAAAAAGTCTACGAGTTACAGCCTATGGTTTAAATTAAAAAGTGTGTTGGCATTTCATTCATTCCAAAGCATCCCACGTCTGACACCAAATGTAACAGGATAGACCTGAATGTATGCTTGGATCAAATGACAACACAATGCGATGGATGTTCATGAAATGAAATATGTTTATACTCTACAAATACAGTGTGATTCTTTCACGCTCTAAACATGCGACTCATACATTACTTTACACATCACAACTAAGAAAACAAAAAATGATTCATATATTGTCATGCAATGAAGGTGAGATTTATATAGTCTCGCGTACTGAAACTGACTCGCTTGTACTCAGTTAAAACATAATAAATTGAAACAAACATATGACTCGTTACTAGTTATTTGTACAGCCGTATGACTCAAAATACTTGTACAAACGTAAACGTGTCCAATGACACACCACACAGTTCTCCTGAATTTGTATGTTGGCTCACACTTGTTTTGGCCACACATCCTTCACGCGCACAAGTTTACAAATCATCAGTTCGTCCTTGTATGGTCACACCAGCTTCCAACTACATACATACATACATACATACATACATACATACATACAATACATACATACAATATACAATACATACAATACATACATACAATACATACATACAATACATACATACATACAGACGTCATTATATACCCCACATACATACAAACAGCTTCAATGAAATCATACTGGTCATAATGTGCTGAATTAAGCTATATATACATGCTACTAAATTAAACACTTAATAGCAATATGTAACAATTCAAATGTTCACGACGTTTCAAATCCACGCAGTAGTAAAGGCAACATTTCACGCTACAACATTAAAAACTGAATATGCTTCACATGTCAATTAAAATAAACATGTAACACTTACCCCAACGGCTGTATTACAAAAACTGAGGTTTATTGGTGTTGTCCGTCTCAGAATTAGCACCCCCTAGTTCCAAAAGTTAAAAGGTTTTTATGTTTTTGGAGTTAATTATACAAGTGATCCAGGCCAATGGATAAATGGTGTCCAGTGTGTGCTATCTATTTATTGCTATATTGTTTGTATGTTTTTATCCCTTTGTATTTTTGTACAGACTGGCTTATATAATCAAATTCCATTCGAGTTGTTCTTAGTTTACTTTGTTGGAAGCATTGTTAGAAGCATTTTAGTGTAGGTAGTAGGTTGGCAGATAGTAGGTATATATGTCTGTGAGAAGGTGTTGAATGTGTTCTTTTTATAATTTTATTGTGTTAGAAATATGAATAAGTAGGAATATAATAGTGTATACTGTCGTACAAGGATCTCCTTAGGTGTGCCAAAAGCATTTTATTCTTCAAATATTAGTATTAGGTTAAAATCATTTCTGAGGTTTTTTAAGTCAAAAATCTTCCCTTCTAATTTTCATAATGGAGTTGATATATAGTATTAATTCGTTACATATTTTCTTGTCGTTGATGTTATTTGTAATATTTCTGCATAATGTTTGACATCGTAGTATCAGGTGTCCTTTTGAATCTATATGCTTTTTCCATAGTCTACATTGTGGTACCGCATTTATTATGTCTAACAAAAGCAGTCTCACCTGTCATCCAGCTTTCGTATAGGTATAAAAATAGTCGACCTTGTATAGAGCGTGATTTTATTCCTGCAAAATATTTCTATATTAATGTCCAATTTAGGTTTGGATATTTTAGTTCTGTTAATTTTTTGTCTTGACAGACTATATCGTTTAGAGTTTTATATATATATCCTTTTTTATCCCATATATTTTGATTATCTCTATATTTGAATAGTTCAGTTATTCTTTTACATCTTCCAGGCAGTTTTAGTAGTTTAATTAATAAATTGTGTTATATATTGAATCCTTAAAGCGACATAGATATCCATATGTGGGTGTATATATATATATATATATATATATATATATATATATATATATATATATATATATATATATATATATATATTGCCTCTCATGGTAGTTGGGGTGTATTCAAATATTTAAACCTATTTATGTTAGTTTTCTGTATTAAGCTTAAATTATGTATGGCTAATCCTCCTTTGTCTTTAGGTCTGCATATATGCTGTTTTTTTAAATATTGGATTTTATTATCCCAGATAAGGCTTAGTATTCCCCTTTCTATATTGTTAATCATGGCTTCAGTTAGTTGTATTGTGCTCATTGTGTAATTTAATTGACTATACATGTAGGTTTTAGCTACCTGTACTCGGTCCATGAGGTTAATCCCTGTGTTCAGCTAAATTTCTATTTGTGCTTCTGTCTTAGTTAGCAATTCACGATTGTTCTTATGAGTAGAGTTCATTCCAAAATAAATTCCTAGTGCTTTTACTTGATTTTTTAATTAAGTTAGGGGTTAATCCATGCTGATTACCTCGCCAGTTTCCTATTAATAAAATTAATGTTTTATCATGATTGATCGCTGATCCAGATGCTTTACTAAATTTTGTGAATTCATATTGTAGATGTTTGAAAGAAAATCCATCTCTGATAACGTTGGTGCAGTCGTCTGCATGTAATATAGTTTTAGATTCTTTTTTTAAATTTGGTATTTTTATTCCCTGAATTTTGTTGTTTTGGTTGATATTTATACTCGGTGATTCTATTGCTATTACACATAGCATCATAAATAAGGGGCAGCCCTGTCTGACTGATCTTTTCTTATTAATTTCCTTAGTAAGCGCTCCATTTACTATTATTTTAGAGGTGATATCTTTATACATAGCTTTGATCCAGTTTATCAAATTTTGGCCGAAGCCACATTTTTCTAATGATTTAAAAATAAAATTGTTCTATTCGATCGAACGTCGTTTCTTGATCAAACAGATGCATTACTCCCTTTTCTCCTTTAGGATTTAAAAGATTTGTTATTTCATTAATTGATAGAGTATTATTCGTAATATTTCTTCCCTCCCCCCCCCACCATCTCTGGTTTGTATCTATTATCTTGTTTAAGCAATTTCGTATTCTTTTATTTATGATTTTGCTAAAGATTTTATAGTCGTTATTTAGCAAGGTTATCGGTCTCAGTTTCTTTGTCTCCCTTCCCTTTATATATTAAAGTAATAATTCCCTCCCTTAGTGTTTTCGACATATCTCCTTTTAACAGTATATTGTTATATAATAGTTCTAGAAAATCAACTAAATCGTATTCAGATGTAATATAGAAGTCCGATGTTATGCCGTCGGACCCTGGTGATTTCTCTCTTTGAAGGCTATTAATTGCTTTTAAGATTTCTTTATCGGTGATAAAGTTTTCGCATTTATCCTTATCTTCTGTAGTACTTTGTTTATAATTAGTCTTTTCTATATAATTATTTATTATTTCCTTATTGATATTTTGAGATTCATATATTTGTGTGTAGTATTGTTTTATATATTCTAAAATGTTTTATTTTGGTGGATTATGTCGTTTTCTTGTATTGATTCTATCTTTTTATTTTCTCCCCTTTTAATTTCCATTCTTCTATATAGCCCTCTCCCCTTTATATATATATATATTTCCATATTTCCCTGATCTTATTTTTATATATTCCCTGTGTAATCTCTCTTCAATTTTCTCCCATTTATTGATTATTTCATTATCTAGTTTTGTTAATGGCTTTAAAGATGTACATTTGTCTATTCCTTTATCATACCCGATACCTATATACCTATCTACCAAACTTCCAAGAACGTGACGTAAAACTCTTTTGTGTGACCGTCAGGTCCAGGTGATTTATTTGGTTCTATCATACTTAAAGATTTCCTAATTTCTGCTTTAGTAATTGGTCCGGTGAGAACCACCGCGTTAGCTGCAGTAACCCAGATAAAAATTCTTCAAATAATTCTTCATTAGTTTCAGTGGTAAATAGATTTGAATAAAATATCAGCACTGAATTTATAGGCCACGTTATTATACTATATTGCGGTGATAGCTTTCTGGGAACCCTTTTTATTTTTTAATTGAAAAATAAATTGACTCGATATTTCGTTGTGGTATGTTTGCCGTTGATTGAGTTGCTGGGCGTGATGCAGGTGGCTGTGTGTGTGGGGGTGGGGTGGGGCGGGAACATACTTTTTACTGTTCACTACGGATGCATAACTTGCATCTCTCTCTGGGCAGTCTTTACGCAGATGACCCGACTGACGGCATCTCAGAAAAATTGGGGGTGGGGTGGGGCGGCCCTCTATTGTCACTTGGAATGAGTGAGGTGTTCCTGCTTCAAATTCTGTGGTGCGAAGTTTGACGATCCGCGTGCCTTTTTCAATCATTTTATCTTTGCTTATGATGATGTTGTACCTAGTTACTTCAATAATGTCTCCATAATCCTTCATGACTTCCATGATGCTATGGTCATTAACGAAGAGGGACAGCCAGTGTATCCTAAGACCTATGAGGTTTACAATATATTGAATACCGTCTCTCGTAACGCCTTTTGCTTTCTCTTGCGACCGCTAAACAGCATGCCATGTGGCATTTTCCCGTTCTCTGTAAAAACCTTCTACGTCCGAAAGAGCCTCACCAGCATCTTCAAGTTTCCGGAGCGCTTCCTCTCGATACATACGACCATCCACTCGTAGTGATCGGAGATATACGTTAGTGTTGACTTATTTTGAAATGTTGACTTCACAACGGCGGTACATATTTAAGGAACCAACTTGGAACTTTATACTCAAAACTATTTTTGAGGTATACTTTTGTGGCCTAAGTGAGTAGGGGTATTTTTTTGGAGGGAAGGGAAGGGGGCACCATTCAGATGCCCACCCACCCCACTTATCCCAAAAAATAAAAGTTGCTTTGTGATTCTGTATCCCCCAAAGGTGTATTGTTTGTTTAATTTTATAAAAAGAATTTGAACTAAAAATTTAATTAGAAATATTTTGGTTAGGGTATTTCTAAAGTTCCCAAGTGTTTCTATAGGGTTGTTCATCCGGGAAAGGTTTCTCTCACCTACTCCAAATTCCTTCCCTACTTTCCATAGTTGACCTTTGCTAGAGGTCGCCTATGTCCCGTGTGTGCTATGTATATGTGATATATTGTGTGTATGCTATATATGGTTTTCGTGTTGGGACAGCATTTAGATATCACATTTGTTTGACCCAGTTGTCCTATCATTTTCCATTGGGTACAATCTCCAAGGATGTATGTTTTAATTTTTATTTTGATTTTGAATTTTGGTGACTAAAAAGATGTAATAATTATGATAATAAAATAAAATCCTTATTGTATTATATGTGTGCTTTCTGTGTCATTTCCTCGCATTGTTTGAGTGAGATTAACTGTATTCGAAATGGGGTTCATACTTTCTTTATTTGCATGTACTTCTCCCATCTCGAGCAGGTCTTCTCTTATTTATTTAGCAGCCAAAGTTACCAAAATATTGTATAGTATCCCTAGAGAGTGAGGTTTAGTAAATATACAGTACGGGAGCTGTATAGTTAGGAAAAGGTAGAAGATATTTATAAATTAAAATCCTATTTCCTTATAACCTAACCATTGTTTCGTATGTGCCTGTTAAGTGTTCTATATGGGATGGTTTCCAAGCTCTTTCACGGTCCTGTTCTCTTCGAGTAGCGCCCTGTGACATAGCCCCATGACGTCCTCGACCTGTACTTACCCCATATAGATCCCCTGTTCCTCCCTCTAAATTCCCTACGTTATGTTTCTTTTAAAGTAAAGATATATTTACGCTAAATTTAGAAATCATGAAATGGCGGTAAGGCACTGTCCGCTGCGAGATCCAAGCCGAGGGTCGAGTATAAGGGCAAGGGTTCACTTTCGGTGATCTACCCTTAAGGGTGATCTTCCCTTGCCCACCGTCCTCTCCTCTTCTTTACACCCTTTCGTCAGTCCTTTCCAATAGCAATTACCTGTCCACACGCTTTAATAGTTTCTACTAAGAAATTCGTAATTTGATATAAGTTTTCTTATCATTCCCGTCTAAGTTGAGGATGTTTTGCGGTTTGTATATCTCTATTTTACTTATTTCATTAATATTTTTAATCTTTGATTCTTCCTACTTTCGCATTAGGTTATGGTGTAAGCTTTGATAAATGTTTCTTCTTTTTTACTGTGGGCATTGCGGCGGTACTCTGTCCATATGCCGGTGCCGCCTCACTGCTACCTCTCATGTCAGCCACGCATCATGCATGTATTTGAAGCAGGGAGCCTAGTTTTACCCAGTGCTCCCACGCTCTTTTCCAGTTCACCTGTATTTTCTCCATCTCTACTTTACTTTTGATCTTACTAGTAATTTCTTCTCTTATCCATTTGTAGGAATTCTTTTCAGATTCCCATATTTATTTTAGTTTAAAGTTAGATATAAGGGATTTCAATGTTTGGACGGACTTCTCGCTGCAATTATATTAGCTACCCGGTCAAGGTTAGAGTTGAGGACACACTTGAAGTCTCCTGCAAGAATGAAATTATGTTGTCCCGTTAAATATGTGAACAGTGAAGTAACAAATTCACTTTTCTCCGAATCAGGGATGGGGGCATATATATTTATGGCACGATATGGTATATCATTAAATTGAAAGTCAGCACATATTATTCTACCGTCAAAATCCGTTTCATATTTTTAAAAAACGTATGTTAGGATTAAAATTAATGATAGCAACTCCAGATGAAAGATTCGAGCCAAACTCCATATGGCATAACAACATTGCAATTTATCTTGAATATTTGAAGTAAGGTTCTTTTTTCCACGTGTGTTTCTTGTAACAATACAAGCTCGATGTGATGTGAAGATACCAAGTTTCTAATCTCGTATAGTTTTTGATAAGTGTTGGTTCGAAGGCCATTGACATTTAATGTAAAGATATTAATTTTACTCATGGGTTGCTTGTTATTGGTATGGCATGTCCAGAATAGGTTAAAAATCGTTAATGTATGTAGGACTCTAGGTGTATCAAGCGAATCAGTCTGAACTCGAGATGAGTAGAGTCCGTTGTATAAGGTAATACTATTGGAAACCAGAAATGACTTGCTGAACGATAACATAATGGGGAGGGTGTGTGATTAAGGGATAAAATATGGTTGAAGAAAATAAGTAAAAATCTATAAATGTTGAATATGCTATGAAATGAATAAGGATGATATGAAGGATGTTGTACATTTGAATAGAATGAAACATTATGATTAAGTAAAAGAACAAACCTGTAATAGAACGTATAACAAGGGAAAGTCCTGAAATATTTAGTCAGTTATGCTTATTCATTGTCCATTTTACTGTCCGTATATATGCTCGGTCCATTTGATTGCATTCATTGTCCGTGGGCGTTCCGATTTCTGTATTACATAGTTACTGTGGTGTAATCCAAATTAAGAGTTTTGAACATACATACTTGAATCCTCCTCAACATAGGTCTTTTTTATCTTTAGGACGTGACCACCTACCATGTGCACGAATCTAAGTCAAACAATTCTCTTTCCTTGTGGTCTGGTGGGATTCGAGTCATCTTCTAAATTGTCATCCCGTGCTTTTGCTTTGCCTTGTGTTTGCGTCGCTACTTCCTCTTCCGCCACGTGTGAGGCGTCCAAGGGGGTGGGGGTGGCGAGGCGATCAATTGGTTTGCTGTTTGTCGACGCAGGGGCCGTTGGGTATAAAGGTTCGTGTGCCGTTGCTTGGGTTGATGTGCTTGGTGCAGGTGGTTGTTGGGCAATGTGTCCATTATTATTCACTACTAAAGCATAGCTAGTTCCTTTCTCTGGGCAGTCTTTTCGGAGGTGCCCCGACTGACGGCATCTCAGGCAAATTGGGGGAGGGAGCATTCATTGTCATAAATATGCCACACATGCCAAACGACACGATGTGGGGTTTATTCCTGCAATTGAATTCTGTTGTCCGGATTTTCACTATCCTTGTACCGTTTTCAATCATTTTGTCTTGTTTATAATTGTCTTGTCTCTGGTTATGTCAAGGATCTCCCCATAATCCTTTAGTACTTCCTTGATGACGAGATCATTGACGAACAGGGGCAGCCAGTGTATTCTGAGGTCTATGATTAAGTTAGCAATGTACTTAATACCGTCTCCGGTCACGCCTGTTGCCTTGTCTTGGGACCGTAGCACAGCATTCCATGGCACGTGTATGTGTCCAAGTCAAATAATTCTCTCTTGTCCGATGATTTAGATTCGTCATATGTATTATTCTCTTGGGCTACAGCTTTATCCTGAGTTTGGGTTGATACTCCCTCCTCTGCCACTTGTGATCCATCGGGGGGTGGGGGGGGGGGGGCGGGGGGGGGGCGATCAACTTTGCTGCTCTCTGTAGATACCGGCGCTGCTGAGGTTGATTGTTTTGGTAGAGTTGCTTCGCGTGGAGCAGGTGGCTGGGGGACAATATGCCTTTCGCTGTTTACTACAGATGCATAACTTGCACCTTTCTCTGGGCAGTCTTTACGCAGATGACCCGATTGACGGCATCTGAGACAAATTGCGGGGGGGGGGGGGGCCTTTCATGGTGATCAGCATCCCACACATTCCAAGTGACACAATGTGTTGTATGTTCCTGCTGTCAAATTCGGTGGTGCGAAGTTTCACTATCCGCGTGCCATTTTCAATCATCTTGTCCTTGGTTATTATGGTTTTGTCCCTAGTTATTTCCAGAATCTCTCCATAATCCTTCAGGACCTCCTTGATGAGATTGTCATTAACAAAGAGGGGCAGCCAGTGTTTTCTCAGATCTATGATTAGATTTGCGATATATTTAATACCGTCTCCGGTAACTCCTTTTGCTTTATCTTGCGAACGTAGAACAGCATGCCATCGGCCTTTTTCCCCTTCTTTGTAAAACCCTTCTACGCCCGAAATATCCACACCAGCAGCTTCAAGTTTCCGGAGCGCATCCTCTCGAGACATACGACTGTACGGAGATAAACGTCAGTGTTGACATATTCTGAAATGTTGACATATTCTGAAGTGTTGACATATTCTGAAATGTTGACTTCAAATGGCGATACATATTCAAGGAACTTGGAACTTTTAACTCAAAACTATTTTGAGAAATACCTTGTTTTGGCAGACGTTACGCGTTTTTCTTTCTTTTTTTTGGGGGGGGGGGAGGCACCAGACAGATGCCCCTCTCCCCCTACCTAGCCAAAGAGTAAATGTGTTTTTATGTATTTCTGGTTCCCCCTGATATGTTGCAAAACATTCTTTATAAAGGAATTTCGTTCAAAAATTTAAGAGGTCCCTATATCCCATGTATGCTTTAGATGTTGATGCTATATGTTTGTAGTGCTATAATTGTTTTCATGTAGGGATAGCCTTCTATGCCCCATCATACCCAGTTGTCCTGTGATCCTTATAGATGGATCTTGTGAAATAACTTTAAAAGAAAAAAATTATTAAATTTTGTTTCTTTAGAATTTTGACGAAGTGGCGGTGTGTTACATTTTATAAAAAAAAATACTTTATGTTTTGATGTGTGCTATATACGTGTGTCGCACTCCGCAGATTTGTTTGAAGCAAGGCTAGCGATGTTGTAGAGAGCTCCATATTTCTTTTAATTGTGTATACTTCACTCTCCCGAATACGCTGCTTTTTGTAGTTTATTTTCCCAAATTTAAAGTTTTCCTGAATATTTGCTTTAATTTTTTGGTCCATAAAACGGACGAGAGAAGAAAAAAAAAGAGAAAAAAGGGGGGTGTATGTGAGGGCAAGTTCTTTTTAAGGTAAATAACCGATAAGGGTAGTTTTCATTGCCCCCGCTCCTCCACCTAAGTCCTAATGACTATCACTTGGCTATATATTATCTTTTTGGTGAAGTTACCATCAAGGTATATAATATTTTGTTGCTTATATGAGTTAGTTGTTTTTATTTCCTTGATACTTTTTAAACGATCATCAATTGTTTTTGTACATTGCAACATTACATGGAATTTCGAAAATGGTCCTGTTTTACACAGTGGACATCTTGGCGGTACTCTGACCATACGCAGTCTCACTGCAGCCTCTCCTGTCAACCACGCATTATGCATGTATTTGAAGCAGAGGCTTTGGATTTTCAGAGATCCTAATTGTGTCCGATTACCCCAACCCCTATCCCAATTTACCTATATATTTTCATTTTCTATTGTGCTCTTGATATTTTTTGTAATCTCTTCTCTTAATCAACTATATGTTAAGTTTTCTTCTTTTTCCCATAACTCCTTTTTAATCTCTGTATTTTAAAATTAGTTCTTTAATACTTCTATACTTCTTTGGGATCTGCAACTCTTTAATTAATTTATTGTTTTTATATATATCATCCCTATTTCTTATTGAGAATCCATAACGATATATGTAAATACCTTCCGATGGACTCTTTGGTTCTGCTCTTATTTTCTTAAATCTATTTAAAATGTTAGCGGCCTTAATTAATATAGGGCTGGGGAGTGCTACGCCCCCTTCTTTGTCCTTATACCAATTGTCTTTGTTTATATAATGTAGTTTAAAATCCCATATACTGTATAGTCAATTATAGTATTATCTACTTTACTTAAAACTTCGTTACTTATGGCAATCGATTTTAAAATATAATTCATTTGCACATACATATGTTTTCGCGATTTGTGCTCTTTCCATCAGGCATAACGGCGTTAGGGCCCAAGTTTTCACATTTTGTTCAATGGCTTTCTTTAGTTGTTTACAGTTTTCCTTGTCTTCGTTTTCTCCGAAATATATTCTCAGTGCTTTGACTTGCTTTATATTTAGGTGTGGGGGGCAACCCTGAATGGTTGCCTTTCCAGTTTCCTATTTTAAGTATCTCAGTTTTTCATGATTAATCCGTGATCCTGACGCTTTACTAAATTTGTCACATTCTTTAGTCTGGTGCTTAAAGGAATTATCATCCTTTATAAAGTTAGTACAATCGTCGGCATGTTGCAATATTTTAACTTCTTCCTTTATGTTCGGTATTTTTATACCCTCAATATCTTTGTTGAGTTCAATACTTATGTTTAGAACTTCAATGGCTATTACGTATAATAGAATAGTTAGCGGGCATCCTTGCCTCACTGATCTTTGGATTTCATATTTACCTGTTCTTGCTCCGATTACTTGTACTCTTGAATCATTGTATTGTACAGGATTTTAGTCCAATTTTGAAAATTATTTTGAAAATCCAAATTTTTCAAACACTTTTTGTGTACAGTTATGTTATAATCTTTCAAAGGCTTTTTCTTGATCAAAAAGTACCATAGCAGTTTTTTGTCGGTTTCTTTTATATGTTCTATAAGTTTTAATTTTTTTTTTTTTTGGGGGGGGCACCAGACAGATGCCCCCCACCCACTTAGCCAAAGCTTTAAAAGGTTTATGTGTTTTTGTTTCCCCCAAAGGTGTGTTGCTTGTGTTGTTTTTAAAAGGTTTTTAAAAACTTTTTGATTTAGAAATTTTGAGTGGGGTATTTCTAAGTTTCCCTAGTGTGTTTACAGGGTTGATCGTCTGAGAGCGATTTATATTATCCTCTCGGGGACTCTTCCCTAGTTTGATTTGTCGACGTTGCTAGGGTCACCTACGTCCCATATTTGCTGTATGTGTGTGCTATATGTTTTGAGTGCTATTTTTGTTGTCATGTTGGGACAGCAATAAATGTCAAATCTAACCCAGTTGTCTTATCTTCTCCCGTGTTTATCCATACACCGGGAGTGTTCATTCAATTTTGAAATTTTGCGAAGAGTGTTTTTTTTATATGCATACTGTTAAAACCTTATTGGTTCATATGTGTGTATTAAAACTTTTCCCTCTCTCGTATAATATTAATACAGGTCTGTCTTGTATTGGAAATTTATGCCAAAAAGCCAGAAAAATCAATAATATAGTTGTCTCCCTTTCGGGATCGTATGTAGAGTAATGATCTGTACTAAAGTTAGTAATGAAAATTGATAAATGCTATATAGGAAAGGGTAATAAATAGGGCTTTATATTGTATAAAAGGTCCAATCCATAAGGGTTCATTTTCAAGACTCTTTTATGGGCCTGTTCACTTCGCGTAGCGCCATGTGACATAGCCCCATATTGTCCTTATCCGTACTTTTCCTTATGGTTGGAAATATCATTTTTTATCTTATTATTATAACTTGTCCACACGATATTATGGTTGCAACTATAAAGCTGGTTATTTTGTATAGTGTGTGTTTGTTGAAATTACCATTTAGATACAGTATGTTTTGTTGTTTGTATATGTCATTTTTTTGTATTTATGTTATTACCTTTTCTCTATTACTTTTGTTTGTGTGTATTGCAGCAGTGTATGTTTTTTAGTAAAGGGGCCTTTTTTAGACAGCGGACGTTTGGACGGTACTCTGACCATATGCCGTCTCGCTGCCGCCTCTCCCGTCAACCACGCATCATGCATGTATTTGAAGCAGAGGCTTTGAATTTTTAGGGAGCCTAGTTTCGTCCAGTGCCCCCATGCTCTTTTCTAATTAATATATAAATGTTCTTTTTCTATTTTGCATAACATTTTTTCCCGTTATTTCCTCTCTTATCCACCTGTAAGTCAATTTCTCATCAATTTCCCATAGTTCATTTTTATCTCTATACTTAAATAACAAATCCTTAATACTTTTAAATTTCCTAGGACTTTCAAGTAATTTGGTAAGATGACTGTTTTTATAAATATCCTCCTTATTCCGTAATATAAAACCAAACCAGTAAATATATATTCTCTCCCATGGTAATTTGGGGTCTGTATTTATTCTTTTAAACCTATTTAAAATGTTTGTTACTTTTAAAAGTATGGGGCTTGGTATTCCTACCCCCTCCCCGTTCTTTGGCCCTATATAATGTTTCTTTATTAATATAATGCAATTTAAAATTCCACATGTATTTACTAATCTGGTTATCTACATTTTTTAATGTTAGGTTATTTATGTCAATAGACTTCATGATATAATTAACATTTGCGTACATATGTTTTGCCACTTGGGCTCGTTCCATGATGCATAGTGGCGTTAGTGCCCAGATATCAACATTTCTTTTTATTTCATTTTCTTAGTTTTCTTTTTCTTCATTTAATCCAAAGTACACACCTAGTGCTTTTACTGTATTTTTAAACAGATGTGTTGGTAAACATGAATGTTTACCTCTCCAGTTGCCTATTTCTAATATTTTTGTTTTATCTTGATTAATTTGTGATCCTGAAGCTTTGCCGAATTTTTCAAATTCCTTAATTAGGTATTTAAAGGAATTTTGATCTTTTGTGTAATAATCTGCATGTTGTAGCATTTTCGCATCATCTTGTAAGTTTGGAACTTTTATAACAACTATGTCTTTGTTGAGTTTTATGCTGATGCTTAGCGTTTCAATTGCTATTACCTATAATAGCATAGATAGTGGGCATCATTGCCTCACAGATCTTTGGATTTAGAATTTATCCGTCATGATCCCATTAACCTGTACTCTCGAGGTTATGTTATTGTACAGTATTTTAGTCCAATTTCGAGAGAAAAAAATTCCAAAGCCGAATTTCTTATAGAACTTTTTGTGTATAGTTATGCTCTAATCTGTCAAAGGCATTTTCTTGATCGAAAAGTACCATGGCATGTCCTTTTAGATATTCTATAATTGTTCTAATATTAAGAATATTATTTTGTATGTTCCTCCTTTTAGGACCAAAAGTCTGATGTATATTGATTATTTTATCCGTACCTTTTTTATCCTGTTCGCTAGAATCTTACTTAAAATTTTATAATCTGTACTTAGGAGGGAGATGGGCCTGCAATTATTTAGGTCTTCCCTATCTCCCTTTCCTTTATATATTAAGGTTATAACGCCCTCCCTCACTGTTTCTGACATTTTATCATTTCTAAGTAAAATATTATTCTATAACCATTCAAGTATGGGCGACAACACCCCACAGAATTTTATAGAAATTAGCAGACTCCATCTCCCCCTGGTGATTTCCCTTTATTTGCAGTTTGTATGCTTTCTTTTATTTCCTCCTGCGAGATGAAATCATCACATAAGCTTTTATGTTCTGATGATATCACCTCGCAGGGATATTTTCCAAATATTCGTCAATTGTTTTTCCTTCTATGTCCTGTGTTGTGTAATTCATAATCTTCCTTGGGTCAGTTGTTAATTTATATTCAGCTATTTTTAGTTTATCCAAAGTCCCCCCCCCCTTTTTTTTTTCTTCTCTCTTCTCTTTTATATAGTCCTTCTGCTTGTTTATATAATTGTGTAAATTTTCCAGCCCTAATTTCCCTACCTCTCAATTCTTCTTTTACGATTTCATCTAATCTCTTGTTTAGTTTTGTTTCTAAGTCCCTAGTATTTGGTATTTGAAGTTGAAATTTTATAGATTCTTTTTCCCACTTTAATTTCTTACTTTTAATATTGGAAAATTTAATTGTTATTTCTTTAAATTTCTTTTTTAGTATTTTCCATTCCATAATAATATCTAAATTTTCTTTTTGTTTAAAATCTTCTATTTCCTTTATTTAATTTACAAAATTAATATCTTTTAAAAATGACATCCTCCATTGTGTATTTCTCTAGGTATTTGGTTAGTTTCTCTAAAAAGGTTTTTTTTTTGTTTCCTGTTGGCTGCATATAAAGGTTGATAAAATGTTTTTTTTTTCAATCATAATATGTAAAAGTCTTCCTTTAAAATAAGTGTCTTAATTTATTTTTTTCCCAAAAGATACTTCTTTTATTTTTTATTAAAATGGCTACTCCCCCTTTACGTCATTTTCTGTATAATCATTAGTTAAAAGAATCCTGTTTAAATGGCTTTCACATAAAGCTTTAATTTCATTGCTGAAACCGTTGTGTGTTTCTTGAATAAATAAAATATCATATTTTAAATCTTTTGGAAATTTTAGTAGTTTGTTTCTGTCTATTCCATTTACATCTACTGACAGGACTTGTAAGTTCATTAAAGACATAAATTCCTCAATACAAATCAACAGGGCGCAAACGAAATCTTTCCCAGTACAGAGATTAGTAAGGCAGGGTTGCCCCCTGTTCATGCTGTTCTATGTCCTGGGGATAGAGATCTTGAGGAACAATATCCAAGTAGACCCCAACATTACAGGAATAAAAACTCCAAACTCCCAAAAGGAAAGCAAAACATATCAACATGCAGACGACTGCACTCATTTTATAACAACAGCAACATCATATAAACACCTAATACAACAATATGTAACTTTTGGCACAATATCAGGCTCAAAAATCAACCCTAACAAAACAGAAGCACTTTTAATAGGGACTTGGAAAGGCAACCATCCGGGCCTACCACCCGAAATAATAAAAGAACATATAAAAGTATTAGGGATAAACATCGGCAAAGGCAGTAAATTTCTCAACTTTAGACAAATTATGGACAAACTAAACAAACACACCAACACATGGAACACAAGACAACACAATCTAATAGGTTTTGGCTATCTGTACTTTTTCTATCTATACAGTTCCATATGGCATGAGTTTGACGCAACAAACTTTGAATTCGCATTTTTAAATAAAATCGAAACTAAAATAATAAAATATATATGGAATGGAAAAATATCTAAAATTGCGAAATATTCACTCCAAAAGAGCAAAACACAAGGGGACTCCTTCTCCCAAACCTTTGAATAAAACAGTCAATTACCTAGAACGCATAAACACACTAACACCACACCCCACTTACCCATGGCAAGGACTATATATATATTGGTTTGGATTCCTCCTAAACCATAAACCCGACATATATATGAATAATAATCTCACAAAACAAATTGCACCCCCCAAAAGGGAGGCTACAGGATAGCAAATGCAATAAAATCTTACAGAGATAAACAAGAAATATGGAAACAGGAAAACAAAAACAAAATCAAAACCATCATACAAACTATTACACACAAAAGAATGCCACACAAAATAGAAGAAAAACTATCTCACTTACAATGGAATAACGTATGGAAAAAATGGTCAGATATAAAACGCACAAAACATCAAAGTAAAATCCTAGAATATATTCATGACGCTTGGTGGACAGGGGAAAAAGCTTTCATGAGAAAAAATCACAAAATCAACCCCCCCTCCATGCCCCATATGTAAGAAAGGAAGAGATACAAAAAGGCATATAATCCTAGAATGTAATACTCACCCCACACAGGGAAATGATAAAAAGAAAAATGACATCAATGGACACTTCAATGACAATAACCTATTATATACTGAAGGAGTACAAAACAAACCATTATATCAGGTCACTATAGATTACATTATACTTGCAATTAAAACAAGACGAAAAAATACATGGATCATTGAAAACTAAAAACAAACCACAATAACTACGGGGTCAGAACAACATACCCCACTGAGTCTAAAATAACGAAACATAATTTGATGATAAACAAAGAATGTCATTACCCCTCTCCCCGGACCACAGTATAAGCGCAAACGAAAAGCACAGCCACCAGCCGACAGAGAGGTGCCGAAAGGCGGGAGGAAAAAAAAAATAATTAATGACTCAGTAGACACTAAATAACAGAACGGGGAACACATTCAAAAATGTAAACAATCACCCCCCCCCCCCGGAAATAAAATAGAAACACAACTACTACTGCAAAAGGAAATAAAACACCCAAAACATACACAAACAGTTACAACCCGGCAAAGCTGAACAAGCTACTATAAAACACATAGGAAAAAAAGAAACACTCCCATGCAAAAGGTAACTCACCTAGCCAAACGGCAGCGGGGAAAAGCAACACAACAAGAATAAGATAGATAGAAAGAAAACAAAAGCTGTCAAGCTAATACAAAACACACCGGAAAAGATATGACTCTTCACAAATACAAAAATAAACAATACTCCCATGCAAAAAGTAAAAAAAAACAAAAAAATTTTTAAAAAATTACCTAGCAAAACAGCGGCAGGGAGGTAAAAATAAATATAACTAATCACAAACAGACTCCAAAATAATCCGGAAAAGCTACAAAAGCTATTAATAAACATACCGGAAAACAGAAAATAAACAAAAAGAATCGTATAAACAAGAGACAAAAAACTCCACTGAAAAAGGAGATACACCTAGCAAAAAGGCAACAGTGAGTGAAAAGAAAAATAAAAAAACAAAAAATAAAACACAAAAAACAAAAAAGACAGTACACGCATAAAAAACATCTTAAGAAGAAACAAAATAACCAAATTTACAACAAGTATTCTTTATTATGCGATTTACACAAACCGCATTAACAAATCACCATATTCTTTTACATAAACAAAACACAAAGTCTCTTCAGCTCTTTTTTCTTCTAAATGTCAACAGCACCAATGTCCCACCAAGAACAGGAGGAAAACTGACTACCACAAACACAGAAAATGCTAGACAACAATCAACGCCACGGGAAACGACGTAACAGAGTAAGATCAAAGGAAAACAAAAAACCCAAAGCCCTAGCCCACAATAAACTTATACCCCAAGAGATAGCACTCACGCATGCAAACCAAGAAGCAACCAAAACCATAGCGACAAATGAGAAATAACACATTTTTGGAAACTAAAACTCAAAAAAAAAGACACTAAGCCAATGGAAATAAGACAACCTCAAACTAGAATTTGGAAAACAGTCCTTACAAACAAATCAACACAACAAATATAGCACCAAACAAAGCACCACACAAGGACAAAAACCTGACTATACCACTTCGCGAGGAAAAGTTCCGGGTATGTACGAACCACCCACGCTCCTCAATGAATGCCTAAAGTTGAGGAAAACGGGGAGGGACATCATACCCACCAGCATACCCAAAACTAGTGGTAACCCAAATAAACAAGCAGTCCCATAGTGGAATGATGAATGTAAACAAGCCATCACTGACAAGAAAAAAGCCCTCAATAAATTCAAACGCACTATAAACTCTATTGATTTCACCATATATAAACAAAAGCAGAAAAACCTTAAAAACATAATTAAACAGGCAAAGAAATCAACTTGGCATAATTACTGCCCGAATATCAATATCAGAACTAGTATCAAACAAGTCTGGGATAAGACTAGATTAATTAGAGGGAAGACAACTAACACCACCCCAAAAATAGCTGGAGCCATTACTAATAAAGAAAAAGCTGACCGACTAGCTCAGCATTTCTCAGATATGGGTAGCAACACCAACACACCCCAGCATTTCAATTACATAGGGACAAAGTAGAAATAACCCATATTCATCTCTTTAAAGAACTCGGTCCCAAAAGTCTCGAACCTAAATAAAGACATTACAACTTACGAATGGGACCTAATACGATTGGAAAAAGCAATCCAATTAGCGTTTAACTTCAAACGCAAAGCTGATAGGAATTTAATTGCCGTATTTATTGACCTCGAAAAGGCATTGACCTTGTATGGACCAAAGGCTTATTAGCAAAACTCAACCACTACGCCATCACAGGTCGAATGTTTAAATTCATTGAAAACTTCCTCGCTGACCGTAAAATATCAACCAGAGTCGGCGACACCTACTCTGAGCCACACACACTTGAAAACGGTACACCACAAGGGAGCGTACTCAGCCCAACCCTTTTCAAGATCATGATTAATGACTTGGACACCAACTTAACGTCAAAACTAATTGAGCTCTCACAATTTGCTGATGATAGTGGACTATGGAGAGCAGGAAACCCCTCCAATCACAAAGTAATCAGCGATATTCAAACGAGTGTTGGCACAGCCTGGTTCAGTTCCTAGCAATTTTAGCCAGGTGGGACACAGATGTGGCACCCTTTTGTATATCTATTCTTTTTTCCTGAGTTGCGTGTTATTTTTGTGTGATTTGTTTTACGTTGTGCTTTTGAAAAGTTACAAAAGTTGAAGATTTTGTATCTTTTTATTATTATTTTTGTGTGTATTTGTTTTTTCCTATGTAAAGCTATTTGAGAAGGGTTGTTCTTTGCTCTGTTCATCGAATTCTATGTTTGGTTGTGGGTATGATGTCCCTCCCCGTTTTCCTCAACTTTAGGCATTCATTGAGGAGCGAGGGTGGTTCGTACATACCCGGAACTTGGGTTGGTACTCACCCACCCCCACCACCACCACTAGACCACTGGGGTCCGTGAGGTGGTTTCCCTCCCCTTTTTTATATTTTTCCTCGTTAAGTGACTTGGTATAGTCAGGTTACGTCGTTTCCCGTGGCGTTGATTGTTGTCTAGCATTTTCTGTGTTTGTGGTAGTCAGTTTTCGAGTGTTGGCACAGCCTGGTTCCTATCCTAGCTATATAAAAGCTAGGAAGGATATAGATGTGGCACCCTTCTACTGATATTTTTTCTTGGGTTACGTGTAGTATTTGCTTTACTTGGTATGTGTGGTGTATTTAAATTCATTCGTTTTTGTTTTTTTTTTTTTTTTAAATTTAAATTTTTGTATTTATTTTTTTTAAAGTTTTCTTGTTTGTTTTACTCTCTTACTCTAAGCTATTTAGAAAGGGTTGATCTTTGCTCTGTTCATCGAATTCTATTGTTCGGTTGTGAGTGTTGTCCCTCCCCGTTTTCCTCAAGTTTAGGCTTTCCTTGAGGGGCGTGGGTGGTCCGTACATACCCGGAACTTGGGTTTGTACTCCCAAACCACTAGACCATTAGGTCCGTGGGGTGGTTTCCCTCCCCTTTTTTATTTTCCTTTTCGCGAAGTGACTTGATATAGTCAGTTTTTGTCCTTGTGTGGTGCTTTGTGTTGTGCTATATTTGTTGTCATGCAGATAGGTTTGTAAGGACTGTTTCAAATTCCATTTCCGAGTTTTCCTATTTCTTAGTGTTCTTTTTTTGGGGTTTATTTTCCAAAGATATATTATGTCTGTTTTGTCACTAGTTTTGATTTTTTTTTTGGGGGGGGGGGCACCAGACAGATGCCCCCCCCCCCCACCTAGCCAAAGAATAAAAGTGTTTCTATGTTTCACTGAGTCCCCCAGATATGTTGCTTTGTTTTTTAAATTTAAACAGAATTTCGATCAAAAATTTTAAATGAATTTTTGACGGGGTATTTATTTCCTAGTGTATTCTATAGGATTGTTCTTCCGAGTCGGTTTCGATCACCTGACTCGGAGTCCCTCTCCTAGTATCTTTGTTACCTTGGCTAAAGGTTGCCTACGTCCCGTGTTTGCTATGTGTGAATGTGCTATATGTTTGTTCGTGCTATGGTTGTGTTCGTGTTGGGACAGCCGTCTATATCGAATTCTTCCCCAGTTGTCCTGTGATCCTTATAACATGGATCTTCTAAATTTTGTACATATTTATATTTCCAAGCTTTTAGAATAAGAATTTTGAATTTTGGGCGAAGTAACGGTGTAATAATATTTTTAGGGGGGGGGGAACTACTATTGTTTTAGTGTGTGCTATGTGTGTGTCGTTCTTCGCAAATCTATATTCTGCTGAGGTCAGCTGTGTTCGAGAGAGCTCCATATTTACTTTATTGTTTTTACTTCACTCTCTCGAACTTGGCTACCTTTATTTATTTATCATGTTTCCGAAAAGGGTTGCCAAAGATTTTATTTCCTATACAGTTGAGTGACAGTATAGGTGTTAGTATAGATTGGTTTCTTTTGTGTTGTATGTCTACTTTTCCATGTCGCATGTCTGTTCCTTCCTTCCTAGCTCCATGTGAGTGTAGGTCTCTGTCCTATAATTCTCAAAGATAAAAGAAAGGTATTAGTATTCAATATACATTTGCTTAAGTAGAAATGGAGAGGTATACGTTCTACTTTTATCTATCAAGAGTAGGCAGGAGAAATGTCCCATTGGGGTAACTGCCGTTGGTAGTTATCATTACATATGCCTCTCACTTTAGTTTATTTTCCTATGACTATTATTTGGCCACAGGCCATCATTGTTGTAACGATATAGTCAGTAATTTTATACAGCGTATTTTTAGTAAAATTCCCATCAAGATATAAAATGCTTTGTTGTTTATATTTATCTGTTTTGTTTATTTCAGCTATTACCTTGCCCCTATTTATTTTTGTTTTTTCACATTGTATTATCACATGGAATTTAGAAAACGGGCTTCTTTTACACAGTGGACATTTTGGCGGTACTCTGACCATGCGCCGTCTCACTGCAGCCTCTCCTGTCAACCATGCATTGTGCATGTATTTAAAGCAGAGGCTTTGAATTTTAAGGGAGCCTAGTTTCATCCAGTGCCCCCATGCTCTGTCCCAGTTAACGTATAAATTTTCTTTTTCTGCCGTGCTTTTAATATTTTTTGTTACGTCCTCCCTTATCCAGTTATATGTTAAAGTTTCCTCTTTATTCCATAGTTCTTTTTTATCTCTATATTTTATTAGTAAATCTTTAATGTTTTTGAATTTTCTTGGAATTTCTAATTGTTTTATTAACTTATTATTTTTGTAAATATCGTCCCTATTTCTTATGGAGAATCCATAAAGGTATATGTAAATACCTTCCCATGGACTCTTTGGTTCTAGTCTTAGCCTCTTAAATCTATTTAAAATATTGCCGGCTTTAAGTAGTATAGGGCTGGGGAGTCCTACCCCTCCCCTTTCTTTAGCTTTATATAGTGTTTCTTTATTAATATAATGAAGTTTAAAATCCCAAATGTAGTCTATTATATTATTACCTATTGTGCTTAATGCTTTGTTACTAATATCTATAGATTTTAAGATAAAATTAATATGGGCGTACATGTATGTTTTCGCTACTTGTACTCTCTCCATTAGGCATAGTAGCGTTAGTGCCCAGATTTTCACATTCTGTTCGATTGCTTCTCTTATTTGTCTGCAGTTTTCCTTCTCTTCATTTTCTCCAAAATTGACTCCCAAAACTTTGACCCTTTTCTTGATTAAATGTGGGGGCAAACCTGGGTGGTTACCTCTCCAGTTTCCTATTTTGAGTATTTCCGTTTTGTCGTGATTAATCTGTGATCCTGATGCTTTGCTAAATCTGTCAAATTCTTGGATCAGGTGTTTAAAGGAGTTATGATCCTTTATAAAGTTTGTACAATCGTCGGCGTGTTGTAACATTTTCACTTCTTTTATATTCGGTATTTTAATACCTTCAATATCTTTATTTAGTTTAATGCTCATGCTTAGTATTTCAATCGCTATTACATATAATAGCATAGATAGTGGGCAGCCTTGCCTCACCGATCTTTTAATATCAAATTTACCCGTCTTTGCTCCATTCACCTGCACTCTTGAAGTTATTTTTTTGTACAGCATTTTGGTCCATATTTGAAATCTGTTTCCAAAGCCAAATTTCTCTAAGACTCTTTGTATATAGTTGTGTTCTAATCTATCAAAGGCTTTTTCTTGGTCAAAAAGTACCATGGCAGCTTTTTGTCCACTATCATTTATATGTTCAATAATTGTTTTTATACTTAATATATTATTTTGTATATCTCTGCCTTTGGGACCACATGTTTGATTTATATTTATTATTTTCCCCATTTCCTTTTTTATCCTATTCGCTAAAATTTTGCTTAGTATTTTATAGTCCGTATTTAGGAGGGAGATGGGCCTCCAATTTTTAAGATCTTCCCTATCCCCCTTTCCTTTATACAGTAGTGTTATTATCCCTTCCCTCATACTCTCTGTCATGACATCATTTCTAAGTAAAATATTATTATACAACCATTCTAAGATGAGCGACAACTCACCACAGAATTTCGCATAGAAGTCCGTGGTGAGTCCATCTCCACCTGGGGATTTTCCTTTGGTGAGGCTTCGAATACTTTCCACTATTTCTTTTTGCGAGATGAACTCATCACATAAGTCTTTATGTGCTGATGATATCCTCTCAAACTGAATATTTTTTAGATAGTCATCAATTTTGTAGTCTTCAATTTGTTTAGATGTATATATTTGGGTGTAGTATTCCTCAATGTATTTGAGTATTTTATTTTTATCAGTAGTTTTTTCCCCATTAATTTTCAAGGTCTCCATAATTTTTTCTCCCCCCCCCTCCTAATCTCTTCTCGCTTATACAGTCCTTCCGCTTTTCTGTATATATGTGTGAATTTTCCCGCTCTCATTTCTTTACCCCTGATGTTTTCTTCTATTATTTTGTTTAGTCTATCGTTTAGTTTTTTTCCCATATCTGCTGTGTTTTCCCTCTTTAACTGCCGTTCAATTTCCTCTTTCTTTTTTAAGTTTTTTACTTCTGATATTTGAAGTTTCAATAGCTATACTTTTTATTTTCAATTTAAATTTATCCCATTCTCTAATAATATCCATGTTTCCTCTTTCAATAAACCTTCTTATTTCATTTTTAATTTCGTTTATAAAATTGGGATCCTCCAATAACTTATTGTTAAATTTCCAGCCCCCTTTTCCCCAGTTAATTTTAGCTTTAAAATTTACTGTCATGTATATAAGTTTGTGATCAGAGATCTTAAAATCAATAATTCCAGTCTCTTTGTGTGTTTCTTCGTTAAAGTTTGTACACAAGAATTTATCTATTCTACTCCCTTTGTTTATTTTATATTCATATGTATATTGTTTCCTAAGTATATTTAACTTCGGTATACATCTTTAAATGTATGCCTATTTATGAAGTTTTCCATTTCTATCTTAAATCTTATATCATTGGTTGTTAGTTCCCCCTCCCTATCTATATTATCCCCTACCCAGTTATAGTCCCCTCCTAATATTACGTCTTCCATTGTATATCTTTCTAGATATTTTGATAGATTTCTAATAAATTCCTGTCTTGGATATTTGTTGGACGGCATATAGAGGTTAATAAAATGTATTTTCCCAATTTTGACATGTAGTAGTCTCCCTTTAAAATCTTTACCCTCTTCTATTCTCTCCCATTGGATTCCTGGTTTATTTTTAATTATTGTTGCCACACCCCCTTTCACATCATTCCCCTCAAAGTCATTTTTCAACAGAATTCCATTTAAGTGACTTTCACAAAAAGATATCACATCATTTTTAAAACCATTATGGGTTTCTTGTGAAAAAAGAATATCAAAATTTAGGCTTTTATTGAATTTGGCAAGTTTTTCTATATTTATTCCATTTACATTTATTGAGTATACTTGGAAGTTCGTTCCTTCCATTTCTGGTTGCCTCCAGGTTGACGCATTTATGGTTGCCACTTGATTTTATTTTGATTTTTATTCATAATAATTTTTTTGATTTTTATTCAACGGGCGCACTGGCTTTAGAGTCTCCCCCCACCCCCGTCAAAAGGGTGGGTGGGGTTTCTTCTGTTAAATTTGTATTTCGTTTGCTTGCTTGTTCAGTCTTGTTCTCTGTCGTATTGTCTTCCATTACTTTTCTTTGCGTATCATCCGTCTCACTCTCGTATTCACGTCCTGTTTCATAATCATCATCATTTCCAGTTTCTTTGTCATTTTTCTGTTTAAATATAGTTTCATTTTCTGTTTCTGTTTCCGTTGTTTCTTCTTCGATTGTTTCCTCCCTTTTCTTTTTAGTTATGGTTTCCTTCCTCTCTGACACATTTTTCCTTTCTTCTATTGTATAATCTTCATTTCTTCCTGTTTCGCCCTCCTGGGGTGATTCCGGTCCTATGGCTGCTTTTCTTTTTATTCTCAACTTTGGTATTGGCGTGGATGTTAGAGGTTGAATTCCTATTAAGTCATTCCCAGTATGGTTATCCTGTTCCTCTTCCTCTGATAAGCATCCGTACCTATTTCTCAACGTTAGTCCCTCTTTGTTGTTTGGGGTTTTTGAAAGTCCCGATTTGTTTGGGCTAAGTACTTTTTGCCACTCCAGTGTCGATTGTTCTTCTCCCCTTATTTCTGTTAAGTCCATATTCGTGAGTGAGCTTGCCGTTACTTCCTTATTTTGCTCTTTTTCAGTTCTGACTTCTTTTATGAGTTTTAGTATCGGATCGGGTTCTTGCATGTTACGATTTAGTGGTGCAGCTGCCACCCTACTTGCGTACGTATCCCTGTTGGTTGTGCCTTGCGCTGTTTGAACTACGCCTGGGCAATCAAGTGGTTCATGCCCCGTTTGAAAACATCTGTGGCATCTCCGATCTTACTCTGCTCCTCTATACCAACTTCTGAGTTTGAACCCCATGACATAGAAAAATAGGGGTATTTTCTTTGCATCTTCTTTTTGCACATAAATAATTCTGTTTCCGGATTTGATCGGCGCAAAACCCCAAATTGTTGCCATCTTGTGGGTTACGACCTTCGCTCCGAATTTCTTTTCAACTTTTAGAACAAGCTGATCTGTATCCACTTCGAATGGAAGTCCCACTATATGAATCTCTGTTAACTTTGGCTCGATATTTCTTGTAAAGGGTTCTGTCTCCTTTACTACTGCTCTCATCCCTTTTATTTCTATTTCCGTCATTTCTAATAACGGAGTTCGATCTTTTGTGTATATCACATATTTGTTCAGTCCTCCATTTTGAAGCGCGTCTATCTTCCCGATCTCCACACCCATGACATGCATTGCCATCAGTATTTCCGCTTGTCTTGATGCTTGTGCGGCTCCTTCAAAATCCAAAGTCTGACATCCTGGTGGAAAGATGCACAAGTAGTCGTCTATCTTCTACACTAGTTCTGAAGTACTGGTTCAGTTTAGATCTTGTCATTACATTTCTTTCCTCCATGATTTCCATTGTAGTAAGACAAAGCCTAAATCTCTTGATTAAAGTTCATATAACATAATTCCTTGAAAAAACAGGTACCACACCACTGTATAAAGATTCAATTTATATAAAGTTATTGTAATTTCAATACTAGGGCGGTCTTGTTACAGTAAGTCTCTTGAAATAGAGTAGCACTAATCTCCTTGAGTTGAGTTGAGTACTTCTCAAACCTACCTTTGGCTGACCGTCCAACAAAGTTAATATGAACAAAATAAACACAAATGGCAAAACTAACAATACAATACAATAGTGCAAAGTTTCCCAACTGGAAACGTGCACAACAAAACCACAGTTAATGAATTTACAGAAAAAATATATAATAATACCAAAAAAAACACTTGCCTTCTCACTAGACAGTTTGTTTTGCTCGCATCATTTCGATACGTGCCACGATAGCTAATGTAGCTCAGAGCACACACAAAACACGTCTGCTCTCCACGATCACATCACCCTGACTCACTAGTTTTGAGTGCTTGTGTTTCTTGGTTTGCGTGTGTGAGTGCGAACATGGGATTGTAAGTTTATTGGGGCCAGATGTTTGGGATTTGGATTTTCTTTGCACCATTTCCTCTTCGTCGATTGATATCTGGAGTTTATCAAGGCTGACTTCAGCTGATTTGTTTCTCAGTTATAGTTCAGAATGTTGTTGTTGATATGCGGTCATAGTATTGTGGTCCGGTTGCAGCGTGTCCCCGAGTCTTTGTGCACTATGCCACGTCCCCTCGGATATGACAATAGTAATGGAGGGTAGACCCGGAGCTACTGTCAATAGTATTTAAATCGGCCTCCCTCATTGAATCCTGTTCCGGATGTTGTATTTTTTTTAATTGGAGAGAATGATATTGGATCCGTGCAGCCTTTCGAGAATGTAGGGCGAATTATACAATTGTGCGAGACGGTCCTGGTGGCTGGTGTATCTTGTGTTTTGGTTGGATCCCTACTGCCACGCTTCCGTCCTTTGGGGTTGAGCCGAAGTCGCTTATCCCGTCTTGTGCGGCAAGTAAATGCTGAATTAGCCCGGGTTTTCGAGTGTTCCTTTAGTGTGAGCTTCTGTAATACTCCGGGCTTCCGCTCCTTATACATAGATGTCGATGGTGTTCATCTAAATGCCCATGGGTGCAGATGGTTGTTAACTCGAATTGTGTCGTCCGTGCAGAGGAACGTTGGAGTAATTGACATTTAAAGTATAAAGAGAGAATGAAACATATTTGACTTGTAAAGATTGTTTGTTGTGTTCATGTGAAAGGAAAAATGACGATTTATTTGTTGCGATCTATGTATCTCGCATAATAAATTTGTTTCGTGGTAAGTTCTGTCTTTTTGTCTTATATAATTAATAGATATATCTCCCTGCTGCCGTATGGCTAGGTATTGTTAATATTTGAAATTTACCTTTTGCATAGGAGCTTAGTCTCAGTATTTGTTTGCATTGTGTTTGTGTAGATTTTTTCTGAGAAGAATAAAAACTCCTCCCTGCTGCTTTTTTGCTAGGTATTTTTATTTTTACCTTTTGCATGAGAGTCATTTTACAATTGTGTTATATGGTTTGTTGGTTTTTGAATATTAATAAGCAAAAACTCCTTGCTGCTTGATGGCTAGGTATTTTTTTACCTTTTTGCATGGGAGTTTTTGTTCTTATTTTTGTTTGTAAAAGTTTAGTTACGTTTTTAAAAGTTTTTTCTTATTTGTGTTTCCTGACTTTTCCCTCCATGTTGCTTTTTTGCTAAGTACTTTTGTGTTACCTCTGGCATGGGGGTATTGTTTCTTGTTTCTTATTTGTTGGGCGCCATTTGGCTAGGTATATTTACCTATTTCCTCATGGGGGGGGGGTTGTTTACTATTTGTATGTAGTCTCTGTTTGGGTCGTTAATTATGGTTTCTCCGTCCTGACGGCACCCCGCTGGTGCTTGTCGGTCTCAGTACTGTAATGGTGTTTGCCTTGTGGGGGTGGTATTATTTAGTAATATAGTTATTGGGGCTATGTTGGTTTGGGTTTTAGATGTTAATTTTCTGTGATCCAAGTATTTTTGCGTCTTGTTTCAATTGCCAGTAGGATATAATTTATAGTTTCTTGGTAGAGGATTCTGTCTTGTATCCCTTCTGTGTATAACAGATTGTTTTCATTAAAAAGTCCATTTGTGGCTATGATTTTTTGCTTTATTTGTTCTCTCTGTGGAGTGAGTGTTTTGCATTCCAGTATTATGTGTTTTTTTGTATCTCTTCCTTCTTTACATATTGAACAGTGGGGAATTGATTTTATTATTTTTCTCATGTAGGCCTTTTCCCCTGTCCACCATGCATCGTGTATGTATTCTAGTATTTTACTTTGATGTTTTGGATTTTTTATACCTGCCCAATTTTTCCATATTTTACTCCATTGTAGGTGTAATAGTTTTGTTTGTATTTTGTGTGGTTGTTTTTGATGTGTTATGTTGTGTAGTATGGTTTGGATTTTTTCCTTATTTTCCTCTTTCCATATTTCTGGTTGGTCTCTGCAAGTTTTTATTGCATTTGTTATGCGGTAACTTCCCTTTGGGGGTGCAATTTGTTTGGTGAGATTGTTTTTTAGACATATGTCGGGCTTATGTTTAAGGAGGAAGCCAAACCAGTATACATATAGCCCTTGCCAAGGGTATGTGGGGTTTGATGTTAATTTGTTTATCCGTTCTAGATAGTTGTTTGTTTGTTTGATTCTAAGATTAGGGAGAAGAAGACCCCCTTGTGTTTTGCTTTTTTGTAGGGAGTATTTGGCAATTTTTGAAATTTTTCCATTCCAGATGTGCTTTAGTATTAATTTACTTTCAATTTTGTTTATGAATGTGAATTCAAAATTTTTTGTATCGAATTCATGCCATATGGAGCTATATAGATATGTTTTGGCTATCTGTATTTTTTCAATGAGGTTGTTTTGTCTGATATTCCATGTATTGATGTGTTTGTTCAGTTTTTCTGTGATTTGTCTATAGTTGAAATATTTACTGCCTTTGCCGATGTTTACTCCTAGTACTTTGATGTGGTCCCTTATTATTTCGGGTGGCAGACCTGGACGTATGCCTTTCCACGTTCCTATGAGTAGTGCTTCTGTTTTATTTGGATTAATTTTGGAGCCAGATATAGTACCAAAATTTATATATTGTTTTATAAGGTGTTGGTAAGATGTTATTGTTGTTATAAAATGGGTGCAGTCATCTGCATGTTGGTATGTTTTGCTTTCTTCTTTAAAGTTCGGGGTTTATATCCCGGTAATATTGGGGTCTGTTTGTATATTATTTCGTAATATCTCTATCCCCAGGACATAGAGCAGCATGGATAGGGGGCAACCTTGCCGTACTGATCTCTGTACTGGGAAAGGTGTTGTTCGCGCCCCATTAATTTGGATGGAAGAATTGATGCCATTGTATAGGGTGGTAACCCAGCTGCAGAAGTTCGTTCCAAAGCCAAATTTCCTTAGCACTTTTACGATGTAATTTATCTCTATTCGGTCAAAGGCTTTCTCCTGGTCGATTAGTATAATCGCCCCAGGAGTGTTTTTGTTTTCCATGTATTCTAGTGTGGTTTGTATTGATAAAATATTATTTATTAGATTTCTCCCTTTTTCGCCGCAAGTTTGGTTCGAATTAATGATTTTACCTAGTGTTTTGTTGATTCTGTTAGTGAGTATTTTGCTTAATATTTTGTAGTCTGTGTTTAGTAGTGATATGGGGCGCCAATGTTTTAGGTCTGTACTGTCTCCTTTGTTTTTATATAATAAGGTTATTAAGCTGGCTTTCATAGATTCGGTCATTTCATGTTGCGACTGGATATTATTGTATAGCTTGTGCAAGATTGGTGTTATGGATGTTTGGAAAGTTTTATAGAACTCTGGTGTAAGACCATCTAACCCTGGTGATTTGTTCTTACTAAGTTGATCTATGGCTTGGTTTATTTCTGTGAGGGATATAGGTTCTTCACATTGTTCTTTATCATCTTCATCTATGATGGGTGTGTTTGTGTTGTCTAAGTATTGTTGTATTTTATGACATTCTATGTTTTGGGATTGGTATAGTTGTGTGTAGAAAGTTTTAGCATGGTTAAGGATTTGTTCTTGGTTTCTAATGTGTTTCCTTGTTCAGTTTTTAATTTTGTCGTGTTTCTCTGCATGCCTCGCTTTATCTCTTCCTTTTTGTATATGTTTTTTCCTATCATGTATATGTCATCAAATTTCCCTGCTCTGATTTTATTTCCGTTTTGTCTAATTTTTTGTATGTTTTTTAGAATTGATTCTGCTGTTTTGTGTTCGTCTTCTGTATAGTGGTTTGAATTTATTATGAGCCTGCATTCTTGTTCAAGTATGTGTTGCTGTTCCGATTGGATTCGGGCGTATTTTCTACTTATTCTTTTGATGTGTTCTTTTGTTTCATCCCAAATTATATATGTATTTAGGTTTTGTATGGAGAAGAGGATGTTTTGGATTTCTTCCTGGTATTTTGGTAATAGCAGGATTGTGTTGTTTAACTTCCAGTATCCCCTTCCCCATTTGTCTTTATTTGATATTTTTATTTCTATTTCAATGTGATTATGATCGGCTAGTTTGTCTGTTAAGATGTTACTTTGTCTAATATTTTGTTGGAAATTACTTGTGATGTAAGCTCGGTCTATTCTTGTCGCATTGTCTATGCGATGATATGTGTATTTTCTTTCGTAGGGGTGTAGTAAGCGATATGTGTCTATTATGTTATTGTTGTGTATTAGTCCTTTGATATGGTTTAGTATGTTTTTGTCCCATTTTGTTAGTCCTTTTGCTTTATCGATATCGTGTGTCACAGAGTTGAAATCTCCAATGATTAAAGTGTTATTTAAATTGTATTGTTGTACATAATTTGATAGCTTGTATATGAATGGTTTCTTCTTGTTTGTTCGAGGTGGCATGTATATGTTTATGATATCTATATCGTAGAGACTGATATGTAGTAGCCTTCCACGCATTTCTGGTGGTGTTTTTAATTGTTTCCAATTAGTGTTTGCTACGGTTTTGTTTATGATTATTCCAACTCCCGATCTATTGCTGGTGAAATCTCTTTGCACTAGGAATATAGCGTTGAGTTGATCTTCTATGAAGTTAATCACTTTTTGAATGGGGTTATGGATTTCTTGAACGCAGATAATATCATATGAGCTAGCTATTTCTATAAGTTTTTTTTAGCTTTTTGGAAGTCTATTCCATTTGCGTTTAATGATAGTATCTTGAGCGTTTGATCCATTTCTGTATATGTGGCATGTTTTTACTTATGTTATTTGTATTTGTGTTTCAGTGGGAATTGGTGATGTTGTGGTTATATTGTGGGTTTGTTGTGTGATTTGTCATTGTGTACGTTTTTCCCTGGTGCAAGTGTCTGTTTGTTAGGTGGTATTTCTGGTATTTGTGGTGTTGTGTTGGTTTCGATGGGGGGGGGGGGAGTAGAAGTTTCTGGTTCCTCATTTCTTTGAGTATCTTCTTTATTTTCTTGGTTTGTGGTGTGGAGTTTCCGTGTTGTTTTTTTTGGTGAGTTTTTGTTTGGGGATTTTTTTTGTGATTTGTTTTTCCGTTTTTTGGTTTGTGTTGGTGCGGTTTGTGGGGTTTGTTCCATGTCTACCTGAATGTCACTGTATTCTTCTGTGTCTGATGGATTGGGGGTTGTTCATTTTTGCGTTGTTATTTCTTGTATTTCGCTTGCTGCTGCATTGGTTGGTGTGTTTGTGGGTTGGGTGTTAGTCAGAGTTCCCTCTGTGTTGTGGGGTTCTATCTCTTCATTGGTAGTGGTGGTTGGATTTGGTGCTGTTTGTTCAGTTAGTATCATTTCATTTTCTTCGGGTGTGAGTGTTTCTTGTTCTGGTTTATTTTGTTTGGCTAGAACGTCAGTGTATGTGTCTGCTTCGTTCTCTTGTTGTGTGGTGTGTTGTTTGTTAAATAGATGTTTGACAATGTCAGCGTATGTTTGTGTTATGTGTTTTGCTGTTGTAGATGTGGTTGGGGTGGGGAGTAGTGTTTTTCCTCCCTTGTGCATGTTTGGGGCAAGTCCACTTTGTGTGGCCTAGGGCGTTGCAGTTGCTGCATGGCCGTACTAGGTGAGACTCATAAAAATATGATTGGACTAGGAGTCCCATGACTTTAAAATATTCTGGGATCTTGTGTGTTTCAGCTTTGTCTATCTGAACTACGATCTTGCCATTGTAGACATCAATCGTATTTTTGTAAACATCCCGTTTGATTTTATGCACTTTCACATTGAGTCTGTGTTCAAATCCTTTCTGAAAGGTCTCGAGGGAGATCTCTCTGGGAAAGTGAGATATATACACATCAGTGTATTTTCGGTCGATCAATTTGGTTAGTGGTGGTGGATTTGATATTTTTGCTGTTACTCCGTTGATCATTATGTTTCCCCCTTTTAATAGGGGTTCCTTTTGTTTTGGGTATAGTAGGTATACGCCTTTACCAAGATGGTAAGGGGTATCTATTTTCCCTCCTAGGCCTCTAGCCGTCAAGGCAGCAATGATGTGCTGTGCTGTCGGTCGGTCTTGTTGTGTGGTTTCTGAGAGGCCTATGGCTTGAACCGACGGATCTCGGTAAGCCTTATAGAGCCTTCCTTGTTCAACTTCTTCTTCCTCCGTCCGGAAATATTCCCGGAGGAAGTTTTCAGCGTTGAAAGTTTGTGGCGTGTTGTTTGTTGCCATTGTGTTTTGTAAACCCTAGTGTTTCGTAAAGTGCGAAGGAAGTATAGATAGTAATTGTTTACCTTTTTCGTCTTTATAATAGAATCTTACACTTTTGTATCCTTTGTGATAATCCTTGTTTATTGTCTCTCAGCAAGAATTTTCACAAATTTGTTCATGTATTGGATGATAGAATGTTTGTGGGTAATAATCACCTATTTTTCCTTCACATGAATGATTTGTTCACAGGTTAGTGTTAACTTTTATTATTTGTCATTGATCACACTGATTTATCCTGTTATATGAATTCACATATTTGTTCACTGATTCTTGGCGCCCTTCGATCCCGCAGCCTGCTTTGGTGGCATTTTCTATCTATGCACACAGTCAGTTTTCCTCCTGTTCTTGGTGGGGACGTTGGTGTTGTTGACATTTAGAAGCAAAAAGTTAGAGCTGAAGAGACTTTGTGTTTTGTTTATGTAAAAGAATATGGTGATTTGTTAATGCGGTTTGTGTAAATCGCATAATAAAGAATATTTGTTGTAAATTTGGTTATTTTGTTTCTTAAGATGTCGTTGTTATTTATGCGTGTACTGTCTTTTTTGTTTTTTTGTGTTTTAATTTTTGGTTTTTTAATTTTCTTTTCACTCACTGTTGCTTTTTTGCTAGGTGCATTTCCTTTTTCAGTAGAGATTTTTGTCTCGTGTTTATACGATCCTTTTTGTGTATTTTCTGTTTTCCGGTATGTTTATTAATAGCTTTTGTAGCTTTTCCGGAATATTTTGGAGTCTGTTTGTGATTAGTTATATTTATTTTTACCTCCCTGTCGCTGTTTTGCTAGGTAATTTTTTTTTTTTTAAATTTTTTTAAATATATTTGTTTTTACCTTTTGCATGGGAGTATTGTTTATTTTTGTGTTTGTGAAGAGTCATATTTTTTCCGTTGTGTTTTGTATTAGCTTGACAGCTTTTGTTTTGTTTCTATCTATCTTATTCTTGTTGTGTTGTTTTTCCCCGCTGCCGTTTGGCTAGGTGAGTTACCTTTTGCATGGGAGTGTTTCTTTTTTCCGGTGTGTTTTATAGTAGCTTGTTCAGCTTTGCCGGGTTGTAACTGTTTGTGTATGTTGTTTGGTGTGTTATTTCATTTTTGCTGTAGTTGTTGTGTTTCTATTTTATTTCCATGTGGGGGGTGGGGTGGGTGTTTACATTTTTGTATGTGTTCCCCGTTCTGTTATTTAGAGTCTACTGAGTCATTATTTCTTTTTCCTCCCACCTGTCGGCACCTTGTTGTCGGCTGGTGGCTGTGCTTTTCGTTTGCGCTTGTACTGTGGTGGTGGTGGTGGTGGGGTAATGACATTCTTTGTTTATCATCAAATTATGTTTCGTTATTTTGGACTCAGTGGGGTATGTTGTTCTGACCCCGTAGTTATTGTGGTTTGTTTTTAGTTTTCAATGATCCATGTATTTTTTCGTCTTGTTTCAATTGCAAGTATAATGTCCTGATATAGTGGTTTGTTTTGTATTCCTTCAGTATATAATAGATTGTCATCGAAGTGTCCGTTGATAGTTGTCATTTTTCTTTTTATCGTTTCCCTGTGTGGGGTGAGTGTATTACATTCTAGGATTATATGCCTTTTTTGTATCTCTTCCTTTCTTACATATAGGGCATGGGGGGATTGTTTTTGTGACTTTTTCTCATGAAAGCTTTTTCCCCTGTCCACCAAGCGTCATGAATATATTCTAGGATTTTACTTTGATGTTTTGTGTGTTTTATATCTGACCATTTTTTCCATACGTTACTCCATTGTAAGTGAGATAGTTTTTCTTCTATTTTGTGTATCATTCTTTTGTGTGTAATAGTTTGTATGATGGTTTTGATTTTGTTTTTGTTTTCCTGTTTCCATATTTGTTGTTTATCTCTGTAAGATTTTATTGCATTTGCTATCCTGTAGCCTCCCTTTGGGGGGTGCAATTTGTTTTGTGAGATTATTATTCATATATATGTCGGGTTTATGGTTTAGGAGGAATCCAAACCAATATATATATATATATAGTCCTTGCCATGGGTAAGTGGGGTGTGGTGTTAGTGTGTTTATGCGTTCTAGGTAATTGACTGTTTGTTTTATTCTAAGGTTTGGGAGAAGGAGACCCCCTTGTGTTTTGCTCTTTTGGAGTGAATATTTCGCAATTTTAGATATTTTTCCATTCCATATATATTTTATTATTTTAGTTTCGATTTTATTTAAAATTGCGAATTCAAAGTTTGTTGCGTCAAACTCATGCCATATGGAACTGTATAGATAGAAAAAGTACAGATAGCCAAAACCTATTAGATTGTGTTGTCTTGTGTTCCATGTGTTGGTGTGTTTGTTTAGTTTGTCCATAATTTGTCTAAAGTTGAGAAATTTACTGCCTTTGCCGATGTTTATCCCTTTATATGTTCTTTTATTATTTCGGGTGGTAGGCCCGGATGGTTGCCTTTCCAAGTCCCTATTAAAAGTGCTTCTGTTTTGTTAGGGTTGATTTTTGAGCCTGATATTGTGCCAAAAGTTACATATTGTTGTATTAGGTGTTTATATGATGTTGCTGTTGTTATAAAATGAGTGCAGTCGTCTGCATGTTGATATGTTTTGCTTTCCTTTTGGGAGTTTGGAGTTTTTATTCCTGTAATGTTGGGGTCTACTTGGATATTGTTCCTCAAGATCTCTATCCCCAGGACATAGAACAGCATGGACAGGGGACAACCCTGCCTTACTGATCTCTGTACTGGGAAAGGTTTCGTTTACGCCCTGTTGATTTGTATTGAGGAATTTATGTCTTTGTATAAGGTTGTTATCCAGCTGCGAAAGCTTGTTCCGAAGCCGAATTTCTCTAGCACTTTTATGATGTAGTTAATTTCTATCCGGTAAAAGGCTTTCTCTTGGTCGATTAGGATAATCGCACCAGGAGTGTCTTTGTTTTCCATGTGTTCCAATGTGGTTTGTATTGATAGTATGTTGTTTTGTAGGTTTCCCCTTTCTTCGCCGCATGTCTGATTTGAATTTATAATTTTTCCTAGTGTTTGTTTAATTCTGTTGGTGAGTAATTTACTGAGGATTTTGTAATCTGTGTTTAGTAGTGATATGGGGCGCCAGGTTTTTAGGTCTGTGTTATCCCCTTTGTTTTTATATAGTAGAGTTATTAAACTAGCTTTCATGGATTCTGTCATTTCTTGTTTGGTTTGAATGTTATTGTACAGTTTGTATAATACCTGTGTTATAGGTATCTTGAAAGCTTTATAGAATTCCGGCGTAAGACCATCTAATCCTGGTGATTTGATTTTTGTCAGTTGGTCTATAGCTTTCCTTATTTCTGTGATATAAATGGGTTCCTCACATATTTCTTTTTCTTGCTCGTCTATGGTCGGTGTAATTGTTGCGTCTAAGTATTGTTGTATTTTGTGACATTCTATTTTTTGTGTTTGGTATAGTTGTGTGTAGTATTTTTTGCATGATTCAGTATTTGCTCTTTTGTCTCTAATGTATTCCCCTTATCGTCTTTTAATTTTGTCATATTTCTTTGCATACCTCGTTTTATTTCTTCTTTCTTGTATATATTTTTACTATCAGATAGATGTCATCAAATTTTCCTGCTCGTATCTTGTTTCCGTTATTTCTGTTCTTTTGTATTTCTTTCAAAGTATGTTCGGCTGATTTGTGTTCTTCTATGGTATAGTTGTCTGAATTTATTATATTATGACATTCTTTTTCAGTTAAGTGTTGTTGTTCTGATTGTAATCTTGCATATTTTCTACTAATTCTTTTGATGTTCTCTTTTGTTTCATCCCAAATTTCATAGGTATTTAGATTTTATATGGAGAAGAGGATATTTTGGATTTCTTCCTGGTATTTTGGTAGATTCAGGATTGTGTTATTAAACTTCCAGTATCCCTTTCCCCATTTGTCTCTATTTGTTATTTTTATTTCTATTTCAATGTGGTTATGGTCTGCTAGTTTGTCTGTTAATATGTTGCTTTGTCTGATATTTGTTGGAAGTTGTTTGTTATGTATGCTGGGTCTATTCTTGTTGCATTGTTTGTGCGGTGATAGGTGTATTGTCTTTCGGTTGGGTGGAGTAGTCTATATGTGTCTATTAGATTGTTGTTGTGGATTAGTCCATTTACATGGTTCAGTATACTTTTGTCCCATTTCGCTAATCCATTTGTTTTGTCTATATCATGGGTCACTTAGTTAAAATCTCCAATGATTACCGTGCTATTTATGTTGTATTGTTGTAAATAGTTTGATAGTTTGTATATAAATGTTTTTTTTTTTCTGTTTGTTCTAGGTGGCATGTGTATATTTATAATATTGGTATCGTAGAGGCTAATGTGGAGTAGTCTCCCGCGCATTTCTGGCGGTGTGGCTAATTGTTTCCAGTTAGCGTGTGTTACAGTTTGATTGATGATTATTCCGACTCCCGATCTGTTGCTGGTGAAATCTCTTTGCATCAATAATATAGCGTTGAGTTGGTCTTCTATAAAGTTAATCACCTTTTGTATGGGGTTATGGATTTCTTGTACGCAGATAATATCATATGAGCGACCTATTTGTATTAGTTTCTTAGCTTTTTGGAAATCTATTCCATTTGCATTTAATGACAGTATCTTAAGCGTTGTATCCATTTCTGGTTCTATTTGTTTTTATAGTTGAACTATTTGGAGTGTTTTGATTTTTAGTGGTGTTTTTATTTTATTTTATAATTAATCGTTTATGGTTTGTTGTGTTCTATTTAACCTTGGGGGGTGGTTTGGTTTTTTTTTTTTTTTTGTTCTGTTGTTGGCAGTTGAGGTTGTTTGTGTGGTTTACGTGCTGGGCTTTTTGAGCGCGGGCTGTTTTGGGGTTGGGGGGTTGGGGGGGGTTTGAGTGAGATGTCAATTTGTTCTTTTTCTTCTGTTGTAAGCATTTTTGTGTTTGGTGGTGTTGATTGTGTTTGTAGTTTTGTGATTGTTTCGGGGGGTGGGGTGAGTAGGGGTGGTTGGTTTCTCATTTCCTTGATCATGCTTCTTATTTTCTTGGTTTGTGGTGTGGTGTTGCTGTATAATTGTTTGAGTGTTTTTCCCATTGGGGATTATTTCAGTGACTTGTTTTTGCGTTTTTTGTTCTTGGTACGTGTGGGTGTGTGTTGTTGTGTGGATGGATCTAAGTCGATCTCAATTTCGCTGTGTTCATTGTCAGTTTGATTTGGTTTTGCTGTTGGTATTTCCTGCAGTTCAGTTGTTACTGTTTGAGTCTCTGATTGTTGTTGATGGTGTTGTGGTAGTCATTTCAACTATGTCTTGCGTGTCTATCTCTTCGGGGAAGAGAGGGGTTGAGTGTGGTGGTGGTTGTGTGGTGGATATTTGTTCTTGTTTATTGTGTGTTGGTGTGTCTTGTTTTGGGTCAGCTTGGCCTATTGTGGTGTTAGTATAGGCTTCTGTTCGTTTTCTCCTTTTTCTGGTGCTGTCTGTAACTTGCTGAATAGGCTTGTTACAGCGTCAGCATATGATTTCGGTGTATCGTGTTGATGTGGTTGGGGTGGGGAGTAGGGTTTTTCTCCCTGTCCCTTTTTTTTTTTTGGCAGTTCCACTTCGTGTGGCCCTTTTCATTGCAATTACTGCAGGGCCGCACTAAATGTGAGTCATAAAAATAGGATTGCACAAGTAGTCCCAGTACTTTAAAGTATTCTGGGACTTTGTGTGCTTCTCTTTTATCCAATGATACTATTATCTTTCCATTGTATAAGTCAAGTGTGTTTTTGTATACATCTCTCTTGATTTTGTGTATTTTGATGTTAAGTCTGTTTTCAAAGCCCCTCTGGAATACTTCTAGGGAAATCTCCCGAGGGAATTGTGAAATGTATACATCTGTATACTTTCGTTTAATAAGTTTTGTTAGTGGTGGTGGATTAGTTTTTTTTGCACTTATGTCATTTATGAGTATGTTTCTCCCTTTTAGGAGGGGTTCCTTCTGTTTTGGGTATACCAGATAAACTCCTTTACCGATGTGATATAGGGTGTCTATCTTTGCCCCCCCCCCCCCCCAGGCCTCTTGCCGTTAGGGCAGCGATTATATGTTGCACTGTCGGTCTGTCCTGTTGGGGTGTATCTGAGAGATCGATCGCCTGTACTGAGGGATCTCTGTAGGCTTTATATAGCCTACCTTGTTCTATCTCTTCTTCCTCAGTCCGGAAATATTCCCGGAGGAAGTTTTCTGCATTGAATACTTGTGGTGGCGTGTTTGTTGCCATTTGATTGATGTTGAGATTTTATTTGTGTTTTTTATTATTATTTTTAGTAAGGTGGGTTCCTTCTTTTGTATTGTATAATACAGTGTGAAGAAGATAGATAGTGAAATGTACCTTTTCTCTCCACACGAATCTATTTGTTGTTTTTTGCACTATGCCACGTAGGATCCTCCTTATCCATGTAGGTTTGGTTATGTTGTTCGATTTTTTTAAAAAATTCCCTGTTCAATGATTTGATCGCTCTGTTAATTTCTCTGTTTGTTCAAAGGATTTTGGCCCCTTTGCTTCCACTGGCTTGCTTTGGTGGCATTGTATTGTATTGTATTGTTCTTTTTTCTCGGGGGTGGGGGGGACCAGACAGATGCCCCGCCCCCCCCCCAATTATAATAAATTATTTTATGTGTATTTGTTTTCCCCCAGGTGCGTTGTATTGTATTCTTTTATCGTTCTTTTTGTAACGAAAAATAGGATTTGGGTATTTGTATCAGCCCTAGTGTATCTGTAGAGGTATATCTCCGAGAGCGATTTCTATTATCCTCTCGGGTTACTTCCCCTAGTGTTTTGGTGACCTTGCTAGGGTCTTCTAAGTCCCATGTTTGTTATATGTTTGTGCTATGTGTTATGTTTGCTATAGTTGTGTACTTGTTGGGACAGCATTTTCCATCAAATTCTTGTCGTGTACCAGTTTTCTTATGTTTCCGTGTTTATATTTACCACGGAATTTTTATTTAGCAATTTTGAATTTTGAAGATCGGTGATATTCCCTTTAATTGTTTGGAACCTTATTGGTTCTTATGTTGCATACTTAAATCACCTCTCTATTTAAAAGATGAGACTGAGCTCCAGGAGGGGTTCACACTTTTTTATTTTTGGTATGTCTCCCCCATGGAGCAGGTCTATCTATTATTTATAATGATCCAGAAGGTAATAATAATAGTAATAGTAATGATAAATTAAAAAAAAAAAAAAAAAAAAAAAAAAAAAAAAAAAAAAAAAAAAAGAAATCTTCTCTTGTTAGTAAAATAGAAGATAGATAATCAAGTAATTATATATTTATTTATTTCAGCTTGTCTCAAGAGGGTTCTTTTTCCATACTCTTTCATGGGCCTGTTCACTTCGCGTAGCGCCATGTGACATAGCCCCATGACCTCATTATCCGTACTTTTCCTGTTGAGGGCTATTATTTATCAAAATTGATTTGTCCACAGATTGTAATAGTATTAACTATATAACTAGATATTTTATAAAGAGTTTGTTTTCCGTAATTACCATCAAGGTATAAAAGACATTATGGTTTAAAAGTATCAGTTTTGTTAATTTCATCTATTAGTAATTTTCTAGTTTCATACGTTTCCCTACAGTTTAAAATGACACGCTTCTTTGTATATGTGGCTATTTTACACAGCGGACATTTTGGCGGTACTCTGACCATATGCCGTCTCGCTGCTGCCTCTCCTGTCAGCCACGCATCATGCATGTATTTGTAGGAGAGGCTTTATATTTTAAGTGAGCCTAATTGGGACCAGTGCCCCCATGCCCTCTTCCAGTTAACATATAAATTTTCCCTCTCTGTTTTGCATGGTATAAATTTTGTGATATCATTCCGAATCCATTTATATGTGTGTTTCTCGTCCATATCCCATAATTCCTTTTTATCCCTATATTTAAACAATAAATCCTTAATATTTTTAAATCTCCTACGGGCTTCTAATAGTTTTGTCAGTTTATTATTTTTATAAATTCCCACCCTATTCCGTAAAACGAACCCAAACCAATATATGTAAATCCCTTCCCATGGTAATTTAGGGTCATCATTTAGTCTTTTAAATCTATTTAAAATATTAGTTACTTTTAAAATTATGGGGCTCGGTATCCCTATCCCCCCATTTCTTTCGATTTATATAGAGTTTCCTTAATGACATTGTGTAATTTAAAATCCCATATATATTTAATTATTAGTTTGTCTATGTTATTAAGTATTGTATTACTTATGTTTGTAGATTTCATTATATAATTTAGGTTTACATACATGTATGTTTTAGCCTCTTGGGCTCGTTTCATTAGACATAGTGGCGTAAGTGCCCAGATATCGACATTCCGTTTTATTTCGTTTTCCATTTTTTTACAGTTATCCTTCTCTTCGTTTTTCCCAAAGCATACTCCTAGTGCTTTAACTGTATCTTTAAATAAATGGGCTGGTATGGTTGAGTGCCTACCACGTCAGTTGCCTATCTCTAAAATCTCTGTTTTATCCTGATTTATTTTCGATCCGGATGCTTGTCCGAATTGTTCATATTCCTTTATTAAGTACTCAAAGGATTTCGGATCATCTAAAAAGTTGGTGCAATCATCTGCATGTTGTAACATTTTCACTTCGTTTTTAATGTTTGGAACTTTTATGCCTTTAATTTCCTTGTTTAGTTTTATGCTAATGCTTAGCATTTCGATTGCTATTACGTATAATAGCATAGATATGGGGCACCCTTGTCTCACTGATCTTTTTATATCAAATTTTTCTGTCATTGCTCCGTTATTTTGTACTCTAGATGTTATATTATTGTATAGTATTTTGGTCCATTTCCGGAAAGTTTCTCCGAATCCAAGTTTTTCTAGGACTTTCTGTATATAGTTATGTTCAATTCTATCAAAAGCTTTTTCCTGATCAAAAAGTACCATGGCAGCTTTTTGCCCTTTATCGTATAAAAAATCTATTATGGTGCTAATATTAAGTACATTACTTTGGATATTCCTATTTTTTGGGCCACAAGTTTGGTTTATGTTAATCATTTCCTCTATTCCCTTTTTAACCTATTACCTAATATTCTGCTCAATATTTTATAATCTATATTAAGGAGGGAGATGGGCCTTCAGTTGTTTAAATCCCCTCTATCCTCTTTTCCTTTATATATCAGTATTATAATCCCTTCTTTCACTGTCTCAGACATTTCATTATTTTTTAACAGAATATTATTATACAACCATTCGAGAATGGGCAACACAAGTTCATACAGAATTCTGCAGAGAGTCCATCTCCTCCCGGTGATTTTCCCTTATTCATGTTCTGTATCCTTTCTGCAATTTCATTCTGGGTTATATACTCGTCGCAAAGTTTTTTAAAATCATTGGTAATTTTATCACAAGGAATATTATCTAGGTAATCATCTATTTTATTTTCTACTATATTTTGAGATTTGTAGAGTTGTGCATAATACTCTTTGATGTGCTCCATAATTTTCCCTTTTTCTGTTACTATTGTATCCGCTATTTTTAGTTTGTCTAAAGTTTTATCTCCCCCCATCCTTCTCTCCTCTCTTTTATACAACCCCTCTGCCTTTTTATATATACCCGTGAATTTACCCGCCCTAATTTCTCTTCCCCTATTTTCTACTTTAAGTATTTCCTCCAATCTGTTTTTTTAGGTTGGTTTCTTGATCTTTAGTATTTGTTTTTTGAAGTTGGTATCTAATTGCTTCCCTTTCCATTTTCAGTTTCTTACTTTTCATGTTACAGTGATTTATGGCGATTTCTTTAAATTTGACTTTTAGTTTTTCCCATTCCATCATTACATCTATATTTTCACTACTTTTAAAAGTATCTATTTCCTGTTTAACTTCTTGTATAAAATTTATATCTTTTAAAATCGAATTATTTAACATCCATCTTCCTTGCCCCCATTTAATCCTACTTTTTATTTTTACAGTCATATTTATTAGCTTATGATCAGATATCTTAAAATCAGTTATGTTTGCTTCCTTGTGTGCATTTTCATTATAATTATTACAATAAAACTTATCCAGACAACTTCCTTTATTTATTTTAGAGTCATACGTATAGTTTTCTTAGCAAATTTTGTACTCTATATATGTCTGCTAATTTATACGTTTTAATAAAATAATCCATTTCTGGTTTTATCCTGATATCATTTGGTGCTAAATTTCCCTCCCTATCTATATTTTCTCCCACACAATTAAAATCACCCCCTATAATTACATTCCCTGTAGCATATTTTTCCATGTATTTAGTTAGATGTTCCAAAAAAATTTCTTTTGTTCTCTATTAGCTGGCATATATATGTTAATTATATGTATTTCCTCAATAATTGTGTGTAGCATCCTACCTTTAAAAAACTTATCTTCTTCCACCCTTTCCCACATTAATCCCCGTTTATTTTTAATTAACGTTGCAAACACACATCCCCCCTTTTATATCTGTATGTTCATAGTTACTCGTTAGATAACTTTCAAAGGTGGTTTTCATACCATTCTTAAAACCGTTGTGTGTTTCTTGTATAAAAATAACGTCATATGCCAAATCTTTTGGAAATTTACAAAAAAAATTCCCTATTTATACCGTTTACATTGATAGACAGGAGCTGCAAGTTTTTTCCCTCCATTCCTGTCTCTTACCAGGGTGTTGCATTTTTGTTTTCATTTATATATAATTCAGTAATTGTTTGGTTAATCGTTTATTTATAATATTTATACTTATATACTTATTAATGAATTATTTGGGGAGGGGGCACTGGTTTCCCCACCCCCTCTGACGAGATTAGTGTGTTTTCACTTTCTGTGGTTGCTATAGTTGATTATATGGTGGTGTTTGTTGATTCAGCAGTATTTGTTGGGAAGGATTCAGTTGTCTCCTCTTTGTTTGTCTTTTCCGTACCGTCTTCCATTTCTGTGCCAGTCTCATATTCCGATTCTTCATCCTGGCCACTTTCCGAGTCCCATTGTCCGTTTTCTTCTTCATCTATTTCGCTTTGACTTCCAGGTTCGGTTCCCTCTTCTCTTAGCTCCATTTCTACTGCTTTTTGTCTTCCATTGCTCTGTTTCTTCCTGGTTGTAGTTCTCTCCTGGGGTGATAGGGAGTCAGTTTTTATCTTTCTCATACCCCTTTTGGGCAATGGTGTGGACACTAGTTGTGGGGTGCTTCCCCCCCCCCCCCCCCGGCTGGCTAGATTCAAATTCCAGACTTTCGTATCTATTTCGCGTAGGTATCCCTCCCTCGTCCATTTGTGTCTCTGCCCTACTAGTTTTATCGGGGCTTAGATACCCCTCCCAATACAATGTTCTTTGTCCCTCAATCTTGGTTATGTCAAGGTCAGGGAGAATCTGTATCGCTTCTTCTTTCTCTTTTTCCTCACTAACCTGCTTCATTAGATTGAGTATTTCGTTAACTTGTTATTGTTGTTGTTGTAGTTGCTGCGAGGTTGTATGGCCTGCTGTCTTGCTAGCGTAGGTTGCGATTTGAGGTCCAGATGGTACATTGCCCCCTGGGCAGTCCGTAGGTCCGTGTCCAGACTGATGGCACAAGGGACAGAGTCTATCTTGTTCGCTCCCCCTATACCAAGTATTCAGTTTAAAGCTGAGGACATAGAAAAATACTGATATTTTTCTAGTGTCCTCCCGGCTCACATACACCAGCCTGTTGCCTGATTTAATAGGGGCAAAACCCCATATGGTTGCCATCTTATGGGTTATGACTTTAACCCCTATTTTCTTTTCCAGTTTTGTTATCAATTCTTGGCTACTTACTTCTAACGGCAGCCCCATGACATGTATCTCTGTTGCTCTTGGCTCAAAGTTCCTGATAAATGGCGCAGTTTTTGTTATTTTTACCACCGTCCCTTTTATCGTCATCGCCTCTGCTTCGATAAGCGGTAAGTTCCCTTTAGGGTACAGGACATATTTGTTCAGGCCTCCGTTCTGTAGTGCGTCAATTTTCCCTATGTCTATACCTGCTGTGTGTAGGGCCATTAGGACTTCACTCTGTCTTGGTGTACTGGTGGCTCCCTCGAAATCCAAAGTTTGGCATCCCGCCGGGTGGTTGACTATCATTCTTGTATCTTCGATGATAGTTCTAAAATACTGTTTATTTTGAATCCACCTGGTCCTGATTGCGTCCCTCCGGGTCCATTTCTTTTTCTGCGGTTTGCGTATATATGTGAAATAACAAAATGTGGGTCTCACACTACTGTTAATAGTTATCTAACTATTATATGTTATTTTTAACGATTTAAAGCCGGACAATATACCCCAACTATTTACGAATTTTATAGAATATGTACTATCAAATTTTGTAATAGTTTGTTTTAAAACAGATTAAGGTCGTATAACCTGGCAAAGCAAGTTTCCCTTCTGGCAAATGTATATGATTAATAAAGCTCACTATTCTACTGCGCGCTAATCCCAGCCGGGATTAACCGCATGCAGTAGAAGGTAATAAGTTAGAGTGTTATGTATAATAAATGAAAAAAAATTACCAAGATGTTAGTATATAAACTCTCACCAACTTTCTGCTATACACAATCCGTTTGCTTTGTCCTTTTTTTTTTGGGGGGGGGCACCAGACAGATGCCCCCCCCCCATCCTAATTTAATAAATTATTTTATGTGTTTTTGTGTTCTCCCAGATTTGTTGTATTGTGTTATTTCATCGTTTTTGTAGTAAGGTGAATTAGGATTTCGGGTATTTTTCCATCCCTAGTGTATCTATAGGGTTGTATCTCCGAGAGTGATTTCAATTTTCCTCTCGGGTTACTTCCCCTAGTTTGCTTTTTCAGTGACCTTGCTAGGGTCTCCTAAATCCCGTGTTTGTTATATGTTTGTGCTATATGTTACGTCTGCTATATTGTGTTATTGTTGGGATAGCATTTACATCAAATTCTTGCAGTGTATTAGTTTTCCTATTATATTCCGTGTTTATAATACAACGGAATTTTATTAATTTTGAATTTGGGAGACTGGTGATATCCCATTAATGTTTTGAATCTTAATGATTCTTATGAAGTGTATTAAAATCACCATTCTTTATTAGATGAGACTGAGCTCCAGGGGGGGTTCACATTTTTTTTAATTTTTATGTGTCTCCCCTCTGGAGCAGGTCTATCTTTTAATTATAATTGTTCCAAAAGTCACAATAGTGGTAGTAGGTTGAAAAAAAAAAAAAATTAATTTTAAGTTAAATTAAATTTTAAATTCGAAAATTCGGATTTTTCAATTTTTTTAAAGAATTTGAAAATAGATTTCTTTTCACATAAAATATTTGTTAGTGTAAGAGGATAAATAGATAGATATTTATTTTATATTTTTAGGTTTTCTATTATCTCAAGAGGGTTCTTTTCCAGACTCTTACATGGGCCTGTTCACTTCGCGTAGCGCCATGTGACATAGCCCCATGTCATCATCATCTGTACTTTCCCTCTTGAAAGCTATCATAATTTAAAATTTTATTGGCCCACAAATTTTTATATTATTAACTATAAAACTTGAAATTTTGTATAAAGTCTGTTTGTTAAAATTACCATCCAGGTATAATATACATTGTGGTTTAAAATTATCATTTATATTTATTTCATCTATAAGTTTTTTCCTAGTATTTAATGTTTCTCTACAGTTTAAAATTACATGTCTTTTATTATATGGACCTATTTTGCACAGCGGACATTTTGGCGGTACCCTGACGATATGCCGTCTCGCTGCAGCCTCTCCTGTCAACCACGCATCGTGCATGTATTTGAAGGCGAGGCTTTGTATTTTCAAAGAACCTAGTTGGGACGAGTGCCTACATGCCCTTTTCCAGTTGACATATAGGTTTTCTCTTTCCACTTTACATTGTATATTTTTGGTAATGTCGTTCCGAATCCATTTATATGAGAGTTTCTCGTCCAGGTCCCAAAATTCTTTCTTATCCCTATATTTCATTAATAAATCTTTTATACTTTTAAATTTCCTAGGAGTTTCTAATAATTTCATAACTTTGTTGTTTTTATAAATTCCCTCCCTGTTCCGTAAAACGAAACCAAAACAGTATATATAAATCCCTTCCCAGGGTAGTTTCGGGTCGTCATTCAGTCGTTTAAATCTATTTAAAATATTGGTAATTTTTTAAATTATGGGACTTGGTATCCCTATCCCCCCCAGTTGTCTTGATTTATACAGAGTTTCTTTTATAACGTAATGCAGTTTAAAATCCCATATGTAGTTAATTATGATTTTATGTATATTATTTAGTATTATATTGTTTATGTTAGTGGACTTCATTATATAGTTAAGGTTAACGTACATGTATGTTTTGGCCACTTGGGCCCGTTCCATTAAACATAGCGGCGTAAGTGCCCAGATATCAACATTCCGTTTTATCTCGCTTTCCATTTTTTACAGTTATCCTTCTCTTCGTTTTTTCCAAAGCAAACCCCAAGTGCTTTAACTGTATCTTTAAATACATGGGCTGGTATGGTTGAATGCCTACCACGCCAGTTACCTATCTCTAATATTTCCGTTTTGTCCTGATTTATTTTAGATCCCGACGCTTGTCCAAATTTTTCATATTCCTTTATTAGGTGCACAAAGGATTTCGGATCATCTAAGAAGTTGGTGCAATCATCTGCATGTTGTAGCATTTTCACTTCGTTTGTAATATTTGGAACTTTTATACCTTTAATTTCCTTGTTTAGTTTTATGCTGATACTTAGCATTTCGATTGCTATTACATATAATAGCATAGATAGTGGGCACCCTTGCCGCACTGATCTTTTTATGTCAAATTTTTCTGTCATTGCTCCGTTATTTTGTACTCTGGATGTTATATTAGTATATAATATTTTAGTCCATTTTCGGAAAGTTTCTCCCAAACCAAGTTTTTCTAAGACTTTCTGTATATAGTTATGTTAATTCTATCAAAAGCTTTTTCCTGATCAAAAAGTACCATGGCAGCTTTTTGTCCCTTAATATGTAAATAGTCTATTATTGCAGTTATGTTTAAAATGTTGCTTTGTATGTCCCTATTTTTTGGCCCACAAGTTTGATTTATATTAATTATATCCCCTATCCCTTTTTTTTAATCTATTGCTTAAAATCCTACGCAATATCTTGTAGTCTGTGTTAAGGAGGGAGATGGGCCTCCAGTTTTTCAGATCTTCTCTGTCCCCTTTTCCTTTATATATTAAAATAATGATCCCTTCTTTCATTGTTCCTGACATTTCCTTATTTTTTTTAGCAATATATTATTATACAACCATTCGAGAATGGGCAACAACTCTCCACAAAATGTCATATAGAATTATGCAGAGAGTTCATCTCCTCCTGGCGATTTTCCCTTATTCATTGTTTTTATACTTTCTAAAATTTCTTCTTGTGTGATAAAGTCATCACAAAGTGTTTTAAATTCATGGTTAATTTTCTCACAGGGAATTTTTTCTAGATAGTCATCAATTTCACTCCCTGCTATATTTTGTGATTCAAAAAGTGTGGCATAATAGTTTTTAATATGTTTCATGATTTCCCCTTTTTCTGTTATTGTTGTTGTTTATTTTTATTTTATCTAAAGTTTTATCTCCCCCCCATTCTTTTCTCCTCCCTTTTGTATAGCCCGTCTGCTTTTTTATATATCCCCGTATATTTTCCTGCCCTAATTTCCCTACTCCTACTTTCTATTTTATTTATCTCTTCCAATCTGTTTTTTAAATTGGTCTCTATATCATTAGTGTTTGGTCTTTGCATTTGATGTCTAATTGCTTCCCTTTCCATTTTTAGTTTCTTACTTTTTAAATTACAGTGTTCTATAGCTAGTTTTTGAAATTTAACTTTTAATTTTTCCCATTCCAAAATTATATCTATATTTTCCCTACTTTTAAGTTTTTCTATCTCCTGTTTGGTATTTTGTATAAAATCTGTATCTTTTAGGATCGAGTTGTTTAACATCCACCTTCCTTGCCCCCATTTTATTTTAGTTTTTATTGTTATAGTCATGTTTATATGTTTGTGGTCAGATATTTTAAAATCGGTTATATTAGTTTCTCTGTGAATATTTATATTATAATTATTGCAAGAAAATTTATCTAAACGACTTCCTTTATTTATTTTATATTCATAAGTAAACTGTTTCCTTAGTAAATTTTGTACTCTATACACATCTATCAGTTTGTACTTTTTAATAAAATATTCCATTTCTGGTTTAATTCTAATGTCATTTGGTGCCAGGTTTCCCTCCCTATCTATATTGTCTCCCACCCAATTAAAATCACCCCCTATGATAAGATTTCCTGTGGTGTATTTCTCTAAATATTTAGTTAAATGTTCCAAAAATACTTTCTTTTGTTCCCTGTTTGCCGGCATATATATATTAATCATGTGTATTTCTTCAGTTATAATATGTATCATCCTACCTTTAAAAACCCCTTCTACTTCTACTCTATCCCATGATAATCCCCTTTTATTTTTAATTAAAGTTGCTACCACCCCTTTAGTATCTGTATGTTCATAATCACTGATTAGTAGAATACCGTCTAGGTGACTTTCAATTGCTACTTTTATGTCATCTTTAAACCCATTGTGCGTTTCTTGTATGAATAACACATCATAGTCTAAATCTTTCGGGAATTTAAATAATTTTTCTCTATTAATACCATTTACATTGACAGACAGGAGTTGCAAGTTTTTTCCTTCCATTCCTGTCTCTTACCAGGGTGTTGCTTTTTGTTTATATTAATTTTACAAATATGATTTTAAATATAATTTATGTACTTAGTTGTGAATTTTCGGGGGGGAGGGGGGCACTGGTTTCCCTACCCCCCTCTGATGAAATTGTACTGTTTAAGGTTTCCATTGCACTTGTGACCGTTGTTTGTATCGTGCTTTCTGTTTCTGTGTTGTAAGTTTGTATTGATTCCATTGTTGATTCCTTGTTTCCGGTGTCTTCCTCTTTTTCCGTGTCCTTTTCTGTGTCTGTTTCCGATTCAGTTTGTCCCTTTTTGCTTCCCCCTCGCTTTCGTTTTCTGAGACTTCTTCTTCTTGTATTTCCATTTCTCTGTTTTTCTTTTCCTTTTTTGTTCTTTTTCTTTCGTGATAATATTTTTTCCTGGGGTGAGATTACGTCAGAGTTTCTTTTTACCCTCCTCCTCTTAGGCATCGGTGTCGACGTCAGGGGGGTCTCTATCTGGAGGCTATCTTCTTCTTGTGTGCTTTCTTCTCCTAGGACGTCATACCTGTTTCTTGTTGTTATCTCCTCGTTATTTTGCACGTCTGCTCTTTTGGTTTTATTTGGACTCAGGTAACCCTCCCAATCTAAGGTCCTGTGTCCCTCTATTTTGGTAATGTCGAGGTCAGGGAAAATTTGTATTCCTTCTTCTTTTTCTTTTTCTTCCCTGATTTGTCTTATCAGGTTTAATACTTCGTCCTGTTGTTGTTGTTGTTGTTGTGGAGTTTTCTGCCCTTGGCCTGCTGCTTTGCTGGCATAGGTTGCCTCCTGTTGTTTTGGTTTCTCCATTCCCCCTTGGCAATCTCTGGGACCATGCCCTTTTTGGTGGCACAGGGGCAAACTCTGTCCATTTCGCTCCCCCTGTACCAGGTCTTTAATCGGAAGCTCAAGACGTAAAAAAAGATAGGAATTTTCTTGGCCTCTTCTCGACTTACAATAAATTAGTCTGTTTCCAGACTTTATGGGGGCAAATCCCCATACTGTCGCCATTTTATGAGTCACTACTGTCACCCCTGTTTTCTTTTTGAGTTTGTCTACCAGCTCCTGGGTTCTTACTTCCATTGGTAGCCCCATTACATTAACTTCTGTCAGTCTCGGCTCCAAGGTCCTGATGAAAGGTGCAGTCTTGTAAACCCTGGCTACCATCCCCTTTATGCTCAGATCTTCTTCTCTCAGTAATGGTTCTCCTCCTTTGGGTAGACTACGTATTGGTTTAATCCGCTTCAATCTTGCCAATGTCCACTCCCATCGTGTGAAGGCCCATCAATACTTCACTTTGGGTGGGTTGGTGGCTTCTTCAAAGTCAATGGCTTGACACCCAGCCGGGTGATTGACAATCATTCTGTTATCTTCGAACACCGTATGGAAATATTGTCTGATCTTTGATCTGACTGGGGCGGTTTGTCCCTCTTCTTGATCCATTTTACTTGGTCTTTTTTGTGCAAACAAATGTATGTTGGTTGCACACTACTGTTAATTAATACTAAATCTTTCCTATTTGATTTTATCGTTTAGAGCCGGTCAACCCTCTTTAATTTTGTTTAATTCTTATAGAAATAACTAATTTGTGAAAGAACAAGTGCAAAAAAGGTTGTTTGTAACAATGTATATAGTGAATTCAACTCACTCTGTACTGTCGCATATAATCCCAGCCGGGATTAATATCGTGCAACAGTCCGGAATAAATGAAAGTGTTATGAATAAATTACAAAAAATTGTATACTAAACTACAAAAGGTATTAGTATGAACAAAAAACCCTTGCTACCTCTCCTCAAAGTTCAATCACTGCTTTGTCTTTGCCATTTTCAGAACGATAAAACAACAGACTGTACTTCTCAAGAAGGAGTAAAGAATTGTATTGTCCTGAGCTGTGCTGTGTGTCATAAGCTTGAGATTATTGGTTATTTTTAATTGAGTTATCAGGGATAGCGCGAAAGCAGACACCCACAGTAATAAATAACGACCTGGAGTCACCCACATTCGAGGTGATCGCAACCGAAGTGCAACGAAAGAGCCTCATCCTGGGGAAACCTTTTTCTTTCTTTTTTTTCTTCATAAAACTTTATTCAGTATTTACATTTTAAAATGTGCAAGAGAAAGCGATACTCTCATCTCCACCCCATACACGCCTTAGCACACAGACTCATAAATACATGCATGCTTTGAAAAGCTCTTGTAATCACAAACATGTACATAGTGGTAGAGCGCATAGCTCCTAGGCGAAAAAAGTTATACATAATACGATTGTATGCAATTTATATTGTACTTTTTTGACATTTAGATTGCGAAATGATTAATAATTTCATACAGAAGTTTAAATATTGCAATTATAAATTTGTAATATTAGAGACATTGTATAATTGGATATGCAAAGTGTAGTCATAGTGATATAAGCACTATACCTCACGTAAATCTGATAGACCAGTAAAGTGCAGTAAAATTTCGTGCGATGAAGCGGAGAAAGTTAGCACGTGCGGTTTGAAGTATTCTTTAAATTAACGTGTAGACCGGTAGACGTGGATTTAAACATGGTAACAGGAGGACTGTGTAGTGAGAGTTAAGGAGAAATCCTAAAATTATATATAATTGGATTTATCTAAAACAAAAGGAATGTAGTATTATTCTAGACTTATGTCAACTACTAATTCAAAATTGAAGAGAGAACAGAATAATCCAGCTTGACACCATTTATCCTTAAAACGAACTAAGTTAAGCCTGGAATAGTCAGCTCTGATTCTGCATTTTAAAAGGGAGAGATAGAATGATAACAAGGTGTTGCTGGTTACCACTTCTTTATAATGATATTCTCGTAGACGCTTAATCCATATAGCGTATTTATATTCAGCGCATACTAAAAGGCACAAATCCTCTAATTCAGGTTCCGGGAACGAGGTCCCATTCGGGATAAAACCGAATTTAAGGAAGTTCTAAAAGGTTTTGAAGGAGTTTCTGGAAAGTCTTTTTTCAACCAGTTTAATGAGCTGTTGTAAGTGGGGTATTAACTTGCATTTGAAAACTAACTGATCAGTCATTTCAAAGTCACCGCAAAAAGTGCATAACTTATAGTCAACGGGTAAAATATCATGTATTGTTTTAAAACACACATCTCTAGTGATGGGGTATAACAATGTTTGACGCAAATTTTTCGAAATGTTGCCGAAATTTAAATCGTATAGTTTGGTTATTTTGGGTTCGAGAACATAGCTTTGTAATTGTCGTTGGTAGAAATATTTAGTGTGGACTTCACCAAACTTGACAGTAGGATTACTTTCATAAACTGTTTTGAAAATGGACATGCACTTTTGACAAAATTTAGGTACATATAGCGTATGAGTAAATTTATTAAGGGCCAAATTAGGGTTGAAAGACCTTAATTGTAAACCGATCCAATACCTTGCAAAATCTTTCCATTTGGCTGAATACTCATCGTCGAGTAATTTTTGTATATGTTGCATACGTATTGCTTGGATTTTACATTTCAAATGGGCCATGTTTAAACCTCCGTCGTAAAGGGGATTGATGCATACAGCTCTAGCGAGAGGTTCGAATTTAGAATTCCACAAAAATGTATAGATATTCCTATTTATTAAAATTTCATAGTGTTTAGGTAGATAAGTCTCGTTTGCAGTATACCAAATTGTGATATAAGCTAAAAAGATTAATAACATGGGACTTAGAAATGAGAACTACATTTCTACGTTTCCATAGTAATAGTGTCTTCGTAAGTTTAGCACCATTTTTATTCCAGTGATCATCGTTACTTAAATCGTTACCAAAATGAAACCCTGCAATTTTGTGTTTGTCAATCCAGGAAATGCCAAAGGGGTGATCACTGCGTATACGCCATTTTCCCATGAACATACCGTTTGATTTGCTGTAATTTACCTTAGGACCGAAAGCGCGATCGTACATGCGAGACCAAAATAAATACCGTTCGATCGATTTGTCCGTGCAACAGAAGCCTGTACTGTCCGTGCAACAGAAGCCTGTACTATCGTCCGCGTAAAGAGAGATCTTACAGGCTTCTGTTGCACCTGGCACCTTAACACCTATAATTTCTGGGTCGTTTCGAATTTTGATTGCAAAAGGCTCGTACACTATTACGTACAAAAGGGGGGAAAGACTGCAACCTTGACGGAGTCCGCTTGAGATTAAACAGGGGTCAGAAATAATATTGTTAACTATAACTGATGAACTAATTTCAGTGTAGAAAAATGAAATCAGTTTAATAATTCAGGATGAAACCCGAAATATTCTAATGTTTTTAACATAAATTGATAATTTACCCAATGAAATGCCTTTTCTTGATCTAAGAAAATAAATGCACATGATAGTTCTCTTTGTTCTATGTAGTCACAGATATTTCGTATAAGGTGACCAATGTCAAATATAGATCCGACCCTTAACTCCACATGTTTGATCCATGTTTATTATTTTGGACATGACATTTCTAAATCGATTAGTAATAACTTTATATATAATTTTGTAGTGTAAATTTAACAGGGAGATAGGTCTCCAAATTTTCATATTATTTGAATTTTGAGGATCCTTACATAATAACGAAATCTAAGATATTTTTGTGAATCAGACAGAGTGTTTGATTCAAAAATCAAATTATTTAAACGGACTAATGTGTCGCCTAAATATTCAAAGAACGTGACATAAAACTCCTTTGCGAGACCGTCAGGTCCAGGTGATTTATTTGGCTCCATCATATTTAAAGCTTTCCAAATTTCTGCTTCAGTAATTGATCCAGTGAGGAAGTTTGAGTTTTAGCTCATCCCAATATTCTAGTGTGATGTTATGATATCTTAGTTCTCTCTAAATTAGGTCGGTAATGAGAGATTTTAATGTGGTATGGTGTAAATGCGAGTTATTGCATTTCCAGTAACCGGTACCATATGATATCGATGCTATACTTAAAGTTACTGCATCGTGGTCAAACTGAGTGAAGTTAACAACTGCCGAATTAATGTTGAAAGGACTATATGGAATAAGGGCCATTTTCTGCCCCCTCTCCAAATGTCCTTAAATTATGTGTAATGTACATATGAGGTGGTTAACAGTTATTTCTGACATCAGTTTTGTGTTCACGTGTCCGTTGCCATGGTTGCAGGGTGTCAAAACACTATCAGAAAATACATGAAAAGCAATCATCTTGTCCATTTATTTCTCATCGATACTGCTTTTCCATGAGATATTCACGCAGTTTCAAATTTGCAATCTACATTTTTATTATTTAAGGGGTTATAAAGCTGTATATGAAGTTTCGTTTCAAAAACTATTCCAAAAATGGTCCATTTTAGACACAAATAGAATATCGAACTTATACGTCAACTGAAAACTTTCTAAAATACGTTGACAAAAAGGTACTTAATGGAAAGGAACATATGTGTTCTTTATGTATTTATGTACTTTTATCCTTATATTTTCATGCTATGTAACACATGCACTACTGTGTTTCTATTTTTAGAAGAAAAAATCAATAAATCGTCTCCCACACCCATTGAGGTAGTCTATAGTCAAACTGTAATCTTATAACATATATATTCATCCAAAAAGATATAATATGGACATAAATACGAAAAACTATTGGTTCAGCAATTTTAATGAACTTCTGAAAACTGTGAAATATGATTTAGAAGTAATGATTTGGAGAGTACAAGCAAGAAACAGACTATATGCTTTGTACTCTCTATACCTTTTGCTTCTATTTTTAAACCAGCGCGGGAATGCTGCACTACGCTAACTTCATGCTGTTGTCTGTGAAATGAGAGGATGTACACGTTTATAAAGAACGTATACCTATAACGAACAAATGGAAACAATCATTTCATTATTCGTTTTGCAAATGCTATTTACCAGCACTTAGAGTAGGCAAAGATGGTGATTTACATCATGCAAGATTCGGGGATTCATAGAATGAATGCAGCCTTAAAGAATTTTATGGGACAAGTTTGAACATAAACTTCGATGAAAAACGAGTCAAAGTAAGTATTTTTCTACCTTTTCATCGTTTAAAATAACTATATAGGACTATAATCTCTCTCTCTCTCTCTCTCTCTCTCTCTCGCTCGCTCCTATGCACGTGTATGCCTATATTCAGTTTTTTTGTAGACTCAAAACTGGGGCCCTCGGTGGGGGCTATGAAGAATTTCAAAAACGTATAGAAACATTTTAACGAATAAAATAACGTTATATGAATATGTGTTCATATATACCATTAAAGGAAAGCTAGTCACATTATCTCATTGACTTTTATAAGTTTACAATGGTTTCAGATACAATTTTTGTGCCTAAATATTGTAAGTACTATAATACATGTAGGCCGACGTGTTTTGCCGTATTCCTACTCCAAAAAATTGCGAATATCTCGCCGTAAGGCTTTCTATATAATTGGAGGTTCAGGAACTTGTTAAAAAGAAATATATGCAAGCAAGAGACGACGAAACATCTGATAAAAGAAATGCACTCATTAAACACACATTACCAACCGGTAGCAGTCAACCAAAACTAATAGCAAATCCTATCTAACTTTACGTTGCTGCAGAGAGCCCAAGTTAGATGGGCCGGACACATCTTTCTGTTGCCATGGTTTCAGGTTGTCAAAACAGTTTATAAATAGACATGTAAGGTCTCACTGAACAGTTTATCTGGTGAATTTTCATCCGACGATGACCAATTACAGAAAAATGAGAATAATTTTACACTGAAGATACAAATAAAAACAAACTAATGATTTTTGTAGAAAGCATACATGTGAGATTTTGACTGCAGTAAACAGGTTAATTCCTGACGCAACTGGTAGTTTTTATACTGAACCAACACTGCCACCAACCCCTAAATTTTACATTTATTTTTGACAAGAAATAGCTATTTTGAATATTTTTCTGTGACAAGGCAGCTAAAAGAATCAGTATGTGCCTTATGCATGAATAAAGTTCACTAGTACTATAACAAATTAGCATACTTTTCATCACCCCTCAACCATCTAGATTTTTAGATATTTACCTCTGTAGCAGACACACATCACATAAATACGTAAGCCAAGTCGACAGCTCATTTGCAGCCCAAGTTACGCATTTGATCTCCAATGCAAATCTAACTGTGACAGGCAGTCACCAACAAGCCAACCTATTTCCAAGCCTAACTCAAAGTAAATCTGAACCACATTATAGATTTAGCTTATGTGTGAAGTTATAAATGCTAGGCTTGTGATAATTAGGTTCATGCCTTCTACCTTAAAAATTAGGGTTTGTCAAAATACGAAACTATCCAGTGAGACCTAAAGTAGTCATTTTTTTCCTATTAATTCTCACAGATAATGTTTTGTCAAGAACTATTCAGACAGTTTTAAATATTGCAATATGCATTTATATTATTATTAACTTTGGGTTATAAAGCTCTGTAAATACAATTTTATTTCTACAACTATTTCATATGGATTTATCTTAGCCAAAAATTATATATATATATATATATATATATATATATATATATATATATATATATATATATATATATATATATATATATATATATATATATATATATATATATAATTATACGTCCACTGAAGGGGCCCCGAGTGGCCGAGTGGTCTAAAGCGCTCTTCGTTACGGATCACTGCCATCTCACCTCTGTCTGCGGCGGTTCGAGTCAAAGATTCAGCCAATGTGGGCATGTGAGAAAGCTTGCCAGTAGCTTCTCGTGGGTCGGTGGTTCTTTCCGGGGTTTTCCGGGTTCTTCCTCCACCATTAATACTGGCCGCCATGTATAGCCTATCGTGCTGAAAAATGGCGTTAAACCCCACAACAACAACAACAACGTCCACTGAATATTACACCTGAATTACATTGACAGAAAAGGTACTTAACCATAACAATAAAAGATGTTCCAACATGAAATATTGATTAAAATTATTGAACTATGTTTCATGTTACTGATTTGTTTTACTTATTATTTGATAATATTGAATGCTATGAATATATTTAGGCATTAACAGGGACCAATATGCTCACTTCATCGAATATATTGGTTTCTTACCTTCACTGGAAATGACAAGTGTTCTTTATGTATTTTTATCTGTATACCTTCATGGCAATATGGCACACACACACACACACACACACACACACACACACGTTTCAATCTATAGCAAAAATAAATATAAATACCTTTACTTCCATACCCCTTAATGTAGCCTGCATTCAATATATGATCCGTTTATGAACTATTTACTTGTCCACATATTAATGTGAATGCCAAGCAATATTTAATATCCATTACATCAACACTTTTGTATTTTGTGCATACTTTTGTAAAACATGAATGGTAATGGGTACATGGACCACTCACCCACCCCAAAAATGCATCTTATTGTTATGTTTTAGCTGTGAAGTCTATAATAGCGAGAACACACTTTATTAATATGCCAATGAAGCACAATAGTAGATTTCAGATGAAATGCCCTGAATAAATAATTTGTACTTATTGTTAGTAGTTAAACACAATTAATCGCAAATCCTGATGCTTCTAACATCCACATCAATCCAACCACAACATTACATAATAAGAGTGATATACACCTGCTATTATAAGGGTGAGATTGGTAACTGTTTTTGTACATGCCATTTAACCTTTGACCCCTATATATGAATTCATAAATATACCACACTCTACAAAACACTGGGTAATGGCGCAGATTGGGACATTAAAAAGATTATTTCGATGCCCATGTGGTTTCTTACATACAACACAACGTCTGTGTGATCTTGGTGTTGATGTAATTTGAAGTTGAATTGTTTGTGGGCTTTTTAAGACAGCACTTGAAGTAGTTGGTAGCTGAAAATCTGGATCATGTTGTGGACTGGGTGAACATGTCACTGACAGATTTCTGTAATATTTACTACGGCAACTAGAGCAAACAACATCATCTTGTGTTTCAGGCCTTTGCAATAGTCTTATATAACACTAATTTATGGTTACTTTTCATTATTTTCCAACTATTCACTTAGGCAATCATATTTATTATATCTTGGTACTCAAGCCTGCAACTTCCACCCACTCAGTTCATGTAGTGATGTAGCCTGAAACAGATTGTATGTAGAGTATATAAAAATAAACAACTGAGCTTATTATGTATTAATTGTCATAATTCATGTTTTATGTAAGAGTTTCATTGTATAATCAGTTATGACGTATAGCAGAGGCCAACATTTAGTACTTCTAAATCACTTTGGTCTGAATATATTTTATGCTATATATGTTTTATGGTTAGTAAGTACCATCCTCATTGTTTATTTCCCGTACAAATAAGGTATGTGGGCTACATTTTGTTATTATTTTACTACTGCTGTTATTATTTATTTATTATTAAGCGTCACTCTACATCGAGTGATTACATTTTGCTCTATTTATTTACCACCAAACACTAACCTAGTACCAAACGAACTCGACAGTCTTGTTCAACAGCTTCCCGCACCCTTTGTTTTACTCGGGGATTTTAATGCCCATAACATTTTATGGGATCAAATCATATAAGTGACAGAGGTCACAAAGTTGAAGACTTTATTTCTAGACACGATCTGTGTCTATATAATATCAAAACACCTACATATTTACACCCAGGCACGGGTACATACACATGCATCGATTTGACAAATTGTTCTCCTTCGCTGCTTTTGGACTATGAATGGAAGGTCGCTGATAACCTTCACAGCAGCGATCACTTCCCAATCTCCCTTGTAAATAATAACTCTACAATTGATGAAGTAATTCCACAATGGAATTTAAAGAAGGCCGACTGGGCCAAGTTCGAAACACTCTGTAAAACTAGGCTGAATGAGGATACAGTTTTCAATGTTAACGAACCCATTCAGCATTTTACATCTGTTTTAACAGACATTGCAGAAGAATCTATCCCCAAGTCCTCAACAAACTGTAAAAGAACCCTAAAACCTTGGCTGTGGATTGCTCACTATATGTTGATGATTTTCTCATATGTTATCGGTCAAAGCACATGCATACAATTGAAAGACAACTACAGCAAAACATCAACAAGATTAAAAATTGGGCTAGTACGAACGGTTTCAAATTCTCGAAATCAAAAACGGTATGTATGCATTTCTGGCAATTACGATGACACCACGATGAACCTAAACTCACGCTGGACGGAACACCTATTCCAGTTGTTGAGGAAACAAAATTTTTGGGTATTATCTTTGACAGAAAACTGACTTTTATTCCACACCAAAAAAACTTGAAAGCCAAAGTAGTAGCGCACACTGACTGGGGTGCTGATAGAAAAGTCATCCTGAATTTATATAGAACGTTTATTCGGTCCAAACTAGACTAAGGTTGCGTTGTGTATGGTTCAGCCCGAAAGTCATATCTTAAAATGCTTGATCCAATTCATCATCAGGGAATAAGACTGGCTCTGGGAGCATTTAAAACATCCCCGTGTGAAAGCCTTCTAGCTGATGCGAATGAACCACCGTTATCGCATCGTAGAGAAATGCTTTCCGCACAGTATGCTCTCAAATTAAAATCAAACCCTCTGAATCCTGCTTTTTCGGCTGTTTTTCAACCCAAATACAAAACTTTATACGAAAATAAACCAAACGCCATACCTTCCTTTGGCATTAGAATATCATCCAGCCTTGACACTACAAATATAGATCTTTCTAAAATTCAGAAAACGTCCATCTCCGAAACACCACCCTGGCTAATTAAAGAACCAAAAGTACGTTTTACGCTACACAATGGAAAAAAATCCGAAACAAGCCCTTCTATCTTCCACAACTCTTACCATGAACTCCTCACCGAATTTAAAAACTACACAAGAATTTACACTGATGGATCAAAGGATGAGGAAAAGGCTGCTGCAGCCTTTGTTTGTGGAAATCACACAACGCAAGTTCGCTTACCAAATGGAGCATCAATTTTTACAGCCGAAATCAGAGCAATAGACCTTGCTCTGCAACATATAGAAAAGAAACATATTTTAAACAGTATCATCTTCTCCGACTCGTTATCAGTACTCCAGTCACTACACAATAGAAAACTGGAGAACCCATTATTAAAAAACATACTTGTCAAAAATACCGAGATGAGTGTCTCCCACAATGTAATATACTGTTGGTTACCTAGCCACATTGGTATTAAAGGTAACGAAAAAGCAGATCGCGCTGCTAAAATGGCCCTTACTCAAGAACCATCTGATTTTAAAATACCGTATACTGATTTTAAACCCTGTATCAGAAAGTTCTTTCGTCAGAAGTGGCAGGCATCATGGAATGATGCCGTGAATAACAAACTTCATGCAATCAAGCCAACTCTAGGAAAATGGACTCCTTCCTACAGAACCATGCGTAGGGAGGAGGTAGTCATTACAAGAATCCGAATTGGTCATACTTATATCACCCACACCCACATACTAAAAGGTGAAGACCCACCAGAGTGCGTTTCTTGCAATGAACCATTCACTGTCAAGCACTTCATGATAGAGTGCTATGACCTGCAACCTACGCGCGATCGTTATTACATTGTGCATGACATGAAAGAACGTTTTGATACTATAAACATCACTCGTATTATAGTTCTTCCTGAAAGCCGTAAATATTTACTCAAAACTCTGACTTTTATGCTATCACCTTGTGCAGTTTTATGCAATATATGTGCCGTTCCATTTTAATACCTTTTCATCCTTTTTCATTAACATAGAACATTTACATCTCCCGTTGATCGGGAAGCTTTATTTTGTACCGTTACCATCTTACCGTTTATAATTTCAACCAATTCTTCTTGTATATCGCTGGTCGATATAGGACCTTTAAAATTTAAAAAAAATAGACAAATTGCATTTTGTTTGGCACTAAATAGCATAACAGTGCTGATGTGCCTTAAAAAATAAATAAATCAATCAATCAATCAATCAATTATTTATTATTACTTGTAGTAGTATTAGTAACATTACTTTTATTCAAGCAAGTTTTACTTTGACTAATTGATTTTCACCTGTACATTTTTTGGCATTATAGTTTTTTTGTTTTATTATACCTGATTCGTAAGTTTAGAAGGTTTTGAGGTTTTCTTTTAATGAAATAAAGACATTATGTCATTACAATAAATATGCAATAATTAGATACATAGATTGAACTAATAGGTTTTTGGCACAGAAGTAATGCAAATATTATTTTCAGTTACAAAATCATAATTACTTGGCTTCCATCGGGACTGTGGACATTGTTCCCACTGTTTGGACAGTTTCAAAATTTTAGCAACTGTTAAAAACATCATTAGTGTAGTAATCAAGTTAAACTTGTTATGTTATTCTTTAAACGATTATTCTTGTTATGTATGAGTGTATCGGAAAATGTGATAAAAATTCAGTATGAAAAAATTGAATATAAATATACTTGTATGCAAGGTATGCTATCTAAATATGGAAGAATAACCGCTTCACAACATGGGTTCCACTACCATTATTTTCTGATGCAGACATGATTTGCCACCCTTGTAATATTCGATTTAAGATGAAAAACATATTGATAAAAATGTTACCTTGCTTGAAATAAAATTGAAATTGATTTCGTGCATTATTTTTTGTTGTTGTTGGTTTTGCTTTGTTGTTATTTCAAAATAAATTCGCAGCTCTTGTTATGAATATTAATTCTTGAAAAGGAGAAAACGAAAAATAAAAATGAAGAAAAAAATGAGGGTAGGGGATTCGAATTTGGTGCGATGGGTTTGCGGATTAAATGCTCAACCGTTTGAGCTATTGAAACTGTTGAAATATTATATGTATATTATGTGGATTTTGTAGATAACACTTTTTCCAAGCTGCTTTATATGACTGCAGACTATTAGTTGTGTTTGTACATTTAATATTAGAATTTTAAAGAATTATTATTGTTACTATTTAAATAAAGACACAGTTAACAAAATTTAATGAAAAAGTACGCAGGTTGTAAACGTTATTTCCATCAGAAAATTGACAGATTCATTTAGATGACATTTACGGAATTGCGCTGTAATAGTGAATTAAACATAGCAAACGGTATCGTGATGGAACTGAAGAAAAACCCATTGTATTAATGTATGAAATAAATAATATATGTGTACTTACCATATTATGTAAAGCATCCTTTTGCCAAAAAGTGGCAACGTAAAAATACAATTTCATTTAATGTTTTTATTAACGTAGTCTTTGTTTATATATAGTTCCAAATGCCCCTTCAGCGCCTCTTCGATAAATCTTGTTCACAATGCAATTTAGATAGAACGAAAAAAGAGAGAGAGAAAGAATGGAAACATTATTTTTAAAATATCTCAATGGTTATTATTCCCGGAATTTTTCTAATATAATAATGGAGGAAATAATATAGCGCACTCTAGTATTGAGGGTCTAATTGCTCACGCGTAGCGATACTTCGGCCGGTACGGTGCAATAGAGAAAACAACGACAATGATATATAAACAGCAAAATTCAAGAATTTTTTAATTTTTAGTGATTAGCGCAAACGTGAACACATGAGTTAATATGAGAACATAAAACATTTTTAAAAAATTAATAAATCAATGTAAATACCTTGTCTGATCAAGCCTGCGCTTATATCTAGTTTCAAGTTGCTCAAATAAATCATTTTCTCTTAAATTTCCCATACCAGACCATGTTAAAAGGTCGTGTTTTGGTATGAAAAAGGAATTTATGTGCATATTTAATGCAGAATATGGTGATTTATACATCGAATAATACAACACGGCACAGAGTTGTGATATTTACAAGAATTTTTTCCCCCCATAAAAACGGGGGCAGAAAATGGCCCTTATTCCATATAGTCCTTTGCTATGTTTTTAGAAACATACGGTCGATCAAGTCTGCTTGCTAACAGTGGTAATGAGGGGTCTAGTGTGTTTCGATACCATATGTACAATTTTGCTGAGGGGCTCAGTTTGCGAAATGTGTCAATTAGTTTAAAGTTGGATATAAGATATTTAAATGTTTGGACGGACTTATCTCTGTAATTAGTTATATTACCTACCCAGTGAAGATTAGAGCTGAGGACACAATTGAAGTCTCCTGCAAGAATGAGATTATGTTGTCCCGTTAAATATGTGAACAATGAAGCAAACAAATCACTTATCTCCGAATCATTTTAGGCACGATATGGTATATTATTAAATTGAAAGTCAGCGCATATTATTCTACCGTCAAAATCTGTTTCATATTTTTTTTTTTTTAAAACTTATGTTAGGATTAAAATGAATGATAGCAACTCCAGATGAACGATTCGAGCCACAACTCCATATGGCATAATAACATTGCAATGTATCTTGCATTTTTGATGTTTTTTTTCCACGTGGGTTTCTTGTACGAATACAAGCTCGATATGATATGAAGATACCAAGTTTCTAATCTCGTATAGTTTTTGATCCGTGTTGGTTCGAAGGCCATTGACATTTAATGTAAGGATATTAATTTTACTCATGGGTTGCTTGTTATTGGTATGGCATGTCCAGAATAGGTTAAAAATCGTTAATGTATGTGGGACTAGGTGTACGATGCGAGTAAGTCTGAACTCGAGATGAGTAGAGGTCATTGTATATGGTGATACTCCTGGAAACCAGAAATGACTTACTGAACGATAACATAATAGGGGAGGGTGTGTGCTTAAGGAATAAAATATGGTTGAAGAAAATAGATAAAAATCTACAAATGTTGAATATGCTATGAAATGAATAAGGATGATATGAGGGATGTTGTACATTTGAAGAGAATGACACATTATGATTAAGAAAAAGAACAATCCTGTAATAGAACGTATAACCAGAAAAAGGCCTGAAATATTTAGTCCGACATGCTTACTCATTGTCCATTTTACTGTCCGTATATATGCCCGGTCCATTTGATTGTATTCATTGTCCGTGGGCGTTCCGATTTCTTTATTACCTAGTTAATGTCGTGTAATCCAAATTAAAGAGTTTTGCACATACATACTTGAATGCTCCTCAGCACGGGTCTTTTTGTTATCTTTTAGACGTGACCACCTGCCATGTGCACGAAAGTATATCCCAAAATTGTTTTGAATAAAAAGTTCAAAGTTAACCACTTTGGAATATGTATCGCCGTTTTGAAATCAACATTTCAAGGTATGTCAATTCTGACATGTTTCTTCGTACACTACGAGTGGAGGGACACATTTCTCGGGAGTAAACGCTTCGCAAACTTGTTGCTGCTGGTGTTGCTACTTCTGACGTCGAAGGGTTATATAGAGAAAGGGAAAAAGCCCCACGACGTGCTGTGCTGTGGTCACAAGAGAAGACGAAAGGTGTGACCGGAGACAGAGTACCGATTGCTAGACGTATACTGATGTGTATCAACTGACATTTGTGTCTGGAGTAGGAAGTGTGCCTCTAAGTAATGAAAATAAATTAAAACGTTTCAGGGCCATAGTACTGCAGATGTCTTAGTTTTGCGAACAACTTTATAGCTTATGTTTCAACATTACAAACGTAACTGAAATGTCTTCAAATAGTCCTTTATTTGCAATTTCAGTTTCTTTTACGGTAGATATATGCTATATATGTTTACTCCGGTGGCAGAGGAAAGTTTTGTATATTGGCCCCTGGCAAATTTCTTAACTTGAGGTTACGGTGCGTATTTTTCAGCTATAGTGGTTTTATAATTAAATATATGGATACATTTTTGAATTCAGCGTTTCGGCCTTGTGTTGTTTTTGAAACTGATATCTGGCATTGACCTCCCGTAGACACTTCACAGCAAGTCGACAGTGAAATATCAATAGTCGTCTAGCAAGAACTATGTTCAATCACATCCAGCTGTTTATTATACAATGCTTTCCAGAATTATTACGCAGGGAGAGGGACTGTGTGTGCACTGGCAAGATCGCTTGGTGTCATGGGGGTCGTACATTAATTATGTCAACAAAATGGGGGAGGGGGTTTGAAGAAGTTTAACAATTGTTGACATGGGGGATGGGGAGTTCAAGATAAATTGACGTCAACAATGTTATTTTTTCAATAAATTTAATAAATCAAAAAATAGGAAATTAGTCGGTGCGTTGCAATGGCACACACTCGCTCGCCCGTCAACAGTCCACCAGTTTAATCCTAAACCGGTTGAGCTCTTGCCAAGGAAGTCATAGTCTTGCATCATCATATTTTGTTTTTATTCAATGTAGATTGTAGACTGTAAACAGATTTTTAAGGGAAACTGTTACTAAATTGAAAGACTGCACTGAGCCATAGACATCTAAATAGTATAGCTATCCATGGACGTCTATTAGATAGCATCTATGTTATATGTATAGATGCTATATATATTGAAGTCCATGAGCTATCCCTCCAAGGATGGATGATTGAGCCTAGGAAACTTTAGAGCTTGACTATTATACAGTCATCGTTAACATAATACATAAAATAAATTATGTAGCCTACACAAGCATACAACTTCTTCAACCAGATGCAGTAACCTTAATGCCTTACAAATTCGAAGTGTTATAGTCAATTTGAAATATGTAAAACAAGTTTTAAAAAATGTATCAAAATTTATTTGTAGACCTTTTAATTTCCATAATTCTATTTTTAGCATAAAAGCTAGCCGTATAAAATAGTTAATTTGGGGGGGGGTAAAAAGTTTATTAAGGGGGTCGCTGGAAGTTTGACAGTTTTTGACAAGGGTGTGTGTAAAAAATTGCCTAACAATTGTTAACATAATTAATGGACGTCCCCATATATGAACAATGCAGGTATAAATTTGGGGTTGCAGTGCATCATCCACTTTTGCTGGTAACCGCTGCAAATCGACTTGTCAAGTCAAAGGAATGCTACTATTCGTTTCCTTTGTAATATTAAATTCGAAATCTATGACAACTAAATTTTGGATTGTTGAAAGTGCTGCTGATACAGAAGTAACTGGTGATGCAGATGATCTCTACAATGAGACTTATGACGAAGCTGTCACTGCTTTTGATAAGGACAACAAGCTTGCTGTATTAACGATGTTGTTCCTGTAATATGAAGTTATCGTTTCTCTCTCTAATGCAGAGAAGTTCTGTGAAAATAAAACTTGATTTTCGTCGAATCCTGTAAGCATGTTTCCATTTATTTCTCTTTCTTTCTTTCCATCATTCTTTCTTTTTTTTTTCTTTCACAAATATTCTGGATCGCTGTTACTCAAAGATATTTCACATTTTCGATGTGTGACCCACGAGAAAATACTTACAAGCTTTCTCACATAACCACATTGGTCAAATCCAAAACTCAAACACACGCAGACAGGTGAGATGGCCGCGATCCGTAATGGTGGGCTCTTTAGACCACCCGGGGTACCCACCCTTTGAAAGAGCAGTGTAAGAAATAATAACATTATCGATTGGCACGTGCTAATCAGAGACATCCAGACTAATTTTGTCATAAGCTTGAGATTATTGGTTATTTTTAATTGAATTATCAGGGGATAGCGCGAAAGCAGAGACCCACAGTAATAAATAACGACCCCGAGTCACCCACATTTGATTTGATCGCAACCGAAGTGCAATGAAAGAGCCTCATCCTGGGGAAACCTTTTTTCTTTCTTTTTTTTCTTCATAAAACTTTATTCAGTATTTACATTTTAAAATGTGCAAGAGAAAGCGATACTGTCTTCTCCACCCCATACACAGCTTAGCACACAGACTCATAAATACATGCTTGCTTTGAAAAGCTCTTGTATACACAAACATGTACACAGTGGTAGAGCGCATAGCTCCTAGGCGAAAAAAGTTATACATAATACGATTGTATGCAATTTATATTGACTTTTTTGACATTTAGATTGCGAAATGTTTAATAATTTCATACATAAGTTTAAATATTGCAATTATATATTTGCAATATTAGAGACATTGTATAATTGGAAATGCAAAGTGTATTCATAGTGATATAAGCACTATACCTCATGTAAATCTGATAGACCAATGAAGTGCAGTAAAAGTTCGTGCGATGAAGCGGAGAAAGTTAGCACGTGCGGTTTGAAGTATTCTTTAAATTAACGTGTAGACCGGTAGACGTGGATTTAAACATGATAGCAGGAAGTTTTAAAAGGTTTTGAAGGAGTTTCTGGAAAGTCTTTTTTCAACCAGTTTATTGAGCTGTTTTAAGTGGGGTATTAACTTGCATTCGAAAACTAAATGATCAGTCATTTCAAAGTCACCGCAAAAAGTGCATACCTTATAGTTAACGGGTAAAATATCATGTATTGTTTTAATATACACATCTCTAGTGATGGGGTATAAAAATGTTTGATGCAAATTTTTCGAAATGTTGCCGAAATTTAAATCGTATAGTTTGGTTATTTTGGGTTCAAGAACATAGCTTTGTAATTGTCGTTGGTAGAAATATTTAGTGTGGACTTGACCAAACTTGACAGTAGGATTACTTTCATGAACTGTTTTGAAAATGGTCATGCACTTTTGACAAAATTTAGGTACATATAGCGTATGAGTAAATTTATTAAGGGCCAAATTAGGGTTGAAAGACCATAATTGTATTCCGATCCAATACCTTGCAAAATCTGTCCATTTGGCTGAATACTCATCGTCGAGTAATTTTTGTATATGTTGCATACGTATTGCTTGGATTTTACATTTCAAATGGGTGATGTTTGAACCTCCGCCGTAAAGGGGATTGATGCATACAGCTCTAGCGAGAGGTTCGAATTTAGAGTTCCCCAAAAATATATAGATATTCCTATTTATTAAAATTTCATAGTGTTAAGGTAGATCAGTCTCGGTTGCAGTATACCAAATTTTGCTATAAGCTAAAAGATTAATAACATGGGACTTAGAAATGAGAAGTACATTTCTACGTTTCCATAGTAATAGTGTGTTCGTAAGTTTAGCACCATTTTATTCCAGTGATCATCGTTACTTAAATCGTTACCAAAATGAAACCCTGCAATTTTGTGTTTGTCAATCCAGGAAATGCCAAAGGGGTGATCACTGCGTATACGCCATTTTCCCATGAACATACCGTTTTGATTTGCTGTAATTTACCTTAGGACCGAAAGCGCGATCGTACATGCGAGACCAAAATAAATACCGTTCGATGAATTTGTTTACGTAAAAGGAGATCTTACAGGCTTCTGTTGCTCCTGGCACCTTAACACCTATAATTTCTGGGTCGTTTCGAATTTTGATTGCAAAAAGCTCGTACACTATTACGTATAAAAGGGGGGAAAGACTGCAACCTTGACGGACTCCTCTTGAGATTAAAAAGGGTTCCGAAATAAAATTGTTAACTATTACTGATGAACTAATTTCAGTGTAGAAAATTGAAATCCATTTAATAAAGTCAGGATGAAACCCGAAATATTCTAATGTTTTTAACGTAAATTGATAATTTACCCAATCAAATGCCTTTTCTTGATCTAAGAAAATAAATGCACATGATTGTTCTCTTTGTTCGATGTAGTCACAGATATTTCGTATAAGGTGACCATTATCAAATATAGATCGACCTTTAATTCCACATGTTTGATCCATGTTTATTATTTTGGACATTACATTTCCAAATCGATTAGTAATACCTTTATATAGAATTTTGTAGTGTAAATTTAACAGGGAGATAGGTCTCCAAATTTTCATATTATCTGAATTTTGAGGATCCTTACATAATAACGTAATCGAAGATATTTTTATGAATCAGACAGAGTGTTTGATTCAAAAATCAAATTATATAAACGGACTAATGTGTCGCCTAAAAGCAGCAGGAAGGCCGAACAGACCCGGTTTGTTTCCACATTTAGAACCTCCTACGCAATAATTATTTTTGGGAACCTTTGTTTTCGGATTTAAAGGCTGCTACTGGGTGTTATTTTTGATACAAGGGACCCCACATGACATCCATGTATATCAGTGGGGACATCTATGGGTGGGCAAATTTAAAAAAAAAAATTTGCTCGAGACCAACTAGTAATTTTTTTATTATTATAAATTGAAATTATTTGTATATAAATACTCTTGAGTGTCGGAGAACCAAATTCTGCTAGATTAGCACGAGAACGACTAGAAGCAATAAAACAATATCTTCATGTGAGAGATTCTGTTAAACGAAAAATACGAGCAGTTGAGGATGCAAAACGTGGATTTAGAGAGTTATCGACCGAAATATTTAAACCAGTAACTGAAACCACCGAAAAAGTTTTACTTGGTGATGTTGAAGATTCTGATGTGAGAAAACGCGGTATTCTTCCTGTGTTAAAACAAATTGAAGAACAAACTCGACCTCAGCCTGCACCTGTACATGTACCTGCGCCTGAACCTGTAGTTCAACTTGTACCTGTAGTTCAACTTGTACCTGTAGCTCAACTTGTACCTGTAGCTCAACCTAAATCGAAAACTAAATCTAAAACTAAATCTAAAATTAAATCTAAAATTAAGTTTAAACCTGAGGCTGGATATAAACATCAAGCTGAGGCTGAAGAATTTGAAGAAGACATAGATGATGAACAAGCCGCTGGTGGAGTTCGCGCGATTGAAAAATTTACCGATGATGCTATCAATGAGATAAGATCGCTTAAACTTAATCAACTAGCCAAAATTACTGTGGATAATTTTCATCAGCGAAAAAAAGTTTAAATCTGAACACGCTGATAAATCAGTGTGTTATGAGGCATGGGAGAGATGGATGCTTTATGTGTATTATGATATTGATCGTATTCAAAAAAATGATCCCAGATACGTTGAATTTACTAATCTGATAGATTTTTATAGATCACCACAAACTCGCTCTTTTGCATTATCATTACCTGTAACAGTTCAGCAAAAACAAATACTACCTCAGCCTATAAAAACACTACCTCGGCCTGATAAATACTTTACCCAAGATGCTCTTAATACTTTCAAAGATAAAGAAAAATCAGTTAATATTGCTAGGTTTGGTTTTAAGGATAAAGATAATTTTTTAAAATCAGAATTTACTAATGTAGTAAGAGAAAACAACTGGCCTTCTGCGGTATATTTTGCTTCTGAGGGAAAACTTATTGATTTCAATGATCCAGGTTATATACAATTTAAGAAGAAAATAAACGAAGCACAAAACATGAAGAACAATTTCAACAAGAATTAGAAAAACCAGGAAAATCTTTATCGATGTTTAGAAGAGATATCTTCGAAGTTCTCAAAGATCAAAACAAAATAATTGATACTGCTGCATTTGAATATGACCAGTGAGAAAAATATTTAAATTTAAGATATTTCGATAAGTGATACCTGGATTTACCATTTATATTCCGTTCATAAAAATGAAGAGATTAACATGAATGATCCAGATTATATCAAATTTTCTGATAAAGTATATGCAAAAAGAAGAGGGGAAGAATATCAGGAGGAGGAAAATTTTTATTCTTCACAACAATCACCTGGTGCTACCGGTAGCGGTTATAATTCTCTCTGCCCCGACAGTGTTGTTAACGACGTATCTCGGTTAGAGGTTCTTATGGGGGGGGGGGGGGACGAGCTGGAAATAACTCACCGGAAATAATTAACGAAGCAACTGATATTTGTCAGCGATTATTTCGCGGTGGCATCGTTGATGTTCACGTTTATAGAAATCTTATCGATGAATTTATTGACGATCATTAACGATTAGTTGTTAAATAAATAATTAATTAATAAAATGATTGTTCACAAAAATCATCGTAGACCTGTGCAAGTTCGAGTGGTAAATGCTCGGTTGCCCATGTATAAATATACTTACGGAAACGGACTTGGTGATGTTGTTAAAGGTTTTATTACAAGAATAGTTCCTAAAGTTGGATCTGTTGCTAAACAATTATCATTAAAAACTATGGGTTTTGTTCGTGATAAAGCCGCTGCTGCTGCTAGTGATATTGCCGGTAAAGCTTTTAACACCGTCAAAGACAGAATATTAAATTTAATAGGCAGAAAAAAACGACCGGTTGAATTACCTAGTACCGCGGTGATGCCTAGCGACGTTAGTAAGATAATAAATGGTGCAGCAAATAAAAAACTAACAGAATTAACAAATCAAGAAAGAAATAAATTAGTAAATCAGGAAGTTAATAAATTAGTAAATCAAGAAGCTAATACATTAGTAAATCAGGAAACAAATCAGAAAATTAGACAAATAATAAATACTAGCGCGATATCGGGAAGTGGTCTTCATTTTAGAAGATAATCTTTATAATAAAATGTTTGCGAGGACATCTAATGAAGTATTTGACATGGATGAATCTATAAGCAAAGATACATCAGTACGTGATTATCAGTATTTTTCGTACGACGCGGTAACGCCAAACAGTGCTAGTCATGTTGAAATTCAAGTTCATGACACAACCAGATATTTTTTACCATCTGAGGCATTTATCGAGGTTGTAGGTGCAATTATAAGAAATGATAATACCGAATATGGAGTAGATTACAAAATATGATTTGTTAATAACGGTATTATGGCGTTATTTAAGAGCGCCACATATATTAATGATGGAAGAGAAATTGAAGCAATTACCGATAATCTTGATATTGCTACGACAATTATAGGCCTAGCTAGGTACTCAGATGATTTTACTAGATCAGCTGGTCCAAGTATGATGTTTGCCAAGGATAATCAAGATCAAGCTGATCATGTACAGTATATTATAAGACAACCAGTTTTGTTCGGTGATCCTGCTCGTAACGCTAATATTGAATCAATGATTATATCTGGCAGCGAAAATTATAATTTAGGATTTTTAACACGTAAAAACATGTTAAAAGATGAACGCAGAAGATTTTCATGTGCAATTCCATTATCTCATACTTTTGGATTTTGTAGAAATTTTAGGAAGGTAATTTTTGGTGCCAAACACAGTTGTTTTTATTCGAAAAGGTGACAGCAACGATGCCATTTGGCGAGAAGGTATTGCTGGTGCTGCTGATGCTGTTAATAATGCTAAAGTTGTATTAACTAAACTTACCCTGTGGATGCCAGCAATAACCCCTTCAATAGCTGAAGAGGGTAAATTACTTTCTGTTATGGATCAAGGTGGTAAATCAGTAATGTCGTGGTTAACAACAACAACCGATAATAGTACAGCTAGTAACTATAACGGTATTTTTAATTGGCATATGGCGTCACAACAATGTATTTCTGCTCCTAGACATATATTTGTTGTTATTCAAGATAATTCTAGATTTGGCAGTCGACAAAAAAGCCATATGATATTTGATAGATATGGTGTTAGCGAAGTATCGTTGCGGATAAATGGACAACAAGAACCATCTGAAGAATTATCGATAAATTTTGCTGATAATTTGGTAGCACGTGCTTATCATCGGTTATTAAGTTTTATGGGACGAGATCAAAATATTGACACAGGTTTGCAAATATCACAGTTAGATTTTGTAAATTTTTATCCAATCTATTATTTTTCACTAGAACATCTCGATTTAGTAAAACAATCTGTCGTTGATATATATTTTAGATGTAGAATATTCAATCAACATAATCACAATATTAGAGCAACTGCGGTTATACTTTGTGATAGAACTATGCTTCTGGAAGGTATTAGCGGGCGAATGAGAGTTATTGACGCGCCGGTAGAAAAAATGTGATCTAAATTTAAATCAACCGTATAATTATAAAATGCCATACGATCTTGTTAGTGTGACTCTGACTCCGGGTCAGATAAAAAAAAACTCCAATCAAATATAACAAAAACCTGTGGGGCAAAATTAACGTTAAAAAATGCTCAAATTCAAGGTGGACCAAATAAATTACCGTTAACTAAAACTCAACATAAACATTTTACCAAAGCTAAATCAGCAAATACTGGCGTCCACGTTCATCTTAGTCCGAGTGCCATCAAAGATATGGTTAAAATTGGTGGATTTTTCCCACTTTTAGCTGGAATAATACCAGCGTTAATTGCAAAAGCGGCTGTGGCGGCTCCGAAAATAGATAAAGGTGCCATGTTAGGTGCGGCTGGATACGCGGGTAGCAAGGTAGCAGAAAAAATAACCGGAGGGCGATATGGTAAAAAAAAAGGTCGCGGTCTGAGGTTGCCAGGAACATATCTACGACACGGTCGCGGCCTGAGGTTGCCAGGAACGTATCTGTAACGCCAATGTCAAATGTAGATTTATCTAACGAAGTAAAAAATAAAAAAATAAAATTCTTCAGAGTTGTATTTATGCGAGATCAAAATCATAACGAAACCGGATTTATAAATCTCGATAACAGTATTGGTCCAGGAACGCATTGGGTTGCTTACGCGATAAATCAACGTGAAATTATTTACTTTGACTCATACGGGTTAGCGCAACCGAAAGAATTTCTTAATTATGCTAAACAGTTAAAAATTCCAATTTGGTATTCAACGTTACCAACACAGCCTTTAACTGATCCACCAATATGCGGCGTTGAAACAATTAATATTCTTGATGCGATAGCAAGATCAATTAAACCATATCACAAAGTTGTACTTGATTACACATCTAATAAATTAAATCAATCGCGATTAAATAATGGTTGATATTTATGGAAGATCTCTATCAGGAGCAAAAAAAGGATCAGTTGATGTTGATTTATCTAAGTATGCAACAAAAGATGACCTTAATAATTTATTAGCGATATCAGGAATAGATCCTGACGAGGTTGTTATTTTTCAGGATCAACATGGAAAGTTACAAACAAATAATATCAAATTAGCCGATATAATTAAACGAACCTAGTATAACACCCACGTGGGTAATTTTACTGGTTTACAAGAAACTGTTAGAAAATTTAATGAAACAGCCGTCGAGGTAAATAAAAAAAAATAAATGAAATTAACACAAAAATCGCTGACATCAGAAATGTTGTTGATTTATTTCAGGGAACTAGTTCATTAATTCCAGGAATTATCAGTAAAACTAGCTTTATTAAGTTTCCACCAACAATAACACCACAACAAGTTAGTAATATAACATTTACAACTGCGTCCGTATCAGTATATTGGACACCAGAAGATAATAGTTTCAAATACACAGCAACAATTACCGGTTTATACAGATTATATATTCTTTCCTCGGTAAGATTCAGAATAATTGCTAAAGAATATAAATGGCGACATACCAGCAACAGATTTCTTGGATTTTTAAATAGTTTAATGAATAAAAACGTCGAAGAAACATTTATACTAGAACCACCTGAAAAGGCAGCGGCAGCACCAACAGATTTTTGGTGGCTCATGGAATTTATCGCTGAAACACCTCAATTATTTACTTAGTAAGATATAATGACTGCGTCCGAGTACAGATATAATCTCGCGCGAACATGGCAGGATTCGTTAAAAAATATAGATGTAACTCAGGCCAAAATAAAAAAATATCAACGAAGATTAGTTATCATTGACGTAGTTGTTTATTCGGTATCAGCCGCAGTTGCCTGCGCTGGAATATTATTATCCGCGGTAACAATGATGGCACCCGTCGCTGTCACAATTTGTGTTTGTGCAACTACGACGCTCACCGGTGTTCTTAATATTATTGCAAAAAAAATATCTTCGTGAGAAATTATCCTCGTATGTGATCAAATTGCACATGACAACGACGGCATATTCAAAATTATCATCGTTGTTGTCCGAGAGTCTCAATGACGGAAATATATCTGATGTTGAGTTCTCAGCAATGATAAAAATTTACTCGCAAGTCGATATTAAAGCTATGGATATTAATAATGTCAGAGCTGCAACAGATTGTGACAAACACAACTCCACACAGGAAAACAATGATCTCGGCAAGCTCGACTAAGCCAGAATTTAGCATTAATTTTCCAACAGCAATTTCCGTCGACGAAATTGCGTTATCACAATTACGAGTTTATTACAGTTGGCCCAATATCAGATCAAAATCATTTGGTGGTTTATTTGGAATAAAATTTATCGCACAAATGAACAACGAAGTTTGGGTTATTCGTGATAAACGCGATCCCATAATCGGAGGAAAGAAAAATGTTATTCTATCTGCGAGCAGCCGGCCTGGATTATTAACCGGCATAGATAAACCGTACTATGCCAGATCTTATCCGGTAAGTGCGGTTGTTTATGGAATTTATCGGCTAAATAATAAACCAGAAGTTAAAAATCTGTCTTTGATGAAAGTATCTTCGGTGATAAATTGTGTGGCTGAACGAGTAATGGAACATCTGAAAAATACAAAACGCGGATCTGGTTTAACATCGTTAAGGTTAGCAAAAATAAATAATTGGGCGGAATCGATCGTCAATGGCGCATCAATAACTGACGTTGCCGCGTTATCAAGTAAATTAAAATTTCCAATAGTAGTAAAAACACTATCAGGAGAAATTTTATATGAGTCCGCGTATAAATCTCGAGGTGCATCGATCGAAATTATTGATCATAATTCTCACGCTTGGTCATCTGCGGTAACAATTTTTTCACGAGATAGACTTGTTAAATTCTATTCTGAGAAAAATTCTGAAGATTCTACCGAAGAGATGTTTAAATTTATCCACAAAGTAAGTAAATCGGATTCGGTTTCAGTGTGGTTATTTCGCAGCGAAGATAATTATGATCAGTTTGTACGACCCAACGGTGACGTTTATAGAAATAAATTATTGCATGATTCAATGAGCGAATTAGCAAATAAATATTCAACAAATTCTGAGCAATTATTAACTAATTGTTTTAATGTTTTATCTTTTGCTGCTTACGTTGCTAGAGAGAAAAACTTATGGAAGCCAACTAGGAATGAATTTCTCAAAGATGTTCAAGATAGTTGTGTTGAATATGGTCACGGCTGATTATGGAACACAAAATAGGATCACAATAATATATCTGTTGACATGGCAGCATGTTATCCTGGAAGTTTCTTAGGATTAGGTGCGTGTGCTAAATATTTTACTCAATTTGGTCATCCCACTAGCGAGATGACTCGAGTGTCAATTAACGGTCCACTACCAGATTTTCCCTTAACCGGATTCGCCCGTGTTGTATCATTTGAATTTGCTGAAAATTTACATAAAATCTGCTACGTTTGGTTGGTAAACATTTCACATATCAACGTTGGGTTCATACGGCGTTGCTGCGATATATGCTAGATTCATCTATGTTAACATCGTTGATAGTCAGTGAAGCAGTTATTTCGTATACAAAACAAACTGAAGTCTGGTTACCAACTGATCTTGACGAAAACACCGCTAAAGATTTAGGTAGAAAAATAATCGGTAAATTTACTCAAGGTGGCGCTTATGATCATAAACGACATCATTCTAGGTTAATTATGGACGACGCCGAATTAGATTTTATAATTGCTGATACCGCATCGAAAGGTATATTTTGTAACCGAGAAAATTTTTACGTTGACGAAACAAAATTAGGAACCGTAGTTAGTTATCTTGACGGAGAATCACCGCAATATACCCATTTAAGATCGTCAATGCTCGCATATGTGAGCATTAATTTACTTTCGATGATAAATAGAGTTCCCAATCACGCAGTTAGAGTAGCTACTGATTCATTTTACATCGATGCCAAGTACTTCTCGTTTTTAAAAAATTTAATCGGCGATGGTACATGGGGCACTTGGATAATAAAAAATGAAGATATTCTTTGTTATTGTGGATCAGCTGACGTCGTTGACAATGACGAATATCATCGCGGTACAATGCCAGAAATTTCTTCGTCGCCGTGCGTGCACGATCCGATATCGCGATATAAATTTGTGTACGTAAACGGACCCGATAGTTCAGGTAAAACGACTCGAGTAATCGAATTATTTAAAAACTCTGACTTGGTTGTGTTAACGCCAACACACAGATTAGCGAAAAAAAATGAAACAACGAGGAGTTAATTCTTGCACTTATCACAGCTATTTCAAATATAGCGGCGGCACGTGGACATCTTTGCGGATGGGTGAAAAATATATTAATAAAGTTATTATCTTTGACGAAATTTGTACAGTAAATCTAGAAACATTAAAACTATTTCTTGATTGGTTATCGCTGAAAATTACCGCCGTGATAATGTGCGGAGATCATGGACAACCAAATCCAATTGACGGTGAGTCACCACATAACTGGCTAAAGAATTTTGTTGATTATTATGAAGAAGTTAATGCCGATTATAGATCTCTTGATGAATCATTAACTGAGTTTAAGAAATTAATTCGATTACAACCAAATAAAATTCAATGCGACGTAATGAGAAAAGTAATTAGTGAAACATCGATGAAAAATTTCTTAAATTTATGGAGACCAGATCATTTAATAGTTGCAAGTAGAAAATTAGCTCGTGATAATCTTCAGCGAGAATTATTTCAACTACAACGTGAAAAATTTCCATTATTACCGGTACCGTTATGTTATCGACCGGCAGATACTCGACGACAAAATATTGACGTTGATATACCAGGTAAAGGAAAAAAGAATCTGACATTGAATGATTTGTCGCCGTTGACATTAATCTCGTCGAAGAAGCGTTAAATGCAAAAAAATATCCGTGGAAATTAGGTTACGCCATGACGATTTACTCGTCGCAGGGACTGACTATTTCAGATATTCATGTCTGGGTTGTTGATGATCGCATCGAGTGGTCAAATTTAGTTTATTTAGCCGTATCTAGAATTAGAAAATTATCACAATTAGCTAGAATTTGTTATCTAAGTGATTTAGGTGGCAACTGAGTATCAGCGGCAATTACTTGTAATTCTTCACGAGTGAATCCACGTTGAGGTGCTAACGAATCAAGAACACAAATTGCAGGTCTTCCTGTTGACCTTGTCACGGTAGATATTTTATGTGATGTTACGCTCCAGATGGGATCAGTTGCTCTTTTTCTGCCACCTTCAGCTTCACCTGGTTTATATAAATATCTTACGATGATGCTACCTAAAACCGGCCTAGTTGAAAAATCACGCCGCACTATTAGTATAATTGTTTTTGTAATTGCAATTGCTGACCTCATTTTTATTGTTCGTTTTATTTCATTATTAATTGCGCTAATTACGTCAGGTAATCTTTCTACCCACTCTTGAGATCGTTTATCAAAGATATTCTCTAGCATATTGATATCCAAATAATCGTTCAGCTAATGTTTTATTAAATCGCTCAACAATTGCTTGATCTCGGTGAATTCAGGTGTGACCGCGCCGTATATTAGTATTATTTTTTTTCATTAATGACGAAACCGCACCAAGAAATTCTCTACCAGGATCAACTTGAAGTAAATTGGGCCAAGTCAGACCACGTTGTGGTCCAGGTCTTTGTTGATAAATTCTACTAAATCCATTTGCAACCTCAGTAGCTGTTTTAGTTATTAGCGGCTCTGCTTCTTTGTATCTGCTAGCGATGTCAACAACTGTCAGCACATATTTGTAAGTTTTACCGTCAACGGTGTCATGGGGAAGAAACATGATATCAGCCTGATGAACCTCATTTGGTACGCTATCGTCAAAGTGTGCGTGCTCAATTCGTTTAGGCGGAGGAAGATAAATTTGCCAAACAGCTTGCTTAGATAACCACGATGCCGCCACGGGAATTTTTACACGAGCAGCTTTTGAGAGTTTGTTAATTGCTGATTTACCTCGCCAAAATCCCCGCGGAGAATAATAAATTGACTCCGTATTATTAATTACCAGCGCTGAACATTAATTTGCCTTTCATTGCGGTATTAATTAACCAACTAGTTAAATTTTCTGATAGATTTTCCAGGAATAGAATTTAACGCGTGAATTAAATTTACATCCGCCATATGTCTTTGTTGTAAATCGCCACTCCGATAAGCAATATCATGAATAAGACACGCATCATCGATAGCATTTACCGGTTCTTCATTTGGATTTGGTTTATATTACTGTCAAGTCTAATATCTAATCGAGTACCAGGACCGCAATAATTATATCCAGGTAATCCGCTTAATTTTGCTGCGATATCACCGCCGTGTTTCTTTTGGTTTTTTTTAGGTTGCCCAGAAACAAATCTAAATTTCTTTGTTCCACATTTTGCACACGCACCAGTGATAGCTGGTTTATTATTGCGCGTTGTAACTTTAGTTAGCCCAATCGTTGAAGTACGTGAACGACATTTTACTCAATATAAATCCATAAATATTATTATATCATGAATGTAATTGATTTTTCAGCCACAAAAAAACGTGAGCAAGTTAAACATCACGCTGCGCTACCAAATTCAATCAGAATGATAATAATAGGACCATCAGGATCAGGTAAAACGCAGTTATTGTTAAATTTAATAATGAGATGGCTAAAATGGGATAAATTGTATTTAGTTGCACCATCTGTTGACGATCAACGATGTTATCAAGTACTAAAAGATTTTAACGAAAATGCATCCGAGATAACCGATAACGTTATTGAATTTATTACAGATATCAATGAAGCGCCATCTTTCGAAGATTTTGACGGAGAAATCAATAATTTAGTTGTATACGACGACGTAATGTTGGATAAACAAGTAAATCCGGCTAGAAAATTCTTTCGCGGCAGACATAAAAATACAGACGTTATTCATGTAACTCAGCGATATACACAGATACCAAAAGTTATTAGAGATAATTGTAATATTTTAGCGGTATTTAGCGGCGTTGACACGCACACGCTAAGAAATATTCATCAAACTTGGTGCAACGGTGACATGGATATTGTTAAATTTAAAAATCTATTTAGTCGAGCTCAGTTAACTCCACATGGATTTATAACGATAAATTTGCATGATCCACGATCACGACATCGAGTTGGTCTCGACCAAATATTTTTTTAAAAAATTTGCCCACTCATAGATGCCCCCACTGATACACGTCGATCTCATGTGGGGTCTGTTGTATCAAAAATAACACCCCGTAGCAGCCTTTAAATCCGAAAACAAAGGTTTCCAAAAATAATTATTTCGTAGGAGGTTCTAAATGTGGAAACAAACCGGATCTGTTCGGCCATCCTGCTGCTGCTAAACATTCAAAAAACGTGACATAAAACTCCTTTGTGAGACCGTCCGGTCCAGGTGATTTATTTGGCTCCATCATATTTAAAGCTTTCCAAATTTCTACTTTAGTAATTGGTCCGGTGAGGAATTGGTTTTCTTCAGCGTTTAACTGAGGTAACCCAGTTAAAAATTCTTTAAATAATTCTTCATCAATCAATTCTGTGGTAGAAAGATTTGAATAAAACTTTTAAAAACAGTTTAAGATATCAACACTTGAGTTATGAGTCACATTATTATACTCAATTTCAGTGATAGTTTTCTGGGAACCCTTCTTATTTTCTAGTTGAAAAAACAATTGGCTCGGTCTTTCGTTATTATCTAAAATTTTCGCTTTCCTCCTAATGACTGATCCTATATATTTTTCATTTTGTAATTCCTTGATAGACATCCGGAGTTCTTGTATTTGAAAGAGAAGTTCTTCATTATTGGTTAAATCATATTTGTGTCTTAGATATTGGTAGTCTTTCTTCAATGATTTAATTGCAGAGTTTTTAATTTTCGAAAGTTGTTTGGAATATCGAATGATTTCTTCTTTAAGTCTGAGTTTTAGTTCATCCCAATATTCTAGTGTAATGTTATGATATCTTAGTTCTCTCTGAGTTAGGTCCGTAATGAGAGTTTTTAATGTGTTATGGTTTAAGTGCGAGTTATTGCATTTCCAGTAATCGGTACCATATGATATTGACGAGTTACATGCTATACTTAAAGTTACTGCATCGTGGTCGGATTGAGCGAAGTTAACGATTGTCGAATTAATGATGAAATTTGCTATGTTTTTAGAAACATACAGTCGATCAAGTCTGCTTGCTAACAGTGGTAATGAGGGGTCTAGTGTGTTTCGATACCATGTGTACAATTTTGCTGAGGGATTCAGTTTGCGAAATGTGTCAATTAGTTTAAGTTGGATATAAGCGATTTCAATGTTTGGACGGACTTATCGCTGTAATTGGTTAGATTACCTTCCCGGTCATGGTTGGAGTTAGTGACACGATTAAAATCTCCTGCAAGAATGAGATTACGTTGCCCCGTTAAATATGTGAACAATGAAGTAAAAAATTAACTTTTCTCCGAATCAGGGATGGGGGCATATATATTTATGGCACGATATGGTATATCATTAAATTGAAAGTCAGCACATATTATTCTACCGTCAAAATCCGTTTCATTTTTTAAAAAAGGTATGTTAGGATTAAAATTAATGATGGCGAATCCAGATGAAAGATTCGAGCCAAAACTCCATATGGCATAATAACATTGCAATTTATCTTGAATTTTTGAAGTAAGGGTTCTTTTTTCCACGTGGGTTTCTTGTAGGAATACAAGGTCGATGTGATGCGAAGATACCAAGTTTCTAATCTCGTATAGTTTTTGATCCGTGTTGGTTCGAAGGCCATTGACATTTAATGTAAGGATATTAATTTTACTCATGGGTTGCTTGTTATTGGTATGGCATGTCCAGAATAGGTTAAAAATCGTTAGTGTATGTGGGACTCTAGGTGTATTAAGCGAATCAGTCTGAACTCGAGATGAGTAGAGTTCGTTGTATATGGTGATACTATTGGAAGCCAGAAATGACTTGCTGAACGATAACATAATAGGGGAGGGTGTGTGCTTAAGGAATGAAATATGGTTGAAGAAAATAGATAAAAATCTACAAATGTTGAATATGCTATGAAATAGATAAGGATGATATGAAGGATGTTGTACATTTGAAGAGAATGAAAAATTATGATTAAGTAAAAGAACAAACCTGTAATAGAACGTATAAGCAGGGAAAGTCCTGAAATATTTAGTCCGTTATGCTTATTCATTGTCCATTTTACTGTCCTTGTCCCGGTCCATTTGATTGTATTCATTGTCCGTGAGCGTTCCGATTTCTTTATTACATAGTTACTGTGGCGGAATCCAAATTAAGAATTTTGCACGTCCATACTTGAATCTTCCTCAATATGGGACTTTTTTGATCTTTTGGACGTGACTACCTGCCACGTGCACGAATCTAGGTCAAGCAATTCTCTTTTTTCTTGTGGTCTGGGTTGATTCGAGTCATCTTCTAAATTGTCATCCGGTGCTGTTGCTTTGTCTCGTGTTTGGGTCGCTACTTCCTCTTCCGCCACGTGTGAGGCGTCCAAGGGGGTGGGGGTGGTGTGGGGTGATCAATTGGTTTGCTGTTTGTCGACGCAAGGGCTGCTGGGGTTAAAGGTTCGTGTGTTGTTGCTTGTGTTGATGTGCTTGGTGCAGGTGGTTGTTGGGCAACGTGTCCTTTATTATTCACTGCTGAAGCATAGCTAGCACCTTTCTCTGGGCAGTCTTTTCGGGGGTGCCCCGACTGACGGCATCTCAGGGAAAGTGGGGGGCGGCCCTTCATTGTTATAAGCATACCACACATGCCAAGCGACACGATGTGGGGAATATTCCTGCAATCGAATTTTGTGGTCCGGAGTTTCACTATCCTTGTACCGTTTTCAATCATTGGGTCCTTGTTTATAATTGTCTTGTCTCTGGTTATGTCGGGGATCTCCCCATAATCCTTTAGAACTTCCTTGATAACAATATCATTGACAAACAGGGGCAGCCAGTGTATTCTGATGTCTATTATTAGGTTAACAATATATTTAATGCCGTCTCCGGTCACGCCTTTTGCCTTCTCTTGGGACTACAGCACAGCATTCCATGGGGCACTTTCCTCTTCTCTGTACAAACCTTCTATGTCGGAAATAGTAACCCCCGCAGCTTCAAGTTTCCGAAGCGCTTCCTCCCGCGAAATACGCCCTTCCACTCTTAGTGTACGAAGATACACATCAGAATTCACATACCTTGAGATGTTGATTTCAACACGGCGATACATATTCCAAAGCGGTTAACTCTGAAGTTTCATTTCAAAAGAATTCTTTGATCTACTTCGTCTTGGCCGGATATCCTGGGGAATCCTTTTTATTTTTCATAAAATGTTTATTCAATATTTACATGTTAAAATATACAAGCGAAAGCGACACTTCCATCTTTACCCCATTCACGCCTTAGCACACAAACTCATCAATAAACGAATATGTGCACACTCACTGTCCATGCATGCTTTTAAAATCTCTTGTGTACACAAAATTGTACATAGTGGTAGAGCACATAGCTCCCAAGCGACAAAGTTATACATAATACGATTGTATGCAATTTCTATTGTAAAATTTAGACATTTAATTTGCGAAACATATATTAATCTCATACAGAAATTTAAATAGTGCAATTATAAATTTGTGATATTAGAGAAACTATATTATTGGGAATGCAAAGTGTATTTAAGGTGATACAAGTATTATTCCTCATGTAAGTTTGACAGACCAGTGAAGTGCCGTTAAAGTTCGTGCAACAAAATGGAGAATGTTAGCACGTGCGGCTTGAAATATTCTTAAATTAACTTGTAGGCCGGTAGACGTGGATTAAAACATGGTGACAAAAGAACTGTATTGAGAGCTAAGGAGAAATCCTAAAATTGTATATAATTCTATTGATCTAAAATGGAAGTAATGTAGCATTATTCTAGACTTATGTCTATTACTAATTCAAAATTGAAGAGAGAACAGAATAATCCAGTTAAACACCATTTATCTATAAAATGGACCAAGTTAAGCCTGGAAAAATTGGTTCTAATTCTGCATTTTAATCGGGAGAGAAAGAAAGATAACAAGGTGTTACTGGTTACCACTTTATAATAATATGCTCGTATACGTTTAATCCATATAGCATATTTATATTCAGCGCATAATAAAAGGCACAAGTCCTCGAATTCAGGTTCCGGGAACGAGGCCCCATTCGGGATAAGACCGAATTTATGGAAAGTATAAAAGGTATTGAAGGAGTTTCTTGAAAGTTTTTTTTAACCATTTGATAATGAGCTGTTGTAAAGGAGGTATTAATTTACATTCGAAAAATAAATGATCAGTCGTTTCAATGTCACCGCAAAAAGTGCATAACTTAGATTTTGAAATCTTCTTTAAGAACATGTTGTAGTTAACGGGCAAAATATCATGTATTGTTTTAAAACACACATCTCTAATGATGGGGTCTAAAAATGTATTATGCAAATTTTTCCAAATGTTGCCGAAATTTAAATCGTATAATTTGGTTATTTTGGGTTCAAGAACATAGCTTTGTAATTGTCGTTGGTAGAAATATTTTGTGGGGACTAGACCAAATTTGAGACTAGGATTATTTTCATGAAATGTTTTGAAAATGGTCATGCACTTTTTAGAATTTAGGAACATATAGCGTATGAGTAAATTTATTAAGGGCCAAATTAGGGTTGAAAGACCTTAATTGTAAACCGATCCAATACCTCGCAAAATCTTTCCATTTGGCTGAATATTCATCGTCCAGTAATTTTTGTATATGTTGTAGACGTATTGCTTGGATTTTACATTTCAAATGGGTGATGTTTAAGCCTCCTTCGTAAAGGGGATTGATGCATACAGCTCTAGCGAGAGGTTCGAATTTAGAATTCCACAAAAATGTGAAGATATTCCTATTTATTAAAATTTCATAATGTTTAGGTAGATCAGTCATGGTTGCAGTATACCAATTTTGCTATAAGCTAAAAGATTAATAACATGGGACTTAGAAATGAGAGGTAAATTTCTACGTTTTCATAGTAATTGTGTATTCGTAAGTTTAGTAACATTTTTATTCCAGTAATCATCATGACTTAAATCGTTGCCAAAATGAAACACTACACTTTTTTGTTTGTCGATCCAGGAAATGCCAAAGGGGTGATCACTGCGGTTCTGCCATTTACCGATGAACATACCGTTTGATTTGCTATAATTTACCTTAGCACCGGAATCGCGATCGTACATGCGAGACCAAAATAAATACCGTTCGATCGATTTGTCCGTGCAACAGAAGCCTGTACTATCGTCCGCGTAAAGGGAGATCTTACAGGCTTCTGTTGCACCTGGCACCTTAACACCTATAATTTCTGGGTCGTTTCGAATTTTGATTGTTGTTGTTGTTGTTCTAGGTTTAACGCCATTTTTCAGCACAAGATAGGCTATACATGGCGGCCAGTATAACTGGTGGAGGAAGAACTCTTGTAAACTCAGGGAAGAACCACTGACCCACGAGAAGCTACTGGCAGGCTTTCCCACGTACCCACACTAGCCGAGCCTTGGACTCGAACTCACGCAGATAGAGTTGAGATGGCAGTGATCCGGAACGGTGAGCGCTTTAGACCACTCGGAATTTTGATTGCAAAAGGCTCGTACACTATTACGCATAAAAGGGGTGAAAGACTGCAACCTTGACGGACTCCTCTTGAGATTAAAAAGGGGTCCGAAATAAAATTGTTAACTATAACTGATGAACTAATTTCAGTGTAGAAAATTGAAATCCATTTAATAAAGTCAGGATGAAACCCGAAAGATTCTATTGGTTTTAACATAAATTGATAATTTACCCTATCAAATACCTTTTCTTGATCTAAGGAAATAAATGCACATGATAATTCTTTTTGTTCGATGTAGTCACAGATGTTTCTTATAAGGTGACCATTATCAAAAATAGACCGACCTTTAACTCCACATGTTTGATCCATGTGTATTATTTTGGACATGACATTTCCAAGTCGATTAGCAATAACTTTAGATATAATTTTTAGTCTAAATTTAATAGGGAGATAGGTCTCCAATTTTTCATATTATTTGAATTTTCAGGATCCTTACATAATAATGTAATATAAGATAGTTTTTGTGAATCAGACAGTGTTTGATTCAAAGATAAATTATATAAACGGACTAATGTGTCGCCTAAACATTCAAAAAACGTGACATAAAACTCCTTTGTGACACCGTCGAGTCCAGGTGATTTATTTGGCTCCATCATATTTAAAGCTTTCCAAATTTCTACTTTAGCAATTGGTCCGGTGAGGAATTGGTTTTCTTCAGCGTTTAACTGAGGTAACCCAGTTAAAAATTCTTTAAATAATTCTTCATCAATCAATTCTGTGGTAAAACGATTTGAATAAAACTTTTAAAAACAGTTTAAGATATCAACACTTGAGTTATGAGTCACATTATTATATTCAATTTCAGTGATAGTTTTCTGGGAACCCTTCTTATTTTCTAATTGAAAAAAAATTGGCTCGGTCTTTCTTTATTATCTAAAGTTTTAGCTTTCTCCTAATGACTGATCCTATATATTTTTCATTTTGTAATTCCTTGATAGACATCCGGAGTTCTTGTATTTGAAAGAGAAGTTCTTCATTATTGGTTAAATCATATTTGTGTCTTAGATATTGGTAGTCTTTCTTCAAAGATTTAATTGCAGAGTTTTTAATTTTCGAAAGTTGTTTGGAATATCGAATGATTTCTTCTTTAAGTTTGAGTTTTAGTTCATTCCAATATTCTAGTGTAATATTATGACATCTTAGTTCTCTCTAAATTAGGTCCGTAATGAGAGTTTTTAATGTGTTATGGTTTAAGTGCGAGTTATTGCATTTCCAGTAACCGCTACCATATGATATTGATGAGTTACATGCTATACTTAAAGTTACTGCATCGTGGTCGGACTGAGCGAAGTTAACGATTGTCGAATTAATGATGAAATTTGCTATGTTTTTAGAAACATACAGTCGATCAAGTCTGCTTGCTAACAGTGGTAATGAGGGGTCTAGTGTGTTTCGATACCATGTGTACAATTTTGCTGAGGGGTTCAGTTTGCGAAATGTGTCAATTAGTTTAAAGTTGGATATAAGCGATTTCAATGTTTGACGGACTTATCGCTGTAATTGGTTAGATTACCTTCCCGGTCATGGTTGGAGTTAGTGACACGATTGAAATCTCCTGCAAGAATGAGATTATGTTGCCCCGTTAAATATGTGAACAATGAAGTAAAAAATTCACTTTTCTCCGAATCAGGGATGGGGGCATATATATTTATGGCACGATATGGTATATCATTAAATTGAAAGTCAGCACATATTATTCTACCGTCAAAATCCGTTTCATATTTAAAAAAAAACGTATGTTAGGATTAAAATTAATGATGGCGACTCCAGATGAAAGATTCGAGCCAAAACTCCACATGGCATAATAACATTGCAATTTATCTTGAATTTTTGAAGTAAGGGTTCTTTTTTCCACGTGGGTTTCTTGTAGAAATACAAGGTCGATGTGATGCGAAGATACCAAGTTTCTAATCTCGTATAGTTTTTGATCCGTGTTGGTTCGAAGGCCATTGACATTTAATGTAAGGATATTAATTTTACTCATGGGTTGCTTGTTATTTGTATGGCATGTCCAGAATAGGTTAAAAATCGTTAATGTATGTGGGACTTTAGGTGTATCAAGCGAATCAGTCTGAACTCGAGATGAGTAGAGTTCGTTGTATATAGTGATACTATTGGAGGCCAGAAATGACTTGCTGAACGATAACATAATAGGGGAGGGTGTGTGCTTAAGGAATAAAATATGGTTGAAGAAAATATATAAAAATCTACAAATGTTGAATATGCTATGAAATAGATAAGGATGATATGAAGGATGTTGTACATTTGAAGAGAAGGAAAAAATATGATTAAGTAAAAGAACAAACCTGTAATAGAACGTATAAGCAGGGAAAGTCCTGAAATATTTAGTCCGTTATGCTTATTCATTGTCCATTTTACTGTCCTTGTCCCGGTCCATTTGATTGTATTCATTGTCCGTGAGCGTTCCGATTTCTTTATTACATAGTGACTGTGTCGTAATCCAAATTAAGAATTTTGCACGTCCATACTTGAATCCTCCTCAATATGGGACTTTTTTGATCTTTTGGACGTGACTACCTGCCACGTGCACGAATCTAGGACAAACAATTCTCTTTTTTCTTGTGGTCTGGGTTGATTCGAGTCATCTTCTAAATTGTCATCCGGTGCTGTTGCTTTGTCTTGTGTTTGGGTCGCTACTTCCTCTTCCGCCACGTGTGAGGCGTCCAAGGGGGTGGGGGTGGTGTGGGGTGATCAATTGGTTTGCTGTTTGTCGACGCAAGAGCTGCTGGGGTTAAAGGTTCGTGTATCGTTGCTTGTGTTGATGTGCTTGGTGCAGGTGGTTGTTGGGCAACGTGTCCTTTATTATTCACTGCTGAAGCATAGCTAGCACCTTTCTCTGGGCAGTCTTTTCGGAGGTGCCCCGACTGACGGCATCTCAGGCAAAGTGGGGGAGCGGCCCTTCATTGTTATAAGCATACCACACATGCCAAGCGACACGATGTGGGGAATATTCCTGCAATCGAATTCTGTGGTCCGGAGTTTCACTATCCTTGTACCGTTTTCAATCATTCGGTCCTTGTTTATAATTGTCTTGTCTCTGGTTATGTCGAGGATCTCCCCATAATCCTTTAGAACTTCCTTGATAACAATATCATTGACAAACAGGGGCAGCCAGTGTATTCTGATGTCTATTATTAGGTTAATAATATATTTAATGCCGTCTCCGGTCACGCCTTTTGCCTTCTCTTGGGACTACAGCACAGCATTCCATTGGGCATTTTCCTCTTCTCTGTACAAACCTTCTATATCGGAAATAGTAACCCCCGCAGCTTCAAGTTTCCGAAGCGCTTCCTCCCGCGAAATACGCCCTTCCACTCTTAGTGTACGAAGATACACATCAGAATTCACATACCTTGAGATGTTGATTTCAACACGGCGATACATATTCCAAAGCGGTTAACTTTGAAGTTTCATTTCAAAAGAATTCTTTGATCTACTTCGTCTTGGCCGGATATCCTGGGGAATCCTTTTTATTTTTCATAAAATGTTTATTCAATATTTACATGTTAAAATATACAAGCGAAAGCGACACTTCCATCTTTACCCCATTCACGCCTTAGCACACAAACTCATCAATAAACGAATATGTGCACACTCACTGTCCATGCATGCTTTTAAAATCTCTTGTGTACACAAAGTTGTACATAGTGGTAGAGCACATAGCTCCCAAGCGACAAAGTTATACATAATACGATTGTATGCAATTTCTATTGTAAAATTTAGACATTTAATTTGCGAAACATATATTAATCTCATACAGAAATTTAAATAGTGCAATTATAAATTTGTGATATTAGAGAAACTATATTATTGGGAATGCAAAGTGTATTTAAGGTGATACAAGTATTATTCCTCATGTAAGTTTGACAGACCAGTGAAGTGCCGTTAAAGTTCGTGCAACAAAATGGAGAATGTTAGCACGTGCGGCTTGAAATATTCTTAAATTAACTTGTAGGCCGGTAGACGTGGATTAAAACATGGTGACAAAAGAACTGTATTGAGAGCTAAGGAGAAATCCTAAAATTGTATATAATTCTATTGATCTAAAATGGAAGTAATGTAGCATTATTCTAGACTTATGTCTATTACTAATTCAAAATTGAAGAGAGAACAGAATAATCCAGTTAAACACCATTTATCTATAAAATGGACCAAGTTAAGCCTGGAAAAATTGGTTCTAATTCTGCATTTTAATCGGGAGAGAAAGAAAGATAACAAGGTGTTACTGGTTACCACTTTATAATAATATGCTCGTATACGTTTAATCCATATAGCATATTTAAATTCAGCGCATAATAAAAGGCACAAGTCCTCGAATTCAGGTTCCGGGAACGAGGCCCCATTCGGGATAAGACCGAATTTATGGAAAGTATAAAAGGTATTGAAGGAGTTTCTTGAAAGTTTTTTTTAACCATTTGATAATGAGCTGTTGTAAAGGAGGTATTAATTTACATTCGAAAAATAAATGATCAGTCGTTTCAATGTCACCGCAAAAAGTGCATAACTTAGATTTTGAAATCTTCTTTAAGAACATGTTGTAGTTAACGGGCAAAATATCATGTATTGTTTTAAAACACACATCTCTAATGATGGGGTCTAAAAATGTATTATGCAAATTTTTCCAAATGTTGCCGAAATTTAAATCGTATAATTTGGTTATTTTGGGTTCAAGAACATAGCTTTGTAATTGTCGTTGGTAGAAATATTTTGTGGGGACTAGACCAAATTTGAGACTAGGATTATTTTCATGAAATGTTTTGAAAATGGTCTTGCACTTTTTAGAATTTAGGAACATATAGCGTATGAGTAAATTTATTAAGGGCCAAATTAGGGTTGAAAGACCTTAATTGTAAACCGATCCAATACCTCGCAAAATCTTTCCATTTGGCTGAATATTCATCGTCCAGTAATTTTTGTATATGTTGTAGACGTATTGCTTGGATTTTACATTTCAAATGGGTGATGTTTAAGCCTCCTTCGTAAAGGGGATTGATGCATACAGCTCTAGCGAGAGGTTCGAATTTAGAATTCCACAAAAATGTGAAGATATTCCTATTTATTAAAATTTCATAATGTTTAGGTAGATCAGTCATGGTTGCAGTATACCAATTTTGCTTATAAGCTAAAAGATTAATAACATGGGACTTAGAAATGAGAGGTAAATTTCTACGTTTTCATAGTAATTGTGTATTCGTAAGTTTAGTAACATTTTTATTCCAGTAATCATCATGACTTAAATCGTTGCCAAAATGAAACACTACACTTTTTTGTTTGTCGATCCAGGAAATGCCAAAGGGGTGATCACTGCGGTTCTGCCATTTACCGATGAACATACCGTTTGATTTGCTATAATTTACCTTAGCACCGGAATCGCGATCGTACATGCGAGACCAAAATAAATACCGTTCGATCGATTTGTCCGTGCAACAGAAGCCTGTACTATCGTCCGCGTAAAGGGAGATCTTACAGGCTTCTGTTGCACCTGGCACCTTAACACCTATAATTTCTGGGTCGTTTCGAATTTTGATTGTTGTTGTTGTTGTTCTAGGTTTAACGCCATTTTTCAGCACAAGATAGGCTATACATGGCGGCCAGTATAACTGGTGGAGGAAGAACTCTTGTAAACTCAGGGAAGAACCACTGACCCACGAGAAGCTACTGGCAGGCTTTCCCACGTACCCACACTAGCCGAGCCTTGGACTCGAACTCACGCAGATAGAGTTGAGATGGCAGTGATCCGGAACGGTGAGCGCTTTAGACCACTCGGAATTTTGATTGCAAAAGGCTCGTACACTATTACGCATAAAAGGGGTGAAAGACTGCAACCTTGACGGACTCCTCTTGAGATTAAAAAGGGGTCCGAAATAAAATTGTTAACTATAACTGATGAACTAATTTCAGTGTAGAAAATTGAAATCCATTTAATAAAGTCAGGATGAAACCCGAAAGATTCTATTGGTTTTAACATAAATTGATAATTTACCCTATCAAATACCTTTTCTTGATCTAAGGAAATAAATGCACATGATAATTCTTTTTGTTCGATGTAGTCACAGATGTTTCTTATAAGGTGACCATTATCAAAAATAGACCGACCTTTAACTCCACATGTTTGATCCATGTGTATTATTTTGGACATGACATTTCCAAGTCGATTAGCAATAACTTTAGATATAATTTTTAGTCTAAATTTAATAGGGAGATAGGTCTCCAATTTTTCATATTATTTGAATTTTCAGGATCCTTACATAATAATGTAATATAAGATAGTTTTTGTGAATCAGACAGTGTTTGATTCAAAGATAAATTATATAAACGGACTAATGTGTCGCCTAAACATTCAAAAAACGTGACATAAAACTCCTTTGTGACACCGTCGAGTCCAGGTGATTTATTTGGCTCCATCATATTTAAAGCTTTCCAAATTTCTACTTTAGCAATTGGTCCGGTGAGGAATTGGTTTTCTTCAGCGTTTAACTGAGGTAACCCAGTTAAAAATTCTTTAAATAATTCTTCATCAATCAATTCTGTGGTAAAACGATTTGAATAAAACTTTTAAAAACAGTTTAAGATATCAACACTTGAGTTATGAGTCACATTATTATATTCAATTTCAGTGATAGTTTTCTGGGAACCCTTCTTATTTTCTAATTGAAAAAAAATTGGCTCGGTCTTTCTTTATTATCTAAAGTTTTAGCTTTCTCCTAATGACTGATCCTATATATTTTTCATTTTGTAATTCCTTGATAGACATCCGGAGTTCTTGTATTTGAAAGAGAAGTTCTTCATTATTGGTTAAATCATATTTGTGTCTTAGATATTGGTAGTCTTTCTTCAAAGATTTAATTGCAGAGTTTTTAATTTTCGAAAGTTGTTTGGAATATCGAATGATTTCTTCTTTAAGTTTGAGTTTTAGTTCATTCCAATATTCTAGTGTAATATTATGACATCTTAGTTCTCTCTAAATTAGGTCCGTAATGAGAGTTTTTAATGTGTTATGGTTTAAGTGCGAGTTATTGCATTTCCAGTAACCGCTACCATATGATATTGATGAGTTACATGCTATACTTAAAGTTACTGCATCGTGGTCGGACTGAGCGAAGTTAACGATTGTCGAATTAATGATGAAATTTGCTATGTTTTTAGAAACATACAGTCGATCAAGTCTGCTTGCTAACAGTGGTAATGAGGGGTCTAGTGTGTTTCGATACCATGTGTACAATTTTGCTGAGGGGTTCAGTTTGCGAAATGTGTCAATTAGTTTAAAGTTGGATATAAGCGATTTCAATGTTTGACGGACTTATCGCTGTAATTGGTTAGATTACCTTCCCGGTCATGGTTGGAGTTAGTGACACGATTGAAATCTCCTGCAAGAATGAGATTACGTTGCCCCGTTAAATATGTGAACAATGAAGTAAAAAATTCACTTTTCTCCGAATCAGGGATGGGGGCATATATATTTATGGCACGATATGGTATATCATTAAATTGAAAGTCAGCACATATTATTCTACCGTCAAAATCCGTTTCATATTTAAAAAAAAACGTATGTTAGGATTAAAATTAATGATGGCGACTCCAGATGAAAGATTCGAGCCAAAACTCCACATGGCATAATAACATTGCAATTTATCTTGAATTTTTGAAGTAAGGGTTCTTTTTTCCACGTGGGTTTCTTGTAGAAATACAAGGTCGATGTGATGCGAAGATACCAAGTTTCTAATCTCGTATAGTTTTTGATCCGTGTTGGTTCGAAGGCCATTGACATTTAATGTAAGGATATTAATTTTACTCATGGGTTGCTTGTTATTTGTATGGCATGTCCAGAATAGGTTAAAAATCGTTAATGTATGTGGGACTTTAGGTGTATCAAGCGAATCAGTCTGAACTCGAGATGAGTAGAGTTCGTTGTATATAGTGATACTATTGGAGGCCAGAAATGACTTGCTGAACGATAACATAATAGGGGAGGGTGTGTGCTTAAGGAATAAAATATGGTTGAAGAAAATATATAAAAATCTACAAATGTTGAATATGCTATGAAATAGATAAGGATGATATGAAGGATGTTGTACATTTGAAGAGAAGGAAAAAATATGATTAAGTAAAAGAACAAACCTGTAATAGAACGTATAAGCAGGGAAAGTCCTGAAATATTTAGTCCGTTATGCTTATTCATTGTCCATTTTACTGTCCTTGTCCCGGTCCATTTGATTGTATTCATTGTCCGTGAGCGTTCCGATTTCTTTATTACATAGTGACTGTGTCGTAATCCAAATTAAGAATTTTGCACGTCCATACTTGAATCCTCCTCAATATGGGACTTTTTTGATCTTTTGGACGTGACTACCTGCCACGTGCACGAATCTAGGACAAACAATTCTCTTTTTTCTTGTGGTCTGGGTTGATTCGAGTCATCTTCTAAATTGTCATCCGGTGCTGTTGCTTTGTCTTGTGTTTGGGTCGCTACTTCCTCTTCCGCCACGTGTGAGGCGTCCAAGGGGGTGGGGGTGGTGTGGGGTGATCAATTGGTTTGCTGTTTGTCGACGCAAGAGCTGCTGGGGTTAAAGGTTCGTGTATCGTTGCTTGTGTTGATGTGCTTGGTGCAGGTGGTTGTTGGGCAACGTGTCCTTTATTATTCACTGCTGAAGCATAGCTAGCACCTTTCTCTGGGCAGTCTTTTCGGAGGTGCCCCGACTGACGGCATCTCAGGCAAAGTGGGGGAGCGGCCCTTCATTGTTATAAGCATACCACTCATGCCAAGCGACACGATGTGGGGAATATTCCTGCAATCGAATTCTGTGGTCCGGAGTTTCACTATCCTTGTACCGTTTTCAATCATTCGGTCCTTGTTTATAATTGTCTTGTCTCTGGTTATGTCGAGGATCTCCCCATAATCCTTTAGAACTTCCTTGATAACAATATCATTGACAAACAGGGGCAGCCAGTGTATTCTGATGTCTATTATTAGGTTAATAATATATTTAATGCCGTCTCCGGTCACGCCTTTTGCCTTCTCTTGGGACTACAGCACAGCATTCCATTGGGCATTTTCCTCTTCTCTGTACAAACCTTCTATATCGGAAATAGTAACCCCCGCAGCTTCAAGTTTCCGAAGCGCTTCCTCCCGCGAAATACGCCCTTCCACTCTTAGTGTACGAAGATACACATCAGAATTCACATACCTTGAGATGTTGATTTCAACACGGCGATACATATTCCAAAGCGGTTAACTTTGAAGTTTCATTTCAAAAGAATTCTTTGATCTACTTCGTCTTGGCCGGATATCCTGGGGAATCCTTTTTATTTTTCATAAAATGTTTATTCAATATTTACATGTTAAAATATATAAGCGAAAGCGACACTTCCATCTTTATTCCATACACGCCTTAGCACACAAACTCATCAATAAACTAATATGTGCACACTCACTGTCCATGCATGCTTTTAAAATCTCTTGTATACACAAAAATGTACATAGTGGTAGAGCACATAGCTCCCAAGCGACAAAGTTATACATAATACGATTGTATGCAATTTCTATTGTAAAATTTAAACATTTAATTTGCGAAACATATAATAATCTCATACAGAAATTTAAATAGTGCAATTATAAATTTGTGATATTAGAGAAACTATATTATTGGGAATGCAAAGTGTATTTAAGGTGATACAAGTATTATTCCTCATGTAAGTTTGACAGACCAGTGAAGTGCCGTTAAAGGTCGTGCAACAAAACGGAGAATGTTAGCACGTGCGGCTTGAAATATTCTTAAATTAACGTGTAGGCCGGCAGTCGTGGATTAAAACATGGTGACAAAAGAACTGTGTAATGAGAGCTAAGGAGAAATCCTAAAATTGTATATAATTCTATTGATCTAAAACGGAAGTAATGTAGCATTATTCTTGACTTATGTCTATTACTAATTCAAAATTGAAGAGAGAACAGAATAATCCAGCTAAACACCATTTATGTATAAAATGAACCAAGTTAAGCCTTGAAAAGTCGGTTCTAATTCTGCATTTTAATCGGGAGAGAAAGAAAGATAACAAGGTGTTACTGTTTACCACTTCTTTATAATAAAATGCTCTTATACGTTTAATCCATATAGCATATTTAAATTCAGCGCATAATAAAAGGCACAAGTCCTCGAATTCAGGTTCCGGGAACGAGGCCCCATTCGGGATAAGACCGAATTTATGGAAAGTATAAAAGGTATTGAAGGAGTTTCTTGAAAGTTTTTTTTTAACTATTTGATAATGAGCTGTTGTAAAGGAGGTATTAATTTACATTCGAAAAATAAATGATCAGTCGTTTCAATGTCACCGCAAAAAGTGCATAACTTAGATTTTGAAATCTTCTTTAAGAACATGTTGTAGTTAACGGGCAAAATATCATGTATTGTTTTAAAACACACATCTCTAATGATGGGGTCTAAAAATGTATTATGCAAATTTTTCCAAATGTTGCCGAAATTTAAATCGTATAATTTGGTTATTTTGGGTTCAAGAACATAGCTTTGTAATTGTCGTTGGTAGAAATATTTTGTGGGGACTAGACCAAATTTGAGACTAGGATTATTTTCATGAAATGTTTTGAAAATGGTCATGCACTTTTTAGAATTTAGGAACATATAGCGTATGAGTAAATTTATTAAGGGCCAAATTAGGGTTGAAAGACCTTAATTGTAAACCGATCCAATACCTCGCAAAATCTTTCCATTTGGCTGAATATTCATCGTCCAGTAATTTTTGTATATGTTGTAGACGTATTGCTTGGATTTTACATTTCAAATGGGTGATGTTTAAGCCTCCTTCGTAAAGGGGATTGATGCATACAGCTCTAGCGAGAGGTTCGAATTTAGAATTCCACAAAAATGTGAAGATATTCCTATTTATTAAAATTTCATAATGTTTAGGTAGATCAGTCATGGTTGCAGTATACCAATTTTGCTATAAGCTAAAAGATTAATAACATGGGACTTAGAAATGAGAGGTAAATTTCTACGTTTTCATAGTAATTGTGTATTCGTAAGTTTAGTAACATTTTTATTCCAGTAATCATCATGACTTAAATCGTTGCCAAAATGAAACACTACACTTTTTTGTTTGTCGATCCAGGAAATGCCAAAGGGGTGATCACTGCGGTTCTGCCATTTACCGATGAACATACCGTTTGATTTGCTATAATTTACCTTAGCACCGGAATCGCGATCGTACATGCGAGACCAAAATAAATACCGTTCGATCGATTTGTCCGTGCAACAGAAGCCTGTACTATCGTCCGCGTAAAGGGAGATCTTACAGGCTTCTGTTGCACCTGGCACCTTAACACCTATAATTTCTGGGTCGTTTCGAATTTTGATTGTTGTTGTTGTTGTTCTAGGTTTAACGCCATTTTTCAGCACAAGATAGGCTATACATGGCGGCCAGTATAACTGGTGGAGGAAGAACTCTTGTAAACTCAGGGAAGAACCACTGACCCACGAGAAGCTACTGGCAGGCTTTCCCACGTACCCACACTAGCCGAGCCTTGGACTCGAACTCACGCAGATAGAGTTGAGATGGCAGTGATCCGGAACGGTGAGCGCTTTAGACCACTCGGAATTTTGATTGCAAAAGGCTCGTACACTATTACGCATAAAAGGGGTGAAAGACTGCAACCTTGACGGACTCCTCTTGAGATTAAAAAGGGGTCCGAAATAAAATTGTTAACTATAACTGATGAACTAATTTCAGTGTAGAAAATTGAAATCCATTTAATAAAGTCAGGATGAAACCCGAAAGATTCTATTGGTTTTAACATAAATTGATAATTTACCCTATCAAATACCTTTTCTTGATCTAAGGAAATAAATGCACATGATAATTCTTTTTGTTCGATGTAGTCACAGATGTTTCTTATAAGGTGACCATTATCAAAAATAGACCGACCTTTAACTCCACATGTTTGATCCATGTGTATTATTTTGGACATGACATTTCCAAGTCGATTAGCAATAACTTTAGATATAATTTTTAGTCTAAATTTAATAGGGAGATAGGTCTCCAATTTTTCATATTATTTGAATTTTCAGGATCCTTACATAATAATGTAATATAAGATAGTTTTTGTGAATCAGACAGTGTTTGATTCAAAGATAAATTATATAAACGGACTAATGTGTCGCCTAAACATTCAAAAAACGTGACATAAAACTCCTTTGTGACACCGTCGAGTCCAGGTGATTTATTTGGCTCCATCATATTTAAAGCTTTCCAAATTTCTACTTTAGCAATTGGTCCGGTGAGGAATTGGTTTTCTTCAGCGTTTAACTGAGGTAACCCAGTTAAAAATTCTTTAAATAATTCTTCATCAATCAATTCTGTGGTAAAACGATTTGAATAAAACTTTTAAAAACAGTTTAAGATATCAACACTTGAGTTATGAGTCACATTATTATATTCAATTTCAGTGATAGTTTTCTGGGAACCCTTCTTATTTTCTAATTGAAAAAAAATTGGCTCGGTCTTTCTTTATTATCTAAAGTTTTAGCTTTCTCCTAATGACTGATCCTATATATTTTTCATTTTGTAATTCCTTGATAGACATCCGGAGTTCTTGTATTTGAAAGAGAAGTTCTTCATTATTGGTTAAATCATATTTGTGTCTTAGATATTGGTAGTCTTTCTTCAAAGATTTAATTGCAGAGTTTTTAATTTTCGAAAGTTGTTTGGAATATCGAATGATTTCTTCTTTAAGTTTGAGTTTTAGTTCATTCCAATATTCTAGTGTAATATTATGACATCTTAGTTCTCTCTAAATTAGGTCCGTAATGAGAGTTTTTAATGTGTTATGGTTTAAGTGCGAGTTATTGCATTTCCAGTAACCGCTACCATATGATATTGATGAGTTACATGCTATACTTAAAGTTACTGCATCGTGGTCGGACTGAGCGAAGTTAACGATTGTCGAATTAATGATGAAATTTGCTATGTTTTTAGAAACATACAGTCGATCAAGTCTGCTTGCTAACAGTGGTAATGAGGGGTCTAGTGTGTTTCGATACCATGTGTACAATTTTGCTGAGGGGTTCAGTTTGCGAAATGTGTCAATTAGTTTAAAGTTGGATATAAGCGATTTCAATGTTTGACGGACTTATCGCTGTAATTGGTTAGATTACCTTCCCGGTCATGGTTGGAGTTAGTGACACGATTGAAATCTCCTGCAAGAATGAGATTACGTTGCCCCGTTAAATATGTGAACAATGAAGTAAAAAATTCACTTTTCTCCGAATCAGGGATGGGGGCATATATATTTATGGCACGATATGGTATATCATTAAATTGAAAGTCAGCACATATTATTCTACCGTCAAAATCCGTTTCATATTTAAAAAAAAACGTATGTTAGGATTAAAATTAATGATGGCGACTCCAGATGAAAGATTCGAGCCAAAACTCCACATGGCATAATAACATTGCAATTTATCTTGAATTTTTGAAGTAAGGGTTCTTTTTTCCACGTGGGTTTCTTGTAGGAATACAAGGTCGATGTGATGCGAAGATACCAAGTTTCTAATCTCGTATAGTTTTTGATCCGTGTTGGTTCGAAGGCCATTGACATTTAATGTAAGGATATTAATTTTACTCATGGGTTGCTTGTTATTTGTATGGCATGTCCAGAATAGGTTAAAAATCGTTAATGTATGTGGGACTTTAGGTGTATCAAGCGAATCAGTCTGAACTCGAGATGAGTAGAGTTCGTTGTATATAGTGATACTATTGGAGGCCAGAAATGACTTGCTGAACGATAACATAATAGGGGAGGGTGTGTGCTTAAGGAATAAAATATGGTTGAAGAAAATATATAAAAATCTACAAATGTTGAATATGCTATGAAATAGATAAGGATGATATGAAGGATGTTGTACATTTGAAGAGAAGGAAAAAATATGATTAAGTAAAAGAACAAACCTGTAATAGAACGTATAAGCAGGGAAAGTCCTGAAATATTTAGTCCGTTATGCTTATTCATTGTCCATTTTACTGTCCTTGTCCCGGTCCATTTGATTGTATTCATTGTCCGTGAGCGTTCCGATTTCTTTATTACATAGTGACTGTGTCGTAATCCAAATTAAGAATTTTGCACGTCCATACTTGAATCCTCCTCAATATGGGACTTTTTTGATCTTTTGGACGTGACTACCTGCCACGTGCACGAATCTAGGACAAACAATTCTCTTTTTTCTTGTGGTCTGGGTTGATTCGAGTCATCTTCTAAATTGTCATCCGGTGCTGTTGCTTTGTCTTGTGTTTGGGTCGCTACTTCCTCTTCCGCCACGTGTGAGGCGTCCAAGGGGGTGGGGGTGGTGTGGGGTGATCAATTGGTTTGCTGTTTGTCGACGCAAGAGCTGCTGGGGTTAAAGGTTCGTGTATCGTTGCTTGTGTTGATGTGCTTGGTGCAGGTGGTTGTTGGGCAACGTGTCCTTTATTATTCACTGCTGAAGCATAGCTAGCACCTTTCTCTGGGCAGTCTTTTCGGAGGTGCCCCGACTGACGGCATCTCAGGCAAAGTGGGGGAGCGGCCCTTCATTGTTATAAGCATACCACACATGCCAAGCGACACGATGTGGGGAATATTCCTGCAATCGAATTCTGTGGTCCGGAGTTTCACTATCCTTGTACCGTTTTCAATCATTCGGTCCTTGTTTATAATTGTCTTGTCTCTGGTTATGTCGAGGATCTCCCCATAATCCTTTAGAACTTCCTTGATAACAATATCATTGACAAACAGGGGCAGCCAGTGTATTCTGATGTCTATTATTAGGTTAATAATATATTTAATGCCGTCTCCGGTCACGCCTTTTGCCTTCTCTTGGGACTACAGCACAGCATTCCATTGGGCATTTTCCTCTTCTCTGTACAAACCTTCTATATCGGAAATAGTAACCCCCGCAGCTTCAAGTTTCCGAAGCGCTTCCTCCCGCGAAATACGCCCTTCCACTCTTAGTGTACGAAGATACACATCAGAATTCACATACCTTGAGATGTTGATTTCAACACGGCGATACATATTCCAAAGCGGTTAACTTTGAAGTTTCATTTCAAAAGAATTCTTTGATCTACTTCGTCTTGGCCGGATATCCTGGGGAATCCTTTTTATTTTTCATAAAATGTTTATTCAATATTTACATGTTAAAATATACAAGCGAAAGCGACACTTCCATCTTTATTCCATACACGCCTTAGCACACAAACTCATCAATAAACTAATATGTGCACACTCACTGTCCATGCATGCTTTTAAAATCTCTTGTATACACAAAAATGTACATAGTGGTAGAGCACATAGCTCCCAAGCGACAAAGTTATACATAATACGATTGTATGCAATTTCTATTGTAAAATTTAAACATTTAATTTGCGAAACATATAATAATCTCATACAGAAATTTAAATAGTGCAATTATAAATTTGTGATATTAGAGAAACTATATTATTGGGAATGCAAAGTGTATTTAAGGTGATACAAGTATTATTCCTCATGTAAGTTTGACAGACCAGTGAAGTGCCGTTAAAGGTCGTGCAACAAAACGGAGAATGTTAGCACGTGCGGCTTGAAATATTCTTAAATTAACGTGTAGGCCGGCAGTCGTGGATTAAAACATGGTGACAAAAGAACTGTGTAATGAGAGCTAAGGAGAAATCCTAAAATTGTATATAATTCTATTGATCTAAAACGGAAGTAATGTAGCATTATTCTTGACTTATGTCTATTACTAATTCAAAATTGAAGAGAGAACAGAATAATCCAGCTAAACACCATTTATGTATAAAATGAACCAAGTTAAGCCTTGAAAAGTCGGTTCTAATTCTGCATTTTAATCGGGAGAGAAAGAAAGATAACAAGGTGTTACTGTTTACCACTTCTTTATAATAAAATGCTCTTATACGTTTAATCCATATAGCATATTTATATTCAGCGCATAATAAAAGGCACAAGTCCTCGAATTCAGGTTCCGGGAACGAGGCCCCATTCGGGATAAGACCGAATTTATGGAAAGTATAAAAGGTATTGAAGGAGTTTCTTGAAAGTTTTTTTTAACCATTTGATAATGAGCTGTTGTAAAGGAGGTATTAATTTACATTCGAAAAATAAATGATCAGTCGTTTCAATGTCACCGCAAAAAGTGCATAACTTAGATTTTGAAATCTTCTTTAAGAACATGTTGTAGTTAACGGGCAAAATATCATGTATTGTTTTAAAACACACATCTCTAATGATGGGGTCTAAAAATGTATTATGCAAATTTTTCCAAATGTTGCCGAAATTTAAATCGTATAATTTGGTTATTTTGGGTTCAAGAACATAGCTTTGTAATTGTCGTTGGTAGAAATATTTTGTGGGGACTAGACCAAATTTGAGACTAGGATTATTTTCATGAAATGTTTTGAAAATGGTCATGCACTTTTTAGAATTTAGGAACATATAGCGTATGAGTAAATTTATTAAGGGCCAAATTAGGGTTGAAAGACCTTAATTGTAAACCGATCCAATACCTCGCAAAATCTTTCCATTTGGCTGAATATTCATCGTCCAGTAATTTTTGTATATGTTGTAGACGTATTGCTTGGATTTTACATTTCAAATGGGTGATGTTTAAGCCTCCTTCGTAAAGGGGATTGATGCATACAGCTCTAGCGAGAGGTTCGAATTTAGAATTCCACAAAAATGTGAAGATATTCCTATTTATTAAAATTTCATAATGTTTAGGTAGATCAGTCATGGTTGCAGTATACCAATTTTGCTATAAGCTAAAAGATTAATAACATGGGACTTAGAAATGAGAGGTAAATTTCTACGTTTTCATAGTAATTGTGTATTCGTAAGTTTAGTAACATTTTTATTCCAGTAATCATCATGACTTAAATCGTTGCCAAAATGAAACACTACACTTTTTTGTTTGTCGATCCAGGAAATGCCAAAGGGGTGATCACTGCGGTTCTGCCATTTACCGATGAACATACCGTTTGATTTGCTATAATTTACCTTAGCACCGGAATCGCGATCGTACATGCGAGACCAAAATAAATACCGTTCGATCGATTTGTCCGTGCAACAGAAGCCTGTACTATCGTCCGCGTAAAGGGAGATCTTACAGGCTTCTGTTGCACCTGGCACCTTAACACCTATAATTTCTGGGTCGTTTCGAATTTTGATTGTTGTTGTTGTTGTTCTAGGTTTAACGCCATTTTTCAGCACAAGATAGGCTATACATGGCGGCCAGTATAACTGGTGGAGGAAGAACTCTTGTAAACTCAGGGAAGAACCACTGACCCACGAGAAGCTACTGGCAGGCTTTCCCACGTACCCACACTAGCCGAGCCTTGGACTCGAACTCACGCAGATAGAGTTGAGATGGCAGTGATCCGGAACGGTGAGCGCTTTAGACCACTCGGAATTTTGATTGCAAAAGGCTCGTACACTATTACGCATAAAAGGGGTGAAAGACTGCAACCTTGACGGACTCCTCTTGAGATTAAAAAGGGGTCCGAAATAAAATTGTTAACTATAACTGATGAACTAATTTCAGTGTAGAAAATTGAAATCCATTTAATAAAGTCAGGATGAAACCCGAAAGATTCTATTGGTTTTAACATAAATTGATAATTTACCCTATCAAATACCTTTTCTTGATCTAAGGAAATAAATGCACATGATAATTCTTTTTGTTCGATGTAGTCACAGATGTTTCTTATAAGGTGACCATTATCAAAAATAGACCGACCTTTAACTCCACATGTTTGATCCATGTGTATTATTTTGGACATGACATTTCCAAGTCGATTAGCAATAACTTTAGATATAATTTTTAGTCTAAATTTAATAGGGAGATAGGTCTCCAATTTTTCATATTATTTGAATTTTCAGGATCCTTACATAATAACGTAATATAAGATAGTTTTTGTGAATCAGACAGTGTTTGATTCAAAGATAAATTATATAAACGGACTAATGTGTCGCCTAAACATTCAAAAAACGTGACATAAAACTCCTTTGTGACACCGTCGAGTCCAGGTGATTTATTTGGCTCCATCATATTTAAAGCTTTCCAAATTTCTACTTTAGCAATTGGTCCGGTGAGGAATTGGTTTTCTTCAGCGTTTAACTGAGGTAACCCAGTTAAAAATTCTTTAAATAATTCTTCATCAATCAATTCTGTGGTAAAACGATTTGAATAAAACTTTTAAAAACAGTTTAAGATATCAACACTTGAGTTATGAGTCACATTATTATATTCAATTTCAGTGATAGTTTTCTGGGAACCCTTCTTATTTTCTAATTGAAAAAAAATTGGCTCGGTCTTTCTTTATTATCTAAAGTTTTAGCTTTCTCCTAATGACTGATCCTATATATTTTTCATTTTGTAATTCCTTGATAGACATCCGGAGTTCTTGTATTTGAAAGAGAAGTTCTTCATTATTGGTTAAATCATATTTGTGTCTTAGATATTGGTAGTCTTTCTTCAAAGATTTAATTGCAGAGTTTTTAATTTTCGAAAGTTGTTTGGAATATCGAATGATTTCTTCTTTAAGTTTGAGTTTTAGTTCATTCCAATATTCTAGTGTAATATTATGACATCTTAGTTCTCTCTAAATTAGGTCCGTAATGAGAGTTTTTAATGTGTTATGGTTTAAGTGCGAGTTATTGCATTTCCAGTAACCGCTACCATATGATATTGATGAGTTACATGCTATACTTAAAGTTACTGCATCGTGGTCGGACTGAGCGAAGTTAACGATTGTCGAATTAATGATGAAATTTGCTATGTTTTTAGAAACATACAGTCGATCAAGTCTGCTTGCTAACAGTGGTAATGAGGGGTCTAGTGTGTTTCGATACCATGTGTACAATTTTGCTGAGGGGTTCAGTTTGCGAAATGTGTCAATTAGTTTAAAGTTGGATATAAGCGATTTCAATGTTTGACGGACTTATCGCTGTAATTGGTTAGATTACCTTCCCGGTCATGGTTGGAGTTAGTGACACGATTGAAATCTCCTGCAAGAATGAGATTACGTTGCCCCGTTAAATATGTGAACAATGAAGTAAAAAATTCACTTTTCTCCGAATCAGGGATGGGGGCATATATATTTATGGCACGATATGGTATATCATTAAATTGAAAGTCAGCACATATTATTCTACCGTCAAAATCCGTTTCATATTTAAAAAAAAACGTATGTTAGGATTAAAATTAATGATGGCGACTCCAGATGAAAGATTCGAGCCAAAACTCCACATGGCATAATAACATTGCAATTTATCTTGAATTTTTGAAGTAAGGGTTCTTTTTTCCACGTGGGTTTCTTGTAGGAATACAAGGTCGATGTGATGCGAAGATACCAAGTTTCTAATCTCGTATAGTTTTTGATCCGTGTTGGTTCGAAGGCCATTGACATTTAATGTAAGGATATTAATTTTACTCATGGGTTGCTTGTTATTTGTATGGCATGTCCAGAATAGGTTAAAAATCGTTAATGTATGTGGGACTTTAGGTGTATCAAGCGAATCAGTCTGAACTCGAGATGAGTAGAGTTCGTTGTATATAGTGATACTATTGGAGGCCAGAAATGACTTGCTGAACGATAACATAATAGGGGAGGGTGTGTGCTTAAGGAATAAAATATGGTTGAAGAAAATATATAAAAATCTACAAATGTTGAATATGCTATGAAATAGATAAGGATGATATGAAGGATGTTGTACATTTGAAGAGAAGGAAAAAATATGATTAAGTAAAAGAACAAACCTGTAATAGAACGTATAAGCAGGGAAAGTCCTGAAATATTTAGTCCGTTATGCTTATTCATTGTCCATTTTACTGTCCTTGTCCCGGTCCATTTGATTGTATTCATTGTCCGTGAGCGTTCCGATTTCTTTATTACATAGTGACTGTGTCGTAATCCAAATTAAGAATTTTGCACGTCCATACTTGAATCCTCCTCAATATGGGACTTTTTTGATCTTTTGGACGTGACTACCTGCCACGTGCACGAATCTAGGACAAACAATTCTCTTTTTTCTTGTGGTCTGGGTTGATTCGAGTCATCTTCTAAATTGTCATCCGGTGCTGTTGCTTTGTCTTGTGTTTGGGTCGCTACTTCCTCTTCCGCCACGTGTGAGGCGTCCAAGGGGGTGGGGGTGGTGTGGGGTGATCAATTGGTTTGCTGTTTGTCGACGCAAGAGCTGCTGGGGTTAAAGGTTCGTGTATCGTTGCTTGTGTTGATGTGCTTGGTGCAGGTGGTTGTTGGGCAACGTGTCCTTTATTATTCACTGCTGAAGCATAGCTAGCACCTTTCTCTGGGCAGTCTTTTCGGAGGTGCCCCGACTGACGGCATCTCAGGCAAAGTGGGGGAGCGGCCCTTCATTGTTATAAGCATACCACACATGCCAAGCGACACGATGTGGGGAATATTCCTGCAATCGAATTCTGTGGTCCGGAGTTTCACTATCCTTGTACCGTTTTCAATCATTCGGTCCTTGTTTATAATTGTCTTGTCTCTGGTTATGTCGAGGATCTCCCCATAATCCTTTAGAACTTCCTTGATAACAATATCATTGACAAACAGGGGCAGCCAGTGTATTCTGATGTCTATTATTAGGTTAATAATATATTTAATGCCGTCTCCGGTCACGCCTTTTGCCTTCTCTTGGGACTACAGCACAGCATTCCATTGGGCATTTTCCTCTTCTCTGTACAAACCTTCTATATCGGAAATAGTAACCCCCGCAGCTTCAAGTTTCCGAAGCGCTTCCTCCCGCGAAATACGCCCTTCCACTCTTAGTGTACGAAGATACACATCAGAATTCACATACCTTGAGATGTTGATTTCAACACGGCGATACATATTCCAAAGCGGTTAACTTTGAAGTTTCATTTCAAAAGAATTCTTTGATCTACTTCGTCTTGGCCGGATATCCTGGGGAATCCTTTTTATTTTTCATAAAATGTTTATTCAATATTTACATGTTAAAATATACAAGCGAAAGCGACACTTCCATCTTTATTCCATACACGCCTTAGCACACAAACTCATCAATAAACGAATATGTGCACACTCACTGTCCATGCATGCTTTTAAAATCTCTTGTATACACAAAAATGTACATAGTGGTAGAGCACATAGCTCCCAAGCGACAAAGTTATACATAATACGATTGTATGCAATTTCTATTGTAAAATTTAAACATTTAATTTGCGAAACATATAATAATCTCATACAGAAATTTAAATAGTGCAATTATAAATTTGTGATATTAGAGAAACTATATTATTGGGAATGCAAAGTGTATTTAAGGTGATACAAGTATTATTCCTCATGTAAGTTTGACAGACCAGTGAAGTGCCGTTAAAGGTCGTGCAACAAAACGGAGAATGTTAGCACGTGCGGCTTGAAATATTCTTAAATTAACGTGTAGGCCGGCAGTCGTGGATTAAAACATGGTGACAAAAGAACTGTGTAATGAGAGCTAAGGAGAAATCCTAAAATTGTATATAATTCTATTGATCTAAAACGGAAGTAATGTAGCATTATTCTTGACTTATGTCTATTACTAATTCAAAATTGAAGAGAGAACAGAATAATCCAGCTAAACACCATTTATGTATAAAATGAACCAAGTTAAGCCTTGAAAAGTCGGTTCTAATTCTGCATTTTAATCGGGAGAGAAAGAAAGATAACAAGGTGTTACTGTTTACCACTTCTTTATAATAAAATGCTCTTATACGTTTAATCCATATAGCATATTTATATTCAGCGCATAATAAAAGGCACAAGTCCTCGAATTCAGGTTCCGGGAACGAGGCCCCATTCGGGATAAGACCGAATTTATGGAAAGTATAAAAGGTATTGAAGGAGTTTCTTGAAAGTTTTTTTTAACCATTTGATAATGAGCTGTTGTAAAGGAGGTATTAATTTACATTCGAAAAATAAATGATCAGTCGTTTCAATGTCACCGCAAAAAGTGCATAACTTAGATTTTGAAATCTTCTTTAAGAACATGTTGTAGTTAACGGGCAAAATATCATGTATTGTTTTAAAACACACATCTCTAATGATGGGGTCTAAAAATGTATTATGCAAATTTTTCCAAATGTTGCCGAAATTTAAATCGTATAATTTGGTTATTTTGGGTTCAAGAACATAGCTTTGTAATTGTCGTTGGTAGAAATATTTTGTGGGGACTAGACCAAATTTGAGACTAGGATTATTTTCATGAAATGTTTTGAAAATGGTCTTGCACTTTTTAGAATTTAGGAACATATAGCGTATGAGTAAATTTATTAAGGGCCAAATTAGGGTTGAAAGACCTTAATTGTAAACCGATCCAATACCTCGCAAAATCTTTCCATTTGGCTGAATATTCATCGTCCAGTAATTTTTGTATATGTTGTAGACGTATTGCTTGGATTTTACATTTCAAATGGGTGATGTTTAAGCCTCCTTCGTAAAGGGGATTGATGCATACAGCTCTAGCGAGAGGTTCGAATTTAGAATTCCACAAAAATGTGAAGATATTCCTATTTATTAAAATTTCATAATGTTTAGTTAGATCAGTCATGGTTGCAGTATACCAATTTTGCTTATAAGCTAAAAGATTAATAACATGGGACTTAGAAATGAGAGGTAAATTTCTACGTTTTCATAGTAATTGTGTATTCGTAAGTTTAGTAACATTTTTATTCCAGTAATCATCATGACTTAAATCGTTGCCAAAATGAAACACTACACTTTTTTGTTTGTCGATCCAGGAAATGCCAAAGGGGTGATCACTGCGGTTCTGCCATTTACCGATGAACATACCGTTTGATTTGCTATAATTTACCTTAGCACCGGAATCGCGATCGTACATGCGAGACCAAAATAAATACCGTTCGATCGATTTGTCCGTGCAACAGAAGCCTGTACTATCGTCCGCGTAAAGGGAGATCTTACAGGCTTCTGTTGCACCTGGCACCTTAACACCTATAATTTCTGGGTCGTTTCGAATTTTGATTGTTGTTGTTGTTGTTCTAGGTTTAACGCCATTTTTCAGCACAATATAGGCTATACATGGCGGCCAGTATAACTGGTGGAGGAAGAACTCTTGTAAACTCAGGGAAGAACCACTGACCCACGAGAAGCTACTGGCAGGCTTTCCCACGTACCCACACTAGCCGAGCCTTGGACTCGAACTCACGCAGATAGAGTTGAGATGGCAGTGATCCGGAACGGTGAGCGCTTTAGACCACTCGGAATTTTGATTGCAAAAGGCTCGTACACTATTACGCATAAAAGGGGTGAAAGACTGCAACCTTGACGGACTCCTCTTGAGATTAAAAAGGGGTCCGAAATAAAATTGTTAACTATAACTGATGAACTAATTTCAGTGTAGAAAATTGAAATCCATTTAATAAAGTCAGGATGAAACCCGAAAGATTCTATTGGTTTTAACATAAATTGATAATTTACCCTATCAAATACCTTTTCTTGATCTAAGGAAATAAATGCACATGATAATTCTTTTTGTTCGATGTAGTCACAGATGTTTCTTATAAGGTGACCATTATCAAAAATAGACCGACCTTTAACTCCACATGTTTGATCCATGTGTATTATTTTGGACATGACATTTCCAAGTCGATTAGCAATAACTTTAGATATAATTTTTAGTCTAAATTTAATAGGGAGATAGGTCTCCAATTTTTCATATTATTTGAATTTTCAGGATCCTTACATAATAATGTAATATAAGATAGTTTTTGTGAATCAGACAGTGTTTGATTCAAAGATAAATTATATAAACGGACTAATGTGTCGCCTAAACATTCAAAAAACGTGACATAAAACTCCTTTGTGACACCGTCGAGTCCAGGTGATTTATTTGGCTCCATCATATTTAAAGCTTTCCAAATTTCTACTTTAGCAATTGGTCCGGTGAGGAATTGGTTTTCTTCAGCGTTTAACTGAGGTAACCCAGTTAAAAATTCTTTAAATAATTCTTCATCAATCAATTCTGTGGTAAAACGATTTGAATAAAACTTTTAAAAACAGTTTAAGATATCAACACTTGAGTTATGAGTCACATTATTATATTCAATTTCAGTGATAGTTTTCTGGGAACCCTTCTTATTTTCTAATTGAAAAAAAATTGGCTCGGTCTTTCTTTATTATCTAAAGTTTTAGCTTTCTCCTAATGACTGATCCTATATATTTTTCATTTTGTAATTCCTTGATAGACATCCGGAGTTCTTGTATTTGAAAGAGAAGTTCTTCATTATTGGTTAAATCATATTTGTGTCTTAGATATTGGTAGTCTTTCTTCAAAGATTTAATTGCAGAGTTTTTAATTTTCGAAAGTTGTTTGGAATATCGAATGATTTCTTCTTTAAGTTTGAGTTTTAGTTCATTCCAATATTCTAGTGTAATATTATGACATCTTAGTTCTCTCTAAATTAGGTCCGTAATGAGAGTTTTTAATGTGTTATGGTTTAAGTGCGAGTTATTGCATTTCCAGTAACCGCTACCATATGATATTGATGAGTTACATGCTATACTTAAAGTTACTGCATCGTGGTCGGACTGAGCGAAGTTAACGATTGTCGAATTAATGATGAAATTTGCTATGTTTTTAGAAACATACAGTCGATCAAGTCTGCTTGCTAACAGTGGTAATGAGGGGTCTAGTGTGTTTCGATACCATGTGTACAATTTTGCTGAGGGGTTCAGTTTGCGAAATGTGTCAATTAGTTTAAAGTTGGATATAAGCGATTTCAATGTTTGACGGACTTATCGCTGTAATTGGTTAGATTACCTTCCCGGTCATGGTTGGAGTTAGTGACACGATTGAAATCTCCTGCAAGAATGAGATTACGTTGCCCCGTTAAATATGTGAACAATGAAGTAAAAAATTCACTTTTCTCCGAATCAGGGATGGGGGCATATATATTTATGGCACGATATGGTATATCATTAAATTGAAAGTCAGCACATATTATTCTACCGTCAAAATCCGTTTCATATTTAAAAAAAAACGTATGTTAGGATTAAAATTAATGATGGCGACTCCAGATGAAAGATTCGAGCCAAAACTCCACATGGCATAATAACATTGCAATTTATCTTGAATTTTTGAAGTAAGGGTTCTTTTTTCCACGTGGGTTTCTTGTAGGAATACAAGGTCGATGTGATGCGAAGATACCAAGTTTCTAATCTCGTATAGTTTTTGATCCGTGTTGGTTCGAAGGCCATTGACATTTAATGTAAGGATATTAATTTTACTCATGGGTTGCTTGTTATTTGTATGGCATGTCCAGAATAGGTTAAAAATCGTTAATGTATGTGGGACTTTAGGTGTATCAAGCGAATCAGTCTGAACTCGAGATGAGTAGAGTTCGTTGTATATAGTGATACTATTGGAGGCCAGAAATGACTTGCTGAACGATAACATAATAGGGGAGGGTGTGTGCTTAAGGAATAAAATATGGTTGAAGAAAATATATAAAAATCTACAAATGTTGAATATGCTATGAAATAGATAAGGATGATATGAAGGATGTTGTACATTTGAAGAGAAGGAAAAAATATGATTAAGTAAAAGAACAAACCTGTAATAGAACGTATAAGCAGGGAAAGTCCTGAAATATTTAGTCCGTTATGCTTATTCATTGTCCATTTTACTGTCCTTGTCCCGGTCCATTTGATTGTATTCATTGTCCGTGAGCGTTCCGATTTCTTTATTACATAGTGACTGTGTCGTAATCCAAATTAAGAATTTTGCACGTCCATACTTGAATCCTCCTCAATATGGGACTTTTTTGATCTTTTGGACGTGACTACCTGCCACGTGCACGAATCTAGGACAAACAATTCTCTTTTTTCTTGTGGTCTGGGTTGATTCGAGTCATCTTCTAAATTGTCATCCGGTGCTGTTGCTTTGTCTTGTGTTTGGGTCGCTACTTCCTCTTCCGCCACGTGTGAGGCGTCCAAGGGGGTGGGGGTGGTGTGGGGTGATCAATTGGTTTGCTGTTTGTCGACGCAAGAGCTGCTGGGGTTAAAGGTTCGTGTATCGTTGCTTGTGTTGATGTGCTTGGTGCAGGTGGTTGTTGGGCAACGTGTCCTTTATTATTCACTGCTGAAGCATAGCTAGCACCTTTCTCTGGGCAGTCTTTTCGGAGGTGCCCCGACTGACGGCATCTCAGGCAAAGTGGGGGAGCGGCCCTTCATTGTTATAAGCATACCACACATGCCAAGCGACACGATGTGGGGAATATTCCTGCAATCGAATTCTGTGGTCCGGAGTTTCACTATCCTTGTACCGTTTTCAATCATTCGGTCCTTGTTTATAATTGTCTTGTCTCTGGTTATGTCGAGGATCTCCCCATAATCCTTTAGAACTTCCTTGATAACAATATCATTGACAAACAGGGGCAGCCAGTGTATTCTGATGTCTATTATTAGGTTAATAATATATTTAATGCCGTCTCCGGTCACGCCTTTTGCCTTCTCTTGGGACTACAGCACAGCATTCCATTGGGCATTTTCCTCTTCTCTGTACAAACCTTCTATATCGGAAATAGTAACCCCCGCAGCTTCAAGTTTCCGAAGCGCTTCCTCCCGCGAAATACGCCCTTCCACTCTTAGTGTACGAAGATACACATCAGAATTCACATACCTTGAGATGTTGATTTCAACACGGCGATACATATTCCAAAGCGGTTAACTTTGAAGTTTCATTTCAAAAGAATTCTTTGATCTACTTCGTCTTGGCCGGATATCCTGGGGAATCCTTTTTATTTTTCATAAAATGTTTATTCAATATTTACATGTTAAAATATACAAGCGAAAGCGACACTTCCATCTTTATTCCATACACGCCTTAGCACACAAACTCATCAATAAACTAATATGTGCACACTCACTGTCCATGCATGCTTTTAAAATCTCTTGTATACACAAAAATGTACATAGTGGTAGAGCACATAGCTCCCAAGCGACAAAGTTATACATAATACGATTGTATGCAATTTCTATTGTAAAATTTAAACATTTAATTTGCGAAACATATAATAATCTCATACAGAAATTTAAATAGTGCAATTATAAATTTGTGATATTAGAGAAACTATATTATTGGGAATGCAAAGTGTATTTAAGGTGATACAAGTATTATTCCTCATGTAAGTTTGACAGACCAGTGAAGTGCCGTTAAAGGTCGTGCAACAAAACGGAGAATGTTAGCACGTGCGGCTTGAAATATTCTTAAATTAACGTGTAGGCCGGCAGTCGTGGATTAAAACATGGTGACAAAAGAACTGTGTAATGAGAGCTAAGGAGAAATCCTAAAATTGTATATAATTCTATTGATCTAAAACGGAAGTAATGTAGCATTATTCTTGACTTATGTCTATTACTAATTCAAAATTGAAGAGAGAACAGAATAATCCAGCTAAACACCATTTATGTATAAAATGAACCAAGTTAAGCCTTGAAAAGTCGGTTCTAATTCTGCATTTTAATCGGGAGAGAAAGAAAGATAACAAGGTGTTACTGTTTACCACTTCTTTATAATAAAATGCTCTTATACGTTTAATCCATATAGCATATTTATATTCAGCGCATAATAAAAGGCACAAGTCCTCGAATTCAGGTTCCGGGAACGAGGCCCCATTCGGGATAAGACCGAATTTATGGAAAGTATAAAAGGTATTGAAGGAGTTTCTTGAAAGTTTTTTTTAACCATTTGATAATGAGCTGTTGTAAAGGAGGTATTAATTTACATTCGAAAAATAAATGATCAGTCGTTTCAATGTCACCGCAAAAAGTGCATAACTTAGATTTTGAAATCTTCTTTAAGAACATGTTGTAGTTAACGGGCAAAATATCATGTATTGTTTTAAAACACACATCTCTAATGATGGGGTCTAAAAATGTATTATGCAAATTTTTCCAAATGTTGCCGAAATTTAAATCGTATAATTTGGTTATTTTGGGTTCAAGAACATAGCTTTGTAATTGTCGTTGGTAGAAATATTTTGTGGGGACTAGACCAAATTTGAGACTAGGATTATTTTCATGAAATGTTTTGAAAATGGTCATGCACTTTTTAGAATTTAGGAACATATAGCGTATGAGTAAATTTATTAAGGGCCAAATTAGGGTTGAAAGACCTTAATTGTAAACCGATCCAATACCTCGCAAAATCTTTCCATTTGGCTGAATATTCATCGTCCAGTAATTTTTGTATATGTTGTAGACGTATTGCTTGGATTTTACATTTCAAATGGGTGATGTTTAAGCCTCCTTCGTAAAGGGGATTGATGCATACAGCTCTAGCGAGAGGTTCGAATTTAGAATTCCACAAAAATGTGAAGATATTCCTATTTATTAAAATTTCATAATGTTTAGGTAGATCAGTCATGGTTGCAGTATACCAATTTTGCTATAAGCTAAAAGATTAATAACATGGGACTTAGAAATGAGAGGTAAATTTCTACGTTTTCATAGTAATTGTGTATTCGTAAGTTTAGTAACATTTTTATTCCAGTAATCATCATGACTTAAATCGTTGCCAAAATGAAACACTACACTTTTTTGTTTGTCGATCCAGGAAATGCCAAAGGGGTGATCACTGCGGTTCTGCCATTTACCGATGAACATACCGTTTGATTTGCTATAATTTACCTTAGCACCGGAATCGCGATCGTACATGCGAGACCAAAATAAATACCGTTCGATCGATTTGTCCGTGCAACAGAAGCCTGTACTATCGTCCGCGTAAAGGGAGATCTTACAGGCTTCTGTTGCACCTGGCACCTTAACACCTATAATTTCTGGGTCGTTTCGAATTTTGATTGTTGTTGTTGTTGTTCTAGGTTTAACGCCATTTTTCAGCACAAGATAGGCTATACATGGCGGCCAGTATAACTGGTGGAGGAAGAACTCTTGTAAACTCAGGGAAGAACCACTGACCCACGAGAAGCTACTGGCAGGCTTTCCCACGTACCCACACTAGCCGAGCCTTGGACTCGAACTCACGCAGATAGAGTTGAGATGGCAGTGATCCGGAACGGTGAGCGCTTTAGACCACTCGGAATTTTGATTGCAAAAGGCTCGTACACTATTACGCATAAAAGGGGTGAAAGACTGCAACCTTGACGGACTCCTCTTGAGATTAAAAAGGGGTCCGAAATAAAATTGTTAACTATAACTGATGAACTAATTTCAGTGTAGAAAATTGAAATCCATTTAATAAAGTCAGGATGAAACCCGAAAGATTCTATTGGTTTTAACATAAATTGATAATTTACCCTATCAAATACCTTTTCTTGATCTAAGGAAATAAATGCACATGATAATTCTTTTTGTTCGATGTAGTCACAGATGTTTCTTATAAGGTGACCATTATCAAAAATAGACCGACCTTTAACTCCACATGTTTGATCCATGTGTATTATTTTGGACATGACATTTCCAAGTCGATTAGCAATAACTTTAGATATAATTTTTAGTCTAAATTTAATAGGGAGATAGGTCTCCAATTTTTCATATTATTTGAATTTTCAGGATCCTTACATAATAACGTAATATAAGATAGTTTTTGTGAATCAGACAGTGTTTGATTCAAAGATAAATTATATAAACGGACTAATGTGTCGCCTAAACATTCAAAAAACGTGACATAAAACTCCTTTGTGACACCGTCGAGTCCAGGTGATTTATTTGGCTCCATCATATTTAAAGCTTTCCAAATTTCTACTTTAGCAATTGGTCCGGTGAGGAATTGGTTTTCTTCAGCGTTTAACTGAGGTAACCCAGTTAAAAATTCTTTAAATAATTCTTCATCAATCAATTCTGTGGTAAAACGATTTGAATAAAACTTTTAAAAACAGTTTAAGATATCAACACTTGAGTTATGAGTCACATTATTATATTCAATTTCAGTGATAGTTTTCTGGGAACCCTTCTTATTTTCTAATTGAAAAAAAATTGGCTCGGTCTTTCTTTATTATCTAAAGTTTTAGCTTTCTCCTAATGACTGATCCTATATATTTTTCATTTTGTAATTCCTTGATAGACATCCGGAGTTCTTGTATTTGAAAGAGAAGTTCTTCATTATTGGTTAAATCATATTTGTGTCTTAGATATTGGTAGTCTTTCTTCAAAGATTTAATTGTAGAGTTTTTAATTTTCGAAAGTTGTTTGGAATATCGAATGATTTCTTCTTTAAGTTTGAGTTTTAGTTCATTCCAATATTCTAGTGTAATATTATGACATCTTAGTTCTCTCTAAATTAGGTCCGTAATGAGAGTTTTTAATGTGTTATGGTTTAAGTGCGAGTTATTGCATTTCCAGTAACCGCTACCATATGATATTGATGAGTTACATGCTATACTTAAAGTTACTGCATCGTGGTCGGACTGAGCGAAGTTAACGATTGTCGAATTAATGATGAAATTTGCTATGTTTTTAGAAACATACAGTCGATCAAGTCTGCTTGCTAACAGTGGTAATGAGGGGTCTAGTGTGTTTCGATACCATGTGTACAATTTTGCTGAGGGGTTCAGTTTGCGAAATGTGTCAATTAGTTTAAAGTTGGATATAAGCGATTTCAATGTTTGACGGACTTATCGCTGTAATTGGTTAGATTACCTTCCCGGTCATGGTTGGAGTTAGTGACACGATTGAAATCTCCTGCAAGAATGAGATTACGTTGCCCCGTTAAATATGTGAACAATGAAGTAAAAAATTCACTTTTCTCCGAATCAGGGATGGGGGCATATATATTTATGGCACGATATGGTATATCATTAAATTGAAAGTCAGCACATATTATTCTACCGTCAAAATCCGTTTCATATTTAAAAAAAAACGTATGTTAGGATTAAAATTAATGATGGCGACTCCAGATGAAAGATTCGAGCCAAAACTCCACATGGCATAATAACATTGCAATTTATCTTGAATTTTTGAAGTAAGGGTTCTTTTTTCCACGTGGGTTTCTTGTAGGAATACAAGGTCGATGTGATGCGAAGATACCAAGTTTCTAATCTCGTATAGTTTTTGATCCGTGTTGGTTCGAAGGCCATTGACATTTAATGTAAGGATATTAATTTTACTCATGGGTTGCTTGTTATTTGTATGGCATGTCCAGAATAGGTTAAAAATCGTTAATGTATGTGGGACTTTAGGTGTATCAAGCGAATCAGTCTGAACTCGAGATGAGTAGAGTTCGTTGTATATAGTGATACTATTGGAGGCCAGAAATGACTTGCTGAACGATAACATAATAGGGGAGGGTGTGTGCTTAAGGAATAAAATATGGTTGAAGAAAATATATAAAAATCTACAAATGTTGAATATGCTATGAAATAGATAAGGATGATATGAAGGATGTTGTACATTTGAAGAGAAGGAAAAAATATGATTAAGTAAAAGAACAAACCTGTAATAGAACGTATAAGCAGGGAAAGTCCTGAAATATTTAGTCCGTTATGCTTATTCATTGTCCATTTTACTGTCCTTGTCCCGGTCCATTTGATTGTATTCATTGTCCGTGAGCGTTCCGATTTCTTTATTACATAGTGACTGTGTCGTAATCCAAATTAAGAATTTTGCACGTCCATACTTGAATCCTCCTCAATATGGGACTTTTTTGATCTTTTGGACGTGACTACCTGCCACGTGCACGAATCTAGGACAAACAATTCTCTTTTTTCTTGTGGTCTGGGTTGATTCGAGTCATCTTCTAAATTGTCATCCGGTGCTGTTGCTTTGTCTTGTGTTTGGGTCGCTACTTCCTCTTCCGCCACGTGTGAGGCGTCCAAGGGGGTGGGGGTGGTGTGGGGTGATCAATTGGTTTGCTGTTTGTCGACGCAAGAGCTGCTGGGGTTAAAGGTTCGTGTATCGTTGCTTGTGTTGATGTGCTTGGTGCAGGTGGTTGTTGGGCAACGTGTCCTTTATTATTCACTGCTGAAGCATAGCTAGCACCTTTCTCTGGGCAGTCTTTTCGGAGGTGCCCCGACTGACGGCATCTCAGGCAAAGTGGGGGAGCGGCCCTTCATTGTTATAAGCATACCACACATGCCAAGCGACACGATGTGGGGAATATTCCTGCAATCGAATTCTGTGGTCCGGAGTTTCACTATCCTTGTACCGTTTTCAATCATTCGGTCCTTGTTTATAATTGTCTTGTCTCTGGTTATGTCGAGGATCTCCCCATAATCCTTTAGAACTTCCTTGATAACAATATCATTGACAAACAGGGGCAGCCAGTGTATTCTGATGTCTATTATTAGGTTAATAATATATTTAATGCCGTCTCCGGTCACGCCTTTTGCCTTCTCTTGGGACTACAGCACAGCATTCCATTGGGCATTTTCCTCTTCTCTGTACAAACCTTCTATATCGGAAATAGTAACCCCCGCAGCTTCAAGTTTCCGAAGCGCTTCCTCCCGCGAAATACGCCCTTCCACTCTTAGTGTACGAAGATACACATCAGAATTCACATACCTTGAGATGTTGATTTCAACACGGCGATACATATTCCAAAGCGGTTAACTTTGAAGTTTCATTTCAAAAGAATTCTTTGATCTACTTCGTCTTGGCCGGATATCCTGGGGAATCCTTTTTATTTTTCATAAAATGTTTATTCAATATTTACATGTTAAAATATACAAGCGAAAGCGACACTTCCATCTTTATTCCATACACGCCTTAGCACACAAACTCATCAATAAACGAATATGTGCACACTCACTGTCCATGCATGCTTTTAAAATCTCTTGTATACACAAAAATGTACATAGTGGTAGAGCACATAGCTCCCAAGCGACAAAGTTATACATAATACGATTGTATGCAATTTCTATTGTAAAATTTAAACATTTAATTTGCGAAACATATAATAATCTCATACAGAAATTTAAATAGTGCAATTATAAATTTGTGATATTAGAGAAACTATATTATTGGGAATGCAAAGTGTATTTAAGGTGATACAAGTATTATTCCTCATGTAAGTTTGACAGACCAGTGAAGTGCCGTTAAAGGTCGTGCAACAAAACGGAGAATGTTAGCACGTGCGGCTTGAAATATTCTTAAATTAACGTGTAGGCCGGCAGTCGTGGATTAAAACATGGTGACAAAAGAACTGTGTAATGAGAGCTAAGGAGAAATCCTAAAATTGTATATAATTCTATTGATCTAAAACGGAAGTAATGTAGCATTATTCTTGACTTATGTCTATTACTAATTCAAAATTGAAGAGAGAACAGAATAATCCAGCTAAACACCATTTATGTATAAAATGAACCAAGTTAAGCCTTGAAAAGTCGGTTCTAATTCTGCATTTTAATCGGGAGAGAAAGAAAGATAACAAGGTGTTACTGTTTACCACTTCTTTATAATAAAATGCTCTTATACGTTTAATCCATATAGCATATTTATATTCAGCGCATAATAAAAGGCACAAGTCCTCGAATTCAGGTTCCGGGAACGAGGCCCCATTCGGGATAAGACCGAATTTATGGAAAGTATAAAAGGTATTGAAGGAGTTTCTTGAAAGTTTTTTTTAACCATTTGATAATGAGCTGTTGTAAAGGAGGTATTAATTTACATTCGAAAAATAAATGATCAGTCGTTTCAATGTCACCGCAAAAAGTGCATAACTTAGATTTTGAAATCTTCTTTAAGAACATGTTGTAGTTAACGGGCAAAATATCATGTATTGTTTTAAAACACACATCTCTAATGATGGGGTCTAAAAATGTATTATGCAAATTTTTCCAAATGTTGCCGAAATTTAAATCGTATAATTTGGTTATTTTGGGTTCAAGAACATAGCTTTGTAATTGTCGTTGGTAGAAATATTTTGTGGGGACTAGACCAAATTTGAGACTAGGATTATTTTCATGAAATGTTTTGAAAATGGTCTTGCACTTTTTAGAATTTAGGAACATATAGCGTATGAGTAAATTTATTAAGGGCCAAATTAGGGTTGAAAGACCTTAATTGTAAACCGATCCAATACCTCGCAAAATCTTTCCATTTGGCTGAATATTCATCGTCCAGTAATTTTTGTATATGTTGTAGACGTATTGCTTGGATTTTACATTTCAAATGGGTGATGTTTAAGCCTCCTTCGTAAAGGGGATTGATGCATACAGCTCTAGCGAGAGGTTCGAATTTAGAATTCCACAAAAATGTGAAGATATTCCTATTTATTAAAATTTCATAATGTTTAGGTAGATCAGTCATGGTTGCAGTATACCAATTTTGCTTATAAGCTAAAAGATTAATAACATGGGACTTAGAAATGAGAGGTAAATTTCTACGTTTTCATAGTAATTGTGTATTCGTAAGTTTAGTAACATTTTTATTCCAGTAATCATCATGACTTAAATCGTTGCCAAAATGAAACACTACACTTTTTTGTTTGTCGATCCAGGAAATGCCAAAGGGGTGATCACTGCGGTTCTGCCATTTACCGATGAACATACCGTTTGATTTGCTATAATTTACCTTAGCACCGGAATCGCGATCGTACATGCGAGACCAAAATAAATACCGTTCGATCGATTTGTCCGTGCAACAGAAGCCTGTACTATCGTCCGCGTAAAGGGAGATCTTACAGGCTTCTGTTGCACCTGGCACCTTAACACCTATAATTTCTGGGTCGTTTCGAATTTTGATTGTTGTTGTTGTTGTTCTAGGTTTAACGCCATTTTTCAGCACAAGATAGGCTATACATGGCGGCCAGTATAACTGGTGGAGGAAGAACTCTTGTAAACTCAGGGAAGAACCACTGACCCACGAGAAGCTACTGGCAGGCTTTCCCACGTACCCACACTAGCCGAGCCTTGGACTCGAACTCACGCAGATAGAGTTGAGATGGCAGTGATCCGGAACGGTGAGCGCTTTAGACCACTCGGAATTTTGATTGCAAAAGGCTCGTACACTATTACGCATAAAAGGGGTGAAAGACTGCAACCTTGACGGACTCCTCTTGAGATTAAAAAGGGGTCCGAAATAAAATTGTTAACTATAACTGATGAACTAATTTCAGTGTAGAAAATTGAAATCCATTTAATAAAGTCAGGATGAAACCCGAAAGATTCTATTGGTTTTAACATAAATTGATAATTTACCCTATCAAATACCTTTTCTTGATCTAAGGAAATAAATGCACATGATAATTCTTTTTGTTCGATGTAGTCACAGATGTTTCTTATAAGGTGACCATTATCAAAAATAGACCGACCTTTAACTCCACATGTTTGATCCATGTGTATTATTTTGGACATGACATTTCCAAGTCGATTAGCAATAACTTTAGATATAATTTTTAGTCTAAATTTAATAGGGAGATAGGTCTCCAATTTTTCATATTATTTGAATTTTCAGGATCCTTACATAATAATGTAATATAAGATAGTTTTTGTGAATCAGACAGTGTTTGATTCAAAGATAAATTATATAAACGGACTAATGTGTCGCCTAAACATTCAAAAAACGTGACATAAAACTCCTTTGTGACACCGTCGAGTCCAGGTGATTTATTTGGCTCCATCATATTTAAAGCTTTCCAAATTTCTACTTTAGCAATTGGTCCGGTGAGGAATTGGTTTTCTTCAGCGTTTAACTGAGGTAACCCAGTTAAAAATTCTTTAAATAATTCTTCATCAATCAATTCTGTGGTAAAACGATTTGAATAAAACTTTTAAAAACAGTTTAAGATATCAACACTTGAGTTATGAGTCACATTATTATATTCAATTTCAGTGATAGTTTTCTGGGAACCCTTCTTATTTTCTAATTGAAAAAAAATTGGCTCGGTCTTTCTTTATTATCTAAAGTTTTAGCTTTCTCCTAATGACTGATCCTATATATTTTTCATTTTGTAATTCCTTGATAGACATCCGGAGTTCTTGTATTTGAAAGAGAAGTTCTTCATTATTGGTTAAATCATATTTGTGTCTTAGATATTGGTAGTCTTTCTTCAAAGATTTAATTGCAGAGTTTTTAATTTTCGAAAGTTGTTTGGAATATCGAATGATTTCTTCTTTAAGTTTGAGTTTTAGTTCATTCCAATATTCTAGTGTAATATTATGACATCTTAGTTCTCTCTAAATTAGGTCCGTAATGAGAGTTTTTAATGTGTTATGGTTTAAGTGCGAGTTATTGCATTTCCAGTAACCGCTACCATATGATATTGATGAGTTACATGCTATACTTAAAGTTACTGCATCGTGGTCGGACTGAGCGAAGTTAACGATTGTCGAATTAATGATGAAATTTGCTATGTTTTTAGAAACATACAGTCGATCAAGTCTGCTTGCTAACAGTGGTAATGAGGGGTCTAGTGTGTTTCGATACCATGTGTACAATTTTGCTGAGGGGTTCAGTTTGCGAAATGTGTCAATTAGTTTAAAGTTGGATATAAGCGATTTCAATGTTTGACGGACTTATCGCTGTAATTGGTTAGATTACCTTCCCGGTCATGGTTGGAGTTAGTGACACGATTGAAATCTCCTGCAAGAATGAGATTACGTTGCCCCGTTAAATATGTGAACAATGAAGTAAAAAATTCACTTTTCTCCGAATCAGGGATGGGGGCATATATATTTATGGCACGATATGGTATATCATTAAATTGAAAGTCAGCACATATTATTCTACCGTCAAAATCCGTTTCATATTTAAAAAAAAACGTATGTTAGGATTAAAATTAATGATGGCGACTCCAGATGAAAGATTCGAGCCAAAACTCCACATGGCATAATAACATTGCAATTTATCTTGAATTTTTGAAGTAAGGGTTCTTTTTTCCACGTGGGTTTCTTGTAGAAATACAAGGTCGATGTGATGCGAAGATACCAAGTTTCTAATCTCGTATAGTTTTTGATCCGTGTTGGTTCGAAGGCCATTGACATTTAATGTAAGGATATTAATTTTACTCATGGGTTGCTTGTTATTTGTATGGCATGTCCAGAATAGGTTAAAAATCGTTAATGTATGTGGGACTTTAGGTGTATCAAGCGAATCAGTCTGAACTCGAGATGAGTAGAGTTCGTTGTATATAGTGATACTATTGGAGGCCAGAAATGACTTGCTGAACGATAACATAATAGGGGAGGGTGTGTGCTTAAGGAATAAAATATGGTTGAAGAAAATATATAAAAATCTACAAATGTTGAATATGCTATGAAATAGATAAGGATGATATGAAGGATGTTGTACATTTGAAGAGAAGGAAAAAATATGATTAAGTAAAAGAACAAACCTGTAATAGAACGTATAAGCAGGGAAAGTCCTGAAATATTTAGTCCGTTATGCTTATTCATTGTCCATTTTACTGTCCTTGTCCCGGTCCATTTGATTGTATTCATTGTCCGTGAGCGTTCCGATTTCTTTATTACATAGTGACTGTGTCGTAATCCAAATTAAGAATTTTGCACGTCCATACTTGAATCCTCCTCAATATGGGACTTTTTTGATCTTTTGGACGTGACTACCTGCCACGTGCACGAATCTAGGACAAACAATTCTCTTTTTTCTTGTGGTCTGGGTTGATTCGAGTCATCTTCTAAATTGTCATCCGGTGCTGTTGCTTTGTCTTGTGTTTGGGTCGCTACTTCCTCTTCCGCCACGTGTGAGGCGTCCAAGGGGGTGGGGGTGGTGTGGGGTGATCAATTGGTTTGCTGTTTGTCGACGCAAGAGCTGCTGGGGTTAAAGGTTCGTGTATCGTTGCTTGTGTTGATGTGCTTGGTGCAGGTGGTTGTTGGGCAACGTGTCCTTTATTATTCACTGCTGAAGCATAGCTAGCACCTTTCTCTGGGCAGTCTTTTCGGAGGTGCCCCGACTGACGGCATCTCAGGCAAAGTGGGGGAGCGGCCCTTCATTGTTATAAGCATACCACTCATGCCAAGCGACACGATGTGGGGAATATTCCTGCAATCGAATTCTGTGGTCCGGAGTTTCACTATCCTTGTACCGTTTTCAATCATTCGGTCCTTGTTTATAATTGTCTTGTCTCTGGTTATGTCGAGGATCTCCCCATAATCCTTTAGAACTTCCTTGATAACAATATCATTGACAAACAGGGGCAGCCAGTGTATTCTGATGTCTATTATTAGGTTAATAATATATTTAATGCCGTCTCCGGTCACGCCTTTTGCCTTCTCTTGGGACTACAGCACAGCATTCCATTGGGCATTTTCCTCTTCTCTGTACAAACCTTCTATATCGGAAATAGTAACCCCCGCAGCTTCAAGTTTCCGAAGCGCTTCCTCCCGCGAAATACGCCCTTCCACTCTTAGTGTACGAAGATACACATCAGAATTCACATACCTTGAGATGTTGATTTCAACACGGCGATACATATTCCAAAGCGGTTAACTTTGAAGTTTCATTTCAAAAGAATTCTTTGATCTACTTCGTCTTGGCCGGATATCCTGGGGAATCCTTTTTATTTTTCATAAAATGTTTATTCAATATTTACATGTTAGAATATATAAGCGAAAGCGACACTTCCATCTTTATTCCATACACGCCTTAGCACACAAACTCATCAATAAACTAATATGTGCACACTCACTGTCCATGCATGCTTTTAAAATCTCTTGTATACACAAAAATGTACATAGTGGTAGAGCACATAGCTCCCAAGCGACAAAGTTATACATAATACGATTGTATGCAATTTCTATTGTAAAATTTAAACATTTAATTTGCGAAACATATAATAATCTCATACAGAAATTTAAATAGTGCAATTATAAATTTGTGATATTAGAGAAACTATATTATTGGGAATGCAAAGTGTATTTAAGGTGATACAAGTATTATTCCTCATGTAAGTTTGACAGACCAGTGAAGTGCCGTTAAAGGTCGTGCAACAAAACGGAGAATGTTAGCACGTGCGGCTTGAAATATTCTTAAATTAACGTGTAGGCCGGCAGTCGTGGATTAAAACATGGTGACAAAAGAACTGTGTAATGAGAGCTAAGGAGAAATCCTAAAATTGTATATAATTCTATTGATCTAAAACGGAAGTAATGTAGCATTATTCTTGACTTATGTCTATTACTAATTCAAAATTGAAGAGAGAACAGAATAATCCAGCTAAACACCATTTATGTATAAAATGAACCAAGTTAAGCCTTGAAAAGTCGGTTCTAATTCTGCATTTTAATCGGGAGAGAAAGAAAGATAACAAGGTGTTACTGTTTACCACTTCTTTATAATAAAATGCTCTTATACGTTTAATCCATATAGCATATTTATATTCAGCGCATAATAAAAGGCACAAGTCCTCGAATTCAGGTTCCGGGAACGAGGCCCCATTCGGGATAAGACCGAATTTATGGAAAGTATAAAAGGTATTGAAGGAGTTTCTTGAAAGTTTTTTTTTAACTATTTGATAATGAGCTGTTGTAAAGGAGGTATTAATTTACATTCGAAAAATAAATGATCAGTCGTTTCAATGTCACCGCAAAAAGTGCATAACTTAGATTTTGAAATCTTCTTTAAGAACATGTTGTAGTTAACGGGCAAAATATCATGTATTGTTTTAAAACACACATCTCTAATGATGGGGTCTAAAAATGTATTATGCAAATTTTTCCAAATGTTGCCGAAATTTAAATCGTATAATTTGGTTATTTTGGGTTCAAGAACATAGCTTTGTAATTGTCGTTGGTAGAAATATTTTGTGGGGACTAGACCAAATTTGAGACTAGGATTATTTTCATGAAATGTTTTGAAAATGGTCATGCACTTTTTAGAATTTAGGAACATATAGCGTATGAGTAAATTTATTAAGGGCCAAATTAGGGTTGAAAGACCTTAATTGTAAACCGATCCAATACCTCGCAAAATCTTTCCATTTGGCTGAATATTCATCGTCCAGTAATTTTTGTATATGTTGTAGACGTATTGCTTGGATTTTACATTTCAAATGGGTGATGTTTAAGCCTCCTTCGTAAAGGGGATTGATGCATACAGCTCTAGCGAGAGGTTCGAATTTAGAATTCCACAAAAATGTGAAGATATTCCTATTTATTAAAATTTCATAATGTTTAGGTAGATCAGTCATGGTTGCAGTATACCAATTTTGCTATAAGCTAAAAGATTAATAACATGGGACTTAGAAATGAGAGGTAAATTTCTACGTTTTCATAGTAATTGTGTATTCGTAAGTTTAGTAACATTTTTATTCCAGTAATCATCATGACTTAAATCGTTGCCAAAATGAAACACTACACTTTTTTGTTTGTCGATCCAGGAAATGCCAAAGGGGTGATCACTGCGGTTCTGCCATTTACCGATGAACATACCGTTTGATTTGCTATAATTTACCTTAGCACCGGAATCGCGATCGTACATGCGAGACCAAAATAAATACCGTTCGATCGATTTGTCCGTGCAACAGAAGCCTGTACTATCGTCCGCGTAAAGGGAGATCTTACAGGCTTCTGTTGCACCTGGCACCTTAACACCTATAATTTCTGGGTCGTTTCGAATTTTGATTGTTGTTGTTGTTGTTCTAGGTTTAACGCCATTTTTCAGCACAAGATAGGCTATACATGGCGGCCAGTATAACTGGTGGAGGAAGAACTCTTGTAAACTCAGGGAAGAACCACTGACCCACGAGAAGCTACTGGCAGGCTTTCCCACGTACCCACACTAGCCGAGCCTTGGACTCGAACTCACGCAGATAGAGTTGAGATGGCAGTGATCCGGAACGGTGAGCGCTTTAGACCACTCGGAATTTTGATTGCAAAAGGCTCGTACACTATTACGCATAAAAGGGGTGAAAGACTGCAACCTTGACGGACTCCTCTTGAGATTAAAAAGGGGTCCGAAATAAAATTGTTAACTATAACTGATGAACTAATTTCAGTGTAGAAAATTGAAATCCATTTAATAAAGTCAGGATGAAACCCGAAAGATTCTATTGGTTTTAACATAAATTGATAATTTACCCTATCAAATACCTTTTCTTGATCTAAGGAAATAAATGCACATGATAATTCTTTTTGTTCGATGTAGTCACAGATGTTTCTTATAAGGTGACCATTATCAAAAATAGACCGACCTTTAACTCCACATGTTTGATCCATGTGTATTATTTTGGACATGACATTTCCAAGTCGATTAGCAATAACTTTAGATATAATTTTTAGTCTAAATTTAATAGGGAGATAGGTCTCCAATTTTTCATATTATTTGAATTTTCAGGATCCTTACATAATAATGTAATATAAGATAGTTTTTGTGAATCAGACAGTGTTTGATTCAAAGATAAATTATATAAACGGACTAATGTGTCGCCTAAACATTCAAAAAACGTGACATAAAACTCCTTTGTGACACCGTCGAGTCCAGGTGATTTATTTGGCTCCATCATATTTAAAGCTTTCCAAATTTCTACTTTAGCAATTGGTCCGGTGAGGAATTGGTTTTCTTCAGCGTTTAACTGAGGTAACCCAGTTAAAAATTCTTTAAATAATTCTTCATCAATCAATTCTGTGGTAAAACGATTTGAATAAAACTTTTAAAAACAGTTTAAGATATCAACACTTGAGTTATGAGTCACATTATTATATTCAATTTCAGTGATAGTTTTCTGGGAACCCTTCTTATTTTCTAATTGAAAAAAAATTGGCTCGGTCTTTCTTTATTATCTAAAGTTTTAGCTTTCTCCTAATGACTGATCCTATATATTTTTCATTTTGTAATTCCTTGATAGACATCCGGAGTTCTTGTATTTGAAAGAGAAGTTCTTCATTATTGGTTAAATCATATTTGTGTCTTAGATATTGGTAGTCTTTCTTCAAAGATTTAATTGCAGAGTTTTTAATTTTCGAAAGTTGTTTGGAATATCGAATGATTTCTTCTTTAAGTTTGAGTTTTAGTTCATTCCAATATTCTAGTGTAATATTATGACATCTTAGTTCTCTCTAAATTAGGTCCGTAATGAGAGTTTTTAATGTGTTATGGTTTAAGTGCGAGTTATTGCATTTCCAGTAACCGCTACCATATGATATTGATGAGTTACATGCTATACTTAAAGTTACTGCATCGTGGTCGGACTGAGCGAAGTTAACGATTGTCGAATTAATGATGAAATTTGCTATGTTTTTAGAAACATACAGTCGATCAAGTCTGCTTGCTAACAGTGGTAATGAGGGGTCTAGTGTGTTTCGATACCATGTGTACAATTTTGCTGAGGGGTTCAGTTTGCGAAATGTGTCAATTAGTTTAAAGTTGGATATAAGCGATTTCAATGTTTGACGGACTTATCGCTGTAATTGGTTAGATTACCTTCCCGGTCATGGTTGGAGTTAGTGACACGATTGAAATCTCCTGCAAGAATGAGATTACGTTGCCCCGTTAAATATGTGAACAATGAAGTAAAAAATTCACTTTTCTCCGAATCAGGGATGGGGGCATATATATTTATGGCACGATATGGTATATCATTAAATTGAAAGTCAGCACATATTATTCTACCGTCAAAATCCGTTTCATATTTAAAAAAAAACGTATGTTAGGATTAAAATTAATGATGGCGACTCCAGATGAAAGATTCGAGCCAAAACTCCACATGGCATAATAACATTGCAATTTATCTTGAATTTTTGAAGTAAGGGTTCTTTTTTCCACGTGGGTTTCTTGTAGGAATACAAGGTCGATGTGATGCGAAGATACCAAGTTTCTAATCTCGTATAGTTTTTGATCCGTGTTGGTTCGAAGGCCATTGACATTTAATGTAAGGATATTAATTTTACTCATGGGTTGCTTGTTATTTGTATGGCATGTCCAGAATAGGTTAAAAATCGTTAATGTATGTGGGACTTTAGGTGTATCAAGCGAATCAGTCTGAACTCGAGATGAGTAGAGTTCGTTGTATATAGTGATACTATTGGAGGCCAGAAATGACTTGCTGAACGATAACATAATAGGGGAGGGTGTGTGCTTAAGGAATAAAATATGGTTGAAGAAAATATATAAAAATCTACAAATGTTGAATATGCTATGAAATAGATAAGGATGATATGAAGGATGTTGTACATTTGAAGAGAAGGAAAAAATATGATTAAGTAAAAGAACAAACCTGTAATAGAACGTATAAGCAGGGAAAGTCCTGAAATATTTAGTCCGTTATGCTTATTCATTGTCCATTTTACTGTCCTTGTCCCGGTCCATTTGATTGTATTCATTGTCCGTGAGCGTTCCGATTTCTTTATTACATAGTGACTGTGTCGTAATCCAAATTAAGAATTTTGCACGTCCATACTTGAATCCTCCTCAATATGGGACTTTTTTGATCTTTTGGACGTGACTACCTGCCACGTGCACGAATCTAGGACAAACAATTCTCTTTTTTCTTGTGGTCTGGGTTGATTTGAGTCATCTTCTAAATTGTCATCCGGTGCTGTTGCTTTGTCTTGTGTTTGGGTCGCTACTTCCTCTTCCGCCACGTGTGAGGCGTCCAAGGGGGTGGGGGTGGTGTGGGGTGATCAATTGGTTTGCTGTTTGTCGACGCAAGAGCTGCTGGGGTTAAAGGTTCGTGTATCGTTGCTTGTGTTGATGTGCTTGGTGCAGGTGGTTGTTGGGCAACGTGTCCTTTATTATTCACTGCTGAAGCATAGCTAGCACCTTTCTCTGGGCAGTCTTTTCGGAGGTGCCCCGACTGACGGCATCTCAGGCAAAGTGGGGGAGCGGCCCTTCATTGTTATAAGCATACCACACATGCCAAGCGACACGATGTGGGGAATATTCCTGCAATCGAATTCTGTGGTCCGGAGTTTCACTATCCTTGTACCGTTTTCAATCATTCGGTCCTTGTTTATAATTGTCTTGTCTCTGGTTATGTCGAGGATCTCCCCATAATCCTTTAGAACTTCCTTGATAACAATATCATTGACAAACAGGGGCAGCCAGTGTATTCTGATGTCTATTATTAGGTTAATAATATATTTAATGCCGTCTCCGGTCACGCCTTTTGCCTTCTCTTGGGACTACAGCACAGCATTCCATTGGGCATTTTCCTCTTCTCTGTACAAACCTTCTATATCGGAAATAGTAACCCCCGCAGCTTCAAGTTTCCGAAGCGCTTCCTCCCGCGAAATACGCCCTTCCACTCTTAGTGTACGAAGATACACATCAGAATTCACATACCTTGAGATGTTGATTTCAACACGGCGATACATATTCCAAAGCGGTTAACTTTGAAGTTTCATTTCAAAAGAATTCTTTGATCTACTTCGTCTTGGCCGGATATCCTGGGGAATCCTTTTTATTTTTCATAAAATGTTTATTCAATATTTACATGTTAAAATATACAAGCGAAAGCGACACTTCCATCTTTATTCCATACACGCCTTAGCACACAAACTCATCAATAAACTAATATGTGCACACTCACTGTCCATGCATGCTTTTAAAATCTCTTGTATACACAAAAATGTACATAGTGGTAGAGCACATAGCTCCCAAGCGACAAAGTTATACATAATACGATTGTATGCAATTTCTATTGTAAAATTTAAACATTTAATTTGCGAAACATATAATAATCTCATACAGAAATTTAAATAGTGCAATTATAAATTTGTGATATTAGAGAAACTATATTATTGGGAATGCAAAGTGTATTTAAGGTGATACAAGTATTATTCCTCATGTAAGTTTGACAGACCAGTGAAGTGCCGTTAAAGGTCGTGCAACAAAACGGAGAATGTTAGCACGTGCGGCTTGAAATATTCTTAAATTAACGTGTAGGCCGGCAGTCGTGGATTAAAACATGGTGACAAAAGAACTGTGTAATGAGAGCTAAGGAGAAATCCTAAAATTGTATATAATTCTATTGATCTAAAACGGAAGTAATGTAGCATTATTCTTGACTTATGTCTATTACTAATTCAAAATTGAAGAGAGAACAGAATAATCCAGCTAAACACCATTTATGTATAAAATGAACCAAGTTAAGCCTTGAAAAGTCGGTTCTAATTCTGCATTTTAATCGGGAGAGAAAGAAAGATAACAAGGTGTTACTGTTTACCACTTCTTTATAATAAAATGCTCTTATACGTTTAATCCATATAGCATATTTATATTCAGCGCATAATAAAAGGCACAAGTCCTCGAATTCAGGTTCCGGGAACGAGGCCCCATTCGGGATAAGACCGAATTTATGGAAAGTATAAAAGGTATTGAAGGAGTTTCTTGAAAGTTTTTTTTAACCATTTGATAATGAGCTGTTGTAAAGGAGGTATTAATTTACATTCGAAAAATAAATGATCAGTCGTTTCAATGTCACCGCAAAAAGTGCATAACTTAGATTTTGAAATCTTCTTTAAGAACATGTTGTAGTTAACGGGCAAAATATCATGTATTGTTTTAAAACACACATCTCTAATGATGGGGTCTAAAAATGTATTATGCAAATTTTTCCAAATGTTGCCGAAATTTAAATCGTATAATTTGGTTATTTTGGGTTCAAGAACATAGCTTTGTAATTGTCGTTGGTAGAAATATTTTGTGGGGACTAGACCAAATTTGAGACTAGGATTATTTTCATGAAATGTTTTGAAAATGGTCATGCACTTTTTAGAATTTAGGAACATATAGCGTATGAGTAAATTTATTAAGGGCCAAATTAGGGTTGAAAGACCTTAATTGTAAACCGATCCAATACCTCGCAAAATCTTTCCATTTGGCTGAATATTCATCGTCCAGTAATTTTTGTATATGTTGTAGACGTATTGCTTGGATTTTACATTTCAAATGGGTGATGTTTAAGCCTCCTTCGTAAAGGGGATTGATGCATACAGCTCTAGCGAGAGGTTCGAATTTAGAATTCAACAAAAATGTGAAGATATTCCTATTTATTAAAATTTCATAATGTTTAGGTAGATCAGTCATGGTTGCAGTATACCAATTTTGCTATAAGCTAAAAGATTAATAACATGGGACTTAGAAATGAGAGGTAAATTTCTACGTTTTCATAGTAATTGTGTATTCGTAAGTTTAGTAACATTTTTATTCCAGTAATCATCATGACTTAAATCGTTGCCAAAATGAAACACTACACTTTTTTGTTTGTCGATCCAGGAAATGCCAAAGGGGTGATCACTGCGGTTCTGCCATTTACCGATGAACATACCGTTTGATTTGCTATAATTTACCTTAGCACCGGAATCGCGATCGTACATGCGAGACCAAAATAAATACCGTTCGATCGATTTGTCCGTGCAACAGAAGCCTGTACTATCGTCCGCGTAAAGGGAGATCTTACAGGCTTCTGTTGCACCTGGCACCTTAACACCTATAATTTCTGGGTCGTTTCGAATTTTGATTGTTGTTGTTGTTGTTCTAGGTTTAACGCCATTTTTCAGCACAAGATAGGCTATACATGGCGGCCAGTATAACTGGTGGAGGAAGAACTCTTGTAAACTCAGGGAAGAACCACTGACCCACGAGAAGCTACTGGCAGGCTTTCCCACGTACCCACACTAGCCGAGCCTTGGACTCGAACTCACGCAGATAGAGTTGAGATGGCAGTGATCCGGAACGGTGAGCGCTTTAGACCACTCGGAATTTTGATTGCAAAAGGCTCGTACACTATTACGCATAAAAGGGGTGAAAGACTGCAACCTTGACGGACTCCTCTTGAGATTAAAAAGGGGTCCGAAATAAAATTGTTAACTATAACTGATGAACTAATTTCAGTGTAGAAAATTGAAATCCATTTAATAAAGTCAGGATGAAACCCGAAAGATTCTATTGGTTTTAACATAAATTGATAATTTACCCTATCAAATACCTTTTCTTGATCTAAGGAAATAAATGCACATGATAATTCTTTTTGTTCGATGTAGTCACAGATGTTTCTTATAAGGTGACCATTATCAAAAATAGACCGACCTTTAACTCCACATGTTTGATCCATGTGTATTATTTTGGACATGACATTTCCAAGTCGATTAGCAATAACTTTAGATATAATTTTTAGTCTAAATTTAATAGGGAGATAGGTCTCCAATTTTTCATATTATTTGAATTTTCAGGATCCTTACATAATAACGTAATATAAGATAGTTTTTGTGAATCAGACAGTGTTTGATTCAAAGATAAATTATATAAACGGACTAATGTGTCGCCTAAACATTCAAAAAACGTGACATAAAACTCCTTTGTGACACCGTCGAGTCCAGGTGATTTATTTGGCTCCATCATATTTAAAGCTTTCCAAATTTCTACTTTAGCAATTGGTCCGGTGAGGAATTGGTTTTCTTCAGCGTTTAACTGAGGTAACCCAGTTAAAAATTCTTTAAATAATTCTTCATCAATCAATTCTGTGGTAAAACGATTTGAATAAAACTTTTAAAAACAGTTTAAGATATCAACACTTGAGTTATGAGTCACATTATTATATTCAATTTCAGTGATAGTTTTCTGGGAACCCTTCTTATTTTCTAATTGAAAAAAAATTGGCTCGGTCTTTCTTTATTATCTAAAGTTTTAGCTTTCTCCTAATGACTGATCCTATATATTTTTCATTTTGTAATTCCTTGATAGACATCCGGAGTTCTTGTATTTGAAAGAAAAGTTCTTCATTATTGGTTAAATCATATTTGTGTCTTAGATATTGGTAGTCTTTCTTCAAAGATTTAATTGCAGAGTTTTTAATTTTCGAAAGTTGTTTGGAATATCGAATGATTTCTTCTTTAAGTTTGAGTTTTAGTTCATTCCAATATTCTAGTGTAATATTATGACATCTTAGTTCTCTCTAAATTAGGTCCGTAATGAGAGTTTTTAATGTGTTATGGTTTAAGTGCGAGTTATTGCATTTCCAGTAACCGCTACCATATGATATTGATGAGTTACATGCTATACTTAAAGTTACTGCATCGTGGTCGGACTGAGCGAAGTTAACGATTGTCGAATTAATGATGAAATTTGCTATGTTTTTAGAAACATACAGTCGATCAAGTCTGCTTGCTAACAGTGGTAATGAGGGGTCTAGTGTGTTTCGATACCATGTGTACAATTTTGCTGAGGGGTTCAGTTTGCGAAATGTGTCAATTAGTTTAAAGTTGGATATAAGCGATTTCAATGTTTGACGGACTTATCGCTGTAATTGGTTAGATTACCTTCCCGGTCATGGTTGGAGTTAGTGACACGATTGAAATCTCCTGCAAGAATGAGATTACGTTGCCCCGTTAAATATGTGAACAATGAAGTAAAAAATTCACTTTTCTCCGAATCAGGGATGGGGGCATATATATTTATGGCACGATATGGTATATCATTAAATTGAAAGTCAGCACATATTATTCTACCGTCAAAATCCGTTTCATATTTAAAAAAAAACGTATGTTAGGATTAAAATTAATGATGGCGACTCCAGATGAAAGATTCGAGCCAAAACTCCACATGGCATAATAACATTGCAATTTATCTTGAATTTTTGAAGTAAGGGTTCTTTTTTCCACGTGGGTTTCTTGTAGAAATACAAGGTCGATGTGATGCGAAGATACCAAGTTTCTAATCTCGTATAGTTTTTGATCCGTGTTGGTTCGAAGGCCATTGACATTTAATGTAAGGATATTAATTTTACTCATGGGTTGCTTGTTATTTGTATGGCATGTCCAGAATAGGTTAAAAATCGTTAATGTATGTGGGACTTTAGGTGTATCAAGCGAATCAGTCTGAACTCGAGATGAGTAGAGTTCGTTGTATATAGTGATACTATTGGAGGCCAGAAATGACTTGCTGAACGATAACATAATAGGGGAGGGTGTGTGCTTAAGGAATAAAATATGGTTGAAGAAAATATATAAAAATCTACAAATGTTGAATATGCTATGAAATAGATAAGGATGATATGAAGGATGTTGTACATTTGAAGAGAAGGAAAAAATATGATTAAGTAAAAGAACAAACCTGTAATAGAACGTATAAGCAGGGAAAGTCCTGAAATATTTAGTCCGTTATGCTTATTCATTGTCCATTTTACTGTCCTTGTCCCGGTCCATTTGATTGTATTCATTGTCCGTGAGCGTTCCGATTTCTTTATTACATAGTGACTGTGTCGTAATCCAAATTAAGAATTTTGCACGTCCATACTTGAATCCTCCTCAATATGGGACTTTTTTGATCTTTTGGACGTGACTACCTGCCACGTGCACGAATCTAGGACAAACAATTCTCTTTTTTCTTGTGGTCTGGGTTGATTCGAGTCATCTTCTAAATTGTCATCCGGTGCTGTTGCTTTGTCTTGTGTTTGGGTCGCTACTTCCTCTTCCGCCACGTGTGAGGCGTCCAAGGGGGTGGGGGTGGTGTGGGGTGATCAATTGGTTTGCTGTTTGTCGACGCAAGAGCTGCTGGGGTTAAAGGTTCGTGTATCGTTGCTTGTGTTGATGTGCTTGGTGCAGGTGGTTGTTGGGCAACGTGTCCTTTATTATTCACTGCTGAAGCATAGCTAGCACCTTTCTCTGGGCAGTCTTTTCGGAGGTGCCCCGACTGACGGCATCTCAGGCAAAGTGGGGGAGCGGCCCTTCATTGTTATAAGCATACCACACATGCCAAGCGACACGATGTGGGGAATATTCCTGCAATCGAATTCTGTGGTCCGGAGTTTCACTATCCTTGTACCGTTTTCAATCATTCGGTCCTTGTTTATAATTGTCTTGTCTCTGGTTATGTCGAGGATCTCCCCATAATCCTTTAGAACTTCCTTGATAACAATATCATTGACAAACAGGGGCAGCCAGTGTATTCTGATGTCTATTATTAGGTTAATAATATATTTAATGCCGTCTCCGGTCACGCCTTTTGCCTTCTCTTGGGACTACAGCACAGCATTCCATTGGACATTTTCCTCTTCTCTGTACAAACCTTCTATATCGGAAATAGTAACCCCCGCAGCTTCAAGTTTCCGAAGCGCTTCCTCCCGCGAAATACGCCCTTCCACTCTTAGTGTACGAAGATACACATCAGAATTCACATACCTTGAGATGTTGATTTCAACACGGCGATACATATTCCAAAGCGGTTAACTTTGAAGTTTCATTTCAAAAGAATTCTTTGATCTACTTCGTCTTGGCCGGATATCCTGGGGAATCCTTTTTATTTTTCATAAAATGTTTATTCAATATTTACATGTTAAAATATACAAGCGAAAGCGACACTTCCATCTTTACCCCATTCACGCCTTAGCACACAAACTCATCAATAAACGAATATGTGCACACTCACTGTCCATGCATGCTTTTAAAATCTCTTGTGTACACAAAGTTGTACATAGTGGTAGAGCACATAGCTCCCAAGCGACAAAGTTATACATAATACGATTGTATGCAATTTCTATTGTAAAATTTAGACATTTAATTTGCGAAACATATATTAATCTCATACAGAAATTTAAATAGTGCAATTATAAATTTGTGATATTAGAGAAACTATATTATTGGGAATGCAAAGTGTATTTAAGGTGATACAAGTATTATTCCTCATGTAAGTTTGACAGACCAGTGAAGTGCCGTTAAAGTTCGTGCAACAAAATGGAGAATGTTAGCACGTGCGGCTTGAAATATTCTTAAATTAACTTGTAGGCCGGTAGACGTGGATTAAAACATGGTGACAAAAGAACTGTATTGAGAGCTAAGGAGAAATCCTAAAATTGTATATAATTCTATTGATCTAAAATGGAAGTAATGTAGCATTATTCTAGACTTATGTCTATTACTAATTCAAAATTGAAGAGAGAACAGAATAATCCAGTTAAACACCATTTATCTATAAAATGGACCAAGTTAAGCCTGGAAAAATTGGTTCTAATTCTGCATTTTAATCGGGAGAGAAAGAAAGATAACAAGGTGTTACTGGTTACCACTTTATAATAATATGCTCGTATACGTTTAATCCATATAGCATATTTATATTCAGCGCATAATAAAAGGCACAAGTCCTCGAATTCAGGTTCCGGGAACGAGGCCCCATTCGGGATAAGACCGAATTTATGGAAAGTATAAAAGGTATTGAAGGAGTTTCTTGAAAGTTTTTTTTAACCATTTGATAATGAGCTGTTGTAAAGGAGGTATTAATTTACATTCGAAAAATAAATGATCAGTCGTTTCAATGTCACCGCAAAAAGTGCATAACTTAGATTTTGAAATCTTCTTTAAGAACATGTTGTAGTTAACGGGCAAAATATCATGTATTGTTTTAAAACACACATCTCTAATGATGGGGTCTAAAAATGTATTATGCAAATTTTTCCAAATGTTGCCGAAATTTAAATCGTATAATTTGGTTATTTTGGGTTCAAGAACATAGCTTTGTAATTGTCGTTGGTAGAAATATTTTGTGGGGACTAGACCAAATTTGAGACTAGGATTATTTTCATGAAATGTTTTGAAAATGGTCTTGCACTTTTTAGAATTTAGGAACATATAGCGTATGAGTAAATTTATTAAGGGCCAAATTAGGGTTGAAAGACCTTAATTGTAAACCGATCCAATACCTCGCAAAATCTTTCCATTTGGCTGAATATTCATCGTCCAGTAATTTTTGTATATGTTGTAGACGTATTGCTTGGATTTTACATTTCAAATGGGTGATGTTTAAGCCTCCTTCGTAAAGGGGATTGATGCATACAGCTCTAGCGAGAGGTTCGAATTTAGAATTCCACAAAAATGTGAAGATATTCCTATTTATTAAAATTTCATAATGTTTAGGTAGATCAGTCATGGTTGCAGTATACCAATTTTGCTTATAAGCTAAAAGATTAATAACATGGGACTTAGAAATGAGAGGTAAATTTCTACGTTTTCATAGTAATTGTGTATTCGTAAGTTTAGTAACATTTTTATTCCAGTAATCATCATGACTTAAATCGTTGCCAAAATGAAACACTACACTTTTTTGTTTGTCGATCCAGGAAATGCCAAAGGGGTGATCACTGCGGTTCTGCCATTTACCGATGAACATACCGTTTGATTTGCTATAATTTACCTTAGCACCGGAATCGCGATCGTACATGCGAGACCAAAATAAATACCGTTCGATCGATTTGTCCGTGCAACAGAAGCCTGTACTATCGTCCGCGTAAAGGGAGATCTTACAGGCTTCTGTTGCACCTGGCACCTTAACACCTATAATTTCTGGGTCGTTTCGAATTTTGATTGTTGTTGTTGTTGTTCTAGGTTTAACGCCATTTTTCAGCACAAGATAGGCTATACATGGCGGCCAGTATAACTGGTGGAGGAAGAACTCTTGTAAACTCAGGGAAGAACCACTGACCCACGAGAAGCTACTGGCAGGCTTTCCCACGTACCCACACTAGCCGAGCCTTGGACTCGAACTCACGCAGATAGAGTTGAGATGGCAGTGATCCGGAACGGTGAGCGCTTTAGACCACTCGGAATTTTGATTGCAAAAGGCTCGTACACTATTACGCATAAAAGGGGTGAAAGACTGCAACCTTGACGGACTCCTCTTGAGATTAAAAAGGGGTCCGAAATAAAATTGTTAACTATAACTGATGAACTAATTTCAGTGTAGAAAATTGAAATCCATTTAATAAAGTCAGGATGAAACCCGAAAGATTCTATTGGTTTTAACATAAATTGATAATTTACCCTATCAAATACCTTTTCTTGATCTAAGGAAATAAATGCACATGATAATTCTTTTTGTTCGATGTAGTCACAGATGTTTCTTATAAGGTGACCATTATCAAAAATAGACCGACCTTTAACTCCACATGTTTGATCCATGTGTATTATTTTGGACATGACATTTCCAAGTCGATTAGCAATAACTTTAGATATAATTTTTAGTCTAAATTTAATAGGGAGATAGGTCTCCAATTTTTCATATTATTTGAATTTTCAGGATCCTTACATAATAATGTAATATAAGATAGTTTTTGTGAATCAGACAGTGTTTGATTCAAAGATAAATTATATAAACGGACTAATGTGTCGCCTAAACATTCAAAAAACGTGACATAAAACTCCTTTGTGACACCGTCGAGTCCAGGTGATTTATTTGGCTCCATCATATTTAAAGCTTTCCAAATTTCTACTTTAGCAATTGGTCCGGTGAGGAATTGGTTTTCTTCAGCGTTTAACTGAGGTAACCCAGTTAAAAATTCTTTAAATAATTCTTCATCAATCAATTCTGTGGTAAAACGATTTGAATAAAACTTTTAAAAACAGTTTAAGATATCAACACTTGAGTTATGAGTCACATTATTATATTCAATTTCAGTGATAGTTTTCTGGGAACCCTTCTTATTTTCTAATTGAAAAAAAATTGGCTCGGTCTTTCTTTATTATCTAAAGTTTTAGCTTTCTCCTAATGACTGATCCTATATATTTTTCATTTTGTAATTCCTTGATAGACATCCGGAGTTCTTGTATTTGAAAGAGAAGTTCTTCATTATTGGTTAAATCATATTTGTGTCTTAGATATTGGTAGTCTTTCTTCAAAGATTTAATTGCAGAGTTTTTAATTTTCGAAAGTTGTTTGGAATATCGAATGATTTCTTCTTTAAGTTTGAGTTTTAGTTCATTCCAATATTCTAGTGTAATATTATGACATCTTAGTTCTCTCTAAATTAGGTCCGTAATGAGAGTTTTTAATGTGTTATGGTTTAAGTGCGAGTTATTGCATTTCCAGTAACCGCTACCATATGATATTGATGAGTTACATGCTATACTTAAAGTTACTGCATCGTGGTCGGACTGAGCGAAGTTAACGATTGTCGAATTAATGATGAAATTTGCTATGTTTTTAGAAACATACAGTCGATCAAGTCTGCTTGCTAACAGTGGTAATGAGGGGTCTAGTGTGTTTCGATACCATGTGTACAATTTTGCTGAGGGGTTCAGTTTGCGAAATGTGTCAATTAGTTTAAAGTTGGATATAAGCGATTTCAATGTTTGACGGACTTATCGCTGTAATTGGTTAGATTACCTTCCCGGTCATGGTTGGAGTTAGTGACACGATTGAAATCTCCTGCAAGAATGAGATTACGTTGCCCCGTTAAATATGTGAACAATGAAGTAAAAAATTCACTTTTCTCCGAATCAGGGATGGGGGCATATATATTTATGGCACGATATGGTATATCATTAAATTGAAAGTCAGCACATATTATTCTACCGTCAAAATCCGTTTCATATTTAAAAAAAAACGTATGTTAGGATTAAAATTAATGATGGCGACTCCAGATGAAAGATTCGAGCCAAAACTCCACATGGCATAATAACATTGCAATTTATCTTGAATTTTTGAAGTAAGGGTTCTTTTTTCCACGTGGGTTTCTTGTAGAAATACAAGGTCGATGTGATGCGAAGATACCAAGTTTCTAATCTCGTATAGTTTTTGATCCGTGTTGGTTCGAAGGCCATTGACATTTAATGTAAGGATATTAATTTTACTCATGGGTTGCTTGTTATTTGTATGGCATGTCCAGAATAGGTTAAAAATCGTTAATGTATGTGGGACTTTAGGTGTATCAAGCGAATCAGTCTGAACTCGAGATGAGTAGAGTTCGTTGTATATAGTGATACTATTGGAGGCCAGAAATGACTTGCTGAACGATAACATAATAGGGGAGGGTGTGTGCTTAAGGAATAAAATATGGTTGAAGAAAATATATAAAAATCTACAAATGTTGAATATGCTATGAAATAGATAAGGATGATATGAAGGATGTTGTACATTTGAAGAGAAGGAAAAAATATGATTAAGTAAAAGAACAAACCTGTAATAGAACGTATAAGCAGGGAAAGTCCTGAAATATTTAGTCCGTTATGCTTATTCATTGTCCATTTTACTGTCCTTGTCCCGGTCCATTTGATTGTATTCATTGTCCGTGAGCGTTCCGATTTCTTTATTACATAGTGACTGTGTCGTAATCCAAATTAAGAATTTTGCACGTCCATACTTGAATCCTCCTCAATATGGGACTTTTTTGATCTTTTGGACGTGACTACCTGCCACGTGCACGAATCTAGGACAAACAATTCTCTTTTTTCTTGTGGTCTGGGTTGATTCGAGTCATCTTCTAAATTGTCATCCGGTGCTGTTGCTTTGTCTTGTGTTTGGGTCGCTACTTCCTCTTCCGCCACGTGTGAGGCGTCCAAGGGGGTGGGGGTGGTGTGGGGTGATCAATTGGTTTGCTGTTTGTCGACGCAAGAGCTGCTGGGGTTAAAGGTTCGTGTATCGTTGCTTGTGTTGATGTGCTTGGTGCAGGTGGTTGTTGGGCAACGTGTCCTTTATTATTCACTGCTGAAGCATAGCTAGCACCTTTCTCTGGGCAGTCTTTTCGGAGGTGCCCCGACTGACGGCATCTCAGGCAAAGTGGGGGAGCGGCCCTTCATTGTTATAAGCATACCACTCATGCCAAGCGACACGATGTGGGGAATATTCCTGCAATCGAATTCTGTGGTCCGGAGTTTCACTATCCTTGTACCGTTTTCAATCATTCGGTCCTTGTTTATAATTGTCTTGTCTCTGGTTATGTCGAGGATCTCCCCATAATCCTTTAGAACTTCCTTGATAACAATATCATTGACAAACAGGGGCAGCCAGTGTATTCTGATGTCTATTATTAGGTTAATAATATATTTAATGCCGTCTCCGGTCACGCCTTTTGCCTTCTCTTGGGACTACAGCACAGCATTCCATTGGGCATTTTCCTCTTCTCTGTACAAACCTTCTATATCGGAAATAGTAACCCCCGCAGCTTCAAGTTTCCGAAGCGCTTCCTCCCGCGAAATACGCCCTTCCACTCTTAGTGTACGAAGATACACATCAGAATTCACATACCTTGAGATGTTGATTTCAACACGGCGATACATATTCCAAAGCGGTTAACTTTGAAGTTTCATTTCAAAAGAATTCTTTGATCTACTTCGTCTTGGCCGGATATCCTGGGGAATCCTTTTTATTTTTCATAAAATGTTTATTCAATATTTACATGTTAAAATATACAAGCGAAAGCGACACTTCCATCTTTATTCCATACACGCCTTAGCACACAAACTCATCAATAAACTAATATGTGCACACTCACTGTCCATGCATGCTTTTAAAATCTCTTGTATACACAAAAATGTACATAGTGGTAGAGCACATAGCTCCCAAGCGACAAAGTTATACATAATACGATTGTATGCAATTTCTATTGTAAAATTTAAACATTTAATTTGCGAAACATATAATAATCTCATACAGAAATTTAAATAGTGCAATTATAAATTTGTGATATTAGAGAAACTATATTATTGGGAATGCAAAGTGTATTTAAGGTGATACAAGTATTATTCCTCATGTAAGTTTGACAGACCAGTGAAGTGCCGTTAAAGGTCGTGCAACAAAACGGAGAATGTTAGCACGTGCGGCTTGAAATATTCTTAAATTAACGTGTAGGCCGGCAGTCGTGGATTAAAACATGGTGACAAAAGAACTGTGTAATGAGAGCTAAGGAGAAATCCTAAAATTGTATATAATTCTATTGATCTAAAACGGAAGTAATGTAGCATTATTCTTGACTTATGTCTATTACTAATTCAAAATTGAAGAGAGAACAGAATAATCCAGCTAAACACCATTTATGTATAAAATGAACCAAGTTAAGCCTTGAAAAGTCGGTTCTAATTCTGCATTTTAATCGGGAGAGAAAGAAAGATAACAAGGTGTTACTGTTTACCACTTCTTTATAATAAAATGCTCTTATACGTTTAATCCATATAGCATATTTATATTCAGCGCATAATAAAAGGCACAAGTCCTCGAATTCAGGTTCCGGGAACGAGGCCCCATTCGGGATAAGACCGAATTTATGGAAAGTATAAAAGGTATTGAAGGAGTTTCTTGAAAGTTTTTTTTAACCATTTGATAATGAGCTGTTGTAAAGGAGGTATTAATTTACATTCGAAAAATAAATGATCAGTCGTTTCAATGTCACCGCAAAAAGTGCATAACTTAGATTTTGAAATCTTCTTTAAGAACATGTTGTAGTTAACGGGCAAAATATCATGTATTGTTTTAAAACACACATCTCTAATGATGGGGTCTAAAAATGTATTATGCAAATTTTTCCAAATGTTGCCGAAATTTAAATCGTATAATTTGGTTATTTTGGGTTCAAGAACATAGCTTTGTAATTGTCGTTGGTAGAAATATTTTGTGGGGACTAGACCAAATTTGAGACTAGGATTATTTTCATGAAATGTTTTGAAAATGGTCTTGCACTTTTTAGAATTTAGGAACATATAGCGTATGAGTAAATTTATTAAGGGCCAAATTAGGGTTGAAAGACCTTAATTGTAAACCGATCCAATACCTCGCAAAATCTTTCCATTTGGCTGAATATTCATCGTCCAGTAATTTTTGTATATGTTGTAGACGTATTGCTTGGATTTTACATTTCAAATGGGTGATGTTTAAGCCTCCTTCGTAAAGGGGATTGATGCATACAGCTCTAGCGAGAGGTTCGAATTTAGAATTCCACAAAAATGTGAAGATATTCCTATTTATTAAAATTTCATAATGTTTAGGTAGATCAGTCATGGTTGCAGTATACCAATTTTGCTTATAAGCTAAAAGATTAATAACATGGGACTTAGAAATGAGAGGTAAATTTCTACGTTTTCATAGTAATTGTGTATTCGTAAGTTTAGTAACATTTTTATTCCAGTAATCATCATGACTTAAATCGTTGCCAAAATGAAACACTACACTTTTTTGTTTGTCGATCCAGGAAATGCCAAAGGGGTGATCACTGCGGTTCTGCCATTTACCGATGAACATACCGTTTGATTTGCTATAATTTACCTTAGCACCGGAATCGCGATCGTACATGCGAGACCAAAATAAATACCGTTCGATCGATTTGTCCGTGCAACAGAAGCCTGTACTATCGTCCGCGTAAAGGGAGATCTTACAGGCTTCTGTTGCACCTGGCACCTTAACACCTATAATTTCTGGGTCGTTTCGAATTTTGATTGTTGTTGTTGTTGTTCTAGGTTTAACGCCATTTTTCAGCACAAGATAGGCTATACATGGCGGCCAGTATAACTGGTGGAGGAAGAACTCTTGTAAACTCAGGGAAGAACCACTGACCCACGAGAAGCTACTGGCAGGCTTTCCCACGTACCCACACTAGCCGAGCCTTGGACTCGAACTCACGCAGATAGAGTTGAGATGGCAGTGATCCGGAACGGTGAGCGCTTTAGACCACTCGGAATTTTGATTGCAAAAGGCTCGTACACTATTACGCATAAAAGGGGTGAAAGACTGCAACCTTGACGGACTCCTCTTGAGATTAAAAAGGGGTCCGAAATAAAATTGTTAACTATAACTGATGAACTAATTTCAGTGTAGAAAATTGAAATCCATTTAATAAAGTCAGGATGAAACCCGAAAGATTCTATTGGTTTTAACATAAATTGATAATTTACCCTATCAAATACCTTTTCTTGATCTAAGGAAATAAATGCACATGATAATTCTTTTTGTTCGATGTAGTCACAGATGTTTCTTATAAGGTGACCATTATCAAAAATAGACCGACCTTTAACTCCACATGTTTGATCCATGTGTATTATTTTGGACATGACATTTCCAAGTCGATTAGCAATAACTTTAGATATAATTTTTAGTCTAAATTTAATAGGGAGATAGGTCTCCAATTTTTCATATTATTTGAATTTTCAGGATCCTTACATAATAATGTAATATAAGATAGTTTTTGTGAATCAGACAGTGTTTGATTCAAAGATAAATTATATAAACGGACTAATGTGTCGCCTAAACATTCAAAAAACGTGACATAAAACTCCTTTGTGACACCGTCGAGTCCAGGTGATTTATTTGGCTCCATCATATTTAAAGATTTCCAAATTTCTACTTTAGCAATTGGTCCGGTGAGGAATTGGTTTTCTTCAGCGTTTAACTGAGGTAACCCAGTTAAAAATTCTTTAAATAATTCTTCATCAATCAATTCTGTGGTAAAACGATTTGAATAAAACTTTTAAAAACAGTTTAAGATATCAACACTTGAGTTATGAGTCACATTATTATATTCAATTTCAGTGATAGTTTTCTGGGAACCCTTCTTATTTTCTAATTGAAAAAAAATTGGCTCGGTCTTTCTTTATTATCTAAAGTTTTAGCTTTCTCCTAATGACTGATCCTATATATTTTTCATTTTGTAATTCCTTGATAGACATCCGGAGTTCTTGTATTTGAAAGAGAAGTTCTTCATTATTGGTTAAATCATATTTGTGTCTTAGATATTGGTAGTCTTTCTTCAAAGATTTAATTGCAGAGTTTTTAATTTTCGAAAGTTGTTTGGAATATCGAATGATTTCTTCTTTAAGTTTGAGTTTTAGTTCATTCCAATATTCTAGTGTAATATTATGACATCTTAGTTCTCTCTAAATTAGGTCCGTAATGAGAGTTTTTAATGTGTTATGGTTTAAGTGCGAGTTATTGCATTTCCAGTAACCGCTACCATATGATATTGATGAGTTACATGCTATACTTAAAGTTACTGCATCGTGGTCGGACTGAGCGAAGTTAACGATTGTCGAATTAATGATGAAATTTGCTATGTTTTTAGAAACATACAGTCGATCAAGTCTGCTTGCTAACAGTGGTAATGAGGGGTCTAGTGTGTTTCGATACCATGTGTACAATTTTGCTGAGGGGTTCAGTTTGCGAAATGTGTCAATTAGTTTAAAGTTGGATATAAGCGATTTCAATGTTTGACGGACTTATCGCTGTAATTGGTTAGATTACCTTCCCGGTCATGGTTGGAGTTAGTGACACGATTGAAATCTCCTGCAAGAATGAGATTACGTTGCCCCGTTAAATATGTGAACAATGAAGTAAAAAATTCACTTTTCTCCGAATCAGGGATGGGGGCATATATATTTATGGCACGATATGGTATATCATTAAATTGAAAGTCAGCACATATTATTCTACCGTCAAAATCCGTTTCATATTTAAAAAAAAACGTATGTTAGGATTAAAATTAATGATGGCGACTCCAGATGAAAGATTCGAGCCAAAACTCCACATGGCATAATAACATTGCAATTTATCTTGAATTTTTGAAGTAAGGGTTCTTTTTTCCACGTGGGTTTCTTGTAGAAATACAAGGTCGATGTGATGCGAAGATACCAAGTTTCTAATCTCGTATAGTTTTTGATCCGTGTTGGTTCGAAGGCCATTGACATTTAATGTAAGGATATTAATTTTACTCATGGGTTGCTTGTTATTTGTATGGCATGTCCAGAATAGGTTAAAAATCGTTAATGTATGTGGGACTTTAGGTGTATCAAGCGAATCAGTCTGAACTCGAGATGAGTAGAGTTCGTTGTATATAGTGATACTATTGGAGGCCAGAAATGACTTGCTGAACGATAACATAATAGGGGAGGGTGTGTGCTTAAGGAATAAAATATGGTTGAAGAAAATATATAAAAATCTACAAATGTTGAATATGCTATGAAATAGATAAGGATGATATGAAGGATGTTGTACATTTGAAGAGAAGGAAAAAATATGATTAAGTAAAAGAACAAACCTGTAATAGAACGTATAAGCAGGGAAAGTCCTGAAATATTTAGTCCGTTATGCTTATTCATTGTCCATTTTACTGTCCTTGTCCCGGTCCATTTGATTGTATTCATTGTCCGTGAGCGTTCCGATTTCTTTATTACATAGTGACTGTGTCGTAATCCAAATTAAGAATTTTGCACGTCCATACTTGAATCCTCCTCAATATGGGACTTTTTTGATCTTTTGGACGTGACTACCTGCCACGTGCACGAATCTAGGACAAACAATTCTCTTTTTTCTTGTGGTCTGGGTTGATTCGAGTCATCTTCTAAATTGTCATCCGGTGCTGTTGCTTTGTCTTGTGTTTGGGTCGCTACTTCCTCTTCCGCCACGTGTGAGGCGTCCAAGGGGGTGGGGGTGGTGTGGGGTGATCAATTGGTTTGCTGTTTGTCGACGCAAGAGCTGCTGGGGTTAAAGGTTCGTGTATCGTTGCTTGTGTTGATGTGCTTGGTGCAGGTGGTTGTTGGGCAACGTGTCCTTTATTATTCACTGCTGAAGCATAGCTAGCACCTTTCTCTGGGCAGTCTTTTCGGAGGTGCCCCGACTGACGGCATCTCAGGCAAAGTGGGGGAGCGGCCCTTCATTGTTATAAGCATACCACTCATGCCAAGCGACACGATGTGGGGAATATTCCTGCAATCGAATTCTGTGGTCCGGAGTTTCACTATCCTTGTACCGTTTTCAATCATTCGGTCCTTGTTTATAATTGTCTTGTCTCTGGTTATGTCGAGGATCTCCCCATAATCCTTTAGAACTTCCTTGATAACAATATCATTGACAAACAGGGGCAGCCAGTGTATTCTGATGTCTATTATTAGGTTAATAATATATTTAATGCCGTCTCCGGTCACGCCTTTTGCCTTCTCTTGGGACTACAGCACAGCATTCCATTGGGCATTTTCCTCTTCTCTGTACAAACCTTCTATATCGGAAATAGTAACCCCCGCAGCTTCAAGTTTCCGAAGCGCTTCCTCCCGCGAAATACGCCCTTCCACTCTTAGTGTACGAAGATACACATCAGAATTCACATACCTTGAGATGTTGATTTCAACACGGCGATACATATTCCAAAGCGGTTAACTTTGAAGTTTCATTTCAAAAGAATTCTTTGATCTACTTCGTCTTGGCCGGATATCCTGGGGAATCCTTTTTATTTTTCATAAAATGTTTATTCAATATTTACATGTTAAAATATACAAGCGAAAGCGACACTTCCATCTTTATTCCATACACGCCTTAGCACACAAACTCATCAATAAACTAATATGTGCACACTCACTGTCCATGCATGCTTTTAAAATCTCTTGTATACACAAAAATGTACATAGTGGTAGAGCACATAGCTCCCAAGCGACAAAGTTATACATAATACGATTGTATGCAATTTCTATTGTAAAATTTAAACATTTAATTTGCGAAACATATAATAATCTCATACAGAAATTTAAATAGTGCAATTATAAATTTGTGATATTAGAGAAACTATATTATTGGGAATGCAAAGTGTATTTAAGGTGATACAAGTATTATTCCTCATGTAAGTTTGACAGACCAGTGAAGTGCCGTTAAAGGTCGTGCAACAAAACGGAGAATGTTAGCACGTGCGGCTTGAAATATTCTTAAATTAACGTGTAGGCCGGCAGTCGTGGATTAAAACATGGTGACAAAAGAACTGTGTAATGAGAGCTAAGGAGAAATCCTAAAATTGTATATAATTCTATTGATCTAAAACGGAAGTAATGTAGCATTATTCTTGACTTATGTCTATTACTAATTCAAAATTGAAGAGAGAACAGAATAATCCAGCTAAACACCATTTATGTATAAAATGAACCAAGTTAAGCCTTGAAAAGTCGGTTCTAATTCTGCATTTTAATCGGGAGAGAAAGAAAGATAACAAGGTGTTACTGTTTACCACTTCTTTATAATAAAATGCTCTTATACGTTTAATCCATATAGCATATTTATATTCAGCGCATAATAAAAGGCACAAGTCCTCGAATTCAGGTTCCGGGAACGAGGCCCCATTCGGGATAAGACCGAATTTATGGAAAGTATAAAAGGTATTGAAGGAGTTTCTTGAAAGTTTTTTTTTAACTATTTGATAATGAGCTGTTGTAAAGGAGGTATTAATTTACATTCGAAAAATAAATGATCAGTCGTTTCAATGTCACCGCAAAAAGTGCATAACTTAGATTTTGAAATCTTCTTTAAGAACATGTTGTAGTTAACGGGCAAAATATCATGTATTGTTTTAAAACACACATCTCTAATGATGGGGTCTAAAAATGTATTATGCAAATTTTTCCAAATGTTGCCGAAATTTAAATCGTATAATTTGGTTATTTTGGGTTCAAGAACATAGCTTTGTAATTGTCGTTGGTAGAAATATTTTGTGGGGACTAGACCAAATTTGAGACTAGGATTATTTTCATGAAATGTTTTGAAAATGGTCATGCACTTTTTAGAATTTAGGAACATATAGCGTATGAGTAAATTTATTAAGGGCCAAATTAGGGTTGAAAGACCTTAATTGTAAACCGATCCAATACCTCGCAAAATCTTTCCATTTGGCTGAATATTCATCGTCCAGTAATTTTTGTATATGTTGTAGACGTATTGCTTGGATTTTACATTTCAAATGGGTGATGTTTAAGCCTCCTTCGTAAAGGGGATTGATGCATACAGCTCTAGCGAGAGGTTCGAATTTAGAATTCCACAAAAATGTGAAGATATTCCTATTTATTAAAATTTCATAATGTTTAGGTAGATCAGTCATGGTTGCAGTATACCAATTTTGCTATAAGCTAAAAGATTAATAACATGGGACTTAGAAATGAGAGGTAAATTTCTACGTTTTCATAGTAATTGTGTATTCGTAAGTTTAGTAACATTTTTATTCCAGTAATCATCATGACTTAAATCGTTGCCAAAATGAAACACTACACTTTTTTGTTTGTCGATCCAGGAAATGCCAAAGGGGTGATCACTGCGGTTCTGCCATTTACCGATGAACATACCGTTTGATTTGCTATAATTTACCTTAGCACCGGAATCGCGATCGTACATGCGAGACCAAAATAAATACCGTTCGATCGATTTGTCCGTGCAACAGAAGCCTGTACTATCGTCCGCGTAAAGGGAGATCTTACAGGCTTCTGTTGCACCTGGCACCTTAACACCTATAATTTCTGGGTCGTTTCGAATTTTGATTGTTGTTGTTGTTGTTCTAGGTTTAACGCCATTTTTCAGCACAAGATAGGCTATACATGGCGGCCAGTATAACTGGTGGAGGAAGAACTCTTGTAAACTCAGGGAAGAACCACTGACCCACGAGAAGCTACTGGCAGGCTTTCCCACGTACCCACACTAGCCGAGCCTTGGACTCGAACTCACGCAGATAGAGTTGAGATGGCAGTGATCCGGAACGGTGAGCGCTTTAGACCACTCGGAATTTTGATTGCAAAAGGCTCGTACACTATTACGCATAAAAGGGGTGAAAGACTGCAACCTTGACGGACTCCTCTTGAGATTAAAAAGGGGTCCGAAATAAAATTGTTAACTATAACTGATGAACTAATTTCAGTGTAGAAAATTGAAATCCATTTAATAAAGTCAGGATGAAACCCGAAAGATTCTATTGGTTTTAACATAAATTGATAATTTACCCTATCAAATACCTTTTCTTGATCTAAGGAAATAAATGCACATGATAATTCTTTTTGTTCGATGTAGTCACAGATGTTTCTTATAAGGTGACCATTATCAAAAATAGACCGACCTTTAACTCCACATGTTTGATCCATGTGTATTATTTTGGACATGACATTTCCAAGTCGATTAGCAATAACTTTAGATATAATTTTTAGTCTAAATTTAATAGGGAGATAGGTCTCCAATTTTTCATATTATTTGAATTTTCAGGATCCTTACATAATAACGTAATATAAGATAGTTTTTGTGAATCAGACAGTGTTTGATTCAAAGATAAATTATATAAACGGACTAATGTGTCGCCTAAACATTCAAAAAACGTGACATAAAACTCCTTTGTGACACCGTCGAGTCCAGGTGATTTATTTGGCTCCATCATATTTAAAGCTTTCCAAATTTCTACTTTAGCAATTGGTCCGGTGAGGAATTGGTTTTCTTCAGCGTTTAACTGAGGTAACCCAGTTAAAAATTCTTTAAATAATTCTTCATCAATCAATTCTGTGGTAAAACGATTTGAATAAAACTTTTAAAAACAGTTTAAGATATCAACACTTGAGTTATGAGTCACATTATTATATTCAATTTCAGTGATAGTTTTCTGGGAACCCTTCTTATTTTCTAATTGAAAAAAAATTGGCTCGGTCTTTCTTTATTATCTAAAGTTTTAGCTTTCTCCTAATGACTGATCCTATATATTTTTCATTTTGTAATTCCTTGATAGACATCCGGAGTTCTTGTATTTGAAAGAGAAGTTCTTCATTATTGGTTAAATCATATTTGTGTCTTAGATATTGGTAGTCTTTCTTCAAAGATTTAATTGCAGAGTTTTTAATTTTCGAAAGTTGTTTGGAATATCGAATGATTTCTTCTTTAAGTTTGAGTTTTAGTTCATTCCAATATTCTAGTGTAATATTATGACATCTTAGTTCTCTCTAAATTAGGTCCGTAATGAGAGTTTTTAATGTGTTATGGTTTAAGTGCGAGTTATTGCATTTCCAGTAACCGCTACCATATGATATTGATGAGTTACATGCTATACTTAAAGTTACTGCATCGTGGTCGGACTGAGCGAAGTTAACGATTGTCGAATTAATGATGAAATTTGCTATGTTTTTAGAAACATACAGTCGATCAAGTCTGCTTGCTAACAGTGGTAATGAGGGGTCTAGTGTGTTTCGATACCATGTGTACAATTTTGCTGAGGGGTTCAGTTTGCGAAATGTGTCAATTAGTTTAAAGTTGGATATAAGCGATTTCAATGTTTGACGGACTTATCGCTGTAATTGGTTAGATTACCTTCCCGGTCATGGTTGGAGTTAGTGACACGATTGAAATCTCCTGCAAGAATGAGATTACGTTGCCCCGTTAAATATGTGAACAATGAAGTAAAAAATTCACTTTTCTCCGAATCAGGGATGGGGGCATATATATTTATGGCACGATATGGTATATCATTAAATTGAAAGTCAGCACATATTATTCTACCGTCAAAATCCGTTTCATATTTAAAAAAAAACGTATGTTAGGATTAAAATTAATGATGGCGACTCCAGATGAAAGATTCGAGCCAAAACTCCACATGGCATAATAACATTGCAATTTATCTTGAATTTTTGAAGTAAGGGTTCTTTTTTCCACGTGGGTTTCTTGTAGGAATACAAGGTCGATGTGATGCGAAGATACCAAGTTTCTAATCTCGTATAGTTTTTGATCCGTGTTGGTTCGAAGGCCATTGACATTTAATGTAAGGATATTAATTTTACTCATGGGTTGCTTGTTATTTGTATGGCATGTCCAGAATAGGTTAAAAATCGTTAATGTATGTGGGACTTTAGGTGTATCAAGCGAATCAGTCTGAACTCGAGATGAGTAGAGTTCGTTGTATATAGTGATACTATTGGAGGCCAGAAATGACTTGCTGAACGATAACATAATAGGGGAGGGTGTGTGCTTAAGGAATAAAATATGGTTGAAGAAAATATATAAAAATCTACAAATGTTGAATATGCTATGAAATAGATAAGGATGATATGAAGGATGTTGTACATTTGAAGAGAAGGAAAAAATATGATTAAGTAAAAGAACAAACCTGTAATAGAACGTATAAGCAGGGAAAGTCCTGAAATATTTAGTCCGTTATGCTTATTCATTGTCCATTTTACTGTCCTTGTCCCGGTCCATTTGATTGTATTCATTGTCCGTGAGCGTTCCGATTTCTTTATTACATAGTGACTGTGTCGTAATCCAAATTAAGAATTTTGCACGTCCATACTTGAATCCTCCTCAATATGGGACTTTTTTGATCTTTTGGACGTGACTACCTGCCACGTGCACGAATCTAGGACAAACAATTCTCTTTTTTCTTGTGGTCTGGGTTGATTCGAGTCATCTTCTAAATTGTCATCCGGTGCTGTTGCTTTGTCTTGTGTTTGGGTCGCTACTTCCTCTTCCGCCACGTGTGAGGCGTCCAAGGGGGTGGGGGTGGTGTGGGGTGATCAATTGGTTTGCTGTTTGTCGACGCAAGAGCTGCTGGGGTTAAAGGTTCGTGTATCGTTGCTTGTGTTGATGTGCTTGGTGCAGGTGGTTGTTGGGCAACGTGTCCTTTATTATTCACTGCTGAAGCATAGCTAGCACCTTTCTCTGGGCAGTCTTTTCGGAGGTGCCCCGACTGACGGCATCTCAGGCAAAGTGGGGGAGCGGCCCTTCATTGTTATAAGCATACCACACATGCCAAGCGACACGATGTGGGGAATATTCCTGCAATCGAATTCTGTGGTCCGGAGTTTCACTATCCTTGTACCGTTTTCAATCATTCGGTCCTTGTTTATAATTGTCTTGTCTCTGGTTATGTCGAGGATCTCCCCATAATCCTTTAGAACTTCCTTGATAACAATATCATTGACAAACAGGGGCAGCCAGTGTATTCTGATGTCTATTATTAGGTTAATAATATATTTAATGCCGTCTCCGGTCACGCCTTTTGCCTTCTCTTGGGACTACAGCACAGCATTCCATTGGGCATTTTCCTCTTCTCTGTACAAACCTTCTATATCGGAAATAGTAACCCCCGCAGCTTCAAGTTTCCGAAGCGCTTCCTCCCGCGAAATACGCCCTTCCACTCTTAGTGTACGAAGATACACATCAGAATTCACATACCTTGAGATGTTGATTTCAACACGGCGATACATATTCCAAAGCGGTTAACTTTGAAGTTTCATTTCAAAAGAATTCTTTGATCTACTTCGTCTTGGCCGGATATCCTGGGGAATCCTTTTTATTTTTCATAAAATGTTTATTCAATATTTACATGTTAAAATATACAAGCGAAAGCGACACTTCCATCTTTATTCCATACACGCCTTAGCACACAAACTCATCAATAAACGAATATGTGCACACTCACTGTCCATGCATGCTTTTAAAATCTCTTGTATACACAAAAATGTACATAGTGGTAGAGCACATAGCTCCCAAGCGACAAAGTTATACATAATACGATTGTATGCAATTTCTATTGTAAAATTTAAACATTTAATTTGCGAAACATATAATAATCTCATACAGAAATTTAAATAGTGCAATTATAAATTTGTGATATTAGAGAAACTATATTATTGGGAATGCAAAGTGTATTTAAGGTGATACAAGTATTATTCCTCATGTAAGTTTGACAGACCAGTGAAGTGCCGTTAAAGGTCGTGCAACAAAACGGAGAATGTTAGCACGTGCGGCTTGAAATATTCTTAAATTAACGTGTAGGCCGGCAGTCGTGGATTAAAACATGGTGACAAAAGAACTGTGTAATGAGAGCTAAGGAGAAATCCTAAAATTGTATATAATTCTATTGATCTAAAACGGAAGTAATGTAGCATTATTCTTGACTTATGTCTATTACTAATTCAAAATTGAAGAGAGAACAGAATAATCCAGCTAAACACCATTTATGTATAAAATGAACCAAGTTAAGCCTTGAAAAGTCGGTTCTAATTCTGCATTTTAATCGGGAGAGAAAGAAAGATAACAAGGTGTTACTGTTTACCACTTCTTTATAATAAAATGCTCTTATACGTTTAATCCATATAGCATATTTATATTCAGCGCATAATAAAAGGCACAAGTCCTCGAATTCAGGTTCCGGGAACGAGGCCCCATTCGGGATAAGACCGAATTTATGGAAAGTATAAAAGGTATTGAAGGAGTTTCTTGAAAGTTTTTTTTAACCATTTGATAATGAGCTGTTGTAAAGGAGGTATTAATTTACATTCGAAAAATAAATGATCAGTCGTTTCAATGTCACCGCAAAAAGTGCATAACTTAGATTTTGAAATCTTCTTTAAGAACATGTTGTAGTTAACGGGCAAAATATCATGTATTGTTTTAAAACACACATCTCTAATGATGGGGTCTAAAAATGTATTATGCAAATTTTTCCAAATGTTGCCGAAATTTAAATCGTATAATTTGGTTATTTTGGGTTCAAGAACATAGCTTTGTAATTGTCGTTGGTAGAAATATTTTGTGGGGACTAGACCAAATTTGAGACTAGGATTATTTTCATGAAATGTTTTGAAAATGGTCTTGCACTTTTTAGAATTTAGGAACATATAGCGTATGAGTAAATTTATTAAGGGCCAAATTAGGGTTGAAAGACCTTAATTGTAAACCGATCCAATACCTCGCAAAATCTTTCCATTTGGCTGAATATTCATCGTCCAGTAATTTTTGTATATGTTGTAGACGTATTGCTTGGATTTTACATTTCAAATGGGTGATGTTTAAGCCTCCTTCGTAAAGGGGATTGATGCATACAGCTCTAGCGAGAGGTTCGAATTTAGAATTCCACAAAAATGTGAAGATATTCCTATTTATTAAAATTTCATAATGTTTAGGTAGATCAGTCATGGTTGCAGTATACCAATTTTGCTTATAAGCTAAAAGATTAATAACATGGGACTTAGAAATGAGAGGTAAATTTCTACGTTTTCATAGTAATTGTGTATTCGTAAGTTTAGTAACATTTTTATTCCAGTAATCATCATGACTTAAATCGTTGCCAAAATGAAACACTACACTTTTTTGTTTGTCGATCCAGGAAATGCCAAAGGGGTGATCACTGCGGTTCTGCCATTTACCGATGAACATACCGTTTGATTTGCTATAATTTACCTTAGCACCGGAATCGCGATCGTACATGCGAGACCAAAATAAATACCGTTCGATCGATTTGTCCGTGCAACAGAAGCCTGTACTATCGTCCGCGTAAAGGGAGATCTTACAGGCTTCTGTTGCACCTGGCACCTTAACACCTATAATTTCTGGGTCGTTTCGAATTTTGATTGTTGTTGTTGTTGTTCTAGGTTTAACGCCATTTTTCAGCACAAGATAGGCTATACATGGCGGCCAGTATAACTGGTGGAGGAAGAACTCTTGTAAACTCAGGGAAGAACCACTGACCCACGAGAAGCTACTGGCAGGCTTTCCCACGTACCCACACTAGCCGAGCCTTGGACTCGAACTCACGCAGATAGAGTTGAGATGGCAGTGATCCGGAACGGTGAGCGCTTTAGACCACTCGGAATTTTGATTGCAAAAGGCTCGTACACTATTACGCATAAAAGGGGTGAAAGACTGCAACCTTGACGGACTCCTCTTGAGATTAAAAAGGGGTCCGAAATAAAATTGTTAACTATAACTGATGAACTAATTTCAGTGTAGAAAATTGAAATCCATTTAATAAAGTCAGGATGAAACCCGAAAGATTCTATTGGTTTTAACATAAATTGATAATTTACCCTATCAAATACCTTTTCTTGATCTAAGGAAATAAATGCACATGATAATTCTTTTTGTTCGATGTAGTCACAGATGTTTCTTATAAGGTGACCATTATCAAAACTAGACCGACCTTTAACTCCACATGTTTGATCCATGTGTATTATTTTGGACATGACATTTCCAAGTCGATTAGCAATAACTTTAGATATAATTTTTAGTCTAAATTTAATAGGGAGATAGGTCTCCAATTTTTCATATTATTTGAATTTTCAGGATCCTTACATAATAATGTAATATAAGATAGTTTTTGTGAATCAGACAGTGTTTGATTCAAAGATAAATTATATAAACGGACTAATGTGTCGCCTAAACATTCAAAAAACGTGACATAAAACTCCTTTGTGACACCGTCGAGTCCAGGTGATTTATTTGGCTCCATCATATTTAAAGCTTTCCAAATTTCTACTTTAGCAATTGGTCCGGTGAGGAATTGGTTTTCTTCAGCGTTTAACTGAGGTAACCCAGTTAAAAATTCTTTAAATAATTCTTCATCAATCAATTCTGTGGTAAAACGATTTGAATAAAACTTTTAAAAACAGTTTAAGATATCAACACTTGAGTTATGAGTCACATTATTATATTCAATTTCAGTGATAGTTTTCTGGGAACCCTTCTTATTTTCTAATTGAAAAAAAATTGGCTCGGTCTTTCTTTATTATCTAAAGTTTTAGCTTTCTCCTAATGACTGATCCTATATATTTTTCATTTTGTAATTCCTTGATAGACATCCGGAGTTCTTGTATTTGAAAGAGAAGTTCTTCATTATTGGTTAAATCATATTTGTGTCTTAGATATTGGTAGTCTTTCTTCAAAGATTTAATTGCAGAGTTTTTAATTTTCGAAAGTTGTTTGGAATATCGAATGATTTCTTCTTTAAGTTTGAGTTTTAGTTCATTCCAATATTCTAGTGTAATATTATGACATCTTAGTTCTCTCTAAATTAGGTCCGTAATGAGAGTTTTTAATGTGTTATGGTTTAAGTGCGAGTTATTGCATTTCCAGTAACCGCTACCATATGATATTGATGAGTTACATGCTATACTTAAAGTTACTGCATCGTGGTCGGACTGAGCGAAGTTAACGATTGTCGAATTAATGATGAAATTTGCTATGTTTTTAGAAACATACAGTCGATCAAGTCTGCTTGCTAACAGTGGTAATGAGGGGTCTAGTGTGTTTCGATACCATGTGTACAATTTTGCTGAGGGGTTCAGTTTGCGAAATGTGTCAATTAGTTTAAAGTTGGATATAAGCGATTTCAATGTTTGACGGACTTATCGCTGTAATTGGTTAGATTACCTTCCCGGTCATGGTTGGAGTTAGTGACACGATTGAAATCTCCTGCAAGAATGAGATTACGTTGCCCCGTTAAATATGTGAACAATGAAGTAAAAAATTCACTTTTCTCCGAATCAGGGATGGGGGCATATATATTTATGGCACGATATGGTATATCATTAAATTGAAAGTCAGCACATATTATTCTACCGTCAAAATCCGTTTCATATTTAAAAAAAAACGTATGTTAGGATTAAAATTAATGATGGCGACTCCAGATGAAAGATTCGAGCCAAAACTCCACATGGCATAATAACATTGCAATTTATCTTGAATTTTTGAAGTAAGGGTTCTTTTTTCCACGTGGGTTTCTTGTAGAAATACAAGGTCGATGTGATGCGAAGATACCAAGTTTCTAATCTCGTATAGTTTTTGATCCGTGTTGGTTCGAAGGCCATTGACATTTAATGTAAGGATATTAATTTTACTCATGGGTTGCTTGTTATTTGTATGGCATGTCCAGAATAGGTTAAAAATCGTTAATGTATGTGGGACTTTAGGTGTATCAAGCGAATCAGTCTGAACTCGAGATGAGTAGAGTTCGTTGTATATAGTGATACTATTGGAGGCCAGAAATGACTTGCTGAACGATAACATAATAGGGGAGGGTGTGTGCTTAAGGAATAAAATATGGTTGAAGAAAATATATAAAAATCTACAAATGTTGAATATGCTATGAAATAGATAAGGATGATATGAAGGATGTTGTACATTTGAAGAGAAGGAAAAAATATGATTAAGTAAAAGAACAAACCTGTAATAGAACGTATAAGCAGGGAAAGTCCTGAAATATTTAGTCCGTTATGCTTATTCATTGTCCATTTTACTGTCCTTGTCCCGGTCCATTTGATTGTATTCATTGTCCGTGAGCGTTCCGATTTCTTTATTACATAGTGACTGTGTCGTAATCCAAATTAAGAATTTTGCACGTCCATACTTGAATCCTCCTCAATATGGGACTTTTTTGATCTTTTGGACGTGACTACCTGCCACGTGCACGAATCTAGGACAAACAATTCTCTTTTTTCTTGTGGTCTGGGTTGATTCGAGTCATCTTCTAAATTGTCATCCGGTGCTGTTGCTTTGTCTTGTGTTTGGGTCGCTACTTCCTCTTCCGCCACGTGTGAGGCGTCCAAGGGGGTGGGGGTGGTGTGGGGTGATCAATTGGTTTGCTGTTTGTCGACGCAAGAGCTGCTGGGGTTAAAGGTTCGTGTATCGTTGCTTGTGTTGATGTGCTTGGTGCAGGTGGTTGTTGGGCAACGTGTCCTTTATTATTCACTGCTGAAGCATAGCTAGCACCTTTCTCTGGGCAGTCTTTTCGGAGGTGCCCCGACTGACGGCATCTCAGGCAAAGTGGGGGAGCGGCCCTTCATTGTTATAAGCATACCACTCATGCCAAGCGACACGATGTGGGGAATATTCCTGCAATCGAATTCTGTGGTCCGGAGTTTCACTATCCTTGTACCGTTTTCAATCATTCGGTCCTTGTTTATAATTGTCTTGTCTCTGGTTATGTCGAGGATCTCCCCATAATCCTTTAGAACTTCCTTGATAACAATATCATTGACAAACAGGGGCAGCCAGTGTATTCTGATGTCTATTATTAGGTTAATAATATATTTAATGCCGTCTCCGGTCACGCCTTTTGCCTTCTCTTGGGACTACAGCACAGCATTCCATTGGGCATTTTCCTCTTCTCTGTACAAACCTTCTATATCGGAAATAGTAACCCCCGCAGCTTCAAGTTTCCGAAGCGCTTCCTCCCGCGAAATACGCCCTTCCACTCTTAGTGTACGAAGATACACATCAGAATTCACATACCTTGAGATGTTGATTTCAACACGGCGATACATATTCCAAAGCGGTTAACTTTGAAGTTTCATTTCAAAAGAATTCTTTGATCTACTTCGTCTTGGCCGGATATCCTGGGGAATCCTTTTTATTTTTCATAAAATGTTTATTCAATATTTACATGTTAGAATATATAAGCGAAAGCGACACTTCCATCTTTATTCCATACACGCCTTAGCACACAAACTCATCAATAAACTAATATGTGCACACTCACTGTCCATGCATGCTTTTAAAATCTCTTGTATACACAAAAATGTACATAGTGGTAGAGCACATAGCTCCCAAGCGACAAAGTTATACATAATACGATTGTATGCAATTTCTATTGTAAAATTTAAACATTTAATTTGCGAAACATATAATAATCTCATACAGAAATTTAAATAGTGCAATTATAAATTTGTGATATTAGAGAAACTATATTATTGGGAATGCAAAGTGTATTTAAGGTGATACAAGTATTATTCCTCATGTAAGTTTGACAGACCAGTGAAGTGCCGTTAAAGGTCGTGCAACAAAACGGAGAATGTTAGCACGTGCGGCTTGAAATATTCTTAAATTAACGTGTAGGCCGGCAGTCGTGGATTAAAACATGGTGACAAAAGAACTGTGTAATGAGAGCTAAGGAGAAATCCTAAAATTGTATATAATTCTATTGATCTAAAACGGAAGTAATGTAGCATTATTCTTGACTTATGTCTATTACTAATTCAAAATTGAAGAGAGAACAGAATAATCCAGCTAAACACCATTTATGTATAAAATGAACCAAGTTAAGCCTTGAAAAGTCGGTTCTAATTCTGCATTTTAATCGGGAGAGAAAGAAAGATAACAAGGTGTTACTGTTTACCACTTCTTTATAATAAAATGCTCTTATACGTTTAATCCATATAGCATATTTATATTCAGCGCATAATAAAAGGCACAAGTCCTCGAATTCAGGTTCCGGGAACGAGGCCCCATTCGGGATAAGACCGAATTTATGGAAAGTATAAAAGGTATTGAAGGAGTTTCTTGAAAGTTTTTTTTTAACTATTTGATAATGAGCTGTTGTAAAGGAGGTATTAATTTACATTCGAAAAATAAATGATCAGTCGTTTCAATGTCACCGCAAAAAGTGCATAACTTAGATTTTGAAATCTTCTTTAAGAACATGTTGTAGTTAACGGGCAAAATATCATGTATTGTTTTAAAACACACATCTCTAATGATGGGGTCTAAAAATGTATTATGCAAATTTTTCCAAATGTTGCCGAAATTTAAATCGTATAATTTGGTTATTTTGGGTTCAAGAACATAGCTTTGTAATTGTCGTTGGTAGAAATATTTTGTGGGGACTAGACCAAATTTGAGACTAGGATTATTTTCATGAAATGTTTTGAAAATGGTCATGCACTTTTTAGAATTTAGGAACATATAGCGTATGAGTAAATTTATTAAGGGCCAAATTAGGGTTGAAAGACCTTAATTGTAAACCGATCCAATACCTCGCAAAATCTTTCCATTTGGCTGAATATTCATCGTCCAGTAATTTTTGTATATGTTGTAGACGTATTGCTTGGATTTTACATTTCAAATGGGTGATGTTTAAGCCTCCTTCGTAAAGGGGATTGATGCATACAGCTCTAGCGAGAGGTTCGAATTTAGAATTCCACAAAAATGTGAAGATATTCCTATTTATTAAAATTTCATAATGTTTAGGTAGATCAGTCATGGTTGCAGTATACCAATTTTGCTATAAGCTAAAAGATTAATAACATGGGACTTAGAAATGAGAGGTAAATTTCTACGTTTTCATAGTAATTGTGTATTCGTAAGTTTAGTAACATTTTTATTCCAGTAATCATCATGACTTAAATCGTTGCCAAAATGAAACACTACACTTTTTTGTTTGTCGATCCAGGAAATGCCAAAGGGGTGATCACTGCGGTTCTGCCATTTACCGATGAACATACCGTTTGATTTGCTATAATTTACCTTAGCACCGGAATCGCGATCGTACATGCGAGACCAAAATAAATACCGTTCGATCGATTTGTCCGTGCAACAGAAGCCTGTACTATCGTCCGCGTAAAGGGAGATCTTACAGGCTTCTGTTGCACCTGGCACCTTAACACCTATAATTTCTGGGTCGTTTCGAATTTTGATTGTTGTTGTTGTTGTTCTAGGTTTAACGCCATTTTTCAGCACAAGATAGGCTATACATGGCGGCCAGTATAACTGGTGGAGGAAGAACTCTTGTAAACTCAGGGAAGAACCACTGACCCACGAGAAGCTACTGGCAGGCTTTCCCACGTACCCACACTAGCCGAGCCTTGGACTCGAACTCACGCAGATAGAGTTGAGATGGCAGTGATCCGGAACGGTGAGCGCTTTAGACCACTCGGAATTTTGATTGCAAAAGGCTCGTACACTATTACGCATAAAAGGGGTGAAAGACTGCAACCTTGACGGACTCCTCTTGAGATTAAAAAGGGGTCCGAAATAAAATTGTTAACTATAACTGATGAACTAATTTCAGTGTAGAAAATTGAAATCCATTTAATAAAGTCAGGATGAAACCCGAAAGATTCTATTGGTTTTAACATAAATTGATAATTTACCCTATCAAATACCTTTTCTTGATCTAAGGAAATAAATGCACATGATAATTCTTTTTGTTCGATGTAGTCACAGATGTTTCTTATAAGGTGACCATTATCAAAAATAGACCGACCTTTAACTCCACATGTTTGATCCATGTGTATTATTTTGGACATGACATTTCCAAGTCGATTAGCAATAACTTTAGATATAATTTTTAGTCTAAATTTAATAGGGAGATAGGTCTCCAATTTTTCATATTATTTGAATTTTCAGGATCCTTACATAATAATGTAATATAAGATAGTTTTTGTGAATCAGACAGTGTTTGATTCAAAGATAAATTATATAAACGGACTAATGTGTCGCCTAAACATTCAAAAAACGTGACATAAAACTCCTTTGTGACACCGTCGAGTCCAGGTGATTTATTTGGCTCCATCATATTTAAAGCTTTCCAAATTTCTACTTTAGCAATTGGTCCGGTGAGGAATTGGTTTTCTTCAGCGTTTAACTGAGGTAACCCAGTTAAAAATTCTTTAAATAATTCTTCATCAATCAATTCTGTGGTAAAACGATTTGAATAAAACTTTTAAAAACAGTTTAAGATATCAACACTTGAGTTATGAGTCACATTATTATATTCAATTTCAGTGATAGTTTTCTGGGAACCCTTCTTATTTTCTAATTGAAAAAAAATTGGCTCGGTCTTTCTTTATTATCTAAAGTTTTAGCTTTCTCCTAATGACTGATCCTATATATTTTTCATTTTGTAATTCCTTGATAGACATCCGGAGTTCTTGTATTTGAAAGAGAAGTTCTTCATTATTGGTTAAATCATATTTGTGTCTTAGATATTGGTAGTCTTTCTTCAAAGATTTAATTGCAGAGTTTTTAATTTTCGAAAGTTGTTTGGAATATCGAATGATTTCTTCTTTAAGTTTGAGTTTTAGTTCATTCCAATATTCTAGTGTAATATTATGACATCTTAGTTCTCTCTAAATTAGGTCCGTAATGAGAGTTTTTAATGTGTTATGGTTTAAGTGCGAGTTATTGCATTTCCAGTAACCGCTACCATATGATATTGATGAGTTACATGCTATACTTAAAGTTACTGCATCGTGGTCGGACTGAGCGAAGTTAACGATTGTCGAATTAATGATGAAATTTGCTATGTTTTTAGAAACATACAGTCGATCAAGTCTGCTTGCTAACAGTGGTAATGAGGGGTCTAGTGTGTTTCGATACCATGTGTACAATTTTGCTGAGGGGTTCAGTTTGCGAAATGTGTCAATTAGTTTAAAGTTGGATATAAGCGATTTCAATGTTTGACGGACTTATCGCTGTAATTGGTTAGATTACCTTCCCGGTCATGGTTGGAGTTAGTGACACGATTGAAATCTCCTGCAAGAATGAGATTACGTTGCCCCGTTAAATATGTGAACAATGAAGTAAAAAATTCACTTTTCTCCGAATCAGGGATGGGGGCATATATATTTATGGCACGATATGGTATATCATTAAATTGAAAGTCAGCACATATTATTCTACCGTCAAAATCCGTTTCATATTTAAAAAAAAACGTATGTTAGGATTAAAATTAATGATGGCGACTCCAGATGAAAGATTCGAGCCAAAACTCCACATGGCATAATAACATTGCAATTTATCTTGAATTTTTGAAGTAAGGGTTCTTTTTTCCACGTGGGTTTCTTGTAGGAATACAAGGTCGATGTGATGCGAAGATACCAAGTTTCTAATCTCGTATAGTTTTTGATCCGTGTTGGTTCGAAGGCCATTGACATTTAATGTAAGGATATTAATTTTACTCATGGGTTGCTTGTTATTTGTATGGCATGTCCAGAATAGGTTAAAAATCGTTAATGTATGTGGGACTTTAGGTGTATCAAGCGAATCAGTCTGAACTCGAGATGAGTAGAGTTCGTTGTATATAGTGATACTATTGGAGGCCAGAAATGACTTGCTGAACGATAACATAATAGGGGAGGGTGTGTGCTTAAGGAATAAAATATGGTTGAAGAAAATATATAAAAATCTACAAATGTTGAATATGCTATGAAATAGATAAGGATGATATGAAGGATGTTGTACATTTGAAGAGAAGGAAAAAATATGATTAAGTAAAAGAACAAACCTGTAATAGAACGTATAAGCAGGGAAAGTCCTGAAATATTTAGTCCGTTATGCTTATTCATTGTCCATTTTACTGTCCTTGTCCCGGTCCATTTGATTGTATTCATTGTCCGTGAGCGTTCCGATTTCTTTATTACATAGTGACTGTGTCGTAATCCAAATTAAGAATTTTGCACGTCCATACTTGAATCCTCCTCAATATGGGACTTTTTTGATCTTTTGGACGTGACTACCTGCCACGTGCACGAATCTAGGACAAACAATTCTCTTTTTTCTTGTGGTCTGGGTTGATTCGAGTCATCTTCTAAATTGTCATCCGGTGCTGTTGCTTTGTCTTGTGTTTGGGTCGCTACTTCCTCTTCCGCCACGTGTGAGGCGTCCAAGGGGGTGGGGGTGGTGTGGGGTGATCAATTGGTTTGCTGTTTGTCGACGCAAGAGCTGCTGGGGTTAAAGGTTCGTGTATCGTTGCTTGTGTTGATGTGCTTGGTGCAGGTGGTTGTTGGGCAACGTGTCCTTTATTATTCACTGCTGAAGCATAGCTAGCACCTTTCTCTGGGCAGTCTTTTCGGAGGTGCCCCGACTGACGGCATCTCAGGCAAAGTGGGGGAGCGGCCCTTCATTGTTATAAGCATACCACACATGCCAAGCGACACGATGTGGGGAATATTCCTGCAATCGAATTCTGTGGTCCGGAGTTTCACTATCCTTGTACCGTTTTCAATCATTCGGTCCTTGTTTATAATTGTCTTGTCTCTGGTTATGTCGAGGATCTCCCCATAATCCTTTAGAACTTCCTTGATAACAATATCATTGACAAACAGGGGCAGCCAGTGTATTCTGATGTCTATTATTAGGTTAATAATATATTTAATGCCGTCTCCGGTCACGCCTTTTGCCTTCTCTTGGGACTACAGCACAGCATTCCATTGGGCATTTTCCTCTTCTCTGTACAAACCTTCTATATCGGAAATAGTAACCCCCGCAGCTTCAAGTTTCCGAAGCGCTTCCTCCCGCGAAATACGCCCTTCCACTCTTAGTGTACGAAGATACACATCAGAATTCACATACCTTGAGATGTTGATTTCAACACGGCGATACATATTCCAAAGCGGTTAACTTTGAAGTTTCATTTCAAAAGAATTCTTTGATCTACTTCGTCTTGGCCGGATATCCTGGGGAATCCTTTTTATTTTTCATAAAATGTTTATTCAATATTTACATGTTAAAATATACAAGCGAAAGCGACACTTCCATCTTTATTCCATACACGCCTTAGCACACAAACTCATCAATAAACTAATATGTGCACACTCACTGTCCATGCATGCTTTTAAAATCTCTTGTATACACAAAAATGTACATAGTGGTAGAGCACATAGCTCCCAAGCGACAAAGTTATACATAATACGATTGTATGCAATTTCTATTGTAAAATTTAAACATTTAATTTGCGAAACATATAATAATCTCATACAGAAATTTAAATAGTGCAATTATAAATTTGTGATATTAGAGAAACTATATTATTGGGAATGCAAAGTGTATTTAAGGTGATACAAGTATTATTCCTCATGTAAGTTTGACAGACCAGTGAAGTGCCGTTAAAGGTCGTGCAACAAAACGGAGAATGTTAGCACGTGCGGCTTGAAATATTCTTAAATTAACGTGTAGGCCGGCAGTCGTGGATTAAAACATGGTGACAAAAGAACTGTGTAATGAGAGCTAAGGAGAAATCCTAAAATTGTATATAATTCTATTGATCTAAAACGGAAGTAATGTAGCATTATTCTTGACTTATGTCTATTACTAATTCAAAATTGAAGAGAGAACAGAATAATCCAGCTAAACACCATTTATGTATAAAATGAACCAAGTTAAGCCTTGAAAAGTCGGTTCTAATTCTGCATTTTAATCGGGAGAGAAAGAAAGATAACAAGGTGTTACTGTTTACCACTTCTTTATAATAAAATGCTCTTATACGTTTAATCCATATAGCATATTTATATTCAGCGCATAATAAAAGGCACAAGTCCTCGAATTCAGGTTCCGGGAACGAGGCCCCATTCGGGATAAGACCGAATTTATGGAAAGTATAAAAGGTATTGAAGGAGTTTCTTGAAAGTTTTTTTTAACCATTTGATAATGAGCTGTTGTAAAGGAGGTATTAATTTACATTCGAAAAATAAATGATCAGTCGTTTCAATGTCACCGCAAAAAGTGCATAACTTAGATTTTGAAATCTTCTTTAAGAACATGTTGTAGTTAACGGGCAAAATATCATGTATTGTTTTAAAACACACATCTCTAATGATGGGGTCTAAAAATGTATTATGCAAATTTTTCCAAATGTTGCCGAAATTTAAATCGTATAATTTGGTTATTTTGGGTTCAAGAACATAGCTTTGTAATTGTCGTTGGTAGAAATATTTTGTGGGGACTAGACCAAATTTGAGACTAGGATTATTTTCATGAAATGTTTTGAAAATGGTCATGCACTTTTTAGAATTTAGGAACATATAGCGTATGAGTAAATTTATTAAGGGCCAAATTAGGGTTGAAAGACCTTAATTGTAAACCGATCCAATACCTCGCAAAATCTTTCCATTCGGCTGAATATTCATCGTCCAGTAATTTTTGTATATGTTGTAGACGTATTGCTTGGATTTTACATTTCAAATGGGTGATGTTTAAGCCTCCTTCGTAAAGGGGATTGATGCATACAGCTCTAGCGAGAGGTTCGAATTTAGAATTCCACAAAAATGTGAAGATATTCCTATTTATTAAAATTTCATAATGTTTAGGTAGATCAGTCATGGTTGCAGTATACCAATTTTGCTATAAGCTAAAAGATTAATAACATGGGACTTAGAAATGAGAGGTAAATTTCTACGTTTTCATAGTAATTGTGTATTCGTAAGTTTAGTAACATTTTTATTCCAGTAATCATCATGACTTAAATCGTTGCCAAAATGAAACACTACACTTTTTTGTTTGTCGATCCAGGAAATGCCAAAGGGGTGATCACTGCGGTTCTGCCATTTACCGATGAACATACCGTTTGATTTGCTATAATTTACCTTAGCACCGGAATCGCGATCGTACATGCGAGACCAAAATAAATACCGTTCGATCGATTTGTCCGTGCAACAGAAGCCTGTACTATCGTCCGCGTAAAGGGAGATCTTACAGGCTTCTGTTGCACCTGGCACCTTAACACCTATAATTTCTGGGTCGTTTCGAATTTTGATTGTTGTTGTTGTTGTTCTAGGTTTAACGCCATTTTTCAGCACAAGATAGGCTATACATGGCGGCCAGTATAACTGGTGGAGGAAGAACTCTTGTAAACTCAGGGAAGAACCACTGACCCACGAGAAGCTACTGGCAGGCTTTCCCACGTACCCACACTAGCCGAGCCTTGGACTCGAACTCACGCAGATAGAGTTGAGATGGCAGTGATCCGGAACGGTGAGCGCTTTAGACCACTCGGAATTTTGATTGCAAAAGGCTCGTACACTATTACGCATAAAAGGGGTGAAAGACTGCAACCTTGACGGACTCCTCTTGAGATTAAAAAGGGGTCCGAAATAAAATTGTTAACTATAACTGATGAACTAATTTCAGTGTAGAAAATTGAAATCCATTTAATAAAGTCAGGATGAAACCCGAAAGATTCTATTGGTTTTAACATAAATTGATAATTTACCCTATCAAATACCTTTTCTTGATCTAAGGAAATAAATGCACATGATAATTCTTTTTGTTCGATGTAGTCACAGATGTTTCTTATAAGGTGACCATTATCAAAAATAGACCGACCTTTAACTCCACATGTTTGATCCATGTGTATTATTTTGGACATGACATTTCCAAGTCGATTAGCAATAACTTTAGATATAATTTTTAGTCTAAATTTAATAGGGAGATAGGTCTCCAATTTTTCATATTATTTGAATTTTCAGGATCCTTACATAATAACGTAATATAAGATAGTTTTTGTGAATCAGACAGTGTTTGATTCAAAGATAAATTATATAAACGGACTAATGTGTCGCCTAAACATTCAAAAAACGTGACATAAAACTCCTTTGTGACACCGTCGAGTCCAGGTGATTTATTTGGCTCCATCATATTTAAAGCTTTCCAAATTTCTACTTTAGCAATTGGTCCGGTGAGGAATTGGTTTTCTTCAGCGTTTAACTGAGGTAACCCAGTTAAAAATTCTTTAAATAATTCTTCATCAATCAATTCTGTGGTAAAACGATTTGAATAAAACTTTTAAAAACAGTTTAAGATATCAACACTTGAGTTATGAGTCACATTATTATATTCAATTTCAGTGATAGTTTTCTGGGAACCCTTCTTATTTTCTAATTGAAAAAAAATTGGCTCGGTCTTTCTTTATTATCTAAAGTTTTAGCTTTCTCCTAATGACTGATCCTATATATTTTTCATTTTGTAATTCCTTGATAGACATCCGGAGTTCTTGTATTTGAAAGAGAAGTTCTTCATTATTGGTTAAATCATATTTGTGTCTTAGATATTGGTAGTCTTTCTTCAAAGATTTAATTGCAGAGTTTTTAATTTTCGAAAGTTGTTTGGAATATCGAATGATTTCTTCTTTAAGTTTGAGTTTTAGTTCATTCCAATATTCTAGTGTAATATTATGACATCTTAGTTCTCTCTAAATTAGGTCCGTAATGAGAGTTTTTAATGTGTTATGGTTTAAGTGCGAGTTATTGCATTTCCAGTAACCGCTACCATATGATATTGATGAGTTACATGCTATACTTAAAGTTACTGCATCGTGGTCGGACTGAGCGAAGTTAACGATTGTCGAATTAATGATGAAATTTGCTATGTTTTTAGAAACATACAGTCGATCAAGTCTGCTTGCTAACAGTGGTAATGAGGGGTCTAGTGTGTTTCGATACCATGTGTACAATTTTGCTGAGGGGTTCAGTTTGCGAAATGTGTCAATTAGTTTAAAGTTGGATATAAGCGATTTCAATGTTTGACGGACTTATCGCTGTAATTGGTTAGATTACCTTCCCGGTCATGGTTGGAGTTAGTGACACGATTGAAATCTCCTGCAAGAATGAGATTACGTTGCCCCGTTAAATATGTGAACAATGAAGTAAAAAATTCACTTTTCTCCGAATCAGGGATGGGGGCATATATATTTATGGCACGATATGGTATATCATTAAATTGAAAGTCAGCACATATTATTCTACCGTCAAAATCCGTTTCATATTTAAAAAAAAACGTATGTTAGGATTAAAATTAATGATGGCGACTCCAGATGAAAGATTCGAGCCAAAACTCCACATGGCATAATAACATTGCAATTTATCTTGAATTTTTGAAGTAAGGGTTCTTTTTTCCACGTGGGTTTCTTGTAGGAATACAAGGTCGATGTGATGCGAAGATACCAAGTTTCTAATCTCGTATAGTTTTTGATCCGTGTTGGTTCGAAGGCCATTGACATTTAATGTAAGGATATTAATTTTACTCATGGGTTGCTTGTTATTTGTATGGCATGTCCAGAATAGGTTAAAACTCGTTAATGTATGTGGGACTTTAGGTGTATCAAGCGAATCAGTCTGAACTCGAGATGAGTAGAGTTCGTTGTATATAGTGATACTATTGGAGGCCAGAAATGACTTGCTGAACGATAACATAATAGGGGAGGGTGTGTGCTTAAGGAATAAAATATGGTTGAAGAAAATATATAAAAATCTACAAATGTTGAATATGCTATGAAATAGATAAGGATGATATGAAGGATGTTGTACATTTGAAGAGAAGGAAAAAATATGATTAAGTAAAAGAACAAACCTGTAATAGAACGTATAAGCAGGGAAAGTCCTGAAATATTTAGTCCGTTATGCTTATTCATTGTCCATTTTACTGTCCTTGTCCCGGTCCATTTGATTGTATTCATTGTCCGTGAGCGTTCCGATTTCTTTATTACATAGTGACTGTGTCGTAATCCAAATTAAGAATTTTGCACGTCCATACTTGAATCCTCCTCAATATGGGACTTTTTTGATCTTTTGGACGTGACTACCTGCCACGTGCACGAATCTAGGACAAACAATTCTCTTTTTTCTTGTGGTCTGGGTTGATTCGAGTCATCTTCTAAATTGTCATCCGGTGCTGTTGCTTTGTCTTGTGTTTGGGTCGCTACTTCCTCTTCCGCCACGTGTGAGGCGTCCAAGGGGGTGGGGGTGGTGTGGGGTGATCAATTGGTTTGCTGTTTGTCGACGCAAGAGCTGCTGGGGTTAAAGGTTCGTGTATCGTTGCTTGTGTTGATGTGCTTGGTGCAGGTGGTTGTTGGGCAACGTGTCCTTTATTATTCACTGCTGAAGCATAGCTAGCACCTTTCTCTGGGCAGTCTTTTCGGAGGTGCCCCGACTGACGGCATCTCAGGCAAAGTGGGGGAGCGGCCCTTCATTGTTATAAGCATACCACACATGCCAAGCGACACGATGTGGGGAATATTCCTGCAATCGAATTCTGTGGTCCGGAGTTTCACTATCCTTGTACCGTTTTCAATCATTCGGTCCTTGTTTATAATTGTCTTGTCTCTGGTTATGTCGAGGATCTCCCCATAATCCTTTAGAACTTCCTTGATAACAATATCATTGACAAACAGGGGCAGCCAGTGTATTCTGATGTCTATTATTAGGTTAATAATATATTTAATGCCGTCTCCGGTCACGCCTTTTGCCTTCTCTTGGGACTACAGCACAGCATTCCATTGGGCATTTTCCTCTTCTCTGTACAAACCTTCTATATCGGAAATAGTAACCCCCGCAGCTTCAAGTTTCCGAAGCGCTTCCTCCCGCGAAATACGCCCTTCCACTCTTAGTGTACGAAGATACACATCAGAATTCACATACCTTGAGATGTTGATTTCAACACGGCGATACATATTCCAAAGCGGTTAACTTTGAAGTTTCATTTCAAAAGAATTCTTTGATCTACTTCGTCTTGGCCGGATATCCTGGGGAATCCTTTTTATTTTTCATAAAATGTTTATTCAATATTTACATGTTAGAATATATAAGCGAAAGCGACACTTCCATCTTTATTCCATACACGCCTTAGCACACAAACTCATCAATAAACTAATATGTGCACACTCACTGTCCATGCATGCTTTTAAAATCTCTTGTATACACAAAAATGTACATAGTGGTAGAGCACATAGCTCCCAAGCGACAAAGTTATACATAATACGATTGTATGCAATTTCTATTGTAAAATTTAAACATTTAATTTGCGAAACATATAATAATCTCATACAGAAATTTAAATAGTGCAATTATAAATTTGTGATATTAGAGAAACTATATTATTGGGAATGCAAAGTGTATTTAAGGTGATACAAGTATTATTCCTCATGTAAGTTTGACAGACCAGTGAAGTGCCGTTAAAGGTCGTGCAACAAAACGGAGAATGTTAGCACGTGCGGCTTGAAATATTCTTAAATTAACGTGTAGGCCGGCAGTCGTGGATTAAAACATGGTGACAAAAGAACTGTGTAATGAGAGCTAAGGAGAAATCCTAAAATTGTATATAATTCTATTGATCTAAAACGGAAGTAATGTAGCATTATTCTTGACTTATGTCTATTACTAATTCAAAATTGAAGAGAGAACAGAATAATCCAGCTAAACACCATTTATGTATAAAATGAACCAAGTTAAGCCTTGACAAGTCGGTTCTAATTCTGCATTTTAATCGGGAGAGAAAGAAAGATAACAAGGTGTTACTGTTTACCACTTCTTTATAATAAAATGCTCTTATACGTTTAATCCATATAGCATATTTATATTCAGCGCATAATAAAAGGCACAAGTCCTCGAATTCAGGTTCCGGGAACGAGGCCCCATTCGGGATAAGACCGAATTTATGGAAAGTATAAAAGGTATTGAAGGAGTTTCTTGAAAGTTTTTTTTAACCATTTGATAATGAGCTGTTGTAAAGGAGGTATTAATTTACATTCGAAAAATAAATGATCAGTCGTTTCAATGTCACCGCAAAAAGTGCATAACTTAGATTTTGAAATCTTCTTTAAGAACATGTTGTAGTTAACGGGCAAAATATCATGTATTGTTTTAAAACACACATCTCTAATGATGGGGTCTAAAAATGTATTATGCAAATTTTTCCAAATGTTGCCGAAATTTAAATCGTATAATTTGGTTATTTTGGGTTCAAGAACATAGCTTTGTAATTGTCGTTGGTAGAAATATTTTGTGGGGACTAGACCAAATTTGAGACTAGGATTATTTTCATGAAATGTTTTGAAAATGGTCATGCACTTTTTAGAATTTAGGAACATATAGCGTATGAGTAAATTTATTAAGGGCCAAATTAGGGTTGAAAGACCTTAATTGTAAACCGATCCAATACCTCGCAAAATCTTTCCATTTGGCTGAATATTCATCGTCCAGTAATTTTTGTATATGTTGTAGACGTATTGCTTGGATTTTACATTTCAAATGGGTGATGTTTAAGCCTCCTTCGTAAAGGGGATTGATGCATACAGCTCTAGCGAGAGGTTCGAATTTAGAATTCCACAAAAATGTGAAGATATTCCTATTTATTAAAATTTCATAATGTTTAGGTAGATCAGTCATGGTTGCAGTATACCAATTTTGCTATAAGCTAAAAGATTAATAACATGGGACTTAGAAATGAGAGGTAAATTTCTACGTTTTCATAGTAATTGTGTATTCGTAAGTTTAGTAACATTTTTATTCCAGTAATCATCATGACTTAAATCGTTGCCAAAATGAAACACTACACTTTTTTGTTTGTCGATCCAGGAAATGCCAAAGGGGTGATCACTGCGGTTCTGCCATTTACCGATGAACATACCGTTTGATTTGCTATAATTTACCTTAGCACCGGAATCGCGATCGTACATGCGAGACCAAAATAAATACCGTTCGATCGATTTGTCCGTGCAACAGAAGCCTGTACTATCGTCCGCGTAAAGGGAGATCTTACAGGCTTCTGTTGCACCTGGCACCTTAACACCTATAATTTCTGGGTCGTTTCGAATTTTGATTGTTGTTGTTGTTGTTCTAGGTTTAACGCCATTTTTCAGCACAAGATAGGCTATACATGGCGGCCAGTATAACTGGTGGAGGAAGAACTCTTGTAAACTCAGGGAAGAACCACTGACCCACGAGAAGCTACTGGCAGGCTTTCCCACGTACCCACACTAGCCGAGCCTTGGACTCGAACTCACGCAGATAGAGTTGAGATGGCAGTGATCCGGAACGGTGAGCGCTTTAGACCACTCGGAATTTTGATTGCAAAAGGCTCGTACACTATTACGCATAAAAGGGGTGAAAGACTGCAACCTTGACGGACTCCTCTTGAGATTAAAAAGGGGTCCGAAATAAAATTGTTAACTATAATGAACTAATTTCAGTGTAGAAAATTGAAATCCATTTAATAAAGTCAGGATGAAACCCGAAAGATTCTATTGGTTTTAACATAAATTGATAATTTACCCTATCAAATACCTTTTCTTGATCTAAGGAAATAAATGCACATGATAATTCTTTTTGTTCGATGTAGTCACAGATGTTTCTTATAAGGTGACCATTATCAAAAATAGACCGACCTTTAACTCCACATGTTTGATCCATGTGTATTATTTTGGACATGACATTTCCAAGTCGATTAGCAATAACTTTAGATATAATTTTTAGTCTAAATTTAATAGGGAGATAGGTCTCCAATTTTTCATATTATTTGAATTTTCAGGATCCTTACATAATAACGTAATATAAGATAGTTTTTGTGAATCAGACAGTGTTTGATTCAAAGATAAATTATATAAACGGACTAATGTGTCGCCTAAACATTCAAAAAACGTGACATAAAACTCCTTTGTGACACCGTCGAGTCCAGGTGATTTATTTGGCTCCATCATATTTAAAGCTTTCCAAATTTCTACTTTAGCAATTGGTCCGGTGAGGAATTGGTTTTCTTCAGCGTTTAACTGAGGTAACCCAGTTAAAAATTCTTTAAATAATTCTTCATCAATCAATTCTGTGGTAAAACGATTTGAATAAAACTTTTAAAAACAGTTTAAGATATCAACACTTGAGTTATGAGTCACATTATTATATTCAATTTCAGTGATAGTTTTCTGGGAACCCTTCTTATTTTCTAATTGAAAAAAAATTGGCTCGGTCTTTCTTTATTATCTAAAGTTTTAGCTTTCTCCTAATGACTGATCCTATATATTTTTCATTTTGTAATTCCTTGATAGACATCCGGAGTTCTTGTATTTGAAAGAGAAGTTCTTCATTATTGGTTAAATCATATTTGTGTCTTAGATATTGGTAGTCTTTCTTCAAAGATTTAATTGCAGAGTTTTTAATTTTCGAAAGTTGTTTGGAATATCGAATGATTTCTTCTTTAAGTTTGAGTTTTAGTTCATTCCAATATTCTAGTGTAATATTATGACATCTTAGTTCTCTCTAAATTAGGTCCGTAATGAGAGTTTTTAATGTGTTATGGTTTAAGTGCGAGTTATTGCATTTCCAGTAACCGCTACCATATGATATTGATGAGTTACATGCTATACTTAAAGTTACTGCATCGTGGTCGGACTGAGCGAAGTTAACGATTGTCGAATTAATGATGAAATTTGCTATGTTTTTAGAAACATACAGTCGATCAAGTCTGCTTGCTAACAGTGGTAATGAGGGGTCTAGTGTGTTTCGATACCATGTGTACAATTTTGCTGAGGGGTTCAGTTTGCGAAATGTGTCAATTAGTTTAAAGTTGGATATAAGCGATTTCAATGTTTGACGGACTTATCGCTGTAATTGGTTAGATTACCTTCCCGGTCATGGTTGGAGTTAGTGACACGATTGAAATCTCCTGCAAGAATGAGATTACGTTGCCCCGTTAAATATGTGAACAATGAAGTAAAAAATTCACTTTTCTCCGAATCAGGGATGGGGGCATATATATTTATGGCACGATATGGTATATCATTAAATTGAAAGTCAGCACATATTATTCTACCGTCAAAATCCGTTTCATATTTAAAAAAAAACGTATGTTAGGATTAAAATTAATGATGGCGACTCCAGATGAAAGATTCGAGCCAAAACTCCACATGGCATAATAACATTGCAATTTATCTTGAATTTTTGAAGTAAGGGTTCTTTTTTCCACGTGGGTTTCTTGTAGAAATACAAGGTCGATGTGATGCGAAGATACCAAGTTTCTAATCTCGTATAGTTTTTGATCCGTGTTGGTTCGAAGGCCATTGACATTTAATGTAAGGATATTAATTTTACTCATGGGTTGCTTGTTATTTGTATGGCATGTCCAGAATAGGTTAAAAATCGTTAATGTATGTGGGACTTTAGGTGTATCAAGCGAATCAGTCTGAACTCGAGATGAGTAGAGTTCGTTGTATATAGTGATACTATTGGAGGCCAGAAATGACTTGCTGAACGATAACATAATAGGGGAGGGTGTGTGCTTAAGGAATAAAATATGGTTGAAGAAAATATATAAAAATCTACAAATGTTGAATATGCTATGAAATAGATAAGGATGATATGAAGGATGTTGTACATTTGAAGAGAAGGAAAAAATATGATTAAGTAAAAGAACAAACCTGTAATAGTACGTATAAGCAGGGAAAGTCCTGAAATATTTAGTCCGTTATGCTTATTCATTGTCCATTTTACTGTCCTTGTCCCGGTCCATTTGATTGTATTCATTGTCCGTGAGCGTTCCGATTTCTTTATTACATAGTGACTGTGTCGTAATCCAAATTAAGAATTTTGCACGTCCATACTTGAATCCTCCTCAATATGGGACTTTTTTGATCTTTTGGACGTGACTACCTGCCACGTGCACGAATCTAGGACAAACAATTCTCTTTTTTCTTGTGGTCTGGGTTGATTCGAGTCATCTTCTAAATTGTCATCCGGTGCTGTTGCTTTGTCTTGTGTTTGGGTCGCTACTTCCTCTTCCGCCACGTGTGAGGCGTCCAAGGGGGTGGGGGTGGTGTGGGGTGATCAATTGGTTTGCTGTTTGTCGACGCAAGAGCTGCTGGGGTTAAAGGTTCGTGTATCGTTGCTTGTGTTGATGTGCTTGGTGCAGGTGGTTGTTGGGCAACGTGTCCTTTATTATTCACTGCTGAAGCATAGCTAGCACCTTTCTCTGGGCAGTCTTTTCGGAGGTGCCCCGACTGACGGCATCTCAGGCAAAGTGGGGGAGCGGCCCTTCATTGTTATAAGCATACCACACATGCCAAGCGACACGATGTGGGGAATATTCCTGCAATCGAATTCTGTGGTCCGGAGTTTCACTATCCTTGTACCGTTTTCAATCATTCGGTCCTTGTTTATAATTGTCTTGTCTCTGGTTATGTCGAGGATCTCCCCATAATCCTTTAGAACTTCCTTGATAACAATATCATTGACAAACAGGGGCAGCCAGTGTATTCTGATGTCTATTATTAGGTTAATAATATATTTAATGCCGTCTCCGGTCACGCCTTTTGCCTTCTCTTGGGACTACAGCACAGCATTCCATTGGGCATTTTCCTCTTCTCTGTACAAACCTTCTATATCGGAAATAGTAACCCCCGCAGCTTCAAGTTTCCGAAGCGCTTCCTCCCGCGAAATACGCCCTTCCACTCTTAGTGTACGAAGATACACATCAGAATTCACATACCTTGAGATGTTGATTTCAACACGGCGATACATATTCCAAAGCGGTTAACTTTGAAGTTTCATTTCAAAAGAATTCTTTGATCTACTTCGTCTTGGCCGGATATCCTGGGGAATCCTTTTTATTTTTCATAAAATGTTTATTCAATATTTACATGTTAAAATATACAAGCGAAAGCGACACTTCCATCTTTATTCCATACACGCCTTAGCACACAAACTCATCAATAAACGAATATGTGCACACTCACTGTCCATGCATGCTTTTAAAATCTCTTGTATACACAAAAATGTACATAGTGGTAGAGCACATAGCTCCCAAGCGACAAAGTTATACATAATACGATTGTATGCAATTTCTATTGTAAAATTTAAACATTTAATTTGCGAAACATATAATAATCTCATACAGAAATTTAAATAGTGCAATTATAAATTTGTGATATTAGAGAAACTATATTATTGGGAATGCAAAGTGTATTTAAGGTGATACAAGTATTATTCCTCATGTAAGTTTGACAGACCAGTGAAGTGCCGTTAAAGGTCGTGCAACAAAACGGAGAATGTTAGCACGTGCGGCTTGAAATATTCTTAAATTAACGTGTAGGCCGGCAGTCGTGGATTAAAACATGGTGACAAAAGAACTGTGTAATGAGAGCTAAGGAGAAATCCTAAAATTGTATATAATTCTATTGATCTAAAACGGAAGTAATGTAGCATTATTCTTGACTTATGTCTATTACTAATTCAAAATTGAAGAGAGAACAGAATAATCCAGCTAAACACCATTTATGTATAAAATGAACCAAGTTAAGCCTTGAAAAGTCGGTTCTAATTCTGCATTTTAATCGGGAGAGAAAGAAAGATAACAAGGTGTTACTGTTTACCACTTCTTTATAATAAAATGCTCTTATACGTTTAATCCATATAGCATATTTATATTCAGCGCATAATAAAAGGCACAAGTCCTCGAATTCAGGTTCCGGGAACGAGGCCCCATTCGGGATAAGACCGAATTTATGGAAAGTATAAAAGGTATTGAAGGAGTTTCTTGAAAGTTTTTTTTAACCATTTGATAATGAGCTGTTGTAAAGGAGGTATTAATTTACATTCGAAAAATAAATGATCAGTCGTTTCAATGTCACCGCAAAAAGTGCATAACTTAGATTTTGAAATCTTCTTTAAGAACATGTTGTAGTTAACGGGCAAAATATCATGTATTGTTTTAAAACACACATCTCTAATGATGGGGTCTAAAAATGTATTATGCAAATTTTTCCAAATGTTGCCGAAATTTAAATCGTATAATTTGGTTATTTTGGGTTCAAGAACATAGCTTTGTAATTGTCGTTGGTAGAAATATTTTGTGGGGACTAGACCAAATTTGAGACTAGGATTATTTTCATGAAATGTTTTGAAAATGGTCTTGCACTTTTTAGAATTTAGGAACATATAGCGTATGAGTAAATTTATTAAGGGCCAAATTAGGGTTGAAAGACCTTAATTGTAAACCGATCCAATACCTCGCAAAATCTTTCCATTTGGCTGAATATTCATCGTCCAGTAATTTTTGTATATGTTGTAGACGTATTGCTTGGATTTTACATTTCAAATGGGTGATGTTTAAGCCTCCTTCGTAAAGGGGATTGATGCATACAGCTCTAGCGAGAGGTTCGAATTTAGAATTCCACAAAAATGTGAAGATATTCCTATTTATTAAAATTTCATAATGTTTAGGTAGATCAGTCATGGTTGCAGTATACCAATTTTGCTTATAAGCTAAAAGATTAATAACATGGGACTTAGAAATGAGAGGTAAATTTCTACGTTTTCATAGTAATTGTGTATTCGTAAGTTTAGTAACATTTTTATTCCAGTAATCATCATGACTTAAATCGTTGCCAAAATGAAACACTACACTTTTTTGTTTGTCGATCCAGGAAATGCCAAAGGGGTGATCACTGCGGTTCTGCCATTTACCGATGAACATACCGTTTGATTTGCTATAATTTACCTTAGCACCGGAATCGCGATCGTACATGCGAGACCAAAATAAATACCGTTCGATCGATTTGTCCGTGCAACAGAAGCCTGTACTATCGTCCGCGTAAAGGGAGATCTTACAGGCTTCTGTTGCACCTGGCACCTTAACACCTATAATTTCTGGGTCGTTTCGAATTTTGATTGTTGTTGTTGTTGTTCTAGGTTTAACGCCATTTTTCAGCACAAGATAGGCTATACATGGCGGCCAGTATAACTGGTGGAGGAAGAACTCTTGTAAACTCAGGGAAGAACCACTGACCCACGAGAAGCTACTGGCAGGCTTTCCCACGTACCCACACTAGCCGAGCCTTGGACTCGAACTCACGCAGATAGAGTTGAGATGGCAGTGATCCGGAACGGTGAGCGCTTTAGACCACTCGGAATTTTGATTGCAAAAGGCTCGTACACTATTACGCATAAAAGGGGTGAAAGACTGCAACCTTGACGGACTCCTCTTGAGATTAAAAAGGGGTCCGAAATAAAATTGTTAACTATAACTGATGAACTAATTTCAGTGTAGAAAATTGAAATCCATTTAATAAAGTCAGGATGAAACCCGAAAGATTCTATTGGTTTTAACATAAATTGATAATTTACCCTATCAAATACCTTTTCTTGATCTAAGGAAATAAATGCACATGATAATTCTTTTTGTTCGATGTAGTCACAGATGTTTCTTATAAGGTGACCATTATCAAAAATAGACCGACCTTTAACTCCACATGTTTGATCCATGTGTATTATTTTGGACATGACATTTCCAAGTCGATTAGCAATAACTTTAGATATAATTTTTAGTCTAAATTTAATAGGGAGATAGGTCTCCAATTTTTCATATTATTTGAATTTTCAGGATCCTTACATAATAATGTAATATAAGATAGTTTTTGTGAATCAGACAGTGTTTGATTCAAAGATAAATTATATAAACGGACTAATGTGTCGCCTAAACATTCAAAAAACGTGACATAAAACTCCTTTGTGACACCGTCGAGTCCAGGTGATTTATTTGGCTCCATCATATTTAAAGCTTTCCAAATTTCTACTTTAGCAATTGGTCCGGTGAGGAATTGGTTTTCTTCAGCGTTTAACTGAGGTAACCCAGTTAAAAATTCTTTAAATAATTCTTCATCAATCAATTCTGTGGTAAAACGATTTGAATAAAACTTTTAAAAACAGTTTAAGATATCAACACTTGAGTTATGAGTCACATTATTATATTCAATTTCAGTGATAGTTTTCTGGGAACCCTTCTTATTTTCTAATTGAAAAAAAATTGGCTCGGTCTTTCTTTATTATCTAAAGTTTTAGCTTTCTCCTAATGACTGATCCTATATATTTTTCATTTTGTAATTCCTTGATAGACATCCGGAGTTCTTGTATTTGAAAGAGAAGTTCTTCATTATTGGTTAAATCATATTTGTGTCTTAGATATTGGTAGTCTTTCTTCAAAGATTTAATTGCAGAGTTTTTAATTTTCGAAAGTTGTTTGGAATATCGAATGATTTCTTCTTTAAGTTTGAGTTTTAGTTCATTCCAATATTCTAGTGTAATATTATGACATCTTAGTTCTCTCTAAATTAGGTCCGTAATGAGAGTTTTTAATGTGTTATGGTTTAAGTGCGAGTTATTGCATTTCCAGTAACCGCTACCATATGATATTGATGAGTTACATGCTATACTTAAAGTTACTGCATCGTGGTCGGACTGAGCGAAGTTAACGATTGTCGAATTAATGATGAAATTTGCTATGTTTTTAGAAACATACAGTCGATCAAGTCTGCTTGCTAACAGTGGTAATGAGGGGTCTAGTGTGTTTCGATACCATGTGTACAATTTTGCTGAGGGGTTCAGTTTGCGAAATGTGTCAATTAGTTTAAAGTTGGATATAAGCGATTTCAATGTTTGACGGACTTATCGCTGTAATTGGTTAGATTACCTTCCCGGTCATGGTTGGAGTTAGTGACACGATTGAAATCTCCTGCAAGAATGAGATTACGTTGCCCCGTTAAATATGTGAACAATGAAGTAAAAAATTCACTTTTCTCCGAATCAGGGATGGGGGCATATATATTTATGGCACGATATGGTATATCATTAAATTGAAAGTCAGCACATATTATTCTACCGTCAAAATCCGTTTCATATTTAAAAAAAACGTATGTTAGGATTAAAATTAATGATGGCGACTCCAGATGAAAGATTCGAGCCAAAACTCCACATGGCATAATAACATTGCAATTTATCTTGAATTTTTGAAGTAAGGGTTCTTTTTTCCACGTGGGTTTCTTGTAGAAATACAAGGTCGATGTGATGCGAAGATACCAAGTTTCTAATCTCGTATAGTTTTTGATCCGTGTTGGTTCGAAGGCCATTGACATTTAATGTAAGGATATTAATTTTACTCATGGGTTGCTTGTTATTTGTATGGCATGTCCAGAATAGGTTAAAAATCGTTAATGTATGTGGGACTTTAGGTGTATCAAGCGAATCAGTCTGAACTCGAGATGAGTAGAGTTCGTTGTATATAGTGATACTATTGGAGGCCAGAAATGACTTGCTGAACGATAACATAATAGGGGAGGGTGTGTGCTTAAGGAATAAAATATGGTTGAAGAAAATATATAAAAATCTACAAATGTTGAATATGCTATGAAATAGATAAGGATGATATGAAGGATGTTGTACATTTGAAGAGAAGGAAAAAATATGATTAAGTAAAAGAACAAACCTGTAATAGAACGTATAAGCAGGGAAAGTCCTGAAATATTTAGTCCGTTATGCTTATTCATTGTCCATTTTACTGTCCTTGTCCCGGTCCATTTGATTGTATTCATTGTCCGTGAGCGTTCCGATTTCTTTATTACATAGTGACTGTGTCGTAATCCAAATTAAGAATTTTGCACGTCCATACTTGAATCCTCCTCAATATGGGACTTTTTTGATCTTTTGGACGTGACTACCTGCCACGTGCACGAATCTAGGACAAACAATTCTCTTTTTTCTTGTGGTCTGGGTTGATTCGAGTCATCTTCTAAATTGTCATCCGGTGCTGTTGCTTTGTCTTGTGTTTGGGTCGCTACTTCCTCTTCCGCCACGTGTGAGGCGTCCAAGGGGGTGGGGGTGGTGTGGGGTGATCAATTGGTTTGCTGTTTGTCGACGCAAGAGCTGCTGGGGTTAAAGGTTCGTGTATCGTTGCTTGTGTTGATGTGCTTGGTGCAGGTGGTTGTTGGGCAACGTGTCCTTTATTATTCACTGCTGAAGCATAGCTAGCACCTTTCTCTGGGCAGTCTTTTCGGAGGTGCCCCGACTGACGGCATCTCAGGCAAAGTGGGGGAGCGGCCCTTCATTGTTATAAGCATACCACACATGCCAAGCGACACGATGTGGGGAATATTCCTGCAATCGAATTCTGTGGTCCGGAGTTTCACTATCCTTGTACCGTTTTCAATCATTCGGTCCTTGTTTTTAATTGTCTTGTCTCTGGTTATGTCGAGGATCTCCCCATAATCCTTTAGAACTTCCTTGATAACAATATCATTGACAAACAGGGGCAGCCAGTGTATTCTGATGTCTATTATTAGGTTAATAATATATTTAATGCCGTCTCCGGTCACGCCTTTTGCCTTCTCTTGGGACTACAGCACAGCATTCCATTGGGCATTTTCCTCTTCTCTGTACAAACCTTCTATATCGGAAATAGTAACCCCCGCAGCTTCAAGTTTCCGAAGCGCTTCCTCCCGCGAAATACGCCCTTCCACTCTTAGTGTACGAAGATACACATCAGAATTCACATACCTTGAGATGTTGATTTCAACACGGCGATACATATTCCAAAGCGGTTAACTTTGAAGTTTCATTTCAAAAGAATTCTTTGATCTACTTCGTCTTGGCCGGATATCCTGGGGAATCCTTTTTATTTTTCATAAAATGTTTATTCAATATTTACATGTTAAAATATACAAGCGAAAGCGACACTTCCATCTTTATTCCATACACGCCTTAGCACACAAACTCATCAATAAACTAATATGTGCACACTCACTGTCCATGCATGCTTTTAAAATCTCTTGTATACACAAAAATGTACATAGTGGTAGAGCACATAGCTCCCAAGCGACAAAGTTATACATAATACGATTGTATGCAATTTCTATTGTAAAATTTAAACATTTAATTTGCGAAACATATAATAATCTCATACAGAAATTTAAATAGTGCAATTATAAATTTGTGATATTAGAGAAACTATATTATTGGGAATGCAAAGTGTATTTAAGGTGATACAAGTATTATTCCTCATGTAAGTTTGACAGACCAGTGAAGTGCCGTTAAAGGTCGTGCAACAAAACGGAGAATGTTAGCACGTGCGGCTTGAAATATTCTTAAATTAACGTGTAGGCCGGCAGTCGTGGATTAAAACATGGTGACAAAAGAACTGTGTAATGAGAGCTAAGGAGAAATCCTAAAATTGTATATAATTCTATTGATCTAAAACGGAAGTAATGTAGCATTATTCTTGACTTATGTCTATTACTAATTCAAAATTGAAGAGAGAACAGAATAATCCAGCTAAACACCATTTATGTATAAAATGAACCAAGTTAAGCCTTGAAAAGTCGGTTCTAATTCTGCATTTTAATCGGGAGAGAAAGAAAGATAACAAGGTGTTACTGTTTACCACTTCTTTATAATAAAATGCTCTTATACGTTTAATCCATATAGCATATTTATATTCAGCGCATAATAAAAGGCACAAGTCCTCGAATTCAGGTTCCGGGAACGAGGCCCCATTCGGGATAAGACCGAATTTATGGAAAGTATAAAAGGTATTGAAGGAGTTTCTTGAAAGTTTTTTTTAACCATTTGATAATGAGCTGTTGTAAAGGAGGTATTAATTTACATTCGAAAAATAAATGATCAGTCGTTTCAATGTCACCGCAAAAAGTGCATAACTTAGATTTTGAAATCTTCTTTAAGAACATGTTGTAGTTAACGGGCAAAATATCATGTATTGTTTTAAAACACACATCTCTAATGATGGGGTCTAAAAATGTATTATGCAAATTTTTCCAAATGTTGCCGAAATTTAAATCGTATAATTTGGTTATTTTGGGTTCAAGAACATAGCTTTGTAATTGTCGTTGGTAGAAATATTTTGTGGGGACTAGACCAAATTTGAGACTAGGATTATTTTCATGAAATGTTTTGAAAATGGTCATGCACTTTTTAGAATTTAGGAACATATAGCGTATGAGTAAATTTATTAAGGGCCAAATTAGGGTTGAAAGACCTTAATTGTAAACCGATCCAATACCTCGCAAAATCTTTCCATTTGGCTGAATATTCATCGTCCAGTAATTTTTGTATATGTTGTAGACGTATTGCTTGGATTTTACATTTCAAATGGGTGATGTTTAAGCCTCCTTCGTAAAGGGGATTGATGCATACAGCTCTAGCGAGAGGTTCGAATTTAGAATTCCACAAAAATGTGAAGATATTCCTATTTATTAAAATTTCATAATGTTTAGGTAGATCAGTCATGGTTGCAGTATACCAATTTTGCTATAAGCTAAAAGATTAATAACATGGGACTTAGAAATGAGAGGTAAATTTCTACGTTTTCATAGTAATTGTGTATTCGTAAGTTTAGTAACATTTTTATTCCAGTAATCATCATGACTTAAATCGTTGCCAAAATGAAACACTACACTTTTTTGTTTGTCGATCCAGGAAATGCCAAAGGGGTGATCACTGCGGTTCTGCCATTTACCGATGAACATACCGTTTGATTTGCTATAATTTACCTTAGCACCGGAATCGCGATCGTACATGCGAGACCAAAATAAATACCGTTCGATCGATTTGTCCGTGCAACAGAAGCCTGTACTATCGTCCGCGTAAAGGGAGATCTTACAGGCTTCTGTTGCACCTGGCACCTTAACACCTATAATTTCTGGGTCGTTTCGAATTTTGATTGTTGTTGTTGTTGTTCTAGGTTTAACGCCATTTTTCAGCACAAGATAGGCTATACATGGCGGCCAGTATAACTGGTGGAGGAAGAACTCTTGTAAACTCAGGGAAGAACCACTGACCCACGAGAAGCTACTGGCAGGCTTTCCCACGTACCCACACTAGCCGAGCCTTGGACTCGAACTCACGCAGATAGAGTTGAGATGGCAGTGATCCGGAACGGTGAGCGCTTTAGACCACTCGGAATTTTGATTGCAAAAGGCTCGTACACTATTACGCATAAAAGGGGTGAAAGACTGCAACCTTGACGGACTCCTCTTGAGATTAAAAAGGGGTCCGAAATAAAATTGTTAACTATAACTGATGAACTAATTTCAGTGTAGAAAATTGAAATCCATTTAATAAAGTCAGGATGAAACCCGAAAGATTCTATTGGTTTTAACATAAATTGATAATTTACCCTATCAAATACCTTTTCTTGATCTAAGGAAATAAATGCACATGATAATTCTTTTTGTTCGATGTAGTCACAGATGTTTCTTATAAGGTGACCATTATCAAAAATAGACCGACCTTTAACTCCACATGTTTGATCCATGTGTATTATTTTGGACATGACATTTCCAAGTCGATTAGCAATAACTTTAGATATAATTTTTAGTCTAAATTTAATAGGGAGATAGGTCTCCAATTTTTCATATTATTTGAATTTTCAGGATCCTTACATAATAACGTAATATAAGATAGTTTTTGTGAATCAGACAGTGTTTGATTCAAAGATAAATTATATAAACGGACTAATGTGTCGCCTAAACATTCAAAAAACGTGACATAAAACTCCTTTGTGACACCGTCGAGTCCAGGTGATTTATTTGGCTCCATCATATTTAAAGCTTTCCAAATTTCTACTTTAGCAATTGGTCCGGTGAGGAATTGGTTTTCTTCAGCGTTTAACTGAGGTAACCCAGTTAAAAATTCTTTAAATAATTCTTCATCAATCAATTCTGTGGTAAAACGATTTGAATAAAACTTTTAAAAACAGTTTAAGATATCAACACTTGAGTTATGAGTCACATTATTATATTCAATTTCAGTGATAGTTTTCTGGGAACCCTTCTTATTTTCTAATTGAAAAAAAATTGGCTCGGTCTTTCTTTATTATCTAAAGTTTTAGCTTTCTCCTAATGACTGATCCTATATATTTTTCATTTTGTAATTCCTTGATAGACATCCGGAGTTCTTGTATTTGAAAGAGAAGTTCTTCATTATTGGTTAAATCATATTTGTGTCTTAGATATTGGTAGTCTTTCTTCAAAGATTTAATTGCAGAGTTTTTAATTTTCGAAAGTTGTTTGGAATATCGAATGATTTCTTCTTTAAGTTTGAGTTTTAGTTCATTCCAATATTCTAGTGTAATATTATGACATCTTAGTTCTCTCTAAATTAGGTCCGTAATGAGAGTTTTTAATGTGTTATGGTTTAAGTGCGAGTTATTGCATTTCCAGTAACCGCTACCATATGATATTGATGAGTTACATGCTATACTTAAAGTTACTGCATCGTGGTCGGACTGAGCGAAGTTAACGATTGTCGAATTAATGATGAAATTTGCTATGTTTTTAGAAACATACAGTCGATCAAGTCTGCTTGCTAACAGTGGTAATGAGGGGTCTAGTGTGTTTCGATACCATGTGTACAATTTTGCTGAGGGGTTCAGTTTGCGAAATGTGTCAATTAGTTTAAAGTTGGATATAAGCGATTTCAATGTTTGACGGACTTATCGCTGTAATTGGTTAGATTACCTTCCCGGTCGTGGTTGGAGTTAGTGACACGATTGAAATCTCCTGCAAGAATGAGATTACGTTGCCCCGTTAAATATGTGAACAATGAAGTAAAAAATTCACTTTTCTCCGAATCAGGGATGGGGGCATATATATTTATGGCACGATATGGTATATCATTAAATTGAAAGTCAGCACATATTATTCTACCGTCAAAATCCGTTTCATATTTAAAAAAAACGTATGTTAGGATTAAAATTAATGATGGCGACTCCAGATGAAAGATTCGAGCCAAAACTCCACATGGCATAATAACATTGCAATTTATCTTGAATTTTTGAAGTAAGGGTTCTTTTTTCCACGTGGGTTTCTTGTAGAAATACAAGGTCGATGTGATGCGAAGATACCAAGTTTCTAATCTCGTATAGTTTTTGATCCGTGTTGGTTCGAAGGCCATTGACATTTAATGTAAGGATATTAATTTTACTCATGGGTTGCTTGTTATTTGTATGGCATGTCCAGAATAGGTTAAAAATCGTTA